>CM018695.1:28673473-29378903 GCA_009363875.1 Mikania micrantha
TTATGACACTATTACACCTTAGATGAAATAAGGAATCACCCCTACTAATCACGGTGTATGGTGGTCTAGATTTGAGGAATCGTATTCAAGTTGAATACCTTTGACCATAAGAACTTTGTAGCTTGTGAGACGTTTGATATGACATGTTTTGGCCTATAAGTGAAGAACAATTCACTGAGAATCCCCAGGAAAGCTAAACGGCTTTACTAGACAGGATTTTAAATTAACAATATTTCACCCTTCCAGTTAATACATGTCTGTCTTACAAACTTAGTTCTAACGGGAATAAAATCACAAAGATATACCTATTTTTTATATGTTTAGAAGAGATAGAAAGATCACAAGTCCCTAAGTCTACGTAGGGTCCATGAGCTTGCGAGGATGTAGAAGGTTCATAATACAAGTGTGATATGAGATTCGTATTTAGAGTTCACTTTAAGTTTTTGTTGTAGTTCATAATGTAAGTTTATTAAAGTTTCAATAGTGAGAGTTCATAGTGAAAGTTCACTAAGGTTATGGTTCATTAGCAGGTTCATATGAAAATTCTCTAAGAGTTCAATATTAGAGGTTCATAGGGAAGGTTCATTAAAAGTTCTATAGTAATGTTCATAATGATAATTCATTAAAGGTTCCATAGTAGAGTTCATAATGATGATGTATCACAGGTTCAATAGCAGAGTTCATGATGAGATTCGCTAAGAAAAAGATTCACTTAGTGAAGGTTCATAATTGAAGTTCAGTTGTGACACCCGACAATTTCAGGTAAAATTGCAACTCTTACACTCTATGTATTTCACATTCATATTTGTTGCATTTCATTTAATTATGTTTAATTAGATGAGTTGAATACAAAATGTGGCAAACAAAACACTAACGCAAAACAAAAATTCGGGGAATTATTGAATTGTGCGTTACGCGTTGATTAGGTTAATCAAGCGTGCAAACACTTCGTAGACATGAACACAAACTATCGAAGATAATTCGAGGAATTATCGAAACACACACACGAGTCTCACGAACGTTGGTGATCAATCAAACTATGTTTTATTATACGATTATGTGCTTAACATGCATTAGATGCGGTACGCGAAGCAAACCGGCAGTCCGGACTCCCGAATTCCGTTGCGATACGCGATAATATTGTTGATCCGCCTTCGCGGTACGCGAAGGCCATGCAGATCAAAATTTTTACAAAAACCATCCCCAATTCATTTGTTTGGTCTTTACCCCAAACCACCGAGCATTCCCATTCAAGATCGACTAAAACCCATCTGAATCAACCCTCTAACCCTCTGGAGTCACCTTGGAAGCTATCCTTTGAAGTTTGGAAGCCATTGAAGAACAAGGAAGGTGTTGAGGATCATCCACAAGCTTGGAGCAACCATCAAACCAGTAAATCATCATCATCAGAAGCTGTTCAAACATAAATTCTAGCTGCTAAGGTAGTTTTACGAGCTTATCTAGTGTTAGATCGAACATGCAATGGGTGAAAACCCACATGCATGAACATCCACCCACATGCAACTCCATGTGGCTAATGAGCACGAATTTGTTGGTGATTTGATGTATTATTAGATTAGATCTACTGATTTTAGCATAAGATTGATTGAATTTGAGTTTTGTTGAGTTATTGTTGATTAGATGATGATTTAAGTAAACTTGCCATAAATGGAAACTTTTATGTTGCAAGTCATAGATTTGTGATGATCTAGACATGTTTGGCATGTCTAGATGTTGTCAAACGTATATTGGAGTGTTTAGAAACACATTTAGATATTTGATTTTGTCAAAAATGTGATTTTGTAAGAACTTGCTAAAAGGAAACTTTTGTAAATCAAAAGAGGTCTTTTGATGTTTACAAATGTTTTGATGATTTGTGATCATTGTGATATGTTTAAAAATGATTTCTAAACATATTGGAAACTTGGATTTGTGAAAACGAGTTTTAAACGGATACTTTCCAAATAAGGAAACTTTATATGGGCAAAATGGCATAAATGGCGATTTATGCGCAAACAATGTGTTTTAAGTGTATAAACATGTTTTTACAAACATACTATTGTGATTTGTTTTACGAAATGGATTTCATAACCATACTTTCCAAAAATAGAAACTTTCTAAATATAGAAAGTTTCCCCAAAAACGGAAACGTTACAATTTTCAAAACTTGCTTTTGTGAAAACATCATGATTGGTTATAGGAATGCATTTTGGTGTCTTATTTACATTAAGGCACATAAACACAACAACGTGTCACCAACGATTCGTCGAGTCTTACTAGTCAACACACACACACTCGGTTGAGCTCACCGACACTTGGAGTTGTATGGAATACAACACACCACAAAACGCATACTCACACCTATATGGTTATAGGTGCATACTAGCTGGTTCTAGCCTTTGCAAGACGCGAACACGCACATACCGGAACTGCTAATCACGTGAGTTCACGGCCCCTATCACATTTTTTACCTTTGGGGGAGAAAACATTGCATACAGCTGTTTTTGAACAACATACACATTTACTTTGGTTTCATTTGTACATGCTAATATCGTATATGCATATGTGTGGCATTCATCCACAAACTGATAAGTCCTCATTAAAGACACCTCGAACCGTTAATAGCGCGTTGCGCTTAGCGTGGAAATTCTGAATAGTAATATTTGGGCCTGACAAGCCCCGCTGTTGCGCGCCGTATGGCCACCCCAACTGGAGGTCAGAACAGTGCATAATTGACCATACAACATTGCCATATCTTGGATGGATATGGCGGGAGGCAGCATGTTAGCTTCGGTTGCGAACTCGCATATGGTATAACTCATATTGACTAGCTATCAATGGATATTGCATTTGTATTGAAATGTAAACCTGCAAACATTTACTTTAAACATTTTGATGTTTACTACTGATATAAAACATGTGCTCTCACCAACCTTTATGTTGACCTTTTTCTCGCATGTTTTCTCAGGTAAGTAAGGCACGCGCACAAGGAATAGGATGCTAGGATGGAGTCGATGCATCTACTGTAGTGTCTTAGGCCATTTGATAATATTTAAACATTTGATTGTCATGTATTGTTAAACAATTTAAATCTCTTCCGCGCTATTACTCAATGTCGTTCTGAAAACTGTTTTAATTAACGCTTCCGCAGTTTTTGACTTGAATATGTTTTAAACTTATACTTCCGTAACTCTGATTTTACAAAACTGTTTTATCCAAGTTATTGGATGTACGTACGGAACTAGACATGTAGGTCTCGCAACACATTGTAACTGGAGACTGCGATCCTGCAAGATCAGTCGAGTCGCGCCCTTTCGTTCAGGCCGGGAAGGCCAGGTGCGACAGATTGGTATCAGAGCCTCCGGTTATTGCGAATTAAGTTGCATTTAGTGAACTTAGTCTATAACCACTAGTCTCCACACAAAACTTAGCACTTAGTATTGTGATTCTCGTATACATCTCATGTCTATTATACACCGCATTAATCACCGCATGTGACTACCCATGACGGGGAAGAGCCGATATCTCTACATGTTTTCCTTTCATTACCTACCACACACACTATCTTGGTCATTAGACAAACTCTAACACCTATTCTTGCTATGAAGATCATGGCGGGAAGACGCGGAGGACGCACTCATCAACGAGCGAGTTGAGGAGGTGCTTGCTGCACGGGAAGCTACCCGTAATCAACATCAATTGAATCAAGTTGACGAATCTTGTTTCACGTTCACCTTGCACAACAAATCACTCGTTCCCACATAACGCGTTTATCATAGTCTGAATCCAATTTCTTTCTTTACATATCTCAGGAGCAAACCCCAACCTTCCTCTCTGCACATTCAAAATGTTTCTGAACTGCAAACCCCACTCCTTCAGCGGCACAGAGGGTGCCGTTGGACTATTACGCTGGATAGAGAAGGCAGAGTCGGTCTTCGCCATGAGCAACTGCAGAAACGAGGACCGAGTCAAGTTCGCTGCAGGGACATTTGAGGGAGCTGCCCTCACTTGGTGGAACGCCACTGTTCAGAATATGGGGCTCGATACAGCCAATGCCCTTCCTTGGGAAGAGTTTAAGAGGATGTTAAACCGCGAATATTGTCCTCGCGGTGAAGTGCAGAAACTAGAGACTGAATTCTGGAACCACAAGATGGTTGGTTCCGAGGTCGAAGCATACACTGCTCGATCATATGAGCTGGCACACCTGTGCCCGGAGATGGTAACACCAGCCTACAAACACATCGAGAAATACATTGTGGGACTGCCACCTCAAATTCAGGGCATGGTACTTTCGGCTGACCCCATCACCATGCAACAAGCTGTGCGACTAGCTCACAAGCTCACTGATTCATCTGTTGCACAAGGACTCTTACCACCTCGTGGTACTATAGCCAAACCGACCGATAACAAACGGAAATGGGAGAACACCCTAAGCAAACCATCCAACCTTCAACCACCACCACAACAGCGTAAGTTTGGACCAACCCAAGCCTACACCCCACCTATCCCAACCACCCAAAACCAAGGGAGCTATGCTTGAAAACACCCTAAATGCCACAAGTGCAATTTCCGTCATGCACAGCGCTGTGGAAAAATGGGGCATGCAGCTAAGGACTGCAGGGGTGAGCTACAGGCCAAAACCCCACAACCGCAACAACGGAATAACGAAGCACCGAAAGGGTGCTATGAATGTGGGAAACCAGGACACTTCAAGAAGGACTGCCCACACTTGAAGAACAACCACAACAATCAACAAAACAACAATGGGAACAATGGCACGAGGGGACGAGCCTTCGTGATCGGGGCTAAGGAAGCCAGAAACGACCCCAAGCTCGCAACTGGTACTCATCTCTTGAACAATAATTATGCTTCTGTATTGTTTGATATCGGTGCTGAGAGAAGCTTTATATCTAAGGATTTTAGTGAGATACTGGCCATAACCCCAACACCTCTAGAGGTTGAGTATACCATAGAGCTAGCTGATGGTAAATTAATGGTAACTAAGCACATTTTGAGGGACTGCACCCTAGAGCTAGCAAATCATAAATTTAAGATTGACCTTATGCCAGTTACACTAGGCAGTTTTGATGTCGTAGTGGGCATGGATTGGTTGTCTGATAATCAAGCCGAAATCATTTGCCACGACAAGGTTGTGCGCATACCTCTCCCTAGTGGAGAAACCCTAGACATCAATGGCGAAAGGAGTGACACTCCTCTGAACATCATCTCGTGCATGAAAGCTCACAAATGCTTACGAAAGGGATACACAGCCATTCTGGCACTTATCACCGACAAGACTGAAGAGGAGAAGAAAATAGAAGGCATCCCAGTCGTATGCGACTATCCCGACGTATTTTCTGAGGATCTACCAGGACTTCCACTGCCTCGACAAGTGGTGTTCCACATAGACCTTGTGCCGGGAGCAGCACCCATCGCACGAGCACCTTACCGACTTGCACCTTCGGAGATGCAGGAACTATCCAATCAACTGCAAGAGTTGCTGGATAAGGGTTTCATTCGACCAAGCTTCTCACCTTGGGGAGCTCTAGTACTATTTGTGAAGAAGAAGGATGGCACTTTTCGTATGTGCATCGACTACCGTGAGCTGATCAAATTAACAATCAAGAATCGATACCCTTTACCTCGCATCGACGATATGTTCGATCAACTGCAAGGATCAAGTTACTACTCCAAGATCGATTTGCGATCAGGGTATCACCAGTTGAGAATTCAAGAGGAGGATATTCCTAAGACTGCTTTTCGCACTCGGTATGGTCATTACAAGTTTTTGGTCACGCCATTTGGGCTGACTAATGCACCCGCAGTATTCATGGATCTCATGAATAGAGTTTGCAAACCTTATCTAGATAAATTCATCATTGTGTTCATTGATGATATCCTCATTTACTCCAAAATCCAGGAAGAACACAAAAAGCATCTTCAATTGGCTCTTGAACTTTTACGACAGGAGAAGCTGTATGCTAAACTCTCCAAATGCGACTTCTGGATTCGAGAAGTCCAGTTCTTAGGCCATGTTGTTAATGAACAAGGGATTCATGTAAATAAATTAAAGATAGAGGCAATCAAGAACTAGGAAGCACCAAAGACCCCAACTGAGGTCCGACAATTCCTAGGCTTGGCAGGCTATTATCGACGATTTATCGAAGGATTTTCAAAGATAGCCCAACCACTCACAGCTTTAACCCACAAGGACAAGAAATATCTCTGGACTGACAAGCAAGAAGCTGCATTCCAACTTTTCAAACAGAAGCTCTGTAGTGCACCTATCTTATCTCTTCCTGATGGAACAGACGACTTCTTAGTATATTGCGATGCCTCAATACAAGGACTCGGCTGTGTGCTGATGCAGCGAGAGAAGGTGATTGCATATGCTTCTCGACAACTGAAAGTCCACGAGAAGAACTACACCACCCACGACTTGGAACATGGAGCAGTCGTATTTGCATTCGAAATCTGGAGACATTACCTGTATGGTACAAAGTGTACTATATACACTGACCATAAGAGTCTCCAACACATATTCGAGCAAAAGGAACTGAACATGCGACAACGTCGCTGGCTCGAACTCCTGAACGACTACGAGTGAGCAATCAAGTATCACCCAAGGAAAGCCAATGTAGTGGCCGATGCCCTGAGTAGGAAAAATACCTCGAAACCCAAGAGGGTACGAGCCTTGCAGCTTACCATCCATCCCAATCTCCCTGAGCAAATATGTATTGCCCAAGTAGAGGCACTTAAAGCAGAAAACCTAGAGGCTGAATCACTAAGGGGAATGGAGCAACAACTTGAGGTAAAAGCCGATGGCTTACATTATTTCATGGAACGCGTCAAGCTTCCACATCACTGGAACTTACGAGACCTTGTGATGGATGAGGTTCACAAATCCCGGTATTCCATTCACCCTGGATTTGATAAGATGTATCATGATTTGAAGATACTCTACTGGTGGCCACACATGAAAGCCGACATCGCTACCTATGTGAGCAAATGCTTGACTTGTGCCAAAGTCAAGGTCGAGTACCAGAAACCCTCTGGATTACTCACGCAAACTGATATCCCCATGTGGAAGTGGGAGCAAATATCCATGGATTTTATCACCAAATTACCCCGACTCCTAGTGGATGTGACACTATCTGGGTAATTGTGGACCGACTGACTAAGTCAGTACATTTCCTTGCGATCAAGGAAAACGAAAAGATGGAAAAACTAGCCAGAATCTATGTCAAGGAAGTAGTCTCGCGTCATGGAGTGCCAATCTCCATCATTTCAGATCGAGACGCTACATTCACTTCTAACTTCTGGAAATCATTGCAAAAGTCGCTTGGCCCCCGGTTGGATATGAGTACATCATACCACCCACAAACTGACGGCCAGATCGAACGCATGATACAGACCCAAGAAGATATGCTACGAGCGTGCGTAATAGACTTTGGCAACAGCTGGGAAACTCACCTACCGTTGGTGGAGTTCTCCTACAACAACAGTTACCACACAAGCATCAAGGCAGCGCCTTTTGAAGCACTCTATGGTTGGAAATGTCGATCACCCATCTGCTGGGCGGAAGTGGGCGACAGTCAGCTCACTGGCCCGGAACTTGTACATGAAACGACGAAAAGATTGTGCAAATTAGAAACCGCATGGCAGTAACTCGCGATCGACAAAAGAGATATGCTGACAAACGCCGAAAGCCTCTGGAATTTCAGGTAGGAGATAAAGTCCTTCTGAAAGTTTCGCCATGGAAAGGCGTCATTCGTTTTGGTAAACGAGGCAAACTAAACCCGCGATATATTGGACCATTCGAGATCCTAAAGAGAATCGGTCCGGTGGCATACCAACTCAACCTACCAGCCGAACTCGAAGGAGTTCACAACGTATTTCATGTATCGAATCTGAAAAAGTGTTTATATGATGAAACACTGGTGGTTCCACTGGATGAGATCCAGGTGGATGAACAGCTACGGTTAATAGAAGAATCGATCGAAATCATGGACCGTGAGGTCAAAAAACTCAAACAGAGTAAGATTCCGATTGTTAAAGTCCGATGGAACTCGAAACGCGGACCTGAATTCACGTGGGAGCGTGAAGATCAGATGATGCGCAAATATCCCCATCTCTTCAAACAGACAATGTCGAACGCCGACAACAACGAATAAATTTCGGGACGAAATTCCTTTCAACAAGGGGATGATGTGACAACTAGAAAATTTTTGTTTCTCAAACACTTTTGCTTCTCAAACACCATCAACAACAACCAAATTTCGGGGCAAAATTTCTTTCAACAAGGGGACGATGTGACACCCGGCAATTTCAGGTAAAATTTCAACTCTTACACTCTATGTATTTCACATTCATATTTGTTGCATTTCATTTAATTATGTTTAATTAGATGAGTTGAACACAAACAACTGCAAAATGATAGTTCGAGGAACTCTCGAATCGTACATTGCACATTGGTTTTGGGAAACCAAGTGTGGCAAACACAACACTAACGCAAAACAATAATTCGGGGAATTATTGAATTGTGCATTACACGTTGATTAGGATTAATCAAGCATGCAAACACTTCGTAAGACATGAAAACAAACTATCAAAGATAATTCGAGGAATTATCAAAACACACACACGAGTCTCACGAACGTTGGTGATCAATCAAACTATGTGTTATTATATGATTATGTGCTAAACATGCATTAGATGTTTAGGATAAACGTTGGGAATCAAGTACGAGCGAAATCGAATCATCAAAATCGAAAAACATGAAAATGGACTCATCGCGGTACGCGAAGACCCCATGGCGAAAGGCTTCGCGGTACGCGAAGCAAACCGGGAGTCGGGACTCCCGAATTCCGTCGCGATACGCGATAAGATTTTTGATCTGCCTTCGTTGTACGCGAAGGCCATGCCGATCAAAATTTTTAAAAAAACCATCCCCAATTCAATTGTTCGGTCTTTACCCCAAGCCACCGAGCATTCCCATTCAAGATCGACTGAAACCCATCTGAATCAACCCTCTAACCCTCTGGAATCACCTTGGAAGCTATCCTTTGGAGTTTGGAAGCCATTGAAGCGCAAGGACGGTCTTGAGGATCATCCACAAGCTTGGAGCAACCATCAAACCAGTAGATCGACATCATCAGAAGTTGTTCAAATATAAATTCTAGATGCTAAGGTAGTTTTACGAGCTTATCTAGTGTTAGATCGAACATTCAATGGGTGAAAACCCACATGCATGAACATCCACCCACATGCAACTCAATGTGGCTAACGAGCACGAATTTGTTAGTGACTTGATGTATTATTAGATTAGATCTACTGATTTTAGCATAAGATTGATTGGATTTGAGTTTGGTTGAGTTATTGTTGATTTGATGATGATTTAAGTAAACTTGCCATAAAGGAAACTTTTATGTTGCAAGTCATAGATTTGTGATGATCTAGACATGTTAGGCATGTCTAGATGTTGTCAAATGTATATTGGAGTGTTTAGAAACACATTTAGATATTTGATTTTGTCAAAAATGTGATTTTGTAAGAACTTGCTAAAAGGAAAGTTTTGTAAATCAAAAGAGGGCTTTTGATGTTTACAAATGTTTTGATGATTTGTGATCATTGTTATATGTTTAAAAATGATTTCTAAACATATTGGAAACTTGGATTTGTCAAAACGAGTTTTAAACGGATACTCTCCAAATAAGGAAACTTTATTTGGGCAAAATGGCATAAATGGCTATTTATGCGCAAACAATGTGTTTTAAGTGTATAAACATGTTTTTACAAACATACTAGAGTGATTTGTTTTACGAAATGGGATTTCATAACCATACTTTCCAAAAATAGAAACGTTCTAAATATAGAAAGTTTCCCCAAAACGAAAACGTTACAATTTTCAAAACTTGCTTTTGTGAAAACATCATGATTGGTTATAGGAATTCATGTTGGTGTCTTATTTACATTAAGGCACATAAACACAACAAACGTGTCACCAACGATTCGTCGAGTCTCACTAGTCAACACACACCCACTCGGTTGAGCACACCGACACTTGGAGTTGTATGGAATACAACACACCACAAAACACATACTCACACCTATATGGTTATAGGTGCATACTAGCTGGTTCTAGCCTTTGCAAGACGCGAACACGCACATACCGGAACTGCTAATCACGTGAGTTCACGGCCCCTTTTCACATTTTCTACCTTTGGGGGAGAAAACATTGCATACAACTGTTTTTGAACAACATACACATTTACTTTGGTTACATTTGTACATGCTAATATCGTATATGCATATGTGTGGCATTCATCCACAAAACTGATAAGTCCTCATTAAACACACCTCAAACCGTTAATAGCGCGTTGCGCTTAGCGTGGAAATTCTGAATAGTACTATTTGGGCCTAACAAGCCCGCTGTTGTGCGCCGTATGGCCACCCCGATTGGATGTCGGAACGGTGCATAATTGACCAAACAACATTGCCATATCTTGGAAGGATATGGCGGGAGGCAGCATGTTAGCTTCGATTGCGAACTCGCATATGGTATAACTCACATTGACTAGCTATCAAAGAATATTGCATTTGTATTGAATTGTAAACCTGCAAACATTACTTTAAACATTTTGATGTTTATTGCTGATATAAAACATGTGCTCTCACCAACCTTTGTGTTGACATTTTTCTCGCATGTTTTCTCAGTTAACTAAGGCACGCGCACAAGGAATAGGATTCTAGGATGGAGTCCATACATCTACTGTAGTGTCTTAGGCCATTTGATAATATTTAAACATTTGATTGTCATGTATTGTTAAACAATTTAAATCGCTTCCACACTATTACTCAATGTCGTTCTGAAAACTGTTTTATTTAACGCTTCCGCAGTTTATGACTTGAATATGTTTTAAACTTATACTTCCGTAACTCTGATTTTACAAAACTGTTTTATCCAAGTTATTGGATGTATGTACGGAACTAGACATGTAGGTCTCGAAACACATTGTAACTGGAGACTGCGATCCTGCAAGATCAGTCGAGTCGCGCCCTTTCGTTCAGGCTGGGAAGGCCAAGGTGCGACATCAGTAAGCAAGAGTTCAAAATGGAAGTTCACTAACTAAGAGTCCATAATAGAATTTCACTAAGTAAAAGTAAATAACATAAGTTCACTAAGAAAAATTCATAATGAAAGTTCATCAAGAAAGGTTCATGATAATGGATTACTAACACAAAGGTTCACTATTTAAAAGTTCGTATTGTAAGGTGACTAAAGGTTCCAATAGTAAAGGTTCATATCGTAGTTCAATAAAGGTTCAAATCGTAAGGGTTAATAATGAGAGTTCATCAAGTAAAGGTTCAAAATGTTACTTAGAGTTAAAAGCTCAAAAAAAATCTAAGGCATAGCAAATACATAAGTGAAATACCAGGAAACATATGTAACAAGTGACACATAGCATGTAATGTTCTAACTTCTAGTATATGATCTTCGTATAAGGAGGTAGCTTAGTTATAGTTTAGGTCACCATTTCAAAAAACCTAATTCCCTATAACCATGGCTCTGATACCAATCTGTCACACCCCGACCGGTGGCGGAATATGTTGGGGCATGATTTGTGCAAGGATTGTCCATAAGCTCATGATTTCTAATTATGTTTCATATTTGAGATATCAAATTAAATTGTCTAAACAAATGTCATCACTTTACAACTTTACAATTTCAAATACAAATTGAAGAATTAAAATGCATAAATCTTTAATAAATGTCTAGGTCCATCTTCCTATATTGTCACATAGCTTCACTTTAACCTGTAACACATGTAAAGTAACTGTCAACTAATTAAATAATTGGTGAATAGTCATATTTTTGATAGCATAAGTATAAAAGTATGCAAACTCAAATGACTACATGTATGAAAGTTATGCATGTATATGAACAAGTATGTATATAATGGTGTACCGGTCCTTTTTAACACGGGATTAACACGAGAAGAGAGTGCGACTCTCTTAGGAAGCCAATCACTTCAATACGTTTACGTTTATGATTTAAAGTAGCAAGTAGTTCCACATAAGCACATAAGCAAACAAGAATGCGATACAAGTTCAACACGTAATAACACTTCAACCAATAGGCATTACGATGTTTGAATAGTTTTAATAAGTATAGGAGTATAATTTTTTGAATAGCGACATGTGTGAAAGCCCCAAAGTAATGTAAAACAAAAAGAGGATATGAAAACTCACATGTGTTCCTAAGCAATCCAAAGTTACAACTAAGTATATTTGTGCAATAGAATCACTTGTCATCCTGTTCTGTATGGATGTTATATATATATATATATATATATATATATATATATATATATATATATAAGAATGTATCTACAAGTTTCTACATTCTAAGATTCTAGTATAGGAATGCGTATATCTAGTGTGGCTTCGTATCGATTGAATAAGGGTTAATAAATCTTTATGATTTATTTAAAGTATTTATAAGCATGTAATTCCTTGTTTATCAATATTCTATTTAAATGGGAGAAAAATATGAGAATATTTCATAAGTTCATTTTATAAACCTTTAAATAAAATATTCAAAATATATCAACTTCATGTTTTAACTTGGTAACAACATTTATAGTTTGCTTAAAGTGGGTATTCCTAGATTAACAATACGTCATAATAAATATATTTTATAAATCTAATTATGATTTATTAAATATTCTAAGTTTATTAACATAAGGTTCTAAGTGTTATACTTATATTTTATTTTAAAATATATATTAAATAAAATATAGCTTAACATTTATAAAAGATTCTTTTAGAATATTTATATAAAATTATACCAAGTTTATTTAAGTAAAAACTTGTAATTTTATATACTAAAATGTATTTTAGTTTAAAGCTTATTTAGATAAAACGATTTAAATAAGAATGACTTTTAGTTTTTATAAATATATTTCATAATGCTTTTTTAATAATTTACTAAATTTTTATTTATTTGTTTTTGAATTAATATATTTTGTATATTCTTTATATGAGTCAAAATAATGAGTTTTGTATATAAATCCTTTTGTATTATTTAAGTAGAATAAAATAAAGAATATTATTAAAATATTAATATTAATATTTTTAAAATATTTAAAACAGTTTGTAGAATAAGTTTTAGAATTTCCTATGTGATTTACATAGTTTACTATGATTTTTAGGAATAAGAAAGACTATTATAACATTTATAGTAATCAAAGAAATAATAATAAAAATTATATTCTTGAATTTATTAAGGTTTCCAAAAATTTTATAAAGTTAAGACATACTCAAAAATATTTTTATACAAATTTTCTGGTTATAAAAGTGTTAAAAAAATGAAATTAGAGACAATAACGGTTAAAATGTTTGGCCCGGGATTCGAACTTGCATCAATTTCCCAAAACACAAACACCTTCACCACTCGACTAGGTAAGAATACCTTGAAAAAACTGAAAATAATATTAACTTAAACAAGGCTGATTGTTCTTCCCAATATCTCAATAACCCTAGCTCTTAATCCCTTCTAATTCGATCGGACTGCTCGATGTGAGCCCTTAATTTCATAGGGCTTTTGATCTATACTTAAAAACGAGTTCAATGAGTATAAGGATTACCTGTAAAGGTTTAGAAATAATGAGTTCGAGTTCGTGGAAGGCATCAGCCGTTCTTGAGACCTGATCGAGAGTTTGAAGTGTTCTTGAGAAGTTTCAGAGAAGTGTCGAGAGAGTGTGTAGGTTTAATTTGAATTTGGTTAATGGATTGTCCGTATCGAGTTTAGAGCTTAGATAACGAGGTTGGTTTGTTAATTAATGATGATTATACGCCTAATCGATTGAATTAAGGCATTATATGACCCTGTCGGAGGGTGGTTGAGGTGGTTTGAGTGTGCGCCGTTGATTTAATGCTCAGTCTCGAGCTTCGAGGGTGGAACCGGCGTGGGAAATGGCTCGAATGGGAGACATGGGGTGAGGATAGCTGAAAGTTTGCCATATTGGTAGAACAGGTCCTTGTGTTTCTGCCTTGTGTCTCCCTTCTGTCCAAAGTTCCTTCCTCTCACAAATAATTTACTTATTTGGCAAGATTGACTATTTTAGTTATAAAACCTAATGTTTTGTGTTTAAAAGTTTTCATAAAGTTTTTTAAAATTTATTAATCTCCCTTATAACTTGTTAAATATTATAAAAATTAAATAATGTTTATAAATATTATATTTACCTATATCATTTATTTTTGCAAATTCATTTAATTTTGTTAATCTTTATAAGTTTAAATAAATTGTATATTTAATCATACGAGTTTTATTATTTGTTTAAGTATGTGTATAGATATGTAGATATTCACAAACACAGACACAAACACACATATATATATTTATATTACGCTTATTTTATGTAAATTTTAATTTATAACTTTATAAATTTACTTTATTATAATTATTATTTTATGTCAGTATGATTTGTGCTCAAGATGTCAATGTGCCAATGTGATTTATGTGTTCATATTCATGTTTTGTGTTATAGGACTTTGTTTAGTTAGGAACAAGTATATATATTATTTATTTACAGTCGATTACACTAGGCAAGAACAGTATTGTATTATATCGAAACAGTGGTGGGCTATCGGTTGATAAGGCAGGTAGTTGGACTCTACGTATGCCATATCCATATATTGCGTTCGGTGTAATAGGATAGTGTTAGTGCGTAGTCTTATGATGAATAGTATGACAAAAAAATCAATTTAAACAAATCATAATGCGTAAGCGAGACTGAGTATCATTATAGGTAACGATTCGTGTGATATTAATGCCGAGCTTATAATTACGAGAAAACATCAATAAATACGCAAAAACGACCAAAAGCGTATAAGATTACGGGTACACATGTAACTATATTCGTTTAACGCTCAGATTACGAACAAAAAGTAAAAATAAGTAAAATATTGCATTTTTCGTTTAACAATTTTGAAACTCATCAAAAATAATCCAAGAAATCTACTTTACAACTCAAATTCTCATTTACTTAACCGTTACGATACGCGCGTAAAAATACACGAAACCGACACCAAGCGAGACCGTATACGCGGGGAACCATTCGGGGTATAAAAACCCTTAATTCTTCTCATTTTCTTCATTCTTGACAGCATTTATGTCCCTCTCTCTCTCTACATACCCATCTCAACTCTCTCTCTCTCTAACACTTCATCAAGAAATCAACCATATCTCCTTCGTTTCTTCATCAATTTGCTCATATAATATATCGAAACGATCGTCTTGACGAGAGGAAGCTTTTAGTACAAAGGATCGGAGCCGGTGCAAAGTATTTTGGCCGGAATCTTAGTATGAAGGTACGGTACTGTTGGGTTATCAATATTCATCATCTTCTTCCTTGTAAAACCTGTTCTTCAGCCCTTATTACTTAAGAAACAGACCTGTAATTGGCTTAGGAAGACTTGTAATTGCTTGGATTAAACACACAAAGACTGAGAATGAATGAAAAATCCGGATGAAAGAAATATCGTCTCAAGAACCCACGAATTAGGTAGTATCGATGGGCTATTACCGACCAGCTCTTCACCATCGAGATTACTAGTCTCGATCATTGCATGGGGGGGCTGTACCTCGTCGATAATACCTAGGTTAAGTCAGTTCAAGTTCGAAGGACCCAAAACCCTGAACGATATTTCCAACATCGGTGGCTAATATCGATGGCAAGGCCCAAGTGTTGGCGGGTAGTTTCGGCAGCAAGGGTGATGGCTTCGAGAGCCTTGACTGACTTTGTGAGAACCGATATTGTAATCTCAAGACCTAAACTTGTAATTTAAACATTAATCCATGAGATCCAAGTAAATTCGGTGGATTGGTGAGGTCGAAATGACAAATTCGAAGGGAGGCTACCCACCGATAGTATTAATATCGGTGGAGCCCCATGCAATCTTAAAAGCCACCAATTGATCTTATCCTTTGCAATGTTTCACATGACCATCGACCCACGTTCTTAATCCCTATTATCAGCCTAAGCTAAACTAAGTCAGCAATTGGTGGAGATCTGTAACATCCCAAATTTTCTAAACACAAGTTATTTGGACTTACGAATGGGTAACGGATAATTAACTTGTGAGAAATGGACGAAAAATAAAATGTTAAGGCCTAGGGTTCGTGTACTCGAAGTCTAGACTTCGAGTACACTGTACTCGAAATACTGTATTCGAACATCCCTCATATTTCGGGTACAGGACACTGCCTATAAATAGTAGGGCCTTGGGAAACGTGCTAACCTTGGCTGAAGCACATCTTCTCTCGAGTACACGAAGCAGAGTTCGAGCATTGCAAAGCTAGAGCTTTTAATCGACCAAACGGAAGGGGAAACGCACGAGAATCTATAGCAGGGATCATCTAACTACGAGTAAGTGGTTTATGTATAAAAGTTACGGTTTTTATTACAAAAGTTAGGATTGTTAGATGGAAGAGAACTTATGCACAAAGCTCACACCTTCATGCATAAAGTTCGGAACTTTGAGGTTCCAGTGTGTTCGTAACAACCTAAGGAACCTAGAAACTAGCTCCCCAAGGTCTTAGATGAATTTCTGATATGTTTATGAAGAAAAGAATGAGTACTCGAAGTTATGACCCAAAGGGGTGTACTCGAAAACCCAAAGGTTTCGTATACACTGTCTTCGAGTACATCAGTTCGTGTACACTAATTTCGTGTAGTCCCTAAGTTCGAATACACAAGGGAATTCGAGTACACATGGGAAAACGAGTACACCAGTATTTCGAGTACTGGTGATATTTCGTATACTCTAGTTCAAGTATATGACAGTTCGGGAATGTAACAGTTCTCGAATACTGGGGAGGCTAGTTAGGAGGTTATGAGGACTTGGAATATATCCTAAGTCTAAGAATTTAATGTAATGTAACAAGGCGATGTAACTGATATAGGTTCCCAAGTCTTAACTAAGGAGTTCGGTTAAGAAGACAAGGAACCATTATCAGGTGAGTTCTAGACGCCCTATTTTATGTTTAATGTTTTAGGCTGGCATACATGCTTATTGTTATGTCTATGATGTTATGTGCTTATGATGATGATGAATGAATGATGATATGCCCTGACTATGTGTGCATGTTTATGTGTTAGCATGAATTATGCATGAAAGTATGCTAAGTATGATGAATGCATGTTAGTATGTAATGATGATAAACTGAATGATAACATGCTATGACGATAAATACAGATGTTATGTTATAATGAAACCCTAGGCAGGCTATGATGAAAGTATGATGCTATGACGAATATATGCTAGCATAATGTGTTTATGATGCCATGATGAATGATATGATGATGTGCTGCTAGCATGACATGTGTATGATGCCAGGATGTTATGATGATATGATACTAGCATTGCCTGTTATGAGAAATCCTATGTTATTAGGATAATGTTACGATGTTATGCTGAATAATGATATGGTGCTTATGTATCATGTTACGATGGTTGCTCCCATATTCGTATGGGGTAAGTATGGTTGCTCCCGTATTCGTATGGGGAAAGTATGGTTGCTCCCGTACTCGTTACGGGGTAAGTATGACGTTGCTCCCATATTCGTATGGGGTAAGTATGGTTGCTCCCGTATTCGTATGGGGAAAGTATGGTTGCTCCCGTACTCGTTACGGGGTAAGTATGGATCTGTAGAACGCTTCGGCGGGCAGATCAACGGTTATGGAGCCTTGTGCCGGCATAAGCCCACTATTACAGTGGTTGTATGATGAGAATGATTATGGTGTTTATGTGACAACGTTTTGGATTATGTGAACGAAATGATGTTTTTATGTTGATCATGTTCTAACTTAACAAAATGTTTACGATGTTTTATGAAAACTAGAACTCACCAGCGTAAGCTGACTTGATTTAGCATGTATGTCAGGTTAAAGTTATGATAAGAGAAGGCATGGAGCTCGGGCATCAATTCAGACGATCCGTTGGTTTTGGCAATTCGATATGATTTTGATACAGATACTTTATTGAATTCTGTTTATCAAACTATGTTTACATTTCCGCTGCATGATTATGAAAGTTTTCAGTTTAAGAGCTATGTATTATGATGAAAACCAACCTCTGTGAGGTGCCCGGTTTCGGGGCCTCACAAGTTGGTATCAGAGCCATAGTTTGAGAGATCTTAGCATCCCAAATGCTAAGACTTAAACTGAGAATGGGATTAAAGGATGCGGATTGCCAACCACGGATGAACGGATGCCAAGAGCTGACAATTTATGTATGAACTAAGACGTAGGTGTAGGAATAGAAAGGTAGTTAGTGTCATGCACGTTGAGGAGATGGGATGGGAAACATTTAGAGCCTATGAGTTGGGTAAATGGTTAATAACACCTGATCAACGTCATTAACGATTTACAACACTTATTTCATGCTAAACTGATTCCTGTGCTGACTCATCAATTGTTGCATTATGTAGAAAGTTAAGATGGCTGGACAAAAGGGTAGACCGCGAAAACAACCACAGGGAACAGGGGAGCCACATGTCGAGGCTGAGAAATCTGTCAATGAAGGAGGAGATGAGCACGGTGAGCCATCGGAAAATGAAAAGGAGTTCACACTAGAGCCTATTGTAGTAAAGGCTATTTCTGATGAGGTCTGCAAGATCATGGATGAAAAGATGCCGGCAATGATTGCTAAAGAACTGAAGGATGCTCTGAAAGACAAGTCGGAGGGAACTAAGGAGAGCACCAAAGAAGATGAGGTGGTGATCATCGAGACTAAGAGCGACGACTCTATGACTGGGAAACTGAAGGGCTGTGACTACAAGTCCTTCAAGGGATGTAACCCACCGACCTTCGATGGTAAGAAGGATGCTGTGGCTACTCGCCACTGGATATCTGCTATGGAGGCTGTTATCTCCATCAGTGAATGCCGAGTCGACCAAGCTGTTAAGTTCGCAGCTCACTCTTTTGTCGAGGAGGCACTTCACTGGTGGAACACCATTAAGCAGTCTAAAGCTGCAGCTGATGTAGAGAAGATGACTTGGGACGATCTCAAGGAACTGGTTACTAAACAGTTCTGTCCCAAGAATGAACTCGATAAGGTTGAAAGGGAGTTTCTGGTTCTGAAAGCTGGGAGTTTGAACCACCGGCAGTACACATCGAGGTTTAATGAGATGGCTAGACTTGTTCCTCACATGGTTTCTACCGAGGAACGCAGGGTGAAGTTGTACATGGAGGGTTTGCCTCCCAAGGTTCGGATTCATGTGAAGGCGAATGCTCCCAAGACTTATGATTCCACCGTGGAGCTCAGTGGAATAGTTTGGGACGATGTTATGTCGGCCGAGCCAGCCAAAGAAGAAGCAAAGGTGAAAGAGTCCTTTGGGGCTAAGAGAGGTCGAACAGACCAACGAAAGTTCGCAAGTAAGAAAGTGAAGCGAGAGGAGATGGGCCGATGCAACAAGTGTGGGAAAAGCCACACGGGACAGTGCCTGGTGGGCACTAATTTATGTTTCGGGTGTGGAAAGACGGGGTACTTTTCTAGCAATTACTCGAATGCTACTCGATGCTTCAACTGCAGTGGGATAGGACATCTATCCAAGGATTGCAAGCTACCACGGGCCGATGCTTCGGGCTAGGGTAAGAAAGAGGAGAAGGAAAAGGAGAAGCAGAAGCCTAAAGCACGAGCCTTTACAATGACGAAGGATGATGCGATTGAGGACCCTGATGTGGTCACAGGTACCTTTTCTATCAACAATATTCCTGCTTCTGTATTGTTTGATTCTGGTGCCAGTATGAGTTTTATATCCTCTACTTTATGTGATGGGTTATCTGGGAAGGTTAAGAAGATAGATCGTGTATTTGATGTAGAGACGGCTATTGGTAAGATGACCAGGGTGACTGAGGCTATAGATGACTGTTATGTTGAGATAGAAGGTCATAGGTTCCCTGTCCGATTGTTTCTTATTACCTTAGGAGGATTCGATGTGGTTTTGGGTATGGACTGGTTAGCCAAATATGAGGCTAACATTATATGTCGACGAAAGATGATATGTTTACGTGCAATGGATGGGAGCTCCGTGACGGTTATGCGCCTAAGATCATTTCAATGATCAAGGCTGATGTTATGATGAGGCGAGGGTGTGTAGCCTACTTGGCCTACGCGATGGAGGAACGTATGGATATGAGGATGATTGATGATGTTCCTGTGGTGTGTAATTTCCCCGATGTATTTCCTGAGGAATATCCTGGATTACCACCCGAACGGGAAATTGAGTTCTAGATCGACTTAGTGCCGGGGGCACAACCCGTTGCCAAAGCACCTTACCGTTTAGCTCCAACCGAGATGAAGGAAATGATGACCCAGCTACAAGAACTCCTTGATAAAGGTTTTATACGACCGAGTGTCTCTCCGTGGGGAGCACCGGTGCTGTTCGTTAAGAAGAAAGATGGAAGTATGCGTATGTGTATCGATTACAGGGAACTGAATAAGTTGACCGTAAAAAACAGGTATCCTCTACCTAGAATTGATGACTTGTTCGATCAATTGCAAGGTGCAAGCTGGTTCTCAAAGATAGATCTCCGATCCGGTTACCATCAGTTGAAAGTTTGAGAGTAGGATATTCCAAAGACTGCTTTCCGTACGCGTTATGGACATTACGAGTTTCTCGTTATGTTGTTTGGATTGACGAATGCTCCCGCAGCATTTATGGATTTGATGAACAGAGTATGTCAACCGATGCTGGACCGATCGGTGATAGTGTTTATTGATGATATTTTGATTTATTCAAAGAACGAGGGAGACCATGCTTGCCACATACGTGAGGTATTGTAGATCCTGAGGAAAGAGAAACTTTATGCTAAATTCTCCAAATGCGCTTTCTGGTTACGAGAGGTACAGTTTCTGGGGCACGTGGTGTACCCAAAAGGCATTATGGTAGATCCAGCTAAAGTTGAAACGATTATGAAATGGAGCCCTCCGAAGTCACCGACTGAAGTACGCAGTTTTCTTGGTTTAGCTGGCTATTATCGGAGATTTATTCAGGACTTCTCCAAGATAGCGACGCCACTGACGAAGCTCACGAAGAAAGACGTAAAGTACGAATGGGGTCCAAACCAAGAACTAGCGTTTTCAGTGCTAAAGGAGAAACTTACCCAAGCTCCTGTTCTAGCACTGCCGGATGGAAATGATAATCTTGTCGTGTATGCCGATGCGTCACGACAAGGGTTGGGATGCGTACTGATGCAAAGGGGAAGGGTGATAGCTTATGCTTCGCGCCAGCTAAAGATTCATGAGGCTAACTACCCAACCCACGATCTTGAACTCGCTGCAGTGGTGTTTGCATTGAAAATATGGAGGCACTACTTGTATGGAGTAACGAGTACCATCTATACCGACCACAAGAGCTTGAAGTACTACTTCGAGCAAAAGGATTTGAACATGAGGCAGAGACGATGGCTTGAGCTGCTGAAGGATTATGATTGTGATATTCTATATCACCCGGGAAAGGCCAATGTGGTGGCGGATGCTCTGAGTCGCAAGACTGATCATCCAGCCATACGAGTAAGATCGTATAGTTTGGTGATAACGCCAGACTTTCTGAATGAGCTCAAGCAGGCGCAACAGGAGGGATTGAAGGAAGAGAATGAGGGTTTTGAACGTGTCTTCGGACAAGTCAAGAACTTGGAAGACGACGACCATGGGATAAAGATACGATTCAGTCAGATGTGGGTGCCCAGAAATGGGGACATTCGAGCGAGAATTTTAGATGAAGCCCACAAGTGACGTTATTCAGTGCACCCCGGTGCGACAAAGATGTACCAAGATCTTCGACAGGATTATTGGTGGACGGGCATGAAGTTTAATGTGATGCAATATGTGAACAGGTGCCTTACTTGTGCACAAGTGAAGGCTGAACATCAGAAGCCCTACGGATATGTGCAACCTCTTAAGGTACCGGAATGGAAATGGGAACACATCACCATGGATTTCATAACCAAGCTACCGAGGACAG
Organism: Mikania micrantha; assembly: GCA_009363875.1. Taxonomy (NCBI): domain Eukaryota; kingdom Viridiplantae; phylum Streptophyta; class Magnoliopsida; order Asterales; family Asteraceae; genus Mikania; species Mikania micrantha. Next base: position 28,695,510 of record CM018695.1, read on the forward strand.
CTAAACGACATGATACCATTTGGGTGATTGTGGACCGACTGACAAAGAGTGCACACTTTCTTCCTATCAGGGAAACGTATACGTCTGAAAGGTTGTCTGAGTTGTTCGTAAAAGAGATTGTGACTCGACATGGAGTTCCTGTCTCCATTGTGTCAGATCGGGATACGAGGTTTACTTCCAGATTCTGGAAGCAGTTTCACGATGCTATGGGAACGAAACTAAACATCAGTACTGCCTATCACCCTCAGACAGATGGACAGTCAGAAAGGACTATCCAAACGTTGGAGGATATGCTTAGGGCGTGCATTATCGATTTTGGAGGTAGCTGAGATGACCACTTGCCATTGGTGGAGTTTTCGTATAATAACAGCTACCACTCTAGCATCGGAATGCCCCCATATGAGGCGTTGTACGGAAAACGATGTGGAACCCCGGTATGCTGGGGTGAAGTTGGACAGAAAGAAATGGGAAACAAGGCCGCCGTGATTGATATGGCAGAAAAGTTACGGGTGATAAAAGCACGAATGAAAGCTGCACAAGATCGCCAAAAGTCTTACGCTGACAAGCGCCGGAGACCGATCGAGTTTGATGTTGGCGATGGAGTGTTGCTGAAAATATCACCATGGAAGGGAATCATTCGATTCAGAAAGAGAGGCAAGTTGAGTCCGAGGTACATCGGACCGTTTCAGATAAAGGCAAGGGTAGGGAAAGTCGCGTATCGACTGGACCTACCAGAGGAGCTGAACGGGATTCATCCTACCTTCCACGTGTCACATCTTAGGAAGTGTTTGGCAGACGAGCTAGCACATGTTCCTTTGGATGACATTGAGGTAGATGACCGACTGAACTACATTGAAGAACCAGTTGCCATTGTGGATACGAAGGAAAAGCAATTACGGAATAAAACAGTTCGTCAAGTCAGGGTTCAGTGGAAGCATCGGAAGGGTTCAGACACGACATGGGAGACGGAAGATGAAATGAGGGGGCTGTATCCTCATTTGTTCGATGTGTAACAAGGCAGGTTTCGGGACGAAACCTATTGTAAGGAAGGGAGACTTGTAACATCCCAAATTTTCTAAACACAAGTTATTTGGACTTACGAATGGGTAACGGATAATTAACTTGTGAGAAATGGACGAAAAATAAAATGTTAAGGCCTCGGGTTCGTGTACTCCAAGTCTAGACTGCGAGTACACTGTACTCGAAATACTGTATTCGAACATCCCTCATATTTCGGGTACAGGACACTGCCTATAAATAGTAGGGCCTTGGGAAACGTGCTAACCTTGGCTGAAGCACATCTTCTCTCGAGTACACGAAGCAGAGTTCGAGCACTACAAAGGTCGAGCTTTTAATCGACCAAACGGAAGGGGAAACGCACGAGAATCTATAGCAGGGATCATCTAACTACGAGTAAGTGGTTTGTGTATAAAAGTTACGGTTTTTATTACAAAAGTTAGGATTGTTAGATGGAAGAGAACTTATGCACAAAGCTCACACCTTTATGCATAAAGTTCGGAACTTTGAGGTTCCAGTGTGTTGGTAACAACCTAAGGAACCTAGAAACTAGCTCCCCAAGGTCTTAGATGAATTTCTGATATGTTTATGAAGAAAAGGATGAGTACTCGAAGTTATGACCCAAAGAGGTGTACTCGAAAACCCAAAGGTTTCGTATACACTGTCTTCGAGTACACCAGTTCGTGTACACTAATTTCGTGTAGTCCCTAAGTTCGAATACACAAGGGAATTCGAGTACACATGGGAAAACGAGTACACCAGTATTTCGAGTACTGGTGATATTTCATATACTCTAGTTCAAGTATATGACAGTTCGGGAATGTAACAGTTCTCGAATACTGGGGAGGCTAGTTAGGAGGTTATGAGGACTAGGAATATATCCTAAGTCTAACAATTTAATGTAATGTAACAAGGCGATGTAACTGATATAGGTTCCCAAGTCTTAACTAAGGAGTTCGGTTAAGAAGACAAGGAGCCATTATCAGGTGAGTTCTAGACGCCCTATTTTATGTTTAATGTTTTGGGCTGGCATACATGCTTATTGTTATGTCTATGATGTTATGTGCTTATGATTATGATGAATGAATGATGATATGCCCTGACTATGTGTGCATGTTTATGTGTTAGCATGAATTATGCATGAAAGTATGCTAAGTATGATGAATGCATGTTAGTATGTTATGATGATAAACTGAATGATAACATGCTATGACGATAAATACAGATGTTGTGTTATAATGAAACCCTAGGCAGGCTATGATGAAAGTATGATGCTATGACGAATATATGCTAGCATAATGTGTTTATGATGCCATGATGAATGATATGATGATGTGCTGCTAGCATGACATGTGTATGATGCCAGGATGTTATGATGATATGATAGTAGCATAGCCTGTTATGAGAAATCCTATGTTATTAGGATAATGTTACGATGTTATGCTGAATGATGATATGGTGCTAATGTATCATGTTACGATGGTTGCTCCCATATTCGTATGGGGTAAGTATGGTTGCTCCCGTATTCGTATGGGGAAAGTATGGTTGCTCCCGTACTCGTTACGGGGTAAGTATGGCATTGCTCCCATATTCGTATGGGGTAAGTATGGTTGCTCCCGTATTCGTATGGGGAAAGTATGGTTGCTCCCATACTCGTTACGGGGTAAGTATGGATCTGTAGAACGCTTCGGCGGGCAGATCAACGATTATGGAGCCTTGTGCCGGCATAAGCCCACTGTTACAGTGGTTGTATGATGAGGATGATTATGGTGTTTATGTGACAACGTTTTGGATTATGTGAACAAAATGATGTTTTTATGTTAATCATGTTCTAACTTAACAAAATGTTTACGATGTTTTATGAAAACTAGAACTCACCAGCGTAAGCTAACTTGATTTAGCATGTATGTCAGGTTAAAGTTATGATAAGAGAAGGCATGGAGCTCGGGCATCAATTCAGACGATCCGTTGGTTTTGGCAATTCGATATGATTTTGATACAGATACTTTATTGAATTCTGTTTATCAAACTATGTTTACATTTTCGCTGCATGATTATGAAATTTTTCAGTTTAAGAGCTATGTATTATGATGAAAACCAACCTCTGTGAGGTGCCCGGTTTCGGGGCCTCACAAGATCCATAAAATCGAAGGATTTCCATATAGGTTGATGGCCCATCGATATTGTGGTATCAGTAGGTACTGCCTTGATTTTAATCAAGCTGTAAATTAATGTGAATAGCCATACAAAGCTGGAAATGAACAACATAGTTTCAATTAAGTGGGTCCAAGTGATTTAGAACAAAGAATAATGAGTATGGGACGAATAACAAAACTGATATCGAAGGGATGAAAAACCATCGATATTCTTAATATCGATGGACCTCTCTTGAACCTTAGATAGTCAATAATGCTAAGTTTGACACTCTCGCCTCACTAAGGACTCTCGATATTAGTTGTTTGGTCCATACATGAATTCTAAACCCAAGTATTTTAAAGGTTCTACACTAATGAAACTCCAAATAAATATTTAAGCTTAAAAGAATCAATAAGGGTATTATAGACCCAATTCGATTCTAGTGATTGTGCTGTTAGTTTTATTCTAATTAGGAATAAGATTATAACATAATCACAAAAGCTTAAAACACATAAACATTTTCAGGGAATACATGAGAAACAAGTGTTAATCGAAAATCATCAACACATGTTGCACATATGCATAACAAACCTTATGCATGACGTAACATGACACATTCTTTTTCATGAATCAATTATCACTCAAGTGGCTCAATAATTGTATTCAAATTCATACAACGCTTTTAAACATGAGAACAAGTTATCCGAAAAGTAATCATTAACAAGTAACACAAGTCAACCGGTTAACATAAGTCGATCAATCAATCAAAGTTCATAATACTATAAAATCTTATATAATATGTATAATTACAATGATATACGAATCAGTTAGAAGTCTTGTTGCTTGCTACTTGTTCAGGTTCAGAGTCTACTGTTGTCAGGTGAGAACATTAGCCCTCTTTTACTGTTTTATAATTGTTTTTGGGGTGGAACACGTGACCAAACACTCTTTATACAATCATATTTCATACACAGGATTCATGTTACATTTAAAACTTACAGGTTTACTTTACAACTCCAAGGGATTCCACAACTATTTTAAAAGGATTAAATCAAGTATTCTAAAGGATTTATCAATTGTTTTAAAGGGTGTATCAATTGTTAAACACTTTTCTATTAAAAGGTTTTATAAAAGGTTTTCTGAACTGCTTACAACTGTTTTACACAAATGGTTTTATAAACGTTAAACACTTTTAAAGAATAAGTTTTATAAACTCTTTTACTAAAAACTCGTGTTTTCAAATAAATACTATTTTTACCAACATTGTTTTTATACAAGGACACTATCAGTGGTATACAAATCAAGGGTTTTGAACAAGGTATTCAATCAAGAGTTTTCATGGTGGTACTCAATCAAAGGATTTCAAATTATGGTATTCAATCAAGGTTTTCAAATCATGGTAATCAATCAATGGTATTCAACCAAAGGTTTTCAAATCATGGTAATCAATCAATCGTATTCAACCAAAGGTTTTCAATCAAAGTATTCAAAAGCATGGTGTTCATCATTGTAAACAAACTTATTCACATCAAGACACTTGTTCATTCAATATTATTCTTAATCGTTTAACGTTAGTACTAGGTGATCACAACAAGGGAACGCGGGACACGTTTTTGTTACGCCAAGGCTGTGGATAGTGTTTAAATATGTTGTAAACCCTTACTGCAGATTGGATACGTTATGGTAATATGGATTTGGTGCTAATTAACTTTACCATAATAGGTCATATTGATCTGGTACGTCAACACGGAGATTATCTTCCGAGTAAACTCGTTAGTACTTCTCGTGTTGAATGTGTTTGCTGACTACTTTTCTGACTCCAAATGTAATTTGGGACTTGATTATATGTTGGCTTTTCTAGTAGACGGTCATTTGACTGTTTTCACACGTTATTCTTATTTGATGATAGTTTGTGTTACAATTATCCATGACATGTTTATTCAACTGTTTTATCCATATGTTTTACAAGTGCAGATTCATTATTTACAAATGTCAAACCTATTGTTCTCACCAACTACTATTGTAGTTGACAGTTACTTTTCACGTGTTTCAAGTAATCAGGTTTAGAACATTCTCAAGGACAACTAAGGAGACCATTCTAAGATAGAACAAGATGAAGAAACAAGCTAGGATGGATTAGAAACACACTTAATCCTGACTGTTTAATTGTCTTGTCTGTGTTTTTTTGTGTAAACAATATTTTTGGGTCTGTAGTTGTCATTCTTTTGGTAGATAGTTAGAATGTCTGTAGCTAAACAAATGTCTAACATTATGAAACTTAGTAATGCATTGTGGTTGTTCTACTTTCAATACTTGTGCATGATTCAACCATTAATCGTCAACATGCCATGGATTCCGCACGCGGCACAGGGGGTGTGACAGGTTGGTATCAGAGCCAAGGTTCTTGAGAACTAGGAAAAACCCAATAATTAATGGCCTAGACTATAACCTAAGCTACCCCATAGAACTAAGTGATATAGGCTTGAGGATACTTAGGATATAAGTAAACTTAAGTAAGCATTAAGTCTACACTAAGCTTGGTAGATCTTAGGGATAAAATCTTTCTAAGAATAGTCTACACTATAATATTAGAAACTGAACTAAATTTCTCAATACATATTCATCAAAGGATTTCAGAGGCAAAGATCTGTATTCTTAGTATCTTAGATCTGGAATTGTCATCATGTTATCATCATCATGTATTCATCATCATTAGGACATCATAATTTAGAATATGTGTAGCAGTATTCTTTAGTTGAAGTTCACACCAGGAGATCATTATGCTCAATACTGTTAGTATTGGGAACCTAGGATAATTAACCTAGGACACATATACTAAAACCTAAGGTCTTGATTTCAAGTAAATTAAGAACCACATTTACACAATCATAATCATATTCATAGTACAAGAAACAATCATGATACAACCATGTGAGATACAATCATTGTGGGAATCAATCATAGATGAATCAGCCATGTGTGAATCAATCAAGTGTGTGAATCAATCATAGATGAAACAATCATGGGTAAACAATCATTGTGTTAATCAACCATAGGTGAGTCAACCATTGTGTGTGAATCAATCAGGTGAACAATCATTATGTGTAGTCTTAAGTGATTACATTCTCAGTACTTACTAACATAAGTTAACGACACAAATGTAGAGCACACGTATGATTTAGTTCTACATGTTAACAATTTCTAGTAGGTGCACACATAATTGAATCATAATTCAACCATAGATTCGATCATAGTTCAGCTGATCAAGATCATGAGATTCTTTATCAATGGAACATACTTGTGAATCAATACAATCATGTTGCCAAATGCTAGCAAGGGCACGATCGTGGTATATCAAATGTGGTGGTGGGCTGGCGGCTGGGCTTGTCTCTACGTATGCCCTATATATAAGCTATATTCGGTATATCAGGAAAGTGTCAGTGTGTAGGTTTGGTGAGGAAGTCTTATGAAACATCGAACACATCACATGAGAAGTATACTAACAAGTTAACCATTATGTGTTAACTGACTGTATGTGTAATTGCTCATAATACAATTCAATGATAATACTAGTAGTATGGATATATTATTAACTTTATCATATAAAAATTCAATTGTATTGCTCCTCATTACTGACCCACTTATGGCTTTCTCTTCGTAGAATGCCTCCTCGATGTAATACTAAAGGTGAGGGTTCAACAAGTGGCAACAATGATGAGATCAAAAAAATTGCCCAAATCATCGCCGTGCATATGAAAGATGTTATTCCGAGCATGGTCACTGATATTACCCAGAATCTTCGGGGAAGTACCAGTGATTCAGCGAACAACTCCAACACCAACACCAATGGAACTGCTACCTTCACTTTCAAGCAGTTCAATGATGCTAAGCCTCCAAAGTACGATGGTACTGAGGGAGCAACCGGCCTACTGCAATGGCTGGAGAGCATTGAGGATATCCTTGACTTCATTCGATTTCCTGAAAATCTGAAGGTCAAGATGGCCTCAAGCCCTTTTCATAAGGGCGCACTCACCTGGTGGAATTCTGAGAAGAACACCAGAGGATGTGAGGTTGCACTGGCCTTAACTTGGGAGAATTTCAAGAAACTACTCATGGAGCAGTTCTGTCCACGCCATGAAATGAAAAAGCTGGAGGCTGAAATGTGGAGTTTGGCCTAAGATAGTGGCAAAAATGCGAAGTATACAACTCGTTTCCATGAGTTGTGCATCCTGGTGCCACACCTGGTTACTCCTTATCCCGCAAGATAGAGAAGTACATTGAAGGATTGCCCCTAGTAATCAAGGGAAGTGTTCTGGGAAGCAATCCCACTACTTTAGAGATGGCCATTCATCTGAGTGCTACTCTTACTGAGGAGTATGTCAAAGCTGGCATACTTACTCGGAAAGGCTACAAGCAGCCACAAACTAATGAAGGCAAGAAGCCTGAGACATAGCAACCTATAGAGAACAAGCAGAAGCAAAAGTTGTTCAAGAATTATGCAGCCAGGACTGTAGCTGCACCAATTCAAGCCACTCCTATTACTGCTGTTCCACAACCTGCTACGGCCAGAAATCCGTATACTGGTCCTTACCCACTGTGCCCAAAGTGCCAGTATCATCATCTTCCCACTCTTCCATGTAGGAAATGATTGAAGTGTGGAAGATTTGGACACTTGGCAGCCACTTGTCGTTCCACTCATCTTGCTGTTACCACTACAACAGCCACTGTTCCTGCTACTACAGGTGGAAAAGCTTGTTATAACTGCGGAGTAGAGGGACACTTCAGAAATCAATGTCCAAAACTCAACATCACAGCTACAACTGCTACTGCTCATGCCTTTGTCATCGGAGCTACCGGGGCACGCGAGGAGCCGGCAGTCATCACAGGTACATTTCTCATCAACAATCATTATGATACAATATTGTTTGATACCGGTGCAAACAAAAGTTTTGTTTCTGCTACTGTTGCAACTTTATTTGATATGCAACCGTCAGTACTTACTACTCCATATACAGTAGAATTAGCTGATGGTAAGAATATACTTGAGAATTCAATCCTGAATGATTGTAAACTTATGCTTAATGATCATTCGTTCTCCATCGATCTCATTCCAATGACACTTGGAAGCTTTGAAGTAGTCATTGGAATGGATTGGTTATCTATGAATAACGTCGAAGTCGTATGTTCGGAGAAGTTACTTCGAATTCCTTTACCGTCTGGAGAAACGATGCGAGTTTACGGTAAGAAACCCTGCCGCGAATTGAAGATCGTGTCATGTATCAAGGCTTAGAAGTACCTGAAAAAGAAATACTGTGCTTTCTTGGCGCATGTAGTGGAAAAGAAGCCTGAGAAGAAGATGGTGAAAGACATGCCAATCATCAGAGATTATCCAGAGGTGTTTCCAGAAGACTTGCCTAGACTACCACCAGTCCGACAAGTGGAGTTCAGAATTGATCTCGTCCCTAGAGCAAACCCAGTGGCGTAGTCACTGTATCGATTAGCACCGTCTGAGATGCAACAACTGTCTAGCCAGCTTCAGGAACTTCTAGACAAAGGGTTCATCCGATCGAGCTACTCACCATGGGGAGCTCCGGTTCTCTTTGTCAAGAACAAAGATGGTTCGTTTCGTATGTGCATCGACTATCGTGAGTTGAACAAGTTGACGATCAAGAACAGATATCCTCTGCCCAGGATCGATGATTTGTTTGATCAATTATAGGGAGCGACTTGCTTCTCTAATATTGATCTACAATCCGAGTATCATCAGTTGGGAGTAAATGATGAGGATATACCGAAGACGGCGTTTAGGACTCGTTATGGACACTATGAGTTTGTGGTTACGCCTTTCGTGCTAACCAACGCACCGGCAGTGTTCATGGACTTGATGAATCAAGTCTGTAGGCCGTACTTAGATCAGTTTGTTATCGTCTTCATTGATGATATACTGGTTTATTCTAAGTCAGAGCAAGAACATGAGGATCATTTGAGGAAAGTCTTAGAACTGCTAAGAACTGAAGAGCTGTATGCCAAATTCTCTAAATGTGAATTTTGGTTAAAGGAAGTTCACTTCTTAGGTTATGTTATAAACAGAGATGGGATACACGTAGATCCAGCGAAGATTGAAGCGATTAAGAACTGGACTACCTCGTCTACTTCAATAGAGATACGTTTTTTTTGGGTCTGGCAGGTTATTATTGAAGGTTCATCGCAAACTTTTCAAAGATAGCTTTGCCATTTACCACCTTGACCCAGAAAAGTCAAGCGTTTATATGGGGACAGAAACAAGAAGATGCATTTCAACTTCTTAAACAGAAGTTATGAAACTTCCTTATCCTTAGTCTTCCAGAAGGCAATGATGATTTCATTGTCTACTGCGATACTTCTAACCTTGGACTCGGTTGTGTACTTATGCAACGAGACAAGGTGATTGCGTATTCTTCAATACAGCTTAAGGTTCATGAGAAGAATTACACTACTCATGACCTTGATTTAGGGGCAGTGATCTTTGCACTTAAGATTTGGAGACACTACCTTTATGGTACTAAATGTGTCATCTATACAGAACACAAGAGCCTGCAACACATTCACAATCAGAAAGAGCTCAATATGAGACAACGACGTTGGGTTGAGCTTCTAACTGATTACGGCTGTGAGATTCGTTACCATCCGGGTAAAGCCAATGTGGTGGCGGATGCTCTTAGTCGCAAGGAACCAATCAAGCCGATACGTGTTAGAGCCATGGAGATCAAGACTCAACCAAACTTCAAGGACCTTATTCGTATTGCACAGCAACAAGTGGTGACCAACAATCAGCTGAAGACGGAGTTGGATTGCAGAGTTGAGAGTAAGATAGAACCTCGATCTGATGGGGTGTTATACTTCAATGGCCGTATGTAGATTCCAAAGTCAGACGAATTGCGCATGCTCATCTGTGAGAGGCTCATAATTCACGATATTCAGTTCATCCGGGTGCCGACAAGATGTATCAGGACTTGAGAACATCTTATTGGTGGCCTGGAATGAAGAAAGACATAGCCTTGTAAGTAGGAAAGTGTCTAACGTGTTCAAAGGTCAAGGCAGAACAACAGAAGCCTTCGGGACTTCTGCAGCAACCTGAAATTCCTCAATGGAAATGGGAGCAAATTTCCATGGATTTCATAACCAAGTTGCCGAGAACTCCGCGAGGTTACAATTCAATTTGGGTGATCGTTGATCGACTCACCAAATCTGCTCATTTTCTCCCAATCGGAAAGGATTATAAAATGGAGAAATTATCCACTTTGTACATCAACGAAATCATTGCGCATCACGGTACTCCAACGTCAATCATATCTGATCGTGACTACGGCTGTGAGATTCGTTACCATCCGGGTAAAGCCAATGTGGTGGCGGATGCTCTTAGTCGCAAGGAACCAATCAAGCCGATACGTGTTAGAGCCATGGAGATCAAGACTCAACCAAACTTCAAGGACCTTATTCGTATTGCACAGCAACAAGTGGTGACCAACAATCAGCTGAAGACGGAGTTGGATTGCAGAGTTGAGAGTAAGATAGAACCTCGATCTGATGGGGTTTTATACTTCAACGGTCGTATGTAGATTCCAAAGTCAGACGAATTGCGCATGCTCATCTGTGATGAGGCTCATAATTCACGATATTCAGTTCATCCGGGGGCCGACAAGATGTATCAGGACTTGAGAACATCTTATTGGTGGCCTGGAATGCAGAAAGACATAGCCTTGTACGTAGGAAAGTGTCTAACGTGTTCAAAGGTCAATGCAGAACAACAGAAGCCCTCGAGACTTCTGCAGCAACCTGAAATTCCTCAATGGAAATGGGAGCAAATTTCCATGGATTTCATAACCAAGTTGCCGAGAACTCCGCGAGGTTACGATTCAATTTGGGTGATCGTTGATCGACTCACCAAATCTGCTTATTTTCTCCCAATCCGAGAGGATTATAAAATGGAGAAATTATCCACTTTGTACATCAACGAAATATTGCGCGTCACGGTACTCCAACGTCAATCATAACTGATCGTGATAGTCGTTTCACTTCTCGTTTTTGGCAATCACTGCAAAAGGCTTTGGGAACCCGTGTTAATCTAAGCACGACGTATCATCCCCAAACCGACGGTCAAAGCGAAAGGACTATCCAAACACTCGAGGACATGCTAAGTTCTTGTGTGATCTATTTCGGTGGAAGTTGGGATACTCATCTTCCACTTATCGAGTTTTCGTACAACAATAGCTACCATACAAGCATTCAATGTGCACCATTTGAAGCTTTATATCGTAGGAAGTGCTGATCCCCGATCTGCTGGACCGAGGTTGGTGACTCATAGGTTGTAGGGCCTGAACTCATTAAAGAAACAACAGACAAGATCACAATCATTCAATCAAGGCTTAAGGCCGCAGGGGATCAGCAAAAGAGTTATGCTGATCGACGTCGGAAACCGCTTGAATTTCAAGTCGGTGACCGAGTCTTACTTAAGGTTTCTCCCTGGAAAGGCGTTGTCCAATTCGGGAAGAAAGTGAAACTTGCACCAAGGTACGTTGGACCTTTTGAAATTCTAGAACGGATTGGTCCCATAGCCTACAAACTCAAACTTCCAGTGGAGCTAAGTAATATTCATGAAACATTTCATGTGTTGAATCTTAAGAAATGCTTGGCTGATAATGATGTTCAGATTCCACTAGAAGACATTCCTATTCAAAACAACATGCAATTCACAGAACGTCCAGTTGAGATCATGGATCATGAAGTCAAGAAACTCAAATGTAGTCGTTTCCCGTTCGTAAAGGTGCGATGGGAGGGCAAACGTGGTGCGGAGTTCACCTGGGAACGCGAAGACCAGATGAAGCTCAAGTACCCTCATCTTTTTACAGTATCTTCGGCTAGTTAATTTCGGGACGAAATTCCCTTAACTAGGGGAGACTATAACATCTGTACAGTAATCATGGTAGTCACAAATCAGGATAGAACAGTGCGTACATGTCAGTCTTTATGTCAGTATGATTTGTGTTCAATATGTCAATGTGCCAATGTGATTTATGTGTTCATATTCATGTTGTGTGTTATAGGACTTTGTTTAGTTAGAAACAAGTATATATATTATTTATTTACAGTCGATTACGCTAGGCAAGAACAATATTGTATTATATCGAAACAGTGGCGGGCTGGCGGCTAATAAGGCAGGTAGCTGGACTCTAAATATGCCCTATACATATAGTGCGTTCGGTGTAATAGGATAGTGTTAGTGAGTAGTGTTATGACGAATAGTATGACAAACAAATCAATTTAAACAAATCGTAATGCGTAAGCGAGACTATCATTATGGGTGACGATTCGTGATGATATTAATGTCGAGCTTATAATTACGAGAAAACATCAATAAATACGCAAAAACGACCAGAAACGTAAAAATAAGTAAAATATTACATTTTTCGTTTTACAATTTTGAAACTCATCAAAAATAATCAAAGAAATCTACTTTACAACTCAAATTCTCATTTACGTAACCGTTACGATACACGCGTAAAAATACGCGAAACTGACACCGAGCGAGACCGTATACGTAGGGAACTATTCGGGGTATAAAAACCCTTAATTCTTCTCATTTTCTTCATTCTTGACAGCATTTATGTCCCTCTCTCTGTACATACCCGTCTCAACTCTCTCTCTCTCTAACATTTCATCAAGAAATCAACCATATCTCCTTCGTTTCTTCGTCAAGTTGCGCATATAATATATCAAAATGATCGTCTCGATGAGAGGAAGCTTGTAGTACAAAGGATCGGAGCTGGTTCAAAGTATTTTGGCCAGAATCTTAGTATGAAGGTACGGTACTGTTGGGTTATCACTATTCATCATCTTCTTCCTTGTAAAACATGTTCTTCAGCCCTTATTACTTGAGAAACAAACTTGTAATCGGTTAGGAAGACTTGCAATTGCTTGTATTAAACACACAAAGGCTGAGAATAAATGAAAAATCTAGATGAAAGAAATATCGGCTCAAGAACCCACGAATTAGGTAGTATGGATGGGCTGTTAGCGACCAGCTCTTCACCATCGAGATTACTAGTCTCGATCATTGCATGGGGGCTGACCCTTGCCGATACTAGCTAGCATAAGTTAATTCGAGTTCGAAGGACCCAAAACCCTGAACGATACTGCCAATATCGATGGCTAATATTATTGGCAAGGCCCAAGTGTTGGTTGGTAGTATCAGCAGCAAGGGTGATAGCTTGGAGAACCTGACTGACTTTGTGAGAACCGATATTGTCATCTCAAGACCTAAACTTGTATGTTAAATGTTAATCCATGAGATCCAAGTAAAGTCGGTGGCTTGGTGAGGTCGAATACTATAAAATCTTATATAATATGTATGATTACAATGATATACGAATCAGTTAGAAGTCTTGTTGCTTGCTACTTGTTCAGGTTCAGAGTCTACTGCTGTCAGGTGAGAACATTAGCCCTCTTTTACTGTTTTATAAATTTTTTTGGGGTGGAACACGTGACCAAACACTCTTTATACATTCATATTTCAAACATAGGAGTCACGTTACATTTAAAACTTACAGGTTTACTTTACAAATCCAAGGGATTCTACAACTATTTTAAAAGGATTAAATCAAGTATTCTAAAAGATTTATCAATTGTTTTAAAGGGTGTATCGATTGTTAAACGCTTTTCTATTAAAAGGTTTTATAAAAGGTTTTCTAAATTGTTTACAACTATTTTACACAAAATGGTTTTATAAACGTTAAACAATTTTAAAGAATAAGTTTTATAAACTCTTTTACTAAAAAATTCTGTTTTCAAATAAATACTATTTTTACCAACCTTGTTTTTATACAAGGACACTATCAGTGGTGTACAAATCAAGGGTTTTGAACAAGGTATTCAATCAACAGTTTTCATGGTGGTATTCAATCAAAGGATTTGAAATCATGGAATTCAATCAAGGTTTTCAAATCATGGTAATCAATCAAAGGTATTCAACCAAAGGTTTTCAACCAAAGGTTTTCAATCAAAGTATTCAAAAGCATGGTGTTCATCATTGTAAAGAAACTTATTCACATCAAGACACTTGTTCATTCAATCTTATTCTTAATCCTTTAACGTTAGTACCGGGTGATCAAAACAAGGGAATGCGGGACATGTTTTGGTTATGCTAAGGCTGTGGTTAGTGTTTAAATATGTTGTAAACCCTAACTACAGATTGGATGCATTACGGTAATATGGATTTGGTGCTAATTAACTTTACCAGCATAGGTCATATTGACCTGGTACGTCAACACGGAAATTATCTTCCGAGTAAACTCGTTAGTACTTCTCGTGTTGAATGCCTTTGCTGACTACTTTTCTGACTCCAAATGTAATTTGGGACTTGATTATGTGTTGGCTTTTCTAGTAGACGGTCATTTTACTGTTTGCACACGTTATTCTTATTTGATGATAGTTTGTGTTACAATTATCCATGACATGTTTATTCAACTGTTTTATCCATATGTTTTACAAGTGCATATTCATTATTTACAAATGTCAAACATATTGTTCTCACCAACTACTATTGTAGTTGACAGTTACTTTTCACGTGTTTCAGGTAATCAAGTTTAGAACATTCTCAAGGACAACTAAGGAGACCATTCTAAGATAGAACAAGATGAAGAAACAAGATAGGATGGATTAGAAACACACTTAATCCTGACTGCTTAATTGTCTTGTCTGTGTCTTTTTGTGTAAACAATATTTTTGGGTCTGTAGTTGTCATTCTTTTGGTAGATAGTTAGAATGTATGTAACTAAACAAATGTCTAACATTATGAAACTTAGTAATGCATTGTGGTTGTTCTACTTTCAATACTTGTGCATGATTTAACCATTGATCGTCACCGCACCGTGGATTCCTCACGCGGCGCAAGGGGTGTGACATCATATCATATTGTGTAAATTGATCATTGCGAACTCACCAGCTTTGTGCTTACTTTTCAAGCTCAAACATTTTGCAGGTAGACAGTGACGGCAAGGGAGATTGCACTTCAGACACTTATAATGAAATAAATTAGTTTGTAACCTTTAACTGTAGTTGTAATAACGTTGCCTTGTAATATAATATCTTTAAGTTAATATGTGTGTTTGTGATACCGGATCAAGTAAGTTGCACCTTATCTCTGAGACATCACCACTATGCTTCCGCAACCTTCTAAGTATGATCATTGACATCATCATCAGGTGACGAGAGGTAGGGATGTGACATCATTTGTCAATATGTTGATGATATGTTAATATTTGGAACTGATCAAACTTTGGTAGATCAAACCAAAGATTTTCTATTTTTAAAATTTTCCATGAAGGATATGGGGGAGGCATATGTGATCCTATGAATAAGGATTAAACGTGAAAAAAAGGGATTTCTATATCACAATCTCATTACATTGAGAAAATGTTAAAGAAATTTAATTGTTTTGATTGTTCACCTGTAAGCGCTCCTATAGATCCTAGTATAAAGCTTATGCCTAATACTAGGAACCTGTATCTCAGTTAGAATACTCACTTGTGATCGGTAGTCTAATGTATGCCATGACTAGTACAAGGCCAGATATTGTCTATGCTGTGGGAAAACTTAGTAGGTATACTAGTAATCCTAGTACTCATCACTGGTAAGTTGTTAGACGTGTACTAAAGTACTTAAAGAAAATTATGGATTATAGTTTATCTTATATGGGATATCCTTCGCTTTTAAAAGGATATTCTGATGCTAGTTGGATGTCAAATATGGAGGATCACTGCTCTACAACTCGTTGGGTGTTTCTTCTAGGAGGAGGTGCCATTTGTTGGGCATCAAAGAAGCAAACTTGTATAACAAACTCTATAATGGAATCTGAGTTTGTTGCTTTGGCTACTGTTGGTAAAGAAGCAGAATGGTTAAGGAATCTGATCCATGAAATTCCTTTGTGTCCAAAACCGATTTCACCAATATCTATCAGGTGTGATACTGTTGCTACCTTGGCAAAGGCTTATAGTCAAGTGTACAATGGCAAGTCTAGACACTTAGGTGTAAGACATAGTATGGTTCGTGAATTAATTGCAAATGGGGTGATATATGTTGAATTCATTCGAGCACAACACAATTTAGCCAAGTCTGCTATAGGGATTGGCTTAAAGTCCACTTAACTTGTTTGAGAATAATATACCCAATTCCCTTCTAATATGGTATTACAAGTTGAATTCAATGTGGAAAGCTTATTCTTGAATACTTAAGTACATTTATTAAACATCCCAATGTATTTACTCAGATCTACAAGTTGAGAAGGTTAATATTACATTTTAATGATTCTTTTGAAAAGGTGCACTGCAGGAGCATGATGAAAAGAGTTACCTATATGAATGTGAAGTTTTTCCGCTTCATAAAGCTTGAACTTAGCTTTTATACATTAATAAATGTATAGTGACACATGGCTTGTAAAGTGTATGGTTTGTTGATATGGATTTCAAAACTTATGTGTATATTATCGTTAGGTATTCTAATGAGTTGAAGGGTTCAATTCTTAGGAACACCATAATTCTTGAATATTTGAAATGTGTAATGTACTAAGTTGAAAATTCAATCGTTTAGACATTTTCATTCAAGCATGAGTTTGTACTTTTGTGTTTCGTTTTCTATGTTTTAGTGTTACACTAAAATAGGGGAGGATTATTGTATATTTTGGTGTAAGTGGATGTAAAGGAATATTAAAGAGTTGGAGGTGCGGAGTGCATACTCGTTTAATATTTCTGAGCTCCTGACCAAGCGCGGAAGGTCAAGGGGGTCACGTCCCCTTGCGGGGTCCTAGGGACAGCGCCCCTAGTGGTTGGTTGGTAATGAAAAAGATAAACGAATTTGCAGACTTTTTCATTCAATCAAATTCATATCACTGATTTCCTCTCTATTGGATTACCCCAAAATCAAGTTTCTTGAACTCGAAAGGAAATAAATATTGATTTCGGATAGTGATTCATACACGATCCGATAGAATTCCAAGTGATTTAGACGAATTTCTATAACACTTTAGAAAGCTGATTAATTTCCTATTTACTTTAACATTTATTTTGATTCTTGAGATGGTGGTTCTTGATCTAAGTTAGGCGAAAGAATTAAAAAATAAAAAAATAAAAAAAGTCAAGCTAATGTAACATTCATCATAATTTCACTATTCATGTTTATTATTCGAGACTTAACAACACATCAACTGACTTGAATTACGTACGAATTAAGACATAATTCTTGATATATTTAGAATATGAAAATGATCTATCCTTATACATTGAAACTCACAACTTCGTCTATGAAATTTCATTAATTTGGCAAAAGTATTGGTAATATATATTTAAAATGTCATAAATCATATACTAGTAAATTATGGATAACAAAAATGGGGATATATAACACACAAAACAATGTCAAAAATCTAAGGAATAATCACCTATAATATTATATTATATAATAGACTTTAGTTACATATCACACATGCTATATATTGTGTAGCAAAATGAAATAGAATTTCTAAACCCCCACAACCACCACCGCCACCATCTCACTTTCCGTCAATAACATCACATTTATTTGAAAGAATATAAACACACTTTCATTCCTTGTTCATTTGCACTACTCTTGATCTTTATCTCCTTTCATTTTCGTGACACACTTCACCCCAAAGAGATTAATTTTCAAGCAAGTTGGTTCAAGATTCTGGAATCTTCTCATTATTTCCTAAATTTTGGTAAAGATTTCTATTAATAATCATCATTTCATTTCAAGTTCTATTATGTACTTATTCATTTGTGTTCATCATCCCTTGGTGGTTTTCATAATTTTGTATGTATTTTTCATAAAACCTTCATGATTTCGTGTAAAAATTAAATGATTAATCATATGTTTTACAAAAGATTATTTATATATGTTCATATTTATCATTTCACATATATACACCTATAAGCATACCTTCACATACATCATATTAGGGTTACTACTTGTCCGTGTTTGTATATTAGGTTAAAACTTGTGTATTACACATGTTAAATAAATAAATTTTAAGAATGATTTATTTTCATTAACATAGTATATATTTTTCAAAGACATTTTCTATAAAAATAAAAGAATTGATTTATTATTTAATCATATTATTTACTAAGTTTAATAAAATGACTTCTATTTAATAAAGGAAAGAGAAAGGAAAACAAAATTTAATAAAAGTAACGTACAAACAATTAATGAGAGAGAGATCGTAAAAACATTTCTGTAATTTAAAAAACTGACACCTGTCCCACTAAACCTTTATTTATTATATGTAGGATGGTGGTCCTAAAACGTTACTTGATTAGTTTGCTTTATCTTTTTGTTTCATTTATGCTAATTAAGGACATATCTGAAACATTCAGCATGAGTTCTTTTATATATGTTCGTTTAATAAATATATTGTATTTAATTAATTGATTAGAGTTATATACTAACATAAATGTTTTAAATTTACTTTAGATTAAGTAAATTTGTAAAATTTAGAAGAAAATCAATCAACATCACTAACATATCAAAAGTTAAAATAATATGGTGTGTTATTTGTTGACACTAACGCTTTCAATTTGTTCGTTATACCTTCAAATATAGAAAAAAGTTGTAACACTGGAAATTTATATAGAAAAAAGTTACTTCAAATGTTATATGATAATTATAACAAATTTTAACCTTTTCATACTGAAAATACCTATTTAATTAGTTATTTAAAAAAAAATAATAATAATAATAATAATAATAATAATAATAAAGAGAACTTTGATTTCGATTGTTATAGAGTCCAAAATTCATAACCATTCAGCACATAATGGTTTAGACCCAACCAAACAGTTCCTATGTTATTTTTAAAAAATTAGTCTTGCTTTGTTTTATATTTGTTTGATTTTTTTCTATCATGTGTTTAACTTTATATTATTGTATATGAATATCTCTAATGTTTAAAATTAAGAATGTTGATTTTTAATTATTAAATAAAATTTGTTTGTTTATTTACATGAACCGTTCATGAAACAATTTTAAAATCTTAATGAACAAGCACGGATAAGAATTCTCATTCGATTAGTATTTGTAAACTGTTTGTGTATAAGTTAAAAGTTAAACAAATAAACATAAATTCGGCTCGTCCAGACTCATTCAGTTAATTTACAACCCTAATCTACCTAGCTATACTTTATACTCGAAAAAAGATTTTAAAATGTACTACAAAGAAAAAATCGCATGAATACAATATTTAACTACATATATTATCAAAGTTATTCAAAGTGTTGGAATTATATATTATTAACGGAATATATATCCTTAAATTAAATTTTTATTTAAAAACCTCAACACATATACTTTTTGTGTTGTATTTTTGTTTTTACTGTATTTTTAAATATAGTAGAAAACAAAATACGTTAAAAAAACACAAATTCAATATAAAAAATAAATATTTTAAGCTTTTAAACAAACATTTATTTTTATTTGATTATTTTCCCTGTCAATTAAAATAAGCATTCATGTTGCTTAATAAGCTGCAAACAAACTTGTTTGATATCGATTTTTTTAAACTATCAATGTGTCATTGATAAAAAATAAATCGCAAGTGGACATGAAAAAACATGGGGCCAGTGTGCAGAACAAGGTTTGCACAACTTAAACTCGCAGTTGCAACCTAATTAATAGAAGGTTGAAGACTTTTGTGTTATATCCTAACTTGTTATTATTATTAATTTATTAGCTCCAACATATCATTGTGTAAAAGTTATCGTAACATGTATAAAATTACATAATCTTAACACGTGAACTATTTTAATTGATTACAAAAACTTAAAATGGTTCTTTTCTAATTTCATTTTCAAAGGACTAATCACATCATCTAATATTAGTTACTCCAAAACTTGTATTCTTATCTTCATAAAATCTAAACTCTCACCCATTTACTCGTTTGAAAAAAAAAAAGGAAACGTAGTAATTTTTTGTAAGAAATCTTGCAATATATTAAAAAAAAAAACAAAATTTGTGAGAACTTACATATTCAAACAACGTATTGACTTATTGACTTTTCGTACAAAAAAGTTAATCTAAACACATTTTTAAAAACTTAATTTCAAAAGAATATAAATTAATAAGCACTTTTAACAAAAAATCTTATTAAACTTAATAAACGATCCCAAACATAGCATATTTGACTTTTTTTAATAGTGATGTCTTGTTGACGTAATATTTGTGCATACATGTCTTGAAAGTTGCAGGTTGTTCGAGAATTACATCACTCGAGAGACGGTGCTTCGGTGACCACGGAGGATGGTTGCGTTTACGAAACCAATTACATAATTTTGTATGTTAGTATTGGTGTCTTTCAAATTCACCTCATCTCTTTCAATCCTCGCTTGCCTGTAAGATCTCCTCTCACTCTCTGTCGTCTAATTTTTTTTTCTAATGCTTTAGTTGTTAGTTAACTAAAAGGCTACCTAGTGTATTATGGCGACACCTCTATAAAAATCAAAAGTCATATAACATAAATTTATCACAATTGTAAACTTTAGGCGTAAAACACAAATTGTTTTAAAATAATAGTAAAAAAAATTAAAAAAATTATTTTAAAATTTATATCACACAATGCTACCTAATCAAAATTATGTAAAAATTTTGAGTCATTTTTTTATATTAATATGGTTATTCAATCATAATGGTATAATGGTGGTGATCATAGCATCACGAATGTCAAACCACATAATAAATAGTCACAATTACTGTCATTTTTCTACAACAAGATATCAAACCTTATTGCAAGAGCAACGATTACTCTCAAGCCTTAAGTAACACAAACAACAACATAAGCATACAATGTAAAAAATAATGATACCAAAAAATTTAAAAAAAAAAAAGAAAAAAAAAAGAAAAGGAAACATGAATCTAACATAAACATGCTAATAATAATATTATATTATAATATTATTATGCAACCATAAACGTAAATGTACACGCAACGCAAAAAAAGCCTAATAACAATACAGTAAATAAGTCACACTTATTATAAAAATATTAGGTTATTATATTGTATTATTATTATTATATTGTATTTTAATATTATCATATTATTATTATACTTTTATTATATTATAATTATAATATTATTGTAATATACTGTTTATTTATAGTGTACTAATTAGTTGCAACTTGTGAGTATTCTTTTTCTTTTTTTTCTTTTTTTTTCTGAAGTAATTTTTTTTTTGTTTTTAAAATATCTTAAACTAAATTATACTTTTAGTTGGGTTTAAATTTATGACATTCTTGTTTAAAAGGTAAAACATCTAACAAATTAGATAATCTCATGTTGCTAAGCTATTATTAAATCTTCTCATCTCTTTAAAAATGTAATTAGAAGCAAAATTACCAAAATACTCATTTTAATAAATTTTATTTTATAAAAATGTACTTTTTTATTAACTTATAAAGATAAAGATAAAGATGTGTGATTGGGGAATTTTATTTTGAATATGGGATATTTTTGACTTTTACAGTTTGTAGGTATGTATTAAAAATTGCTTGGTTTTTATTCTTCTGAAATACTAATTGTATTTACGGAAAATATTACTTTCGTAATCGATCTTTACGAATCGCTCAAAACCAAACAATTTTCAAAATGTATACTCACAAATTATAATAAAAAAATTCAACTTAAAATAATCTCTGATTGAGTGAAGAGATAAATGGGTTACATGGAAGGGAAACAATTATTTTTATAACTTACTTTAACCAGAAAAAGACCTTTAATAACTTATACGATATATAGGGTTGAAAGAAAGAGAGAACAAACCTTAGTTCTACGTACGAGAGAGATGTGATATAATAAGTTAAGGGGTTCTTTCATAACATCTTAGTGATTTTAATTTGTTGAAATGATTCCTCTGCTAGAGACTGAAGTTTTATTAAAAAAAAAACACATTTAAATCAATCAGACAACCTCTTAACTGTTAAGCTTTAAACAAAGTTTGAATTATTTAAACTTTTTAAAGTAGGCTCTAAATTAAAAGAAAAAAAGAAAAAGAAAACTCGTTTATATTTTCATTGGAAGGGGAAGACGTACAAGAAAATATGTGTTATCACCTCAGTGGTGGATTTCAATAGTGCTCAACTTGTGTTCAAGACATAATTCTTGACATATTTAGAATATAAAAATAATCTATACTTGTACATTGAAGCTCACAACTTCGGCTATGAAATTTCATTGATTTGGCAAAAGTATCATAGCTAACATGAGAGAGGTAAATCACATGACCTATAAAAAATTGGGTGGTGCCAGTAGATTATGGGTAACAAAAATGGGGATATATAACATATAAAACAAGGTCAAGTCTATGGAATAATCTCCTATAATATTATATTATATTATACAATAGAATTCCTAAACCCCACACCCCACCCCCACCACCACCACCACCTATAATATAAACACATTTTACTTCTTGTTCATTTGCACTACTCTTGATCTTTATCTCCTTTCATTTTCGTGACACACTTCACCCCAAAGAGATTAATTTTCAAGCAAGTTGGTTCAAGATTCTGGCATCATCTCATTTTCCCTAAATTTTGGTAAAGAATTATCTTAGTAACAATTCAAAGTTTCTTTAATAATCATCATTTTATTTCAAGTTCTATCATGTACTTTACATATGTGTTCATCATCCCTTGCTTGTTTCCATAATTATGTATGTATTTTTCATAAAACCTTCATGATTTCATGTAAAAATTAAATGCTTAATCATATGTTTTTACAAAAGATTATTTATATAAGTATGTTCATATATATCATTTCATGTTTATAATCATATACACCTGTAAGAATACCTCCACATACATCGTATTAGGGTTACTACATGCCTTTGTTTGCATACGAGGTTAAACTTGTATATTACAAATGTTAAATAAATAAATTTTAAAAATAATTTATTTTCTATAACATATCATATATTTTTCAAAGACATTTTCTATAAAAATAAAAAAATTGATTTATGATTTAATCACATTATTTACTAAGTTTAATAAAATCATTACTATTTAATAAAAGAAAGAGAAAGGGAAAGAAAATTTAATAAAACTAACATACAAACAATTAATGAAAGAGAACATTTCACGTAATTTAAAAAAAATTGACACTTGTTCTACAAAAATCTTTATATATTACATGTATTATATAATAAATAAAGGTTTTTAAGTAGCACATCTCAATTTTATAGACAATTTAATAATTTGTTCTCCATATATGTCTCTCTCCAAATAAATATTGAAAGACACTTTTTATAGATTTTAATTTTTTTTCTATTATAATTTAAAAATTTGTTCTCCATCTATGTCTCTCTCTCCAAATAAATATTGAAAGACACTTTTTATAGATTTTAATTTTTTCTATCTTCTTTATATTAAATAGCAATGATAATACTTTTGTTAAATTTGATAAATAATACCATTATAATATAAGTTATATTCTTTAAATTTTCATAAATTACAAAACTATTTTTGAAAACCTTATGATATGTCATTTAAAATAAATAATTTAAAATTTTATTTATTTAAACTATGTAAAAACATGTTTTTAACCTAGTATAGTATATGTGCATATAGATATAGATACATGATTCTAGCACTAGAGTAGCACAACCTTTCAGAATTATTAATTTCATAGATCTTATTTACTTATCACTGCCAGATTAGATTTGTGGCCGTTTTTTTGTAAAATAAAACCATCATCAGTTTTTTGTTATTATGTTGTAACATTAAGACTTTATGGCTTAAACTTTTACATTTTAAGCTATTATTGTAAATCTGATGTGGTTTGCGTTAAGTGCTTTTGATCTAGTTAATATTTGGGTTCACCACTCAACTCAACTCATTCTTGTTAATGACTCAACTCATTCTTTAAACTTGCTAGCTACAACCAACAAACAACACCAATAAGACACTTGAGTGAATATAATCTAATAGAATTTTCTTTAGTTAATACTGCCACTACACATTGTCATTAGGTTTGGTTGTTGATTCATGTCGATTACGTCACTCTACTTGTGTAACCACATAAACATATTGACTTGACTTGACAACATAATTTATTATTTATTGTAAACTTATGAGCTAAGCAACTTTATAATTAACATTTTAAGGCTTTTTGTTAGGAAAATATCAATTAATCTTGAATGGATTTGGATTGAATTGAAGCTTTATCTTTTAATACTTATGATTGGACATTATATACTTGTTGAGACACTCTATACATGTTAGTTTGGTCTATTGGTAGTGCTTGGTTTTGGTTGTGGTTGTTTTGTTTGTGGTTAGTTTGAGACGCAGGCAACATGGTTGGATAGTTTGGTTTTCGAGGCTTTGTCATTATGTTTCATATATATTATGTGTCGCACATATATCATAACTTATTTTGATTTAATCCATTTTCGTATTTCTTTTGTAAGTAATGTGTTTTGATACACAATTGTCACATATTTATGTTTTTGTTCGAATAGGGGTGTGACAACTGGCTAAATCTTGAATCAAGCCTAGCTATTGCCTAAGCTCAAGCTCATATTGTTGATAATATAGCACATGAGCTCGAGACTAATCTTCAAATATTAAGCTTGTAAGCTTAAACAAACAATTTAAATATATAATTTTTATTTAGTGTATCAAATATATGATTCATATGATTAACACAAATTGCACGGTTCGTTCCGTTAAAATGACACATGTGCTTCCTCCTACTCGTACAACCATAACATTGATTCCTTTTGGATAGATGAATATTAGTTTTTAAATGTAAGTTCATGTGAAATGATTTACTTTTTTATAAGGGAAAGGATTATCCTTCGTGTAGTAGTATATATTTCCCTATACGTAGTGTAAAAATTTTTAAAAACCTTTATTTCGCCCTCCCTGAAAAAAAATTTTATTTCGCCCCCTGAAGTTTCGGTCAAGCTCTTCCACTGCATCAACCTTAAGATGTCAAGCACATTGTCACCACTTACTACCACCATAAATGGGATGTAGTGGTGTAAACCTTAAGAAAGTGGTGCAATGATTAAAGCAGATGTGTGACAACTTATATGTCTCAATTTCAATTCTTACTTAGGTTGATTTTCCTACAAGGTCACCAATCCGGTTGTTTGCGACCACACTTTACCTGATCCTTCTGGCTAGTTGAGTATTAGTGACATTAGAAAACTAACAACTAAGAATATTTTGCACTCAATGGTGAAGTATAAGTATGACCACCATCGTGATTCTTGATGGGAAATCATTGTGATTCATGGTGTGCGTACAACAAGTGGAGAATGAGGAAAATAGAATTTTCTTAGTGCTAAATTGTACTAGTTGAAATCCCTTTGTATGGGTTAAAAGATTGTCCATTTTAGAGTATTCTACCTTACGTAAATTTTATGGTTTTTCAATCATTTTAAATGAATATCTCAAACTAAATAATTATATTAATTATAAAATGTACAACCATATTATTATAAAATAAGAGATTTTTTTATAATAATGGAATTTATAAAAAAAATACGAGATTTAATAAAAATGATATTCTAAAAAATAATTTTTTTATAAAAACAATTAAGAAAGGAAAATAAAAAAAATCGTTTCATTAAGCCAAATATTTATAAAGGAAACTCTTAAAAACATTAAAAAAATTTTATTATATTATTATTTATATATTTTAAAATAATTTATAATCAAATTTTTGAGAAACAAACTTTTAAAACATAAAAATTTTAAACAATTATATCAATATTCTGGTACTTTAGTTATTTCATTATACATAATTTTAATTACACTGTATCTCAAAATATCCTTTTACGCATTAAAATCCTTATTGCTAAATCTTTAATATTTTGTTATCTAACTCATGTATTTTACGGATAATAATTTATATTTTATAAAAAAAATTACTTTTTACAAAAATAACTTTTTTAAATAAAATATCTAAACGAACGAACTTTTAACAAAAAATAAATTATCATTCTTTTACTTCAAACATCATGTAACATTCTAGGCAAATCAGACATCAGCCATAAACAAGAGAGATTCCTAGTTTATAAGTAATGATCTACCTCTTATATCACCAATGTGTTTTGGGCTTAGCTTGCTGTGGATCACATAAAACTTCACAGTTAAGCGTGCTCGGGTTGTAACAATCCAGGATGGGTGACTTTCCTAGGAAGTTTTCATCCGAGCAATTAGCAAATCTGTTAGCTTTCAGTGGGCAAAGCAGACAATATTTGTGGTTGACGAGGCCGGATGCTACGTAATGGTATCAGAGACACTCCTGTTATATACGGGATGGTGGGGCAAACCTTATCGAGGATGATGATTCCATAAGAGGGGTGTATGTACCTTTATAGGAAAATCCCACATCAGCCATAAACAAGAAAGATTCGTAATTCAAAAGTAATGATCTGTCTCTTATATCACCAATACGTCAAAAGTAATGATCTGTCTCCAGGAACTAAGTCAATTCGAAACTCTACCGGTCGCACCGGAGGCAAACCTGGTAGGTCTTCAGGAAATACTTCTGGATATTCTCTTACTACCAGTACGTCTTGTATCTTTTTCTTGTCTTTCTCTTTTTCCACTACGTGAGCCAGGAAAGCTACACACTGCTTCTGTAAACACTTACGCGCCTTTATGCAAGAAATGATTTTGACACTTCGTTTTGCTTGATCCCCTCTGACTTCCAATACACGATCATCGGGCAATGGAACTCGAAGCAGCTTCTCAGAACAGACAACTTCCACTCGGTTAGAGGAAAGCCAATCCATTCCAACAATGATGTCGAAACTACCCAACTCCATCGGTATCAAATCGATAGAGAATGTATGACCGTTAAGTGTCAATGGGCAATTCCTGTGAACTGTACTAACTGTGATCTGTTTTCCGTAAGCTACTTCTATAATGTAAGGGGAGTCTAATTGTTCTTCTATGGAATCTAGTTGGCATGCAAAATCGGCAGAGATAAAACTCTGATCCGCACCAGTGTCAAATAGAACAGATGCATAAAAGTCATGTAAGAGAAATGTACCAGTGACCACATTTGGGTCCTGGCGTGCTGCTGGTGCTCCAATAACAAAAGCTCTTCCACGAGGAGCTTGAACTGCCTGCTGAGCCTTCTTAGGGCAGTTCTTTGCAAAGTGGCCTTGTTCACCACAGTTGAAGCATCCACCGTTGTTCTGGTTAGCAGGTGGAGGGAGAGCTAAAGCAGCATTGTTGGCTGCTTGTTTTGGTGTCATTCGACAGGTTTGGACCCAATGGCCCTTCCTTCCACATCCCGTGCAGTGTTTGCAGGGAGTGTCAGCAGCATGGTGGTACTGACATTTGGCACACAAAGGATATGCACCATTGTAGGGTCTCTTGTTGGGGTTTGTTGGTGCAGCTGTTACTTGTTGGAGAGGGGTGGCCATCGTGTAGTTCTTGATGACCTTTTGTTTCTTCTTGGGTTGATGATGAGGTCTCTTTGATGACTCTTCCTTGTTCTTGCCAGCATCAGCCTCTTTCTTTAAAACTCCAGAGGCAACCATCAGATCGGTGAGTTTCCCAGACAATCTCACTGCTAACTCGACAGTGGTAGGGTTGGCTGAAACAACCATACCCTGAATACAGGCGGGAAGTCCACCTACATACCTGTCGATCCTCTTTTCTAGAGTCGGTACCATGTCTGGCACCAAAGCAACCAACTCGTGATAACGAGTAGTGTACCCCATGTGATCAGCCCCTTTCATCACATGGTTGGATAACTCAATTTCCAACTTCTGTAGCTCATTCTTGGGGCAGAATTCTGTTCTCAGTAACGCCTTGAAGTCCTCCCATGGCATTGCCCTAGCTTCTTCTCTTCCTCGAGCGTTGATCTGACCATTCCACCAGGTTAGAGCCCGCTTGTTGAATGTTCCAGCAGAGTAGCGGACTTTATGGTGCTCTGGACAGCTGTAGAGGTCCAGAGTAGCCTCAATCTTTTCAATCCATTGGATTAATCCAACGGCTCCTTCCGACCCACTAAAGCTGGGTGGTTTGCAGCCCATAAAGGACTTATAAGAGTGGTTTGAAGTACCACCAGTGTTCCCACTGGCTTCTCCTGATGAATTGCCAGTGTTGTTGATCTCGTTACGGAGAAGGTTGAACATCTCCGGTATTGCTTCCTTCATCTGATTAGTCATCTGACTGCTCAGTAGGGTCACCAAAGCGATAGTAGTAGGATCCAGTATGGGAGTCGTGCCTGAACCTGATGCCTCTGTGATCAGTGGGGGAGGAGGTGGAGGCGGTGGAGGAGGTGGCGGTGGTGAGTCATTTGGTGATGGTGTTGAGGAATGTGGAGCTTGGTCTTGTGATGATAGCAACAGGGGAGGTTGTCTTCGTGGCGGCATTCTGATCATAACCAAATGAATATTGGTTAGTGCAATGATCGAATGTAGAAGACACAATGCAATAGATTTTAAATCCTAAGTTCTCTACATGCAGGGTCCCTAGGTTATAGTCTAGGCCAAACCGTTTAAATAAATGACCTATATTTCTCTATAACCATGGCTCTGATACCAATCTGTCACACCCCGAGCCGGCGGGATAGGATCGGTTTTCCCGTCGGGCGGAAGGTTCCCGGGGCGCGATATCGTGAGTGATAATCGGATTGATCAGATTGTTATATGGCACATGATACATAAATGAGAAATGCTAAATATGATAGAATTACAAAGTTAAATTACATCAGTATTGTTTATAATTTAACAATGTAAATCTACTATTAACATCATAAGCTTCTATCTTGTATTTACACAAGATATACAAAATGGTATGTGTAATGATGTCTTCAAAAGTATGCAGGTCCAAAATACTAAGTCTTCTATTTGAAGTCCTAGTCCAGAAGTAATGACTTCTTAATTGACCTGTTCGTCACCTGAGAAGTCATGCAAAAAGATCAAGTCAACACATGGTTGGTGAGTTCATATAGTTTTGTGATTTGTAAATGAATTGAAAATCCTCTTTGGTAAAGACCCTAACCTCATTAACACCACATGTAATATCCACATCGGTATGCTTATATATAGGGCATATGTAAGGGACAAGCCCTAGCCAACATCCCACCACATACTAATATGCATATGACACTGCTGTTAATGATAATTAAGCATTTTTACCCTTGACACCGTTCCATAAGTTCTTCTGTTACTGTCCCTGTGTTTACAATCATTTGAAATCCATGTTGATTTCACAAGTTCATCACACAAGATGATCAACCACAGTAATTGTATGAACAGATATAAATGTTTAAGTAAATAAATAAATAAACATTTAATAAAATCTAAGTCCTAATGATTGGGGCCTTTGGTCAACTCGAGTAGACTAGTCTGTCAATCAAGGTACTTAGTAGTAGAGGAGATCTGTAAACCTCATCAAACATGTGACCTATAATCAATCAGTCTAGCTAGGACATCTTTTGATATATAGGCTTTCATAGTTCTTTAGACCGTCCATAGTTCTTTAGTTCTTTAGTTCTTTGGCACATGTTATCTTTGAGCATTTCCCATGTAACACCCCGACCGACGGCGGAATCATCGGGATGCCACGAGGGATGTGTAGATTATTCAAAAGCTCGTGGGCATCTAATTCAATCATCATATATCATTTAAATCAACCAAAATAATTACACAAAAATCATGTTCATCATGAATCAAATACATCAGTTACACAAAAGAATTAGTTAAACTAACTAAACTCTAGTCGCCAGAAATTTAGTTAATTAACTAAGTCCAAGATCCTATATGATGATGTCCAAAATAGAAGAGATCCCCTCTTCATTCCTACTTGTCCCCATCACCTGAAACATGTAAGAAAACAAGTGTCAACTACAAAAGTAGTTGGTGAGTAATCATAAGTTTTTATATTTAAAAAATGTTTTAATAAAATGAATTTGATAATTTATACTTAAAAATGGTTTTATAAAATGTTTTGTTTAAAACGAGTATAAAACTTATGATCTTCTTGAGCAAGTCCATATGAATACCTGTATGAGATAATCCAACACACATCCATCAATTCAACAGCCAAACATATACACAATCACATAACCACATAACCAAATCAATCATAGCCAATCACAAATAATCATAATCAAATATAAGCAATCAATCCACAACAAATCAACCAAACTCAATCAATCATATTCTCAATCAATGTTCGTGACTATACATGATCATTATGTAATTAACATAAGTTAAATACATAATTCATGGAGTGGTCGCTAACCACGTGACAATACATGAAGCCAAAGCAAATAACCGAAGTCAAAGGCAATGCTTCACAGATGTGGAAACCATCCACGTGACAATACACAAGGTCAAACAATTAACCGAAGTTAAAAGCAATGACTCTCGGGGTTTGTGACAATACTTGTAATCTTTGTTATCGACCGAAGTCAATAACAAAGTTTACATGGATATAAATAACAAGAGACAATCCATAATAAATGATAGTCTTATATCGTGAATATCATATTGATAAACAGGTATTAACCTTGAGTTATCAAATAATATTTGAATTTGGTATACATGCTTCACCTCCGAGTTTTAAAACGAAACAGTTTAAAGAAAGGGAGGTTATGAGAACTCACCTGAAGTCCTTAGAATTTAGGTTCTCGTATAATGCGCGCTCGCGTATGTAAACTCAAAGCAACTCAAGAATCTGTAATTAAGTGTGTTTTCGTGTTCATAAGTATATGTGTAGTATTTCAAATTAATTATCCGTAAGTGTTTACTTTCAATCACAATGTCGTTTTAATTTAGTAAAGTCCATTTAAGTTAATATGTTACACTTATCAATGTTGGCTATCCGATATATGATGATCCTTAATATTATATTCAAGTGATCTAGGTTGAGATGATATCATCCTTATAACTTATGTATATGTTGTACATAATTTCATACACGCATGATTTATTCAAGTGCCCACCTTTATTTAAACTAGAAAAAATCTAGGTTAAGTTTAAATAATTTATACTCAAGATATTTACATAAAACGTTCAAACTATGTAAAATTTCATAATTCAAGGTTTAAATATGTTTACTTCTTAGTTTTCTTAAAATCCAAGTTACAAGAGAAAGGTGGTGATTTAGATCTCTCATGCATGCATGAATACCCCCATATACACATCTATACTCATACATATATATATATACATACATAATTATGCCCTCTTTCACTCTCTACCCCTTGGTTAAACTAAATTCAGTTTTTGTTCCATGAAGGCAGCGAACCCTTAACCCAAAAGAGATAGGTTCGGCCCACATAAAAGGATTCGATGCTAACACTCAAGGGTTCGACCACCTATGGGTTCTCCTAATGTTTAGCCACGGTTCATCAAAATTTCTAGCCAAGGTTCGGTCAGAGCTGATGCAGGCTCGCCAGCTCCCAAGTTCGGCCGCCCTTGAGGGTTCGTGACCCATACAGCCTCAACGAACCATTGTGGTTCGGGGCATAAGGGTTCGCTGTTCTCAACAACTTCGGCTGAACAATGTGGTGTAGGGTTCGTTGGCCAAAACAATTACCGAAGGTTCGTGGGTGACTGCGTGGGTTCGTGGTCATGGTTCGGCCCTCTAAGGAAACGAAGGCTCGGGGCCCCTAGGGTTCGCCACCCTAGGGTTCGTTTGATAGTAGATGATGGTTCGTAGGTGGCGGCTGAAAGCTTCGCTGAACCAACAAGGTTCGGCCAAAAGAAATGCAGGGTTCGTCGACCTGCTTATGGTTCGGCTAATCTCGCACCTTGACTTCCATGGCTGCTCAGCATCATCATCATCGCCTTTCAACATTTACTGGTCTATCCCATGATCTTAGTTCTTTAGATTAATTCGTTTAATGATTTAAAATGATGTATTCGTATGATATAAGCAAAACCCATAACAAAATAGGGTTTTCACCCAAAACCGAAAATAACATGGATCCTTTACCTTCGAATCGTGAGAAAATGCTAGCTTTCTTAGTATCCCCGTGTTCCTCTCGATCTCCCGAACGCGTAGCCACCGAAAGTTCGAAGATCCGTCAAGAATCGAGCTTGGAAAGTTAGAGAGAAGGTAGAGAATGTGTGTGTGTGTGTTTTTAGAGAGAGAGAGAAGATGGTGAGAATGAAAGAAAATGGTGGAGTCTTCCACCATTTGTAACTATCCGTTCCCGCGTGTTCGGTCTCGTCTTTATCGCGATAGTAAAATATAGTTCGGTTTTACTCGTTAAACGTATTTAAACATAAATTGTTTAAATAATATGATTTTATTGATTTAAATGATTTACTTAAATAATCCTCGTCTCGTATAGTGATCTAGTTAATACCCGTGAGATGTAATAATACGCTTGGTTTTCTAACATAACATATTTAAATAATCTATTTATTTTAAATAAAACGATTTTGTTTAATAAAATAAGTTCTAGATAGATTATGTCGTAAATCGCTTTCGTTACATTATTTCTAAATAATTATTTGATAAATTATATCATTCCAGTTTAATTTAGGTTGCGATTTCTAATAAATATTTTAAGATTTACTTATTAATTTAATAACATTTAATATTATTAAATTAATCTCATCGAAACGCGTTACTCGCGTACGTATTCGTAAAGATCGTCACCTTTCCGAATACGACGTTCGTATCGTATTTCGATTTGATTTACAATTCATAGAATATTGTTTTCAGAAAATCCTTCTTAATAATTATATTCGTGTGAATCGTCACCCACGCGAATACATTTATTAAGTTAATATTTCTGAATTAATATTCGCGTTTAAATAGTATCCGAATCCTCACATCGCGTAATTTATTCCCATTATTTATTAACTCTAATATTATCATTTCCCAAACCAAAACCCACTAAACCCTAGTCACTGACACATCCATGATAGACCGAAATATGCATATGTATAGGGCATATGCAGAGGTAGATCGCAACCTCCCCTACACCGTCCCACCGCTATTTCGATAAACCATGACCATGTGTCCTTAACTATGTTTAGTAACCAGACCATAACAAACTCCCAATTCCATCCTAAAACCATTCTCAAACCATTAATCCATAATCATCAGTAATAACACTGCGATAAACTCTATGGGTCTGTTCAGTTAAATTTCAACTAAACTTCCCAAGGTTTACGCGTATAATATATTATAAAATCATGCATACCAGTAATAGTGACAATATCAGCAAAGTCAAACAATAATATTATAATCCATAATATTCATAAATCTCCGGTCGTACAGTACAATCGTACGGATGTACGGATGTACGGACAACCGAAAGTACAGTGATGTTACATCCCAGATGTTCCTCAAAATAGTTCTTTGTAATAGTTCTTTGAAATAGATCGCTAAGCACTTTCTTAGATTGGACACGTGAAACGTCGGGTGCACATTACTAAGTTCAGAAGGAAGTTCCAATTTGTAAGCAACCTTCCCGATCCGTTCAAGGATCTTAAAAGGGCCAACATAACGTGGAGCAAGCTTCCCCTTCCTTCCGAATCGAACGACGCCCTTCCAAGGCGACACTTTAAGTAATACCATATCTCCCACTTCAAACTCCAAAGGTTTTCTTCGTTTGTCCGCGTAACTCTTCTGTCTGCTGCGAGCAGCTAACAGATTGTCGCGGATCTGGCGGATCTTGTCAGTCGTTTCCTGAATAATCTCTGGGCCAGTAATCTGCGAATCGCCGACTTCGGTCCAACAAATAGGTGACCGACATTTCCTGCCATAAAGAGCTTCAAACGGTGCCATACCAATGCTCGCGTGATAACTGTTGTTATACGAGAATTCAACCAATGGTAGATGGCTATCCCAATTGCCACCGAAATCGATGACACAAGCTCTCAACATGTCTTCCAATGTCTGAATCGTTCGCTCCGTTTGACCATCCGTTTGAGGATGATAAGCAGTGCTAAGATCCAGTCTTGTTCCAAAAGCTTCATGTAGTGATTCCCAAAATCGCGCCGTGAAACGAGCATCACGGTCCGATATTATGCTTAAGGGAATACCATGTCGGCTAACGATCTCATCAATGTAAATACGAGCCAACTTCCGCACAGGGTAAGTTTCGCGTATCGGTAAGAAATGAGCCGACTTAGTTAATCTATCAACAATAACCCATATACTATCTTTACCGTTCCCGGTAAGTGGAAGTTTAGTAATGAAATCCATAGAGATATTCTCCCACTTCCACATCGGTATTTCAGGTTGTATTAATAATTCAGAAGGTCGCTGGTGTTCCGCCTTGACCTTTGCACAGTTAAGGCACTTAGACACATACTCAGCAATATCCTTCTTCATTCCAGGCCACCAGTACAAGCCCCTAAGGTCTTGATACATCTTATCAGCGCCCGGATGGATTGAGTAACGAGATTTATGAGTTTCATCCATAATCAGCATCCTAAGATCACCCCTGTTCGGTATCCACAACCGATTCAAATAATACATCAAACCGTCATCCTTAGTTTCCAATAAAATTTCAGCTCCGCAAGACATCTCATTTTTCACGTTATCCTGAGCTAATGAGAGTTGCTGGGCTGTGAGAACATCATTACGGAGATTAGTGTGCACTCGGACACTATGGATCTGAACTTGACTTTTGCGGCTAAGCGCATCTGCTACTACATTCGCTTTGCCAGGATGGTAGCGAATTTCACAGTCATAATCATTCAACAGTTCAACCCATCTCCGTTGTCTCATATTGAGCTCTTTCTGATTCAGAATATGTTGCAAAC
The DNA here is from genome assembly GCA_009363875.1 of Mikania micrantha. Classification (NCBI taxonomy): domain Eukaryota; kingdom Viridiplantae; phylum Streptophyta; class Magnoliopsida; order Asterales; family Asteraceae; genus Mikania; species Mikania micrantha. The sequence continues at coordinate 28,730,468 of CM018695.1, forward strand.
TTTTATGATCAGTAAAGACTACACACTTCGTGCCATAAAGATAATGTCTCCATATCTTCAAAGCAAACACGACTGCACCAAGTTCCAAGTCGTGTGTAGTGTAGTTCTTCTCATGAATTTTCAATTGTCTTGATGCATAAGCCACGACCTTTCCCCGTTGCATGAGAACACAACCGAGACCTAGGTTGGATGCATCACAATAAACTACAAAATCATCATTTCCATCAGGCAGTGTCAAGACAGGAGCATCACAAAGTTTCTGCTTCAAAGTCTGAAACGCCTCTTCTTGCTTTGGTCCCCACTCGTATGGCCTATTTTTCTGAGTCAGAGCAGTGAGAGGGACAGCAATTCTGGAGAAATTCGATATGAACCGCCGATAGTAACCGGCAAGTCCAAGGAACGATCGAATCTCCGTCGGTGTCTTCGGTGTACTCCAATTCTTCACAGCATCAATCTTTGCAGGATCCACGTGAACACCGTATTCGTTGACTATGTGTCCCAAGAATTGAACTTCTTTAAGCCAAAATTCACATTTAGAGAATTTGGCATACAGCCGCTCCTCTCTTAGGATCTCCAAAACCAACTTAAGGTGTTTCTCGTGTTCTTCCTTAGTCTTTGAGTAGATCAGAATATCATCAATGAATACAATGACAAATTTATCCAAGTATGGCCTGCAAACCCGGTTCATGAGGTCCATGAAAACCGCAGGTGCATTGGTAAGGCCGAAAGGCATTACCAGAAATTCATAGTGGCCATATCTTGTTCTAAAGGCTGTCTTGGGAATATCATCATCATGTACGCGAAGCTGATGATACCCAGACCTCAGATCGATCTTTGAAAACCATGCCGAGCCTTGAAGCTGATCGAAGAGATCATCGATGCGCGGCAGTGGATATCGATTCTTGATAGTCAACTTGTTCAATTCGCGATAGTCGATGCACATCCGGAATGACCCGTCCTTTTTCTTAACAAATAGGACCGGTGCACCCCATGGCGAATGGCTCGGGCGAATGAATCCTTTGTCAGTCAGCTCTTGTAGCTGGCTCGCCAATTCTTGCAACTCCGAAGGCGCAAGTCTGTAGGGAGCTTTGGCTACTGGGTTCGCACCAGGTACTAAGTCGATCCGGAACTCAACTTGGCGTTCTGGTGGAAGACCCGGCAAATCATCTGGAAATACTTCTGGAAAATCTCGTATCACCGAAACATCTGCAATTCTCTTTTCTTTCTCTTTCTTCTCCACAATGTGTGCTAAGAAGGCTATACATTTCTTCCTAAGGTACTTATGTGCTTTAGTGCAAGACATCAGCTTAAGACCTTTACTAGCAGTTTCTCCAAATATTCTCAAAGTTTCACCCGAAGGTAAAGGAATACGAATATATTTCTCATGACAAACAATCTCCGCTCTGTGGGTGGCTAACCAATCCATGCCTATGATAACATCGAAGCTACCAAGATGCATAGGTATAAGATCAATTGGGAAAACGTGATCATTTAAGTTCACAGTACATCCAATGATAATAGTGTCAATATCAATAGTGTTTCCGTCAGCCACTTCCACGTTAAACGGTTTATCTAAGTATGTACGTGTTCTACCAAGCAAGCATTCAAAATCATATGAAACAAAACTCCTATCGGCACCAGAATCAAATAAGACAGATGCATAAGAGTTGTTGATCAGAAATGTACCGTTGACCACATCCTGGTTGGCTTGAGCAGCTGGAGCATTCAGTTGAAAAGCCCGGCCTCTTGCCACCCTTTGATTATTCCCGGTCAACTTTGGGCATTGATTCCTGAAGTGACCCACTTCACCACATTCATAACAGGCTCTTGCCTGTGCTTGAGGTACCTGGCGAATGGGTACAGCCGGAATAGGTTGAGTTTGAGGAGCTGGTAGTGCAAGCGGTGCTTGTTGCATCCTTTGTGCTTGCGGTGCACTCCGACAAACGTTTGCATAGTGCCCGAACTTGCCACAGTTGTTGCAAACGCGACACGGCAAGTTAGGGGCATGATGATATCTGCAAGTGTTACATTGGGGAGTGTTCCCAGTGTAACTTCTTGCAGCAGAATTGTTTGATGATTGCTACGCAAACTTCGCAGCAGGTACAGTTACCATGAAGTTCCTATTCTTTCTCTTCTTGTTGCTGCTTTTGGACGAGCTAGCAGCTTCAGACTTGACTTCGGTTTTGACTTCCTTTGCAGTAGTCTTGGTGTCAGTCTTCTTGTGTCCCTTCCGAGTAAGTGTTCCATTCCTCACATGATTGTCAGTAAGAGTTGCAGATAATCGGATTGCAGCCTCAAGTGTTTTGGGATTGCTCCCATAGACTGTATCCTGAATCTGCACCGGCAGCCCGCCGATATACTTCTCAATCGCCCTCTCCAAGGGTGTCACCATATGAGGCACTAGCAGACTATACTCATGGAATTGAGTATTGTAGATGACGTTCTCGCCACTATCTTGTTTGAGTTCCCAGAACTCAGTCTCCAGTTTCCTCATCTCGCTTCTAGGACAGAATTCAGTGGTCATCAGATTTTTGACCTCTGTCCATGTCAGTGCTAAGGCAGCATCTACTCCCCTAGTTCGCTTTTCCCCATTCCACCAAGTCAGTGCTCTCTTTTGGAAAACACTGGTGGCATAGCGAACTTTCAGATTTTCAGGGCATTCGCTGTTGATGAAGGTGTTCTCCATACTCTCGAACCACTGCAGCAGACCAGTGGCTGATTCAGCACCCGTAAATTTCAGTGGATTGCAGGAATTGAAGTGTTTGAACGTGCAAGTTGTCTGGTTTGCACCACCTCGGTTCTGATTGATATTCTGGTTAGCCTGAGTCAGTTGGCTCACCAATCCAGAAATAAGTGTGGCTAACTCTTGTATGCCGGAGTTGGCATTACCGTTGTTAGCATCCCCACTGTTTGAGTCATCTTCGTTGTGACGGCGAGGCGGCATGTTTCTGAGAAATTAGAAACATGTTACTACCGTTTACAACGTAAGTCATACAAACAATGGTCAATTGAGTTTATTTTAAATAGTTAGGATTACATATAGGAACTATATTTATTTCCTATCTGTTAATTAAACTCATAATGTCTATAAATTTGCCTAGTGTTATTCTAAGTGTCCTAGTTGGTCATAGCTAGTGTTAGCTAACTATTCCTAGGTCCTATACATTCCTCACTCTATACTAACACTGACAACCTCCCAATGCAATGCAACAAGCTTATATATAGGGCATATGCAGAGGTAGATCGCAATCTCCCCTACACCGTCCCACCACCGTTCCATTGCACCACGATTATGCCCTTGTTAGTGTGTAGAGTGCGTCATGCAGTTCACCATAAATCTCACTTCACAAACCTTATCCTTGGTAGGATAATTTTGAGCGAAGTGATCTCTAGTTCCCTTGGACAATTAGGTTTGCCTAATGTCTAAGTTCACCTGACATGTAGGCTTGCCTATTTCTAAGTTCACCTAATGTCTAAGTTCACCTGACATTAAATTTCCCCCAATTGTCTAAGTTCACTAAAATCCATATTAATTCCAATGTCAATAATCATCATTAAGGGTTCATATCATCACAAAGTGTTCTTACTGTCACTAAGTGTTCATATCTTCCCTATAGCTTATTTTCATCAAGTGTCCATACCACCACTAAGTGTTAGTATCATCACTATGCGTTTATATTATCCTCAAGTGTCTATATCATCATCCAAATCCTCAATTTATCACTAAGTATTCGTATTGTTCGTTGATCCTATGCTCCCTACGTGTCCAATCTGTGTGTTTCATAAGTGAGTTTATAAATATTTATCAAGTATAATCATCCATGAGTCAATCCCAGTCAATCCATCAAACATATCATCAACAGTCCACAATCATATCCTCTCAAACCCTCCTAGTAGGGTCCTAATAGTATCCTAAGTTCCTGACACTGACAGACCCCCGATATACTTCAAATGGTATATGTATAGGGCATATGCAAGAGTAGGTCGCAACCTCCCTTACACCGTCCCACCACCTTTGTAGTATACCACGAGTGTGTCCTTGCCTGGTGATCACAAGATCTAACAGATAATTCCTAAAGCAAATAAATTTCTAAGCAGTTAAGTTCCTAAGCAGATAAGTGTCCCAAACGGGTAGTTCCCTTATTCCTCAATACTGACATCCACCCGATGTACTGTAAATGGTATATGTATAGGGCATATGATAAGGGTAGGTCGCAACCGCCCAAACCACCGTCCCACCACCTTTACAATACACCACGAGTATGCCCTTATCGAGTCATTAGGGCACACGTAAGCAAGAAATTAGTAGCAGCATATATATTCAAATGTATAACAGGAGTTCAGTTAACATGTAATAAACACATAAGCATGAAATCCTGAATATACTAACTAGTGTATGAAATTAATTCATACTAGGGTATCCTATGGTTATAGACTAGGTCAACCATTTCTAGTAACCTAATTCCCTATAACCCAGGCTCTGATACCAATCTGTAACACCCCGACCGACGGCGGAATCATCGGGATGCCACGAGGGATGTGTAGATTGTTCAAAAGCTCGTGGGCATCTAATTCAATCATCATATATCATTTAAATCAACCAAAATAATTACACAAAAATCATGTTCATCATGAATCAAATACATCAGTTACACAAAAGAATTAGTTAAACTAACTAAACTCTAGTCGCCAGAAATTTAGTTAATTAACTAAGTCCAAGATCCTATATGATGATGTCCAAAATAGAAGAGATCCCCTCTTCATTCCTACTTGTCCCCATCACCTGAAACATGTAAGAAAACAAGTGTCAACTACAAAAGTAGTTGGTGAGTAATCATAAGTTTTTATATTTAAAAAATGTTTTAATAAAATGAATTTGATAATTTATACTTAAAAATGGTTTTATAAAATGTTTTGTTTAAAACGAGTATAAAACTTATGATCTTCTTGAGCAAGTCCATATGAATACCTGTATGAGATAATCCAACACACATCCATCAATTCAACAGCCAAACATATACACAATCACATAACCACATAACCAAATCAATCATAGCCAATCACAAATAATCATAATCAAATATAAGCAATCAATCCACAACAAATCAACCAAACTCAATCAATCATATTCTCAATCAATGTTCGTGACTATACATGATCATTATGTAATTAACATAAGTTAAATACATAATTCATGGAGTGGTCGCTAACCACGTGACAATACATGAAGCCAAAGCAAATAACCGAAGTCAAAGGCAATGCTTCACAGATGTGGAAACCATCCACGTGACAATACACAAGGTCAAACAATTAACCGAAGTTAAAAGCAATGACTCTCGGGGTTTGTGACAATACTTGTAATCTTTGTTATCGACCGAAGTCAATAACAAAGTTTACATGGATATAAATAACAAGAGACAATCCATAATAAATGATAGTCTTATATCGTGAATATCATATTGATAAACAGGTATTAACCTTGAGTTATCAAATAATATTTGAATTTGGTATACATGCTTCACCTCCGAGTTTTAAAACGAAACAGTTTAAAGAAAGGGAGGTTATGAGAACTCACCTGAAGTCCTTAGAATTTAGGTTCTCGTATAATGCGCGCTCGCGTATGTAAACTCAAAGCAACTCAAGAATCTGTAATTAAGTGCGTTTTCGTGTTCATAAGTATATGTGTAGTATTTCAAATTAATTATCCGTAAGTGTTTACTTTCAATCACAATGTCGTTTTAATTTAGTAAAGTCCATTTAAGTTAATATGTTACACTTATCAATGTTGGCTATCCGATATATGATGATCCTTAATATTATATTCAAGTGATCTAGGTTGAGATGATATCATCCTTATAACTTATGTATATGTTGTACATAATTTCATACACGCATGATTTATTCAAGTGCCCACCTTTATTTAAACTAGAAAAAATCTAGGTTAAGTTTAAATAATTTATACTCAAGATATTTACATAAAACGTTCAAACTATGTAAAATTTCATAATTCAAGGTTTAAATATGTTTACTTCTTAGTTTTCTTAAAATCCAAGTTACAAGAGAAAGGTGGTGATTTAGATCTCTCATGCATGCATGAATACCCCCATATACACATCTATACTCATACATATATATATATATATACATACATAATTATGCCCTCTTTCACTCTCTACCCCTTGGTTAAACTAAATTCAGTTTTTGTTCCATGAAGGCAGCGAACCCTTAACCCAAAAGAGATAGGTTCGGCCCACATAAAAGGATTCGATGCTAACACTCAAGGGTTCGACCACCTATGGGTTCTCCTAATGTTTAGCCACGGTTCATCAAAATTTCTAGCCAAGGTTCGGTCAGAGCTGATGCAGGCTCGCCAGCTCCCAAGTTCGGCCGCCCTTGAGGGTTCGTGACCCATACAGCCTCAACGAACCATTGTGGTTCGGGGCATAAGGGTTCGCTGTTCTCAACAACTTCGGCTGAACAATGTGGTGTAGGGTTCGTTGGCCAAAACAATTACCGAAGGTTCGTGGGTGACTGCGTGGGTTCGTGGTCATGGTTCGGCCCTCTAAGGAAACGAAGGCTCGGGGCCCCTAGGGTTCGCCACCCTAGGGTTCGTTTGATAGTAGATGATGGTTCGTAGGTGGCGGCTGAAAGCTTCGCTGAACCAACAAGGTTCGGCCAAAAGAAATGCAGGGTTCGTCGACCTGCTTATGGTTCGGCTAATCTCGCACCTTGACTTCCATGGCTGCTCAGCATCATCATCATCGCCTTTCAACATTTACTGGTCTATCCCATGATCTTAGTTCTTTAGATTAATTCGTTTAATGATTTAAAATGATGTATTCGTATGATATAAGCAAAACCCATAACAAAATAGGGTTTTCACCCAAAACCGAAAATAACATGGATCCTTTACCTTCGAATCGTGAGAAAATGCTAGCTTTCTTAGTATCCCCGTGTTCCTCTCGATCTCCCGAACGCGTAGCCACCGAAAGTTCGAAGATCCGTCAAGAATCGAGCTTGGAAAGTTAGAGAGAAGGTAGAGAATGTGTGTGTGTGTGTTTTTAGAGAGAGAGAGAAGATGGTGAGAATGAAAGAAAATGGTGGAGTCTTCCACCATTTGTAACTATCCGTTCCCGCGTGTTCGGTCTCGTCTTTATCGCGATAGTAAAATATAGTTCGGTTTTACTCGTTAAACGTATTTAAACATAAATTGTTTAAATAATATGATTTTATTGATTTAAATGATTTACTTAAATAATCCTCGTCTCGTATAGTGATCTAGTTAATACCCGTGAGATGTAATAATACGCTTGGTTTTCTAACATAACATATTTAAATAATCTATTTATTTTAAATAAAACGATTTTGTTTAATAAAATAAGTTCTAGATAGATTATGTCGTAAATCGCTTTCGTTACATTATTTCTAAATAATTATTTGATAAATTATATCATTCCAGTTTAATTTAGGTTGCGATTTCTAATAAATATTTTAAGATTTACTTATTAATTTAATAACATTTAATATTATTAAATTAATCTCATCGAAACGCGTTACTCGCGTACGTATTCGTAAAGATCGTCACCTTTCCGAATACGACGTTCGTATCGTATTTCGATTTGATTTACAATTCATAGAATATTGTTTTCAGAAAATCCTTCTTAATAATTATATTCGTGTGAATCGTCACCCACGCGAATACATTTATTAAGTTAATATTTCTGAATTAATATTCGCGTTTAAATAGTATCCGAATCCTCACATCGCGTAATTTATTCCCATTATTTATTAACTCTAATATTATCATTTCCCAAACCAAAACCCACTAAACCCTAGTCACTGACACATCCATGATAGACCGAAATATGCATATGTATAGGGCATATGCAGAGGTAGATCGCAACCTCCCCTACACCGTCCCACCGCTATTTCGATAAACCATGACCATGTGTCCTTAACTATGTTTAGTAACCAGACCATAACAAACTCCCAATTCCATCCTAAAACCATTCTCAAACCATTAATCCATAATCATCAGTAATAACACTGCGATAAACTCTATGGGTCTGTTCAGTTAAATTTCAACTAAACTTCCCAAGGTTTACGCGTATAATATATTATAAAATCATGCATACCAGTAATAGTGACAATATCAGCAAAGTCAAACAATAATATTATAATCCATAATATTCATAAATCTCCGGTCGTACAGTACAATCGTACGGATGTACGGATGTACGGACAACCGAAAGTACAGTGATGTTACATCCCAGATGTTCCTCAAAATAGTTCTTTGTAATAGTTCTTTGAAATAGATCGCTAGTTCTTTGACAACACACCCTTGAAATAGTTCTTTGAAAATAGATCGTTAGTTCTTTGACAACACCTTCTTGAAATAGTTCTTTGAAAATAGATCGTTAGTTCTTTGACAACACCTTCTTGAAATAGTTCTTTGAAAATAGATCGTTAGTTCTTTGAAAATAGTTCTTTGTTTGAGGTCTTTAGTTCTTTGAAAATAGTTCTTTGAAATAGTTCTTTGATACATAACAGTTACCTAAACAGGAGTCTAAGATAACAGTTATACATATAAACATATAAAAGCATTCAAGTAAACAATTTACATAAAACAGTTTACGCATGCTTCTCAGCCCCGCGTTTTAAAACAAAATGTTAGAAAAGGGGCAATGAACTCACCTTGTAGTTGTTGGGTTGACTTAGCTTAAACAAAAGACTGCACGCGCTCTGTATTGTAATTTGGTTTGTTTTCACGTTCCTGTATTGATTTCACGTTGTTAAGACTCGTAAGTATAAGTTTTGTAGGGATTTGTGTGTGTAGATATATGTGTTAGCCCTAAAGTTGACTAACACGCGTAAGACTTGGTCATAATCCTTGTTCGGTCCCATACGTTTGATTCAAGTCAATGACCTTATAAGTTATCATCTTGTCATTAGTTATAAGCCATTTGCTTTGATGAAAGACTTAGTGCTTAGTTTCCGACTCGTCTTTGTTGATCTTGTACGTTTTGAACATTTATTGCATAATTATTAATTAATTAAGCAAACATTCTTTTGACATATCTTATTTTGATCTTATGAAATGTAGTGAACCCATGTGGGCCTAATCATGGCATATGGACCGAACAATGTGACCAAGTTACTTGTTGGGCCTTTGTGTAGCAAGTTGGGCCTTGGGCCCAAATCCATGGGCCTTGGAATAGTTCTTGAACAATTGAGGATGGTGAGGCTTATTTGAAAGTGTGGGACAATGATTTGGACTAATGGAATACAAAGGCCCGGCCAAATGTTACAAGGCCTAGAATTAAAGTGTTCTTATGGGCCTCTATTGGGCCACAAGGGAAATTGTTGGGCCAAAGGTGGGCCCAGTCAAGATTTGTTGGGCCTATAGTTAGAATGGGATGTAGGATTCAAAAGTGGGCCAGAAATGGGCTGTTGGCCAAGTTATTAGCAAAGTGGCTCCAAAATGAGGACAAGGGCCTCAAAATAGGCCTTGGATCAGTTTTCTGTGGGCCTCGGGCTGATTTTGCTGGGCCCAATGAGTTTTGTCTCAGGCCTTCACTAACATAGTTCATAAGCCAAGCTGGGCCTTGCTTAAATGGGCTGAAACAACTGTGGGCCTAAAAATTGGGCTGTTGGCTAGAATCGTGGCCTTGGGCCAAAAACAGTGGGCCTGGAGATGATTTTACTGGGCCCCTTGGATTCCATCAAGGCCCGAGGTACAATAGGTCTTGGGCCAACTTGGGCCTGGCTCTTTTGGGCTGAAATCGATAATGGCCCAATTTAGTCCTTGTGTCACCTAATGGATATGGGCCAAACAAGGTTTTTGGTTAAATAATTGGGGCCTACTAGGGCTACTGGGCTGGAACAGCTTATTTGGGCCATGATACACTTGGGCCTGAGTAGTATGATGTTGGGCCCATCCTGGGCCTACCAGAATGAAACTGGGCCTACTGTTGGGCCTGTTGGGCCAAGTGAAATTGGTTCTATTGTCTTTCCTTGGTCGACTAGGGTTTCACCAGTAGTTGTGTGTGTATAGTCTGAACCAGAAAAGTAGAGAGTATGGGTGTTGGTCAAGTAGCTAGCATAGCCAAAAGAATGGCGAATGAAGGCCATTCGACTAGGGTTGGCTCGAATGAAGTGGCTGCTTGGCGAATGAGGAGCAGCGAATGAGGAGCAGCGAATGAGGAGGTTCCTAGTCGAATGAAGATGGTGTTGGCCGACTGAATGGGTTTGTCGAATGTCCAGGGAATGAAGATGTCGAATGAGGCCTTGGCCATTCGGCCGAATGAGGCCTATTCGACCCAAGGTGGGTCGTGGTCAGCCTTGGTCGTGCAACACCATTTCCAACCTTGGCCCTCGATGGTTTGAGGTGTTGGGGTAGCCTAGGAGCTGTTTTAAACGACCAGGTTTCAAAGGAAAGGCTAGAACACGGTTTTGAACAAGGGTTTACGAAATGGGAGAAAACCCTAAAATCGCCCACTTTCACAGCCTCATACCTCGCGATTCAGTGAAGCTTGGCTTAGATCTGTTGTACTTTTGTGTAGAGGGCATCAAGAGCTTCGTTTAGGCGAAAGAATCACTCAATTTCGTTAAGAAATGAGTGAGTTATGATGATTTGAAGTTTGAAAATGGGGAGGGTTTTCAAAAACCGGCATTGAGTGTTTGTGAGGAGGAAGAAGAAGATGAAGTGATTAAATGTGAGCTCATTCAAGGTACTTATACCTCGAGTGAGTTCGGGTTCGTTTTCGTTGCTCGGTTCGCGTTTTCGTTACGTTTCCGGAAAATTACGCGTAATTTAAATGGAATTAATTAAAAAGAGTTTAAATTAATTATTTTGATGAGTTTCAAAATTGTAAAATGTTATTTATTTTATTTTATTAAATTACTTTCGTTCGTGTCGTGTTTTCGTTTTCGTTTCGTCAGATCGCGTCACCTTCGCGCGTAATTCGTTCGAATCGTCACCCGAACGAATACGACGATGGTTTTGCTTTCTGACTTTTGTTTTCTACTTTTCAGTCATTATTTCAGAACTCTAAACTCACAGATATGTTTGTGTGAATCGTCACCCACGCAAACACACTGTCAGTTCGTTATTCTGAAATAACACTGTAATTGTGTTTGGGTTGTGTTTCCTCACTGTCGGACTCAACTAAACTTCCTGTTTTCACATTGTTCTTGTACTGACTTGTCGGTCATCTGATTCCTGTCATTTGTGGACATCAGATCGCAACCGATATGTTTTCCGAATATTGTTTGAGTACCGTTGTTTCTCGTGATTTGTTGCGTTAACTGTAATTAAGTTTTCACTTAATTAACATAACTAATGTTCCAAATGTACGTTGTACTTAATGTATTTAAGTTTATACGAAAATACGTACAACAATTTCTTGTATTTAAGATCCTGTTAATTCAAGTACTGCTTACAATCGTATAAGTACACACAGTTACTGTAGAAAGTACACGTACCGTACGGACTTGCCGGACGATCTGGTACTTGCTGTTACACATACCCACCATAGCCACTGCTCAATGCTCTTTGTTTCTCTAGTAATACCAATATTTAATATTTATCATCGAGCCTATCAAGAAGATACTTTGTTGTGCCCTCAATGTTGAAAGTAGGTTGTTCCTACACATACATTATTTTACAAGGACAAATACATAAACTTCCTAGAAGTTAATTATGTATTCATAATAAGATGCCTTTACTTAAATTACCAGGAGTCCAAAGGCATTAATAAAGTCAACCACCTTCACAGCTTGATCGTCTACACCCTCGTCTTCATTATCTCAAGGGTCAGCACCAATGTCACAAAAACTTCTCCTTGTACCACCAAAAGTTTTCATCTTATGAATTGTTAAGATTCAATTGATTAACCAAAGATTTACAAAATAAATAATGATACAAGAACAAAGATATACCTTTTTTCATGAGACTTTAGGAGATAAAAGACAACACCCTTCATATGCATAAAGGTCTTTCTTCGTGTTTGCTCATATTAACTAAACGAACAAACACGAACAAACTTTCCGTCAAACGGTTCACCAACTATTCTCCAAAAGTTTGGTTAAGGGTTGTTTGTTTGAGTCTGAATATGTCTGAATGGTTCTGAATCTGAATGGTTCATATTCAGACCGTTTGTTTCGTGAAAAAAACATACAACTGAATGGACCCAAATGTCTAAATGGAGAGTCTGAACCATTTAGACGTGATGGAAAAGAGGGGCTGAGGCGCAATCGCCGATCGTGGCTAGGGTTTGAACCACCATACACCAATCGAAGGTAGACGAGGTGCAATCGAAGGTGAAATCGCCGATCGTGGCTAGGGTTTGAACCATCATGCACCAATCGAAGGTAGACGATGGTGCAATCCAAGGTAGACGATGGTGCAATCGAAGGTGCAATCGCCGATCGTGGCTAGGGTTTGAACCACCATGCACCAATCGAAGGTAGACGATCATGGCTGAGGTACAATCGCCGACCGGTGGTGCTCGCGATAGTGCTTCCGGCGGTGCTCGCGGTGGTGCTTCCGGCTGCTACTGGATGACGATGGGATATGGGGAGGGGTAGGGTTGGGTTTTTTGTTATTTTTTTGAGAAATTTGGGATTTTATTTTTTATTCAGATGTTAGAACCAAACACACTTAATTGATTCAACACTGAATCATTCAGTCCCTCTTAATCATTCAGATGTCTTAACCATTCAGCACTTGATCATTCAGACTCAACCAAATGACCCCTTAGTTTACAACCCTCGTATTTTATATTAAAAAATCATTTTATAATTTCTAAATTTTTAGTACTAAATATTCATTTATTTGTCATTGAGACCGGAATAAAAAATAGTTCTTTTATAAAAATTAATAAAAAAGAGACCATCCACTCCACGGATTCTGAAGGATGACTAGCTGATGCCCATTGGAGACCAAAAATATTTTAATATCTTCTAAGTTAAAAACTAAATATAAAATTTTGATTTAGTCTCAAAATAATAATAATAATAATATTCATTTTTCTTTAATCTAACAATGCGTTATCATCGCATCTGAATGTGGATTTTCTCAGAAATTGACACAACGCGATGCGACACCATATTTAAGTTTTAATCGATCAATCACCGATTTTGTCACTTCTCTCTCACAAAGTTTTCATGGCATCTCCAAACCGTTGTTCCGTTATCATCGTCGGAGCAGGAATTTCAGGTTACTATATGAATTCATACATAAAACATAAATACATACATACATATTGATTGTTATGTCCATTTGTGAGCAGGCATAGCGGCAGCAAAAGTGTTGGCGAAGAACGGAGTGGAGGACATTTTGATTATAGAGGCATCGGATAGCATCGGAGGGAGGATCAAGAAGCACAAATTCGGAAATGTATCAGTCGAGCTCGGCGCCGGTTGGATCGCCGGAGTTGGTGGAACGCAATCAAATCCGGTTTGGGAGCTCGCTGTTCAATCCGGTCTTCGTACCTGCTTCTCCGATTATAGCAATGCTTGTTATAATATTTATGATCGAAGGTAGTACAATATAACGCTCTTCACTTACTACTTGATTCGCATATATGTTGAAGAAACTGATTAGTCATTTTTAACAGATCGATTTGATTCGTTGTTTTCTTATTTGTTTCGATTGGAGCGTTGTTTTGAATCGTGATGATGAATTTGATCGAATGATCGATGTTGAATATAATTTATTGAATGCAATGTGTTTTGCTTAGTTTTGAGCCCTAATTGTTGGCGATGGGTTAACATTGTTCATATTTGTACGGTTGCAGTGGTAAGATATATTCGCGTGCGGTGGCCGGTGACACGTATAAGAAGGCGGTGGAGTCAGCGATTCAAAAGTTACGTACCGATCAAGACACTGCTTACGTGTCCGATGATCCCCGAAATCACATGTAAGCTTTTTGCATCGCTTTCAGGTTTCACGCATATTTAAACACAGTGAACGATATGAATTCCTAACTTTTTTTAAAGGCAAATCTACTATACTCAAAACTATTTCAAATTAATTTTATTTTTTTTCTTTTGCTTGGATTTGAAGACAAATTTATCACTATCAACAGTGACAAATTCAAACATTTTTTTTCCAATTATGTCTATCTATTTGCATATTCTAAATTTTCATTGTACTAGACATAAATTTTACGGGTCTGTTTTACCGTTTTGATCGGATGTTGTTTATCACATAACAAAAAAAATACTACAATACAAATTGTGAATAGAAATAAAAATGAAATACATAATATAAATTCGATAGTCTTTATAAATTTGAAAAAAATTACTTAAAGTTGTTTCCTATGAGTTTTCCTCTTTTGAAAACCTTACATTACATATTTGACCAAAACTTGTTGGTATAATTCTTTTACAATATAACAAATGCAAGAATCATTCATGTATCCATCTCGATCACATCCTATTACGCAATTTCGTCTTCACGTGTTTCGTTGAAAAAAGAAGGTATTTCAACACTAGTCAATACAATCAATGTTGTCACTAGCCCAAAAACGACGTTGTCATTTGTAAATATCGTTCATAAATATCGATATGAATTGAAAAATCATTGTTGTCTCGGGATTACATTCATGTCCGTTCATGTCTATTAAATAGGCTAGCCATACATTGGCTAAATCGTAATTAATTTGCTTGCTGAGATCGACATGTTGATTTCTTTTTTCAGAAAACCAGAAACACCTATTGAGCTTGCAATTGACTTTATACTTCATGATTTCGAAATGGCTGGTTAGTTTCCAATTCCTTGATTTACATTCATAATTTTCACGTTTGGTTTGTTTGTTTTTTTTTAAATATATATATGAACAAATTATCATGAAATATGCATGTAAAATAAACGATGATTTATCAGAGGTTGAACCGATATCAACATACGTTGATTTTGGAGAGAGGGAATTTTTAGTAGCGGATGAGAGAGGTTATGAGTATTTACTCTACAAAATGGCTGAGGAATTCTTGTTTACGTCGGATGGAAAAATCCTGGACGATCGTCTTAAACTAAACACGGTTAGTAAACGTGGTTTAATTAATTGTCTTTTGTTTTATCTGCAGCTTGCTCAGTTAGCTAGGAAGCACATGTATTAAAAAAAAAAAACTAATCATCTATATTATATCTATATAATAACTAAATAAATGTTTTCATGAGACCTGTGTTAGTTTTATACATAATCAAAAACATATTTTTCTCATTTCTCTTTGAAGACATTTTTTTAGAATTTTTTTTTTTGTTTTATCTTTTATTAGATAATAATGGTTTTATTCAATCTACTAAATAATATCATTACAACATAAGTTATATATTTTAGTTTTTGTTTTGTTAAAATTATCTTTGAGAAATATATGATATTTTATTTAAAATAAATAATTTTAAAATTTATTTATTTGTCATGTGTAATACACATGTTTTTAATCTGTTTACATAATAAATATATAAAATACAATAGGTAAAATAATAGAAGTGGGACAAAAAAGTTCTTAAGGTTACGAAATAATCTCACTTGACAAGAACAAAGGTTTTCTCCTAATTATTTATGAAAATAAGTGATTTAAAAAGTATTGAACAAATTTATTTATTTTTCTTCATTCGGTGTATTATATGTGTGTGTCTATATATATAAATATTTTTTTTCTCAAAAAAATCTTTAACCATTTGTATGTTTTCTCAAAGCAAATATAATTTTTTCTCCTAATTGTTTGTATGTTTGTATGTTTGCTATTTGTATTCTTATTTTATCTTTAAAATAAGAATTTTTTCTCCTAACCATTTGTATGTTTGCCATTTGAACAAATTCTATTTTCTTTTGTTCATTTAGCTAGTTAAATAAAATAATATGAACATAAATTGTGTTCGTTCATTTATGTTAGTAAACATTCGGTAATATGTTTGTTAAAGCTTGTTTATATTTAATTACTAGGTTATACACCCGTGTATTACACGGGTTGCGAATTAAAAATATGTGATTTTACAATTATGTCATCAAAAATTTACATAATTAAAATAATTTTATTGCATATTCTTGAATTTAAATGATTATATTAAAAGTAATAACATTAGTTATACCTTTTTTATACAATAAAACTTTAAAAATAAAAATTTATAAAAAATGTTTCTTAATAACATTAAACATAGATGTACTACCTACTTATGCATGTTAAATATTGGAATTTTAATAGGAGAGAGAAAAGAAAAAAAAATCAAAATTTAATAAAAAATGTCATAAGAGCATTTATTATGAGACAGAGGTAGGAAAACAATTTTTAAGTGGTCTAAAAACTTGACATGTGGCATATAAAAACCTTTATTTATTATATCGTATAGATTAGACTATTCAATAAATGTGTTTCATATTTTTAGTTTTTTTATCTTTAAATTAATAACAAAACAATTAAACTAAAATCTTGTCATTTGAAATTTATTAATTAGCTAAATATTGTAATTTGAAACTACGTTATTTTAATAAATTAGTCTTGTGTTGTTTTATATTTGCTTGATTTTTATATCATGTGTTTAACTTTATATTTTTGTATATGAATATCTCTGATGTTAGAAATTAAAAATGTTGATTTTTAATTCTTAAATAATATTTGTTTGTTTGTTTACGTGAACCGTTAATGAACAAATTCAATTTCTTAATGAACGGGCACAAACAAGAATTTTCATTCGATTAGTATTTGTAACAGTTTGTGAACAAATTTTGTGAACAAATTAAAAGTTTAAAAAATGAACACGAATTAGGCTTATTCAGGCTCATTCAGTTCGTTTACAACCCTAATCTTCATATACTTGATGCTTGAACAAAGATTTTTAAAAAGTACTACAAAGAAAAAATCGCATGAATACAATATTTAACTACATATATTATCAAAGTTATTCATATGGTTGGAATTCATATATTACTTAAGGATTATATATCCTAAAATTAAATTTTTGTTTAAAAACTTCAAAACATATACTTTTTTTGCTATGTTTATATTTTTTACAGTATTTTTAAATATAGTAGAAAACAAAATACATTAAAAAAACACAAATTCAATATGAAAAATAAATACGTTAATCTTTTAAACATACATTTATTTTTATTTGATTATTTTCCCTGTCAATTAAAATTAAACATTCATGTTGCTTTTTAAGCCACAAACAAACTTGTTTGATACCGATTTTTTTAAACTATCAATGTGTCATTGATAAAAAATAAATCACAAGTGGACATTAAAAAAAATGGGGCCAGTGTGCAGAACAAGGTTTTGCACAACTTAAACTAGCAGTTGCAACCTAATTAATAGAAGGTTGAAGACTTTTGTGTTATATCCTAACTTATTATTATTATTATTATTATTTTATTAGCTTCAACATATGATTGAGTAAAAGTTATAATAACATATATAAGATTACATAATCTTATCACGTGAATCATTTTAATTGATCACAAGAAGTTAAAATGGTTCTTTTCTAATTTCATTTTCAGAGGACTAATCACATCATCTAATATTATTTACTCCAAAACTTGTATTTTTATCTTCATAAAATCTAAACTCTCACCCATTTACTCGTTTGGGAAACAAGGAAACGTAGTGATATTTTGTAATACACATATATTATATTTATTTATTTTTTAGTATTTTTTAATATGAATACAATTTGTTAATTACACTGTATGTATATGCAAAATGCTTGATATGATGAAAATGAGGAAAGTTAGTGAGGGTCATGAAAAGTAGATGACACATTTTCCTAGAAGTTAATTGTTTAAGATTTCAATTGAAATCAACTTTAATTATGTATTGATGAATAAATTAATAAGTTAAAAAATTGTTTAATAATTTGAAAACCACTTTTTGTTTCAACTTTTTCAGTATTGTTAAAAAGTCATATTTACTAAGCCACATTTTGTGGCTTTTATAAGTATTTTTAATTTTTAATGGTTAAAGTCTGTTAATTTTTTGTGAAACTTACTTATCCAAACAATTTGTTGACTTTTTATACAAAAATGCTAATTCAAACACATTTTCAAAATCTTAATTTTAAAATTCATAAGTTAATAAACACTTTTAACAAAAAGTATTTTTAAACTTAATAAACAATCCCAAACATGTCATATTTGACTTTTTTAATAGTTACGTCTTGTTTACCTAATACTTGTGCGTGCATGTCTTGATGGTTGCAGGTTGTTCGAGAATTACATCACTCGAGAGACGGTGCTTCGGTGATCACAGAGGATGGTTGCGTTTACGAAGCCAATTACATAATTTTGTCTGTTAGTATTGGTGTCCTTCAAAGCAACCTCATCTCTTTCAATCCCCGCTTGCCTGTAAGATTTCTCCCACTATCTCTTGTCTAATGCTTTATTAGTTAACTAAAGGTTACCCAGTGTATTGTGGTGACACCTCTATAAAAATATTATAAAAAATCAAAGTCAGATAACACAAATTTATCATAGTTGTAAACTATAAAGTGTAAAACACAAATTTAATTTAAAATAATAGTAAAAAAATATATTTTTTTAAAAACATATATCACAGAATGCTACCTAATTACAATTATGTAAAAAAACTTTGAGTCATATTTTTATTTTAACTAGGTTTATTTAGCCTGCTCGTTACGGCATGTTATCACATTATACTCCCAAGAATAGGTATTATATATCATTTCCAAATACATAAGTTACATAGAAAAATCAAATATCTCATCACAAAGTCTATACAAATTTTTCAGAAAAACATAAAATCATACAAAATATTCACAAATATGTTGTAAAAATAATAAAAAAAAAACTTACTCACAAAATCCATCTTATTGGCAACAAATCTTATAGGGAAAAGATAATGAACCTCTTTAGTGTGAAAACCATGTAAAAAAACGTTTTTTTTTCTGAATTTTTTTACAAGTTTGTAACACTATTTGTCACATTTTTATAAAAAATAAAAAAAGCGCCGAGAAATTTTTTTTTAAATAACTACGCAGCGTTTTTTTAATTTTTTATAAAAATGTGACAAATAATGTAAGAAACCTGTAAAAAAATTCAGAAAAAAAACGTTTTTTACATGATTTTTACATGGTTTTCATAGCTTTGACACTAAGGATGGTTTTCAAATTATTTATACCCTATATATATATAGTCCATGGTTAGACTAAAATGAAAAAAAAAACTTTAAAAAGCGTAGGATGAGATTTGGCCATTGATTTTTGAGCTGGATGGTTCTAATTATGTCATATCAAAAGAGAGAATTAGGGAGAAACTTAAATTGCTTGAGGGGTATAATGGGTATTATGATTATTGTTGACTTTTTTTTAACAACTTCTCCTTTTTTATAAACGTTTATACCTTTTTTATATATTATTATTATTTAAAAAAAATTACACCATAAAATCGAGCATTTTTTTATATATTTAACAAGTATAGTATTGATATTAAAAAAACTGTCCGAATTATTGTATATGAATTTTGTGTTTGATGGTGTTTTCGGATGTTCGTATGTCTGAACTTTAAAAAACCATAAATTGTTCAGTTTAAGTTTCATGAATATCCGAACAATATCAACACCATAAGATGTTGACACTATAACTCGGAAAAACATCATAAAACATATGGATGCAAGGGGTGTTCAGAAAAACCGAAAACCGTTTAAAACCGATAACCGAACCGTATCCGTAATCGAAAAAACCGAACCGAATTCTAAATTCGGTTTTCGGTTCAGTTCCTAACCGTATCCGAATTCGGTTTTCGGTTCGGTTAACGGTTTTAGATATTTTTGGAATTCGGTTAACCGATTAAACCGAATTCATAATTAAATTTATCATTTTTATTAATAATATAAGGTTGAATTCGGTTTATTCGGTTGAATTCGGTTTATTCGGTTCGGTTTATTTGGTTTTTAACCGGTTTATTTGGTTTTTAATCGGTTTGTTCGGTTGAATTCGGTTTGTTCGGTTATAACCGAAACCGAACCGAATTGAATTGATAACCATATCCTGAATTCGGTTAGGTTCGGTTAACGGTTAATGGGGAAAATTTTTGAAAACCGAATAAACCGAACAAACCGTTGACCGAACCGATGAACACCCCTAATGGATGCGTTACATAAAAAACACCATAAAAGTGTTTTATGGTGTTTTTTAGTTTCATTAGTACCTGAACACAATAAACACTATAAAATAACTCGAAAAACACCATAAAACGTAAACATCACAAAACATACAGATGCGTCACAAAATGAAATGTTTATAGTGTTTTCAATTTTCAATATGTTTATTCGTGAACACCATAAAACTAAGTTTCAAAAAAACCATGCCTAAACTTAAGTGTTTCGTGTTCAAAAACACCATAAAATACCTTGTGATGTTTTATGTTCTGTTGTTATTCAAAAACACCATAAAACAACAAAAACGTCATAAAAACGCAAGTTTCTTGAACACCTATTATTGTTTTTTTTAATATAACAATATTATACTCGTTTGAAAGGTAAAAAAAAACGTTTGATTTTATGGTGTAATTTCTTTTAAAAAAGTGTTAATGTATAAAATAGTTACAAACGTTTAAATAAACGGTGGAAGTAATTGCATGTGAACCTCCTTTTTTATTTTGACATCTATACTCTTTAACCTAATGTATATGTGTCTCTTTTTTGTTGCTTCTTACACTTTCTAATGTTTTCATTCTTTGTAGAATATCCTACCCATATATATATATATATATATATATATATAAAATAAGAATTGTGTTCCACTAACTATATAATAATAATATTCATACTTTTTCATCAATTTTAATACTATATAGTAATATGGTTATTCAATCATAATGATATAATGGTGGTTATAGCATCGCAAATGTCAAACCACACAATAAAAACAGTCACCTGTCAATTTTCTAAAACAAAAAATCAAACCTTATTGCAAAAACAACGATTACTCTCAAGTCTTAAGCAACACAAACAAAAGTATAAGCACACAATATTAAAATTCTGATGCCTAAATTTAAAAAAAAAAGGAAACATGAATCTAACATAAACATGCTAACAATAATATTATATTATAATATTATTATGTGGCCATAAACGTAAACACGTAACATAAAAAACATAATACTAATACAGGTAAATTAGTCACACTTATTATAACAATATTAGGTTATTATATATTATTATTATTATTATTATTTTATTATTTTATTATTATAACAATACTATTGAATTTTAATATAATAATATTATTATTATTATTATTATACTTTTATTATTATAATACACTGTTCATTACAAAATACAAATACTGTATGTGTACTAATTAGTTCCAACTTGTGAGTTTTCTTTTATATGTTTTTTGTTTATTTATTTTTCTTGAAGTAATTCTATTTGTTTTTGTTTTTAAAATATCTTAAACTATATTATACTTTTAGTTGGGTTTAAATTTTTGATATTCTTGTTTAAAAGATAGAACATCTAACAAATGAGATAATCTCATGTTGCTAAGCTATTATTAAATCTTTTCATCTCTTTAAAATTGTAATTAGAAGCAAAATTACCAAAATACTCATTTTAATAAAGTTTATTTTATAAACATTAACTTTTTTATTAACATATAAAGATAAAGATGTGCGATTGGGGAATTTTATTTTGAATATGGGATATTTTTGACTTCATAACAGTTTGTAGGTATGCATTGAAAATTGTTTGATTTTTTATTGTTCTGAAATACTTTATTTTGCCACGTAAACACTTTCGTTAATTGCATTTACGGAAAATATTACTTTCGTAAATGATCTTTAGAATCGCTCAAAACGAAACAATTTTCAAAATATATACTCACAAATTATAATAAAAAAATACTTCTACCGAAAAAAATCTATGATTGAGTGGAGAGATAAATGGTTTACATGGAAGGGAAACAATTATTTGAATAACTTTGTTTAACTAGAAAAACACCTTTAATAAATTATAAGATAGGGTTGAAAGAAAGAAAGAATAAATTTAGTGCTACGTATCATATATGTAGAAGAGAGATGTGATATAATAAGTTAAGGGGTTCTTTAATAACAACTTAATGTCTTCGTTGAAAGGTTCTCTCTATCAAAGGTTAGAAGTTTTATTAAAAAAACAACTTAAAATAGTCAGACAACCTTTTAACTGTTAAGCTTTAAAGAAAGTCCGAATGATTTAAACTTTTTAAAGTAGCCTCTAAATTAAAATAAAAAAAATAAAAAGAAAACTCGTGTCTTTTTTTCGTTGGAAGGGGGAGACGTACAAGAAAATATCAGTGGTTGATTTTAATAGTGCTCAACTTGTGTTTATCATCCAATATTCCAACGCACAAGCCTGTATCGAGGAACTACAGTTCGTGCCATGAATCCTCTTATCCCTCATCTCAATATGTCTAAACCTTAATCAAATTTTCAAAGCGTTGTATTTTATTGGTAAAATAGGTTAAAAACAAGCTAGGTTAGAGGTGCAAACCGGTTTTTTTTAAACCAGAACCGGTGTCAAGCTTGCTTTGATTTTAGTTAACACTGTCAATAATTGGATAGAGATCGATGGAACTAGTTTCGGTTAAGATTTTTGATCGGGTTTTGATGGGTTTTAACTGATTTTTGGTTGGTTTGGTTCCGATTTTTAACCGGGTAGAGTTGAAACCGGTTCAGTAATTGTCGTTTCGGTTATGATTTATCTGAAAATCAAAATCGAACTGTAACTGTTGGAACTAGTTAATTTTGGCACATCTGAGCTAGATTCACACGATTAATTTCTTGAGGCAGCCTATGGCTCTTTTGTCTTTTGTTTAGGAGACTTTTCCTCTATAAAACTAGTCTACTTTTATTTTTATTTATTTTATTTTTTTAAAGTGTAATAAAATGAGTTTATAGCCCCACGTTCTCTCTTGCACAATTTGAAATGGAAAAGCTTTCTTTTTTATTTTTTAATGTGTTTATTTAAGGTATAATATTTTTGAAACTTAATATTCAAGAAATGGGTATTCATAAAATTCTATTGATTTAATTTATAAATTATAATATAGAGCATACAATTTTATAAACCAAGAATACGGAAGTTGTTTAATTAAGAACTAATATCAGTTGATATTTGAAAATTTTATAACTATTATTTAAATGACTTAAAAGTAGCTTTCTATACTTTAAAGAGGTTGTTTTTATACCAATTTAAATTATGTGGTCTTAAATGGTTTTTAATAGTTATGTATACTTTGGTTTTCATTTAAATACAATTGCTAAGATACAACATATATAAGGAAGACATTTAGATATATGATCACTAAAATTACAAGATCCTTTACATCCCCCCCGAGCGTTTAGATATTGATTGCCCAACTTATCAGGTAATATGTGTAGCTGTTGATCGAATTATCGACCATTTCTAATGCCTTTGTAAACAAGTCTTCAATCTCAGATTTAGTGTCAATGTTAAACAGTTGAATTTCTCCCAACTCCACTTGTTCGATCACATGCAAAGTAACAATTCGTTTATCTAAATTACTTCCTTATATGTTGTATTATTGATTTATGTAATCATATATACTATTGTAATTTAAAAACCAATCAGTAGAATTTTGTGAATACCCATTTCCTTAATATTAAGCTTCAAGGAACCAGAAGCAAATGCAAAGTTGGCTAAATGAGGAATTAGAAGCTAATTAATGATAGTAACTCACTTAATTGGTAGAAGTTTTATCTTTTAGATGAGAGGATACAGGTTATCAGGTTCAAACCCGAGCAAACGAGGTATTTCTATCTATTATTTTAGAGATTTATACTTCTTCACTTTTATTGGATGAAATTTCAATGCAATTAGTTTGAAGTAGGAGTACTTTTAAAAGGAAAAAAAGAATTAGAGCATTAAATTAAAGAAAGGATCACCTAGACGCTGAATCCACTTTATACTATTAGTAAGTGCATGCCCAACAATGAAGGCAAAACACATAATTTATACAAGGATGTTAAAAATAAATAAATACAATAAATAAAAATAGAACCATCTAGAATACTAAAATAACTATGCACTAACATCCCCCTTAAGCGGAACGGAGGAGCACATAGACTGAGTTGATGGCGAAGTACTTCAAATTGGGGACGCGGTAGACTTTTGGTGAATATGTCCGCAACCTGAAGCTTGGTAGGAATATATTTGGTGTAGAGTTTCCAAGAAGCAACTAAATCACGAACAAAGTGGTAGTTGAGCTCAATGTAGTTGGCACGTTTATGGGAGATAGGATTTTGCGAAAGAAATAATGCACCGATATTGTCACATAAAAGGGTAGGACGTTTAGTAGGTAATGCATGAAATTCCTGTAAAAGATGTGTGATCCATATGATTCTAGCGGCTGTGTTTGCCATGGCACGATATTCCGATTCATTACTTGAATGAGCAACTGTAAGTTTTTCTTTGCACTCCAAGACATTAAATTACCATCTAGAAAAATGGAGTATCCATAGGTGGAGTGACAAGTATCCAATCAGCGAGCCCAATCAACATTAGAATAACCAATAACAAAAGTTTGAGAGGGCTTGAGAAAAGTGAGACCAAATGTGACTGCTCCTTTAACATATCAAATAATTCTTTTAATCTGTTGAAAATGAAACACCATGCGAGTCTGCAAAAACTGACTAACTTGATTAACAACATAAGATATATTAGAACATGTTATGGTGAGATACTGTAGTGCACCTACTAATGAACGGTAGTGAGTGGGATCAAAGTAAGGCTCCCCAACAGAAACAAAGGATAATTTGTAGAGTGATAAGTGTGAACTGGTTTAGAATCAAGTAAAGAAGCACTCTCGAGAATATCGTGAGCATACTTAGTTCGACTTAGGAAGAGGCCATGGGAGGTCTAAGTGACTTCAAGACCCACGCAATAGTTTAAAAAGCCAAGATCTTTGATGGAAAATTATTTGTTGAGACGAGTGATGAAGAAGGTGATAACAGATGGATTGTTTCCTGTAAGAACAAGATCATCAACATAAAAAAGAAGATAAAGAATGCACGAATCATGACAAAAGACGAATAGAGAGGGATCAACTTTACTACAAGAGAAACCATTTTGGGTGAGAAACAAACTTATCCTTTGAAATCGAGGCACACGAAGCCTGTTTGAGACAGTAGGTGGCTTCATTGAGTCGACACTCTTTGTTAGGGAAATGAGGATCAACATTAGGGAAGTGAGGATCGACAATAGGGAAGTGAGGGTCAACAAAACCAGGTGGTTGTTCCATGATAACTATTTCACTGAGCTCGCCATTAAGATACACATTGTTAAAATCAAGTTGATACAATGGCCAATAATAGATCACAACAAGAGTGAGCACAATGCGAATGGTCGTGGCTTTAGCGACAGGATTGAAGGTATACGAGTAGTCAATACCTGGTAGTTGACTGTATCCTTGAGCCCCAAGACGATCTTTGTGTCGCTCGCTGGTACCGAAAAAATGGTTGAACTGTTTAGATAGGACAAGTTCAAGAAGGGATGTTAGTGGTAAGGATTGAGTTTATTGATTTAAATTAGTACTTTTAACGGAAAAAATTGATCATCAAAATGTGCATGGAGAGTGAGATACATGCGGTTTGATGAAACATCCAAACACTTAAAGCCTTTGTGTTGAACGAATATCCCAAAAACACACACGGAATGCTTCTTGGAGATAATTTATGAGAAGAATAATCTTGAAGATAAACATGAAAATCAAATGGTCTAAAATTATTGTAGACCGGAGTATGATGGTAAGGCAATTCAAAAAGAAAACATTACCAAGGACTTTGGTTGGCAATCGGTTAATAATGTAAACAAAGGTGATGAATGCATCATTCCAATAGGAGGATGGAATGTTGTTATGGATTAGCATTGCATGACCGGTCTCAATAATATGTTGATGTTTAAGTTCAACACGACCGTTTTGCTGAGGCGTCTGAGGACACGAGAACTGATGCAAAGTACCATTACGGTTGAATAATTCTTTTACTGTGTGATTAGTAAATTCAGTACCACCATTGAAAAAAATGTTAATTTTCTTGAAAATTGGGTTTGAACAAAAGCTAGAAAGGTTGATAGAATATTTGGGAAATGAGACTTGTGTTTTAATGGGTAATACCAAGCAAAATGTGAATGGTCATCGACAAAAACAACGTAGTAGTGAAAATTCATATTATTGGTAACGGGGGAAGGTCTCCATAGATCACAATGAACAAGATCAAGAGGAGAGTCGACATGTTTATTATTAGTACAAAATGGCAATTTGTGACCTTTTAAATATTTCACATGCTTCACACATAATTAATTTGGGTAAAAGAGATGTCACAAACAAATGTTCAAATTTTTTCAAAGACAAAATGACGTCAGAAGACACATGACCCAAATGCTTATGCCAAAGCTCTAAAGAAGCAGATAACGATTTTAATGAAGTTGCTACAAAGGCTCTCCGATTAGTGTATAAGACATAGAGCCCGTCTTGACACCGACATTGAGCAAGTACCTGTTTCGTGATCTGATCCTAAATTGAAAACAAAGGATATGAGAAAACACCAAGTGGATTGTCATGAGTTAAACAACTAATCGATATTAAATTATTCGTAAGATTAGGAAAAACTAAGACATCATTTAACTTTATATGCTTACCAACTTAAGAATGACCAATGTGAGGAACCTAAAGAGTTTTACCATTACCAAAGGTGACACGAGCGTCAACCATGTGAGGTTTAGCATCAATGAGTCCCGAGGTTGATGTGCTCATGTGATCGGAGGCTCCAGAGTCAACGCACCATTTCAGTCCATCAGAAGAATCATGGCAGCAAGCATGAAAAGCTCGACCCAAATCTTGTTTAATAAAGGACGATGCAACAGATTGAGGAGTCGGCGGAACATTGTGGTTGGTGATGATCGCTTAGTATATGTAAAGGATGGGCATGAAGAAGCGTAGCATACGTATAAGTACATCTCATGTGATTCAGCCGTGAACAACAGAACCTCGAATGAAGAAGCATGCCGCATAGTTTGGACATCAGTGATGAAATCTTAAAAGGTAGGCCCATGGCCACAGACAATACATAAACTTTATCCAAATCATCAATCGGCTGAGCAACTGCCGTAAGTTGCTCGCATACCGCCTTAAATTTGTGATCAAACTACATCACAGAGAGATTGCCCTTTGACATGGACCGTATTTGATCATTGAGATGATGGATCCGCTCGGCTGAGGTATTGCAGTATGCGGATTCAAGGGTGGTCAATATCAGACGAGCCAAGGGGATTCAACAATTGCATCTTCCGATAACGAGGAATGGAGAACAAGGATGGTTTTCCGTTCATCAAAGTTACATTGAGAATAGAGAGGATTCAGGAGCAATTTTCACCTTGAATATTGCCACTAGAAGGACGACGAGAGGTTCCATCAACATGGTTCATGAGATTTTGAAATGTGAGAATGTGTGTCATTTGATTTATCCATAAAAGAAAATTATAGGAGGTAAGCTTAACATTAATCATGTGAAAGATAGGGTTCATATTTGGAGGGTTAGAATCTATGGTGGAGGAGAAACCTACCATTGCTACAAGAAGAATGAATAGGAGATGTTTTTCGGAGAAGGGCACTGTTAACGGTATGAAAGAAAAAGAAAGAGGGAGAAGAAGGGTTTGTAGGATAATGAATGGGTGGGAATTGGAAACAAAGAGAATTGAAATTTGTGGATGGGTAAGGGTAGGACCTATGGTTCAAAAAACCATATTCATTAGTAAGTGCATTCCCAACAATGAAGGCAAATCACATAATTTATACAAGGATGATAAAAATAAATAAATAAATATATATATATATATATATATATATATATATATTATATATATATATATATATATATATATTATATATATATATATATATATATACTAGTAGGAACCCGCGCGATGCGGCGGCGATGACCCATTTTCAAATCGGTAACTGTAACACCATACATTTAAAAAGTTATTATGAAGGATGTAGACTGATGATCTCGTATTTTTTAAAAAAATTCGGCATGCCCCATCTTGAAAAAGTAATTTCCTTACGAAATAAACCTGTTCAAATCAATTTTTATATAATAAGTGAAATACTATCAAAGCCTAATAACTTTTACTAAACAACGAAATCATCATGAAAAATTTCACCATCAAAAGTAATTACTAAAAGAAGCTAAAGCAATACAAAACATTCATGTCACATTACATAGAATTTAAGTTTCAACAAAATATCACATCAACAGATCATGCAAAATCCTTGGATGATCAATCAAAGACTTGTTCCATTCTTCAAAATCATGCGCCAACTGCTTTCATTGTGATGAGATTAATGTTTATTCGTAAGCCTTACACATCTCAATAACCTCATCTACATGGTTCAACCACCATTCTTCATCAAAATTATACTGAGGAGTTTCCTGTATCACTTCCTGTTTGACTACTACAGGAACTGAATGATGACTTTCTTGTATATTTTCATCTTTGACTGTTATATCTGTGGGAGCAGGTTCAGGCACTGAAAAAAAAATCCAGTCTCTTGCATGTGTTTTACTAATATAAAATTAGTAAAGTTAAATAAATGAAACTATAATGATAGATATTAAATTGATACCTGCCATATCTTCCAATTTGTTCTTTGTCTCATCCATAACAAGTTTCTGATTAATAAAAGAAAATATAAAATAAGTTAGTTTATTGTAAAGGATAAATTTGATAAAAGCGATCATGTCTTACCTCTTATTTTTAAATTATGTCAGAAATGAATAAAGTAATATATATTTGAAATATATATTTAGAGTATAAAAAGTTAAGGCACAATATCTATTAACTTACCTTCGTTATTCATCACGTAAAACTTCTCGATAGACAACATTTGAGGTGTATACTCCTTCTTGCCTAAAGTCCTTAGCGGGATGCACTAACACCTTTGTATTTTCACGTGAGATCCCTCTTGACAATGCAACATAAAGTTGTCCATGTGAAAATACAGAATCCGGTAAATATACACCAACGTGAGGAATTGTTTGGCCTTGAGCTTTATTGATTGTCATGGAAAAGCTAAGTCTAATAGGAAATTGTTTTCTTTTCAGTTTGAATGGAAACATGTCTTCTTCCGAAAGACATAGAGGTATTCTGGGCAAAAATACTCTTTTTCCATTATGTTGACCAACAGCTATTTCTGCATCAATAACATTGTGTTGGAAACCTTTACATATCAATCTTGTTCCATTACATAGACCATGTGATGGATCAATATTTCGTAACAATATTATGGGACATCCAATTTTCAATCGAAGTTTATGAGGTGGCAAACCACTCACAGATAGAGTGTTTAAGAACTCGATCGGATAGAAATTGTTATGATCATCTTCTACCTCATCAAAACTGTAGTAGATTTTTTCCTCGCCTTGAAACATATCAATCATTTGATCATTAATCTCATCAACACTCTCATTTCTAGTGGATAATATTGCTCTAGAGATTATATAATCTGAAGAATATACATTGTTTTGAATTGATGGAAAAATGGCATTGATCAATTCCTTAATAGAGTTTTTTCTGATGGTGCATGGAATTGTCATGTCATCGGGTATGCGGATAAAGCTTCCTTCAATTGATTCCTCAGTTCCATCACCAACTCGTAAAAGAAAATCAGAAAACCACGAATCATTACGTGCTCTCATGTTTATAGTCAACCGCATCTTTTTCATCAAAGACCAAAGAGGCGACATTCGTAGACTCGATTCTACGATTTGTGCTCGAGTGCCACGTTTAATAACCGGCAAAACCTGCCTAAAATCACCTCCCATAACCATTATCTTTCCGCCAAATGGGAGACTAACCCCTATAATGTCTTGTAATGTTCGATCAACTGCCTCTATTGCATGTCGTTTTGCCATCGATGCTTCATCCCAAATGATTATTTTGGACAACCGAATTAGTTCAGCAGCCCCACTTTGTTTTTTGATGTTGCACATTGAATTATTATTAAGATTGAAGGGAATATTGAATCTCGAATGAGCAGTTCTCCCTCCTGGCATATTATTAGCTGCAGCACCAGATGAAGCTGTTGCGAGAGCAATAAGACCACGTGAACGAATTTCAGCAAGCAAAGCTTTGTAGACAAATGTTTTACCTGTTCCACCTGGACCATCTATAAAGAACAAACCTGGTAAATCATTATTCACATGTCTCATAATCTCATTAAACACGGTTTTTTGGTCAAAATTAAGTGAATCTTTGGCACATAAGTGTTCAGCTTCCACAAGTATCCCGTATTCCTCTTGTATCTCACGATAACCTGTAGATTGAAAATTAACATCTTCTGTCAACCCAATGATGTAAGAAGCTGTCAAAAAGCTGTTTAGAAGCTGTTAAAACAGTGTTGCTCCCATGGAGGCTGTTAAGTGTTAACTGCTGTTTAAGGACTGTAAATAGGGGTGTTTTGGTGCTGAATTCGTGCAGAAAAAGGGCTGTTATTAAGCTGTTTTGGTGCTGAATTCAGTGAGGAAACAGGGCTGTTAGATTGAGTAGAACATTATATATTTAAACATGTTTATGAGTGAACTATAGCTAACATTGTAACAGCCTTAAATCGTTGCTCTTTTGTAGGATTTTTTAAATAACTATTTGTTAATTTTTATTATAATATACTAAACCCCCTCTTTCTACAGCAGGTGATAAAAATGCTCACTATTGAACTTCTTTGCATATGTCTGAAAAATGTTGTTTTTGGCTCATAAACACAATTCTACCAGCCATTTTTTCGATGGAAAAAAAACCAACTACAACTTTTAGCAATTGTACAACAAATGCTTCAAATGACAGCAACTTTTAACAATTTTAGCAATTGTACATTTGTACACCAGCAGCTTTTAGCAATTGAACACCAACTACAACTTTTAGTTACAAGTCAATGTTTCTTCTTCTTAATATGAAGTGATCTAGAGAGTTAATTGTACACAAATGAAATTAAACCAATCAGCATGATTGATAAAGCCCAACATCAAGATCAGCTTAAAAAATTAAAACGAAAACAAAAAATAAAAAGCACAAATGAAACCCAACTAAAAAGACTTAAAAAAGTTTATACATACCTCAGTCACCTGAAGTACCTATATATCCAAAAGTTCCCTGTATATGACTTGAGAGTCCAAGATCAGTCACCTGATTACACAACATAATGGGGTAGCCTTCAATAACAAAATACAAAAACCAAATGCAGCTTACAATTTATAATTCGTTGCATACGTAAAGGATGAGTATACATAGAAATGTACCTACAAATCCAAACTCAACAATACGATAAGCAAATCAAATTTCATATAATGTGTATTTTACAATCCATTTAGACCCAAACTAATTTTTCTTAAAACTCGTTCTGACCCGCACCCATCCTGACCCGAACTCGTTCTAACCAATTACCTAACCCGTCCATTTTTCCGGGCATAATCTGATTTGAACTTATAATCCTCTTTCTCGACTTCATTAACATCATATTTAATATAAGTAGCAACATCCTTTAACTTCCCCTCTAAACCATCAGTTAAAGATGAAGAACAATAATCCCCCATTTCCCAATCTTCTATAACTACTTCGTTTCCTTCAACAAGTAGCCATTTTATGTGTCATAAGGGCCATCACATCTCATCCAATATGAATGTGTAAACAATGAAGAATATGAAGCAATCACACGTATCATACCTCAAGTACATCTTGCAATTATAATATTTCGAAAGAATGCATAGAAACTAAATATTGAAAGTTATATTGCATTTGACCTGCTGGTGATTCTCAAGTCCTTTTTGGCAACAATAATTAATGAAAAAAAAAGATTATTGTAATTGGGCATGCCTTCAACATTATACATGTAGGTGGTAAATGACACTAATATGAAACAAAATACAAAAACATGACAAATGAAGACATAAATGGCATCTATCAAATAAATGGAACCATGCCAATAAACAGGGTTTTAACATGTAATTTAACTTAAACTTATGAAACAACAGACGTGGCAAATCTTGTGGAAATTTAATTCAACAACATAGAGACGTGATGGCTCCTTTCCTAGCTCTAATACACCTTTTACCAAAGACCATAATCCTTTGTCTGGAGATTTAAGGAAAGACTGATAGCCATCTGCTTTTACAACAATCTCATAAGACCAGGAATTGGTAAAAAAAAGAACATTCCTAATCAAAAAATAATTGTTTTTAACCAAAAAATCAACATAGTCAAACCACTAAATGCATTATATAGTAGTATAGATATAGCTCAAACTAACCTGTTAAATCACGTACCAATTTCACTTTTCATATACACAACCACATTCAACACAGTAATTAATGGCAGCCACAGGAGAAACTCAACCTGCAAAATACCAAGAAGTTGGGCACAAGAGTCTCATTTTAAGACAATCCATTTGAACATAGCTAGAAAAACAAACATCATTTTAAGATGAATTCGAACCGTGAACATAGCAAGAAAAAAAATATCATTTTAAGAAGAATCCGAACCATAAAAGAGCAAGAAAAGAAACATTGTAACCCTAAAACAACGAAATTGAATACAAACACTAACCTAGATGAGGTAACAACAACAATTCTGAATAGCAAACTCCGAGCAAACCCTAAGGGAACCAAAATCTTACAATCGATGACAAAACAATGGCATCAAAGAACGTGATCGGTGATGGTGAGCGCATAGGGAGAATCGGTGATGGCGAAGATAGGGAGTGATCGGTGATGGTGAGCGCATAGGGAGATAGGGCAATGGAAGATAGGGCTTCAATGAAAAAGGGAGAACGAATGAAGAGAGCCACAGGTGATAGGTAGGGTTTTTTCAAGAGCGGGAACTCAATTTTTGCACTGGAGTTGCAAGGTGCAAAAAAAACTTGTACCTTAAGCTAAAAAACTTGTACACTCTTAATTTTAAGAGTTTTGTGTAAATGACCATCTTATCCTTCCTATATGCTTTAAAATATAGTATATATATATATATATATATAGAACCATCTTGAATACTAGAATAACTATGCACTGACACACTTAAACTAACAATCTAAATTGTGATGTTGTTACTATTCAAGTAAACTAGAATTTGTAAGAAGTTTTTGCTAAAAACAACTAATCATGTTAATTGTCTAAAGCTAAGACGATGTTCACACATCCTAGCAACCTAAGTTAATTCTTAACAACGTATATGAAGACTCGGTAAAATGAACTTTACTTTTACTAGGTCTATCCAATACCAAGATAATCAGAAAGTAAACACTATAAACACAGACAATAACTTCAAATTGTGAACTCATACAATCAAATGTAACCAACCAAGCCAAGAACACTAATTAATACTCTCTTAATCAGGTTAAATCTATGTTAATAATAATCTATAACCCAAACAAGCAAAGTCATATGATGTTTGTGGCACCTTCAATTAGTTTTTTTTTATAACTAACTCAAGATGGAAGTTCACTTATTTAACCTAAACCAATATAAATCCCCAATTATTACACTAATAATTAATTGCCTTAAAAAGTCAAATCTAAGAATGGAAGCACTAGCTATATAATTAACCACCAAATGGTATTTGTCCCAATAATACCAAGGTTTGTTAGGATATTACTTTTGAAAATAGGTTGAGGGTTCTATTCACATAGTGAACAAAGGTGGAAAAATTTGCAGTTAAAAAAAGCTATAGAATTAACCATAAAGAATAAAAATTTAAATAAATAAACAAGGAAAGATTCACTCAAAACTCACGATTGCGTAATTAAAAAGTCAACATAACACACCGAAAGTTCATGAAATTCACCATTATAATTTAAGTTTATCTAAATCTAGATAAGTTAAACAAATTTAATTCATCATGATAATTACAAAAACAACAAAATCCTTGGTATCATTTATCGAAAAAGAATGAAAATAAGTCAACTATTATCATGCTAACCTATGTTAAATGAGCAGCCAAGTTGCTACCTTAGTGGATGGCTAGCTTATATTAATTTTTTTTTGGGTATTTCTAATTAAACCTACTCTACTTTTCAATCACACATTTTCTACTGCATTAAATATAGTTAAATATAAATTGACTAAAAAACACCACTAAAATTTGCACTATTTCTCCAAAATTTAGATAATTTCAAATTCAAGAAAAGTAAATACAAGATTCTCCATCTATATAATAATTAATTCATATTTATTGTCAGCATCTATTGTTTTACCCATACATAAATAAGCAAATATTTAATTAAAATAATAAATAAATTCTATTCGTAAAATAAATAAATCAACAATAAATTTTGAAACTAAAACAAAGAAATCAAATTAACAAACATTAAATCAAAATTTGTGTATACCAATTTCATAAATAAAAATTATTTTAAGTAACAATTTATCTTTTTATTCAAAAATCAAAAGAAAAATTATAACTAAATTATTAAAAATATTTAAAAAATAATAAATTAATCTAAAAATAACGAAACTAAATTCTTAAAGTAACGAAACTCATCCGAAGCAAGATTTAAGACATAGATATATAATGTTATTTATATAAAAGCTAGTATATAATACTGTATTTCATAACTGAGAACTAACTCAATTTTTATAAGTTTTAATAAACATGCATATACAACATTTAAAAGACGTTATTTGAAAAAATGAGACTAAAATATCAAAAAAATAAAATAAAAGATAAAGTTTGAGTATAAATAATATTCACACAATATAATGTTTAAATAATAATTATAAAATATTATTAAGGTTTTATCCTTGTGTATTTATTACATAATTAAAAAGTTTTTAATAAATGAGGGTATAAATTATTGAAAGAGAGTGCTAATTATTGAATAAGTGAATCTATATTTAATGCTATTAGAATATGACTATATATATAGAGTAGGGCGTAAATAGCAACACCCTATTTATATATTTATGAGCACATCAATCCATTTAAAATAAATTTAATATTCAATTTCATATAATTATTTTCGTTTTGTTTGATATAAGTTTTATTGACGCATGCATTGAGAGATGAAACATTCTAACCATATATTGGGTAATTTCTATCATTAAGAGCCAACCAAGCTTGTATTTATGAAAACAGAGGTGGAAAACCGAAGCAATTGATAAATGTGATGTAATGGTGTACACCAAAATCTTTCTAAAATTTCCAAGTAAATTTTGGCCTTGTGGTTCTGAAAAAGAGTTCTTCATATATGCTCATGAACAAAGGGGCTACTATACATTTTGGCAGGTTTGTTCTTTTCTTATATACATTTTTTTATGATTGTTTAGATCATTAAATTGTCTCTTTATTTTATAAATAACACTTGGAGGAAACCAATCGAAATGTACTCCTAACAACTCTATCTTGCTAGCACATGGAAAATGTGTATCCAGGGTCAAATATTCTTGTCGTAACATTGACAAATGAAGAATCCAAGCGCGTGGAATCTCAATCAGACGAGGAAACAATGAAGGAAGCAATGGGAGTACTTAGAGACATGTTTGGGCCTGGCATTCCAGAATCCACGGCCATACTTGTGCCACGCTGGTATAACAATCGATATCAATGTGGCAGTTATAGCAATTACCCGATCTATGCTAATCCTCAAATGTTTGAGAACATTAAGGTGTTCATCATGCTCTCTACTCATCTTATGTTTCCAACACTTAAGTTCACTTTTGACTAGAAAGATAATATGTTTCCTTGTTATTATTATGTCTTAGGCTCCCGTAGGCCGGATATTTTTCACCGGTGAGCATACTAGTGAAAAGTTTAATGGTTATGTCCATGGCGGGTACCTCGCGGGTGAGTTGTTAACAATTTTTGCATTTAAAGAATCGGCGGATTTGTCTTTGGAGCAACAACATAAAAGCAAATAAGGTGAAAAAATATATATATATATATATATTTTTATCTAAAAACAGGCATAATTACGTTTATCTAAAAGCAAACAAGATAAGTTTTTAGTTGGGACTTTTTCCTAGCTCAATCGCTTTTATTTCAGTTGGTTCAGATATGAGTCCGCTAATTTATAAGCGGTCTAGAACTCTGTAATATATTAACAAATAAATAAAAATGATAAGATGTTATGAGCAGGTCTAGACACTGGTGAAGCTTTGTTGAAAGAAATTATTGTCGAGAAAGATAGAGGAAATGATAAGGAACCTATTCAACAACCGTTGTTAACGATAACATTGACGAAAACAGAAGCAATGAATAGCCTTCATAAATGTTATATTCAAAGACAACTTTTCCATGATAGTGGCAAATTAAAGGGGACTAGCTAAGGGCACCTTATTAACATACAAATGTTCAACCTTTTTTTCAAATTAAAGTATACGTGTGTGAACTGTACTATCCACGTGTCAAACTTAGATTGGAACATGTTTTATGGTTGTTTTGGTCCATGTTATTAGTTGTACATATTATTTTTCGGTTTTAGAGAGAGAAAACAGACAATGAACAAGATAAAGAAGAAAAAAACAAAGGGGTTTCCATACTAATCATCACTACCATGAAGCTTACCAAAAAATCTAACTAGTCACTGTCGCTAGTGTATTTCTTGGGGTTTCTCTATGTCGATTTTGAATTGTAATCGTGTTCAGTTTTTTATAAAACAAAGTTTCTTAGTATTCAATGAACATTTGGATTCATAAACAAATACACACACACATATGCATCCATATATCCATACGCACATCCATCCATCCATACGTACGTACGTACCTATATATATATACATTAGCAACATATTTTATTAAGCATTAATGAACTAACATTTGTATATGTGAATAAATATGAATAAAATAAATCTTTAAAAGAATTAATAAAAAAACAATTATGTAATTATATACATAATATATTTGACTAAATTATAAAAATACGTTTTATAAAAACTTTTATCAAAGGTTTTTATATAAAATAAAAAAAACATATAAATAGAAGGGTGTAAACTGTAAAATTCCCATCTTCTCTCTTCCCCTTTGTCTTGTACCCGCCAGACCGATCCATGGGTTGATTGTGACGATATTCACTCCCGCTCGATTCCAGCTTCATGATACTCAAAATCTGATCAAATTGGAAATGATTCGCACACGTAATTCGTTCTAATCATCAATTAATGTAAATTGTGTAACATCACTGTACTTCAGGTTGTCCGTACATATGTACGATTTTACTGTTACAACCTGATACGATAATTATTAATGATAATTAATAATTGAATGATATTATTGATGATTGGTATACATATTGAGAACATATTATTATATGCGTAAACCATGGTGAGTTTAGTTGAAACCCAACTAAACAGAACCAGAGAGTTTATTACAGTTGTATTCACGGATAATGGGTTATTGGTTTTGAGTGGAAAGGAATTAGGCGTTAGTTGTTGTTTGGTTTCTAAACATAGTCAAGGACGCATGGTCATGGTTTATCGAAATAGCGGTGGGACGGTGGCTGGGGCGGTTGCGACTGACCCCTACATATGTCCTATATATATGCATATTTCGGTCTATCATGGATGTGTCAGTGATATGGTTTAGTGGGTTTGGATTGGGATTGATAATGATCAAGATGATTAAATAATAAAAATGATATTGAAATTGATACGAGATGGTGAGGTTACGAATACAATTTAAACACGAATATTAACTCAGAAATATTAACTTAATAAATGTATTCGCGTGAGTGACGATTCACACGAATATAATTATTAAGTAAAATATTCTGAAACGATATTCCAAAAATCGTAAATCGAATCAAAATGCGATACGAGCGTCGGATTCGAAAAGGTGATGATCTTTACGAATACGTACGTAACTAACGCGTTTCGACGAAATAACGAAATAATATCTGACGATATTAAATTAATAAATGAAAACTAAAAATATTTATTAGGAATCACAACCTAACACAAATTCGAACAAGTTATTTTATTAATCTAACGAATATGAAACGAAACGGTTTTACGAAACACTTTTATTGGAAAATGTTTTATGACACAACCTTAAATAAAAAAAATCATTTTGTTTAAAATGAAATATAATTATTTGAAACGTATTATGTTTAAATATATTTACGAGAAGAACCGAGCGATTCTAAAATAATATCGCGATAAAAACGAGACCGAGCATGCTGGGGACGATACACGATAAAAGGAGGAAATCACCCTCCTTCTCCTTCATTTCCATCTTCTCCTCTCTCTCTCTCTAAAGCTTAAAAACATGTCTTCTCTCTCTCACTAACTTCTCTCTAAGATTTCTCTCCCGTTTCTTAACGAAATCACGAGATCTTGGTGTCCACGCGTTCGTGTGATCGAGGGGAACAAGAAGATACGAAGAAGACCAGCTGTTGCTCATGATTCGAAGGTGAAAGGTCCATATTACATTTTGGTTTTGGGGTAAAAACCCTATTTTGAATATGGATACCATCTTTGTACAACATCTTGGGTTTATATCCATAAATAAGATTAGTAGGGAACCTAGAGAAGCCATGAACACGACCGATCTGAACCAGAAACGATTGGAATGAGGAGGTTGAGGGGCTGGATCGCGACAGCAGGTGGGGGCCGAACCCTTTTTGGCTCACGAACCTGTTCTTGGTTGTTGAACCTCCCCAACCGCCGAACCCTGGAGCAGCTTGGGCCGAACCCTGTTTCTCCCATTAGCCGAACCTTTCTGGGCGGGAAAAAGGGCAGCCGAACCCTAGTTGTGCTATCTCAGCCGAACCAATCACCCCATAGACGAACCTGCTTGGGGTTAGCCGAACCCTAGCAGGGCCGAACCTTGTTGAAGACGAACCAGGTGTTGGCCGAACCTTGGCTTAGATAAACCATAGATGGGCGAACCATTGTACTAGCGAACCTAGGCGGTGTATTCATGAGAGCCGAACCTATCCTTATGGCTGAACCCTAAGTTAAGCAGCGAACCTATAGGGTTAGACGAACCCTAGCTGGGTGAGTTCTCTGATGAGCCGAACCTTGATCCATCTAGCCGAAGCTTTCATTTCACGAACCTTTATCATGTAAAACATTAACTGGCCGAACCCTAGATCGAATCTTGGGCCGAACCTAACATGGGGGACGAACCTAAGGGTTCCAAGCATAGGTTCACTGGAATTTAGGAACGAAAATCAAGTTTGAGGCTTGGACTAGAATTTAGAATAATTAAGGGAACAAGAGGATACACGGGGATCTACACATGCATGCAACATATTACGTGACCACCTTTTCACTCTCTAACTTAAGCCTTTTAAGAATTGGAGGTTATGTATACATATGGAATTAATTGTGTAAAAAAAATTGACTCTTAAAGTGGATAAACTAAATACAATTTTCTTTAACTTAAAGTAGCCTTATACGAATTAAAGTATGGTGGTCAATTGAACGAAATCATACATGTATGTATAGGTATGGGTTTGATTGGAATTGTTACCTTTACACATACATACCTATAGGAGAAGACTTAGAATCCCAAGACTGGTTTATCATTATGTAGTGATAAAAAGAACAAACAAGTTTATCTTACAGGCTATAATGATCATCAATAAATATTAGGTGTGATAATGAAACTTAGAATAAACGAACTAAGTTAACCAAAACACTTAATAATCAAAAGCAAACACTTACGGAAATTTGATCTGAATGAAATGAAAATACTTATGAATACGAAATATACTATAATTTCAGATTGTTGAGTTATTTGTGATTTCGCATACGTGAGCGCGCATACTGCAAGAACACTGATTCTCAGGACTCAGGTGAGTTCTCATAACCTCCTTTTAAACGCTTTTGTTTTAAAACTCGGAGGTGAAACATGTATTCCAGTTTAAATATTATTTTGATAACACATGGGTGATACCTGGATTATCAATATGATATTCATATTAATGGATTATTATTGATTATTGATTGAGATGGATTATTACTTATCCGTGAGTCATTGTTGGTTGAGTTGACTTAGGTCCTCCGCGATGATTGAGATACTGTTGGTGAGTTGACTAACGTCCTCCTCAGAGACTCCATTGTTGGTTGAGTTGACTGCGGTCCTCCGCAGTGCGCGTATTGACACTTATAGGAACATCGTTGGTTGAGTTGACTGAGGTCCTCCGCGATGATTCCGCCGTTGATTGAGTTGACTGAGGTCCTCCGCGGTAACTTATACCGATATGATTATGATGGTTGATGATTATTGAATTGGTGTGATTAGCTGAATATACGTGGATAATTAATTGTGATTATTGTGTATGTGATTACTTGGATTGTTTGGATGTTGTGTTTGTTGGATTATGGCAGAGTTGAATTATCTTGCAGGTGCAAATGTGGACTTTCTCGGGGAAATTATAACTTTCATAAACCTATTATTAAACTTTCATAAATGTTTTATAAACATTTTTAATACATAAAAACTTATGATTTCTCACCAACTACTTCGTAGTTGACACTTGATTTTCACATGTTTCAGGGAATGAAGACAAGTAAGTAGGGCTGGATAGCTCTACCTTCTTTTGGGACATCGTCACGTAGGATCTTGGACTTAGCTAAATAACTGAAATTCTGAAGATTAGAATTTAGTTAGATAGCTAAATCTCTTTTGTATTTGATGTAACTAATTCATGATGAACATGATTTTTGTGTAATTAATTTGGTTGATTAAATGATATGTGATGATTTAAATTAGATGCCCACGAGCTTATGAACAATCTACACATCCCTCGTGACATCCCGACGTTTCCACCATCGGTCGGGGTGTTACAGATTGGTATCAGAGCCTGGGTTATAAGGAATTAGGTTACTAGTAATGGTTGACCTAGTCTATAACCGTAGGATACCCTAGTATGAATTATTTCATACACTAGCTAGTATATTCAGTATTTCATGCTTATGTGTTTATTACATGTTAATTGAACTCCTGTTATACATCTGATATACATATGCTACTTACTGATTAATTGCTTACGTGTGCCCTAATGATTCGATAAGGACGTGCACGTGGTGTATCGTAAAGGTGGTGGGATGGTGGCTGGGGCAGTTGCGACTGACCCCTACATATGCCCTATACACATACCATTTGTAGTATATCGGGGGTCTGTCAGTGTCAGGAACTTAGGATATTTCTAGGAAGTGTTGTGAGGTTAATGTTGATGGTAAGTTGGTTAAGGTTGGTTTGGATTGACACTTTGGATGATCATATTTGATGGACACATATAAATTCACTTATGAAACATACTTATTGGACACGTGGGTGTATAGGATCAACGAACGATACGAACACTTGGTGATAGACTGGAGATTTGGACGATGATATAGACACTTGGTGAGA
The DNA here is from genome assembly GCA_009363875.1 of Mikania micrantha. Lineage (NCBI taxonomy): Eukaryota > Viridiplantae > Streptophyta > Magnoliopsida > Asterales > Asteraceae > Mikania > Mikania micrantha. The sequence goes on from CM018695.1 coordinate 28,771,828, forward strand.
ATATGAACGCATAGTGATGATACTAACACTTAGTGATGGTATGAACACTTGATGAGAAATAAATTATAGGGAGGATATGAACACTTAGTGAAAATAAGAGCACTCAGTTATGATATGAACCCTCATTGATAATTCTGGATGTTTAGAAGTAGTACAGACTTTTAGTGAACTTAGACATTAGGGGAACTTTAATGTCAGGTGAACTTAGACATTAGGTGAACTTAGAAATAGGCAAACCTACATGTCAGGTGAACTTAGACATTAGGCGAACCTAACTGTCCAAGGGAACTAGAGATCACTTCACTCAAAATTATCCTGCCTAGGATAAGGTTTGTGAAGTGAGACAGTGATGAGATACATGATACATCCTAAATTCTAACAAGGGAAAAATCGTGGTACAATGAAACGGTGGTGGGACGGTGTTGGGGAGGTTGCGATCTACCCCTGCATATGCCCTATATATAAGCTTGTTGCATTGCATCGGGAGGTTGTCAGTGTTAGTATAGGGTGGGGAATGTTTGGTACTTAGGAGTAATTAGTTAATATTAGATATGACCAACTAGGATGCGTTAGTATAATATTAGGGAATTAATACTTTGATATGAGTCTAAAGACAGATAGGAGAAAAATATGGTTCCTATATGTAATCCTAACTGTTGAAATGAACTCATTTGACCCTTGTTTGTATGACTTACATTGTAAACGGTAGTAACATGTTTCTAATCTCTTCAGAAACATGCCGCCACGCCGTCACAACGGGGAGGATACGAACTCTGAAGATGCTAACGGTAATGCCAACTCCGGCATACAAGAGTTAGCAAACTTCATTTCTGGATTGGTGAATCAATTAACTCAAGCCAATCAATCTCTCACTCAGAACAGAGGTGGTGCAAACCCACCAACTTGCACATTCAAGCACTTCAATTCCTGTAATCCACTGAAATTTACGGGTTCTGAGACTGCCACTGGTCTACTGCAGTGGTTTGAGAGCATGGAGAATACCTTCATCAACAGTGATTACCCCGAGAACCTGAAAGTTCGTTATGCCACTAGTGTTTTCCAAAAGAGAGCACGAACTTGGTGGAATGGGGAAAAACGAACTAGGGGAGTTGATGCTGCCCTAGCACTGACTTGGATTGAGGTCAAAAACCTGATGACCACTGAATTCTGTCCTCGTAGTGAGATGAGGAAACTGGAGACTGAGTTTTGGGAACTCAAACAAGATAGTGGGGAAAATGTTATCTACAATACCTGCTTTCATGAGTATAGTTTACTGGTGCCTCATCTGCTGACACCGTTGGAGAGAGCTATTGAGAAGTATATAGGCGGGTTGCCTATGCAGATTCAGGACACTGTTTACGGAAGCAACCCTAAAACACTGGAGGCTGCAATCCGTCTATCTGCTACACTCATCGATAATCATGTTAAGGCTGGAACACTCACGAGAAAGGGGACCAATGTGGCAACTCAAAATTCTCAGGTTAGAATCATAACTCGAAAGTAAAGAGAATGAGTGTAAGCGAAATCGCGAAACGAGGCTCCGATTTCAAGATACACTGAATCGAATATAGAAATAGATAAAAGGTCCAATATTTTGAACTCTTTAGGTCTTGAGATTATAACCATTGGAAAGAGCTCGAAAAATCGTGAACGTAGGCGAAAACCGTGCGCAAAACGGAGTTCGTATGCTCCCGGAATCGCGAAACGAAGATTTAGTCGAAAAATGGACGAATTACCCTGGGGAGATACGCCCAGTGCCACACGATGACACGGGGCGATGCGCCCGGCGACCACGAAAATATGTGGAATCAGCCACGAAAATATCCGGAAATTTGGTCAAAAAGTCAAGATTTTATCCATATCTCAAATATTTATCTTCCAAACGACGCATCCAGCCACCAACCACGAAAATCACTCATCCAAACCTTCAAATCTCTATTTCGAAGCTTCTAGATCACGTGGAATGTATCAAGGATCGTTAAAACAAGTTCTGATCATCATTCTATCCGCAGGAATTCGTCAGAATAGGTAATGGTTCATTTTAACCTTCTGGTTGATAATGATTGATTAAATCTTGTTTTTGAACGTAATGATATAGTTAGGGTTGTTGATTATTGCCTAGATGAAGGCTAGGATTGATTATAAATGACAAACTCGAATTGTTAACGGGTAAATCCTTGTTTTGAGCCGTTGTAATGCCCGGTTTGCATGAAATCATAACAATGGTTATAATGATTTAAACCATTTGATTGTGAAAATGTAGGTGATTAGTTTGATTAATCTTTGACATGCAACGTGAAAGTTGGGTGTTTCAAACTAATCACAATCATTAACATACTCATTGGAATGATTATCTGATGTTCATGAAAACAGTCAGATTAGTATGTTAAACATGGTTATTAAACCTAATCTAATACTACATTGTGATATTTCATGATATATGGGTAATCAATAACAAAGATTGATCATTTCTAAGCCATTAACCTGTCTAGGAACTGCTTTAGCATAATAATCAATAACATTAACTATTTGACTAATCTGAGAATATTCTGATTAATCAAGTTTGTCATCAACATAATATTAGGAACCTGGAGCAGTGTAGGTTCCTACATTACCATACATTGTATGATATGCTATTAAGATAATCATTAAAAATCTTATACTGGTTTGATGACTATTAAGGCGATGTCTTTGACATTGGACGTTCAAGAAGATTTAATCAGTAAGTTAAAACATTAATAACTCATTAAATAAAACTAAATGCAGAATCGTCATATTATTACCAGTTTGTGTGATATTCTGCTACCACTGAATCATCAGGTGAGTTTCGTACAACCCCTTTTCTTTTTAACGTTTTATAAACATCGGGGTAACTCTGTAAATCCTTTTCTGAACATATGATATGCATCACTGTTTTCTGTGTGATTTAATATGACTTTTGTGTGATTTCATGGGATTTTGCCGCTAGTATCTTTATCACAGTATCAAAAGTCCTCATCTCTTGAACTGTATCTAGTGAACCCATGTGGGGCCGAACAAGAATCATTGATAGTACTATTGGCTGACAACCCATTCACTGGGAGGGTTCCTCCTCCCCTTGTGTGAATATTTGGTACCTGTTTCCGAAATATCTTCTTAATGTTAGTGATAGACATTAAGATAATGAGGCATCAAGATACTTACCTACGGGTAGTGTCTTTATCAAAACACAGATTGTCCGAAAGGAACTAGATATGGGTCCCATGGTTATCCGGAACTGAACTTTTTGAGAACATACTTATCATATCATATTGTTTTAAATTGAACTGTCGAACTCACCAGCTTTGTGCTGACGTTTTAAATTTAACATTTTTGCAGGACAACAGTGACGACAGGGTGAGGATGCACGTTACACATTTGTAATTAAATAAACCAGATTGTGTAATAAACTTAGCTGTACTGTTGATGTAACTACGAAACCCTTGTGATGTATTTATTCTAAGTTAATCTGTGTGCTATGATATCGGTTCAAGTAAGTCACCCCATATTTCTGAGACATCACCACTATGCTTCCGCAACCTCTTCAGTGCGATGTGTGACATCATCACAGGTGACGAGAGGTGGGGGTGTGACAGGGTGGTATCAGAGCCACAGGTTATAGAATTTAGGTGGACTTAGAGACCTAGACTATAACCATAGGCTCGTATCGTAACACAGAGAGCACCGAACATGTTTAACGAACAAAACTTGTTTTGAATTAAGCTTGGATAATCAGGAGGTACAAATTCCAGTTATGAGAGGCCAACATAACTGAAATTTGCATCACTTGTACGTTCTAGTAAATTTCAAAGCAAGCAGAACAATAATAACTATAAGGACGATTAGCTGTTTTAAGCTAGGAGGACATGTCATATCATGTTTATGTTGAATGTTATTATTCAATATCTATTACATGGTATTGATCTGGGAACTTTGTTTATACAGCAATGGCCGATCAAGGGGAGAGATACATTTACCAGAGGTTTCCTGATGTGATACTAGACGATACACCGAGCTCGAGTTCGGGGTCTGATTCCGATCCGTCGGAAGCATCTGCGGCTGCATAACAGGCTGCTACACCTGTACCACAGACACCACCAGCACCATTACCAGCACCTGTACCAGCACCTATGCCATCTCCACCGAGAGCCCCAGCGTGGGATGGACTCAGGCGAATGCGAGGTCAAGCTCGGAAGACGACATGTCTTCCTCCTAGACATCAGATGGCGCCTAGAGATGAGCCCGACACCATACATGACGTAAGAGAATCGTCACAGCAGGCGGAGCTTAGGGCGCAGCTTCGCCAGGTGACTCTAGATCTCCAGGGGACTCGCCTAGAGTTACAGGAGTCTCGTGCTACTGTGGAGGACACACGTACTACCGTGTTGGAGATACTCACCTCTCATTTGATGTTGATGGAGCAGGTGAATGCACTGGATGCTGGCACGCAAGCTTGGCGGGTTATGTTCGAAGAGCAGATAAGGAGGACAGTGATTCATGTGATGATAGCGGCATTCTGGCAGCAAGTGACAGTGATGAGAGGAGTCGTGATGGGAGTACTTGAGGGAATGAGTTTAGAGGCTAGGCTACTATGTGTGGCTATAGTGTTGGCCATTATAGCTATTGTGATGGACTGTTTATGGTATTTCATGCGGTGAGGGGTGATCGAGGGACTGAGTGGTTGTGATATTATTGTACATATCTTGTGACATGGTTAGATCTGGTGGTTGTGAGTGCGGGACATTTTGGTGTACACAGATCCCGAGTTTGCGAAAGGTACGATAGGTATGTTTAGGAGGTTTTTCTTTTGTGATATCATATGTACAGACGGATAGGTTGTTGGTACGTGATGTAGAAGGGAAGTTTTGATTGTTAAATAGATCCCTGGTTGTTGGTATTGATATTACCGTTTCTGATAGTTCTGGTATTGAAACTTTTGGTTGTTTAAAAGTTAATATAGTGTAATACATGGGTTGCTTATGAATATCTGTTTGTATCTATTGTGTTGTATGTGATATGTGGAATATGTATGCATTTCAAAGTCCTGTGTGGCATCATATCAAAGTCCCTTGTGGCATCATTTCAAAGTCCTGTGTGGCATCATATCAAAGTCCCTTGTGGCATCATATCAAAGTCCCTTGTGGCATCATTTCAAAGTCCTGTGTGGCATCATATCAAAGTCCCTTGTGGCAACATTTCAAAGTCCTGTGTGGAAACATTTCAAAGTCCTGTGTGGCATCATATCAAAGTCCCTTGTGGCATCATATCAAAGTCCCTTGTGGCATCATTTCGAAGTCCTGTGTGGCATCATTTCAAAGTCCTGTGTGGCATCATATTAAAGTCCTGTGTGGTAACATTTCAATTGTCTGTGTGACAACATTTCAAAGTCCTGTGTGGCATCATATCAAAGTCCTGTGTGGCATCATATCAAAGTCCTGTGTGGCAACATTTCAATTGTCTGTGTGACAACATTTCAAAGTTCTGTGTGGCAACATTTCAAAGTCCTGTGTGGCGACATTTCAAAGTCCTGTGTGGCAACATTTCAAAGTCCTGTGTGGCAACATTTCAAAGTCCTGTGTAATATTTTGACATGTTTCTGAATTATCAGGACTGAGTATAACTACAAATATTTGGGTGATTTCTATGTACCGAAAACATATCAGAACTATATCAATGTAGTTATACTATGCTTTCTATAATCACACTTCAATATAAATTTCAGTGTAACTGAATATGATTGAATTTATGTGATCAAACGGGTTATACTTGTAATGTTCTTGAACTGACCTGAGTTTGTCTGCATGTGAGCAGAACTATGGCTCCAAAAAGAGGTTGACCAGCTAGGAAGGCTAACAAGAACACTACTAACTCAGGGCCGAATCAAGGTCCATCAGTACATGTTGAATCAAATCCAGATCCACAGGTTAATCTGGAAACAAATACTGCTCCACCAGTGAACCCTGGAGCGAACACTGCTCCACCTGCAGGTGCAAGTGGATCCAAAACGAACGAAGCAATGATAGCACGAATTGTGCGGGAACAGCTATCTGCTTGTGGTGTTCTGATACAACACCAACCACATATTACTGCAGGTTCTGGTGGTGACCACGATCATACTGAACATAATGCTACTCGTGGTCACGTAGAAACTCATACTACCATTGGTGCAACAACAACAAAAACAACTGCTCCTGATCCACCTCAGCAGGGATGTACTTACAAGTACTTTGCTTCATGTAACCCTCGTACTTTCACAGGCAAGGAGGGAGCGGCTGGTCTATTAAGGTGGATCGAGGAAATGGAAACAAAACTTAAAATCAGCCAATGTTTGGAGGAGCATAAGGTGTCTTATGCTGCCTGTTCTCTGAAAGAATCATCTTTAACCTGGTGGAATACCCAGGCAAAAACTTTGGGTTCAGCCACAGTCGACTCGATGGGCTGGAACGATTTTAAAACTCTGATTAGATCAGAGTAGTGCCCACTCACTGAAATTCAAAAGCTCCAGGAGGAATTCTGGAACCACTAGATGATCGGGGCTGATTGTTTAGTGTATACCCATCATTTTCATGAACTTACTTGCTAACTTCCCGATATGTTTCCTACAGAAGCAGCGTTGATCGAGAAGTACATTAAGGGTCTGATTCCCCAGATTCGGGGAATGGTAACTGCAGCTGAACCAACGACTCTTAAACGTGCAATTCTCTTGACCACAAAGCTTACCGATGAGGCGGTAAGGAGTGGTATGGGTAGTAGAAGGGAAGCTCGTCCTCTTATTGTTTGTGTCAATACTCAACTTCGTCAGTCTGGTTGAACAGCCTCCCAATGAGAGCGAGCCAAGACTTTGCTTGCTGTTTGTGTTTGTCCACCACGACTGCTCAACCAACTGCTAAATCATGGGTTCGAATCCCATTTCCTCTAAAACCCAGACGGCCGTGGGCCGTAGGGATGTCAGTACCTCAAACGTTTCTAAAGGTACCAAACGAAAATGGTTCGGAAAAACCAAGGCCAAGGTTCCGGCTGAAACGAGCAACCCAGTCGGGAGGAATTATGGTGCAGTGGTTTCTGAGAGGAAAGGCTACACTGGACAGGCACCTAAATGTACTCGTTGTTCATTTCATCATGCTGGGCCGTGTCCTACTTGTGCCAACTGTAATAGAGTTAGACACTACACCAAGTATTGTAGCTTGCCTGCTCGCAACCGAATCAAGCACCCCGACAAACCATTCAAACGAATCGGTCATGCTACAAATGCGGGAGTCCTGATCACTTGATTAGGAACTGTCCAAACAATAATAACACCAATCCGGGAAATGAAGCTAGGGGGAGAGCTTTTCAGATTGGTGCAACTGAGGCGAGGAATGATGCAAACATTGTCACTGGTACGTTTTTACTCAATAATCTTTACGCATCAGTTCTTTTTGATACGGGAGCAGATAAGAGTTTTATCTCTCCTGAATTTGCTTCATTACTTTCATTGCCTGTGGTAGATTTAGAAAATCCCTATGCCATTAAACTTGCTAATGGCAAGTTAATCAAAACTAATAGCGTTATTCAGGGATGTTCCTTGAATCTGAATGATCATCTTTTCAATATTGATTTACTTCCTATTGAGCTTGGGAGCTTTGATGTTGTTGTCGGCATGGACTGGCTTTCTGATAACCAAGCGGAACTAATATGTCAAACCAAGGTGATCCGTATTCCATTACATGAGGGTAATACACTAGTAGTTCAGGGAGAGCGAGCCGGTAGAAAACTTGGTATTATATCTTGTATACGAGCTCAGAAATTCTTAAGGAAAGGCTGTTATGCTTTCCTGGCACATGTGACTGAGCACAATTCTTTACCCAAACATATCACAGATATTCCAGTAGTCAAGGATTTTCTTGAAGTTTTTCCTGAAGATATATCAAGATTACCCCCAGTGAGACAGGTTGAATTTCATATTGACTTGATTCCAGGCGCAGCACCTGTTGCTAAAGCCCCGTATCGGCTTGCGCCATCAGAAATGCAAGAACTTTCAGGTCAACTACAGGAAATCTTAGAAAAGGGTTTTATTAGACCTAGTTTCTCACCCTGGGGAGCACCAGTTCTCTTTGTGAAAAAGAAGGATGGTTCATTCAGGATGTGTATTGACTACAGGGAGGTCAATAAATTGACAATCAAAAACCGTTATCCATTACCACGTATAGATGATCTGTTTGATCAACTTCAAGGCGCTACCTATTTTTCAAAAATTGATTTAAGATCCGGATATCATCAATTACGAGTGCATGAAGATGATGTTCCTAAAACTGCATTCAGAACTCGATACGGGCATTATGAATTTCTAGTAATGCCGTTTGGATTAACAAACGCTCCTGTAGTTTTCATGGATCTAATGAATCGGGTGTGTAGGCCTTATTTGGATAAGTTTGTGATTGTATTTATTGATGACATTCTTATACCTATGCATCTTGGTAGCTTTGATGTTATTGTAGGCATGGATTGGTTAGCCACCCACAAAGCGGAGATTGTTTGTCATGAAAAATACATTCGTATTCCCTTACCTTCGGGTGAAACTTTAAGAGTTTTTGGGGAAACTTCTAGTAAAGGTCTTAAGCTGATGTCATGCACTAAAGCACACAAGTACCTTAGGAAGAAATGTATAGCATTCTTAGCACACATTGTGGAGAAAAAGGAGAAAGGAAAGAGAATTGAAGACGTTCCTGTAATCAGAGATTTTCCTGAAGTATTTCCAGACGACTTGCCGGGTCTTCGACCAGAACGTCAAGTAGAATTTCGAATTGACTTAGTACCTGGTGCGAATCCAGTCGCCAAAGCTCCTTATAGACTTGCGCCTTCAGAGTTGCAAGAATTGGCGGGTCAACTACAAGAACTAATTGACAAGGCATTCATTCATCCGAGCCATTCGCCATGGGGTGCACCGGTCCTGTTTGTCAAGAAGAAGGACGGGTCATTCCGAATGTGCATCGACTACCGCGAATTGAACAAGCTGACAATCAAGAATCGATATCCACTGCCGCGCATCGATGATCTTTTCGATCAACTTCAAGAATCGGCATGGTTTTCGAAGATCAATCTTAGGTCTGGGTATCATCAGCTTTGCGTACATGATGATGATATTCCCAAGACGGCGTTCAGAACAAGATATGGCCATTATGAATTTCTGGTAATGCCTTTCGGTCTTACCAATGCACCGGCGGTTTTCATGGACCACATGAACCGTGTTTGCAGGCCATACATGGATAAGTTTGTGATTGTATTCATTGATGATATTTTGATATACTCGAAGAACCAAGGAAGAACACGAGAAACACCTTAAGTTGGTTTTGGAGATCCCGAGAGAAGAGCGAGTGTATGCCAAATTCTCTAAATGTGAATTTTGGCTTAAGGAAGTTCAATTCTTGGGGCACATGGTCAATGCAAATGGTGTTCAAGTGGATCTTGCAAAGATTGATGCGGTGAAGAATTGGAGTACACCGAAGACACCGACAGAGATTCGATCATTTGTTGGACTAGCCGGTTACTATTGGCGGTTTATTTCGAACTTCTCCAGGATTGCTGTCCCTCTCACTTCTTTGACTCAGAAGAATAAACCTTATGACTGGGAACCGAAGCAAGAAGAGGCATTTCAGACTTTAAAGCAGAAACTTTGTGATGCTCCTGTCTTGACATTGCCAGATGGTAATCATGATTTTGTGGTTTACTGCAATGCATCCAACCTAGGTCTCGCGTGTGTCCTCATGCAACGGGGAAAGGTTGTGGCATATGCATCGAGACAGCTGAATATTCATGAGAAGAACTACACTACACACGACTTGGAACTTGGTGTAGTCGTGTTTGCTTTGAAGATATGGAGACATTATCTTTATGGCACTAAGTGTATAGTCTTTACAGACCATAAAAGTTTACAGCATATTCTCAATCAGAAGGAACTTAACATGAGACAACGGAGATGGGTTGAACTGTTGAACGATTATGACTGTGAAATTCGCTACCATCCTGGTAAAGCGAATGTAGTAGCAGATGCGCTTAGTCGCAAAAGTCAAGTTCATATCCATAGTGTCCGAGTGCACACTAATCTCCATAATGATGTTCTCGCAGCCCAGCAACACTCCTTGGCTCAAGATAACTTGAAAAATGAGATGTCTTGCGGGGCTGAGATATTATTGGAAACCAAGGATGATGGTTTGATGTACTACTTGAATCGGTTGTGGATACCGAACCGAGATGATCTTCGGATGATGATTTTGGATGAAGCTCATAAGTCTCGTTACTCAATCCATCCGGGTGCCGATAAGATGTATCAAGACCTTAGAGTCTTGTACTGGTGGCCTGGAATGAAGAAGGACATCGCTGAATATGTATCCAAGTGTCTTAACTGTGCAAAAGTCAAGGCGGAACACCAGCGACCTTCGGGACTATTAATACAACCAGAGATACCTATGTGGAAGTGGGAGAATATCTCTATGGATTTCATTACTAAACTCCCACAAACTACAAACGGTAAGGATAGCATTTGGGTGATAATTGATCGATTAACCAAGTCGGCCCATTTCCTACCGATACGCGAGATGTACGCTGTGCTGAAATTAGCTCGTATCTATGATGATGAGATTGTTAGCCGACATGGAATTCCCTTAAGCATAATATCGGATCGTGATGCTCGTTTCACGACACGATTTTGGGAATCACTTCCTGAAGCATTTGGAACAATATTGGATCTTAGCACCGCTTATCATCCTCAAACGGATGGATAGATGGAGCGGACGATTCAAACATTGGAAGACATGTTGAGAGCTTGTGTCATCGACTTCGGTGGCAATTGGGATAGCCATTTACCATTAGTGGAATTCTCGTATAACAACAGTTATCATGCGAGCATTGGTATGGCGCCGTTTGAAGCTCTTTATGGCAGATAATGTCGGTCACCTATTTGTTGGACCGAGGTCGGCAAATCGCAGATCACTGGTCCCGAGATTATTCAAGAAACGACAGACAAGATTCTCCAGATTCGCGACAATCTGTTAGCTGCTCGCAGTCGACAGAAGAGCTACGCGGATAAACGACGAAAACCGTTGGAGTTTGAAGTTAACGACAGGGTATTACTTAAAGTGTCGCCTTGGAAGGGCGTTGTACGATTCGGGAAGAAGGGTAAGCTTGCTCCACGTTATGTTGGCCCTTTTAGGATTCTTGAACGGATCGGGAAGGTTGCCTACAAGTTGGAACTTCCTCATGAACTTAGGAACGTGCACCCAACGTTCCACGTGTCCAATTTAAGAAAGTGCTTAGCTGATCAAGATCTTCAGGTACCACTCGATGACATTCGCGTCGATGATACCATGCACTTTGTGGAAAAACCAGTTGAGATAATGGATCGTGAGGATAAAAAGCTCAAACGTAGTAGAATTCCAATTGTCAAAGTACGTTGGGAGTCGAAGCGGGGTCCAAAAGTCACCTATAAGCGGGAAGATCAGATGAAGCTTAAGTACCCACATTTATTCACTACGGTCACTCCAAGTTGAATTTTGGGACGAAATTCTCTTAACTAAGGGATACTGTAACATCACGGTACTTCAGGTTGTCCGTACATATGTACGATTTTACTGTTACAACCTGATATGATAATTATTAATGATAATTAATAATTGAATGATATTATTGATGATTGGTATACATATTGAGAACATATTATTATACGCGTAAACCATGGCGAGTTTAGTTGAAACCCAACTAAACAGAACCAGAGAGTTTATCGCAGTTGTATTCACGGATTTTGGGTTATTGGTTTTGAGTGGAAAGGAATTAGGCGTTAGTTGTTGTTTGGTTGCTAAACATAGTCAAGGACTCATGGTCATGGTTTATCGAAATAGCGGTGGGACGGTGGCTGGGGCGGTTGCGACTGACCCCTACATATGCCCTATATATATATGCATCGTTCGGTCTATCATGGATGGGTCAGTGATATGGTTTAGTGGGTTTGGATTGGGATTGATAATGATCAAGATGATTAAATAGTAAAAATGATATTGAAATTGATACGCGATGGTGAGGTTACGAATACAATTTAAACACGAATATTTACTCAGAAATATTAACTTAATAAATGTATTCACGTGAGTGACGATTCACATGAATATAATTATTAAGAAAATTATTCTGAAACGATATTTCATAAATCGTAAATCGAATCGAAATGCGATACGAGCGTCGGATTCGAAAAGGTGACGATCTTTACGAGTACGTACGTAAGGAACGCGTTTCGACGAAATAACGAAATAATATCTAACGATATTAAATTAATAAATGAAAACTAAAAATATTTATTAGGAATCACAACCTAACACAAATTCGAACAAGTTATTTTATTAATCTAACGAATATGAAACGAAACGGTTTTACGAAACACTTTTATTGGAAAATGTTTTATGACACAACCTTAAATAAAAAAAATCATTTTGTTTAAAATGAAATATAATTATTTGAAACGTATTATGTTTAAATATATTTACGAGAAGAACCGAGCGATTCTAAAATAATATGGCGATAAAAACGAGACCGAGCACGCTGGGGACGATACGCGATAAAAAGAGGAAATCACCCTCCTTCTCCTTCATTTCCATCTTCTCCTCTCTCTCTCTAAAGCTTAAAAACGTGTCTTCTCTCTCTCACTAACTTCTCTCTAAGATTTCTCTCCCGTTTCTTAACGAAATCATGAGATCTTGGTGTGCACGCGTTCGTGTGATCGAGGGGAACAAGAAGATACGAAGAAGACCAGCTGTTTCTCACGATTCGAAGGTAAAAGGCCCATATTACATTTCGGTTTTGGGGTAAAAACCCTGTTTTGAATATGGATACCATCTTTGTACAACATCTTGGGTTTATATACATACATAAGATTAGTAGGGAACCTAGAGAAGCCATGAACACGACCGATCTGAACCAGAAACGATGGGAATGAGGAGGTTGAGGGGCTGGATCGCGACAGCAGGTGGGGGCCGAACCCTTTTTGGCTCACGAACCTGTTCTTGGTTTTTGAACCTCCCCAACCGCCGAACCCTGGAGCAGCTTGGGCCGAACCCTGTTTCTCCCATTAGCCAAACCTTTCTGGGCGGGAAAAAGGGCAGCCTAACCCTAGTTGTGATATCTCAGCCGAACCAATCACCCCATAGACGAACCTGCTTGGGGTTAGCCGAACCCTAGCAGGGCCGAACCTTGTTGAAGACGAACCAGGTGTTGGCCGAACCTTGGCTTAGATAAACCCTAGATGGGCGAACCATTGTACTAGCGAACCTAGGTGGTGTATTCATGAGAGCTAACCTATCCTTATGGCCGAACCCTAAGTTAAGCAGCGAACCTATAGGGTTAGACGAACCCTAGCTGGCCGAGTTCTCTAATGAGCCTAAACTTGATCCATCTAGCCGAAGCTTTCATTCCACGAACCTTTATCATGTAAAATATTAACTGGCCGAACCCTAGATCGAATCTTGGGCCGAACCTAACATGGGGGACTAACCTAAGGGTTCCAAGCATAGGTTCACTGGAATTTAAGAACGAAAATCAAGTTTGAGGCTTGGGCTAGAATTTAGAATAATTAAGGGAACAAGAGGATATACGGGGATCTACACATGCATGCAACATATTACGTGACCACCTTTTCACTCTCTAACTTAAGCCTTTTAAGAATTGGAGGTTATGTATACATATGGAATTAATTGTGTAAAAAAAATTGACTCTTAAAGTGGATAAACTAAATACAATTTTCTTTAACTTAAAGTAGCCTTATACAAATTAAAGTATGGTGGTCAATTGAACGAAATCATACATGTATGTATAGGTATGGGTTTGATTGGAATTGTTAACTTTACACATACATACCTATTGGAGCAGACTTAGAATCCCAAGACTGGTTTATCATTATGTAGTGATAAAAGAACAAACAAGTTTATCTTACAGGCTATAATGATCATCAATAAATATTAGGTGTGATAATGTAACTTAGAATAAACGAACTAAGTTAACCAAAACACTTAATAATAAAAAGCAAACACTTACGGAAATTTGATCTGAATGAAATGAAAATACTTATGAATACGAAATATACTATAATTCCAGATTGTTGAGTTATTTGTGATTTCGCATACGTGAGCGCGCATACTGCAAGAACACTGATTCTCAGGACTCAGGTGAGTTCTCATAACCTCCTTTTAAACGGTTTTGTTTTAAAACTCGGAGGTGAAACATGTATACCAATTTAAATATTATTTTGATAACACATGGGTGATACCTGGATTATCAATATGATATTCATATTAATGGATTATTATTGATTATTGATTGAGATGGATTATTACTTATCCGTGAGTCATTGTTGGTTGAGTTGACTTAGGTCCTCCGCGATGATTGAGATACTGTTGGTGAGTTGACTAATGTCCTCCTCAGAGCCTCCACTGTTGGTTGAGTTGACTGCGGTCCTCCGCAGTGCACGTATTGACACTTATAGGAACATCGTTGGTTGAGTTGACTGAGGTCCTCCGCGATGATTCCGCTGTTGATTGAGTTGACTGAGGTCCTCCGCGGTAACTTATACTGATATGATTATGATGGTTGATGATTATTGAATTGATGTGATTAGCTGAATATACGTGGATAATTAATTGTGATTATTGTGTATGTGATTACTTGGATTGTTTGGATGCTGTGTTTGTTGGATTATGGCAGAGTTGAATTATCTTGCAGGTGCACATGTGGACTTTCTCGGGGAAATTATAACTTTCATAAACCTATTATTAAACTTTCATAAACATTTTATAAACATTTTTAATACATAAAAACTTATGATTTCTCACCAACTACTTCGTAGTTGACACTTGATTTTCACATGTTTCAGGGAATGAAGACAAGTAAGTAGGGCGGATAGCTCTACCTTTTTTTGGGACACCGTCACGTAGGATCTTGGACTTAGCTAAATAACTGAAATTCTAAAGATTAGAATTTAGTTAGATAGCTAAATCTCTTTTGTATTTGATGTAACTAATTCATGATGAACATGATTTTTGTGAAATTAATTTGGTTGATTAAATGATATGTGATGATTTAAATTAGATGCCCACAGCTTATGAAAAATCTACACATCCCTCGTGGCATCCCGACGTTACCGCCATCGGTCTGGGTGTTACAAGTTGAATCCTTAAACGCGTAAATCACTTCGATAACTAACCGAGCACGACTGAAATTCAAATACAATGCAAGACAATATAAAACTCGAATTAAACCCATCCTCTAGGTTCCTTTGCATCTTATGAATTGATCTGAATGTAAACAATCCACTCACAAACCCTTTGGAGCACAGATTGAATTCGAGAAGACTGCCCTTTGTCATCTATTTGGACTCCCTTTATTTAAACGATAATAAAGTAAGTTACAATAACAATCGAAGAGTTTACATGTGAGGATAAAAAATGTAGGTCCAGATCCAGATCAAGACTCGAGCTTTATCACTCCAATCGACACCAAATGCCTCCAACGAGTGCGGAATCCAAGTTGGAAGCAACATACGAGATAGAAAAATGCAAACTTTGAATAAATTCTTACATGACAAAGCCTCAATACGTCTAGAGAACTTTGCCTCGGGAATACAACCCTAGTGCAATACAAAATGCGTCTATTTATACTACATCTAGGTGTCACACCTCCTGCGCCGCGTGCGGAATCCACGGTGTGGTGAAAATCAATGGTTGAATCATGCACAAGTATTGAAAGAAGAACAACCACAATGCATTACTAAGTTTCATAATGTTAGACAATTTTTTAGTTACAGGCATTCTCACTATCTACTAAAAGAATGACAACTACAGACCCAAAAATATTGTTTACACCAAAAGACACAAACAAGTCAATTAATCAATCAAGATTAAGTGAGTTTCTAATCCATCCTAACTTGTTTCTTCATCTTGTTCTATCTTAGAATGGTCTGCTTAGTTGTCCTCAAGAATGTTCTAAACCTGATTACCTGAAACACGTGAAAAGTAACTGTCAACTACAAAAGTAGTTGGTGAGAACAAAAGGTTTAACATTTGAAAGAATGAATCTGTAGTTATGAACATATGAATAAAACATTTGTATAAACCTGTCATAGATAGTTGCAACAAAAACTATTATCAAGTAAGAATAACGTGTGCAAACAGTCAAATGACTGTCTACTAGAAAAGCCAACATATAATCAAGTCCCAAATTACATTTGGAGTCAGAAAAGTAGTCAGCAAACACATTCAACACGAGAAGTACTAACGAGTTTACTTGAAAGACAATCTCCATGTTGACATACCCGGTCAATATGACCTATGCTGGTAAAGTTAATTAGCAGCAAATCCATATTACCGTAACACATCCAATCTGCAGTTAGGGTTTAAAACGTAATTAAACACTAACCACAGCCTTGGCGTAACCAAAACGTGTCCCGCGTTCCCTTGTGATCACCCAGTAATAACGTTATAAGAATAAGATTGAATGAACAAGTGTCTTGATGTGTACAAGTTTGTTTACAATGATGAACACCATGCTTTTGAATACTTTGATTGAAGACATTTGGTTGAATACCTTTGATTGATTACCATGATTTGAAAACGTTGATTAAATACCATGATTAGAAATCCTTTGATTGAATACCACCATGAAAACTCTTGATTTAATACCTTGTTTTGAAACCCTTGATTTGAATACCAATAATAGTGTCCTTGTATAATAACAAGGTTTGTAAAATAGTATTATTTGAAAACACGAGTTTTTAGTAAAAGAGTTTATAAAACTTATTCTTTAAAAGTGTTTAACATTTATAAAACCATTTTGTGTAAAACAGTTGTAAAACAATTTAGAAAAAAACCTTTTATAAAACCTTTTAGTAGAATAGTGTTTAACAATACATCCTTTAAAACCGTTGATAAAACCTTAGAATACATGATAAATCATTTGAAAATAGTTGAAGAATCCCTTGGATTTGTAAAGTATACCTGTGATCGTTGAAAAGTAACATGAATTTCGTATATGAAATGTAATTATATAAAGAACGTTTGGTCACGTGTTTCACCCCAAAACAGTTGAAAAACAGTAAAAGAGGGGCTAATGTTCTCACCTGACAGCAGTAGACTCTGAACCTGAACAAGTAGCAAGCAACAAGACTTCTAACTGATTCCTATATCGTTGTAATCATACATATAATACCAGATTTATGATTGTATAGACTTTGATTGATTGACTTATGTTAAGTGGTTGACTTATGTTATCTTGTAAATAATTTACTTTTTGTAACTTGTTTTTATGCTTAAAAATTTCGTATGAACTTGAAAGGCATGATTTGATTCCTTAGAATAATGATTGATTCATGAAAAGTATGTGTCATGTTACGTCATGCATAAGGTTAGTTATGCATATATGTAACATGTATTGATGATTTTTGATAAACACTTGTTTCTCATGTATTCCCTGAAAATGTTTATGTGTTTTAATCTTTTGTGATTATGTTGTAATCTTATTCCTAAATTAAGTGAGACTTAATTAGAAGAAAACTAACATCACAATCACTAGAATCGAATTAGGGTTATAATACTCTTATTGATTCTTTTAAGCTTAAATATTTATTTGGAATTTCATTAGTGTAGAACTTAGAAAATCCTTGGATTTAGAACTCATGCATGGACCAAACAACTAATATCGATGGTCCTTAGTGAGGTGGGAGTGTCGATCTTGGCAATATCGACTATCTAAGGTTCAAGAGAGGCCCATTGATATTAAGAATATCGATGGCGTGTCATCATTTCAATATTAGTTTTGTTACACATTCCATACCCACATTTTTCTGTTCTATCTCCCTTGAATCTATTTTATTAAAACATGTTTATGATTTAGAGTGGTTCTATATAATTTCAAGGCTGCGTTAAACACCATTTGAGCTGAAATGTGGGTCCAACGACATTAATACTATCGGTGGTGGTTAGACTCGATGGCCTTAATCGATTTTATAGATCTCGACCATTCACTAACTCGAATTTGGTTGGCAGATGTTTATTTTTAGTATCGTGGGTTGGTAGAACATAATAAGCAGATGAAATGATAATATTGATCGATGGGTTTTAAGTTTGCATGGGGACCACCGATATTATCATTATCGGTGGCCTCTAGTTTTCAGTTGATATTATCCCTTCGATTGTTAATAATATCGACCAGAACTTTGACCATTTCACTTGGATTTTATGATAGAAGCTTAGTATCGATGGTGATGATCACAATGAGTAGTATCGACCTTCAACATGGCCATAACCTTCCCTGTGTCTCAGCTGTTCATTACCGTTACTACCAGCCTACCTTGCATCGATACTGCCCCTTCGACAATGGTAATATTGGAGCAACTTCAACAGGATTGATTTTGGATTATGTTCACTCGATAATATCGACAAAGTTTCAGCTCCCAGGCATCCATCGAGACTATCATTTTCGATGGTGAAGAGCTGGTCATCCTAAATCCATCGATACTACACAATTTGTGGTGTTCATGTGTCGACACTGCATTCCTTTCAATTTTCTTCCCATTCCCAGCCTTTGTACGTTTATTCCAAGCTAATACAGGTCTTCCCAAACCCTTCTAGTTGTCGATTTTGAGGGTTTTAAGCTACAAAATCAGTTAAAAGTTCAAGAAGATGATGAATAGTGAAACATTCTACAGTACCGTACCTTCTCACTAATATTCCGGCCAAAATACTTCGATCCAACTCCAATAATTTGTACTACAGGCTTCCTCTCGTCGAGACGATCGTTTTGACATATTATATGCTCGATTTGACGAATAAACGAAGGAGATATGGTTGATTTCTTGATGAAATGTTAGAAAGAGAGAGTATCTACGGGTTTGAAGAGAGAGAGAGAGAGAGAGAGAGAGAGACCGATGTGTGAGCTTCTATCAATGAAGAAGATGAACCAAAATAAGGGTTTTTATACCCCGAGTGGTTCCCTGCGTGCTCGGTCTCACTCGGTGTCAGTTTCGCGTATTTTTACGCGCACGTTATTATGGTTACGTAATTAAGTATTTTGAATTGTACCTTAGATTTATTTGATTATTTTTGATGATTTTCAAAACTGTAAAATGTAAAATAAAATATTTTACTCATTTTTTTATTGTTCATTAGAAATCCGACTGTTAAACTAATATAATTACGTGTATACCCGTAATCATATACGTTTTGGTCGTTTTTGCGTATTTATTGATGTTTACTTGTAATTATAAGCTCGACATGAATATCCTTACGAATCGTCACCAATAATGATACTCAGTCTCGCTTACGTATTACGATTTGTTTAATTGATTTGTTTGTCATAATACTCGTCATAAAACTACGCACTAACACTATCCTATTACACCGAACATATTATATGTATAGGGCATACATAGAGTCCAGCGACCTGCCTTATCAGCCACCAGCCCACCACTGTTTCGATATAATAAAATACTATTCTTGTCTAGTATTATTAACTATAAATAGATATATACTTGCACTTAAACTAGAAAGAATCCTATGACACACAAACATGAATATGAACACATGAATCACATTGGCATATAGACTAACATGTACACACTGTTATATCCTGATCTATGACTACCATGGTTACTGTACAGATGTTATACTAGGAGTACTTGAACCTATGTACACGAATTAGCTAAGCACTCGAAAATCTAAAGTACAAGAAAAATACTAAGTACATGAAATAAACAAAAATGGGTCTTCATCTGATCACGGATTGATTTTACCAGCCTTCGTCTCTGAATTGGGCTCTACAAACTCCCCTAGACTGATGAACTCAATCAATAGAAAGCGTTACAGAGTGAGGACAGGCACCTGCATATAGCTTCATCTCCATAGCCAATGCAACGACACGTGTGAAGGGCTTAGCCTCTTCGTCCCAACCTCCATAGGTGCGAATGGGTTTGTCATGCAGTACCTTCATATCAATTTTTTTACCAAACTTAAGAAAGTCCATCGGGTCTAGAATTATGTCCTAATCATTCAAATCACCCTTTGTCTTCATGATAATCGCTGCATGTGTCTTCTCATCGAAGTACCAGGAGTCAAAGTTCTTCAGCGTGTTATCTGGAACCCGTGATGAAACTGGGACTGCTTTTTCTGTTGGAGGAGGAGGATATCTGTAGTATATCCATGGCTTCTGTTTGACTGGATCAATAATGCATGAAGAACGTATCTTTTTCCTTTTGCTGTCTTCATCGTAGGAAAGTCTATGTTGCATTGATCCTTCAGGAATTTTGCAAACAACTCGTCTTATCTGTCTTTGGACTAATTGTAGAACACGGCCTTATTGATGCTCCTGATGTCAAACTTAGACTTGGAGCATAAATCCTAAGGTCGCTTGAAGTATTCAAGCTTTCCATTTAGTCTCTTCACAACATACAATTGCTTCTCTTTGTCGAACATCCAGATTGTAACCTCTGATCTTTCGTTGCGAATAGCAAATAGATCTCGGGAGCTGGAAGTGTATGTCACTTCATTATCTTCTTCAAATGGTCCTTCACCCAGCCATGATTTCTGCACTTCCACGGAAGCAGAAGTCCAATCACCTTGCTTGTCAAACCAACTGTCAATCACCTTTCCTAGTGATGTGACCTCCTGTCCAAGTGCGTTGATGTATATATGAGCATACAAATAGTCAATATAAGGATCTGTGGATATGTTACCGAGTAATGTATTCTCTGGTTCTTCTTCTTTGGATGCTCTCGCAGAAGATTCGGCCAACTCTTCATGTTCTTGTTCACATACGGCGTCAAATATAGAATCCATAGTCACGTTTATGAACAAGTCTCCAATACCACATCAATCAATACTTCTCCAAAGCCTTCAAACAGAAAATTCTCAGGAAGATCCCAAATAGGTCATCATAAGGTTCTAGGGGCTTCTCTGAGGAAGAAGGATTTCCAGAGTCATCTCCTCATTTGTCGTCATTGGTAGGCTTATCATCCTTTTTGCCTGAGGTGTCCTTGCCTTGACCCTCATCACCGTCATCATCATCATCATCATCATCATCATCTTTGTCATCTCATCATCGTCATTGTCATCATCATCTCTCCTTTTCTTTTCTTCATGATCATTATCAACATTAGCCTTTTCTTCATCATCAGCAGGCTTGGCTCCTTTAAGAACTTCGATCTCTTTACACAAATCTGCATTTTCTTTCTTCAAAAACTTGAGATCCCTGTGGTGTTTGTTGATGTGATCACAGAACTTTAGCATTCGTTCTCTCAAACACTCAATGATCCGATCCTTTGTGGCTGAATCTTGCTCAAGAACGAAGACTCTCTCTTGCAAACACTCAAGATCCACTGGCACTTTCTCTGGCATGTAGAGAGATCGGCTCTGAAGTGGTGCCTTGTCCTTGTCAGCACAAGTTTCGGTTGGTAATGGTGGAACCTGGAAAAAATTGATGGGAGTTGGAGAATCTGGTGGTGAGGTGTGTAGGTGGAGGAGATAGTGGTTTTGAGGCTTGGGTGGCTAGAGGGGTGGTGGATGTATGTGGTTGAATGGTGGTTGTGGAATTGTGAGGTGGTTTGGTGGCTTGGGTGGATGTGGCTGATGTGGATTGGGTGGCTGGTTTAGAGGCAGGTTTTGAGAGTGTTGATTGAGTGGCTGGTGTGGTGGAGGAGTGTGGAGGTTGTGGCTGTGACTGAGAGGTGGTGGAAGTTCCAATGATCTTCTTATTCAGCCTCGGATCTCTTGATCGCTTAGACATCATCTTCAGCCTCTTCTTCTTTGTAGAAGACTCAAGAGAGATGAGGAGTCATATGAACCGGCTCCTTGACGAGTTCTTCCTCGCCTAATGATGATGACTCTGATGAAGTATCCTCAACAGCCTGCTGGCTTCTGCAGTGGTGCTTGCAGGGGCATGATCATGCTCCTCTGCTAGATTCTGGTGCCTCTTGTTGGTTCTGGTGCCTCTTGTTGATGATGATTTGGTAACATCTAGGGAATGCCAGAAATATCTCCTTTCGATTTCCCTTGATATTGGCATACATGACCCTGAATATCATCTTGGAGAAATTGAAGTCTAGACCCAACACTATCACAACCATACACGAACTCTGTTTTTAGTTGAGAACGTCGTATCCACCCCTGCGTCCTGAGAGGCATTGAGTCACAATGTGGGCTAGATATCTCCAATATGGATGAAGAAGCTTCTTCTCCGTTGGAGGGTAAAGAACTTCGTAACCCATCCAGACAATGGTACTTTGTATCAGTTCCTGGTCAAGCTCCACAGGATCAGAATCCTTGTCCCAAACTGTAGACATTTCCTGATGATTTTCTCGGTAACGATCACAGGTTGTCCTTGAACTCGTCCGATCAAATAGATGTTTCCATTCGCGTCCGTGTTCTCAGCAATGGAGTTCCAAAAACAATGAATGAATGTAGAAATGATATGAGGATGCTCCATGATAGCATAGTTTACTGGCGATAGTATCAATCCGTCTACCATGCTCTTAAACATCCAATGCTTTTCGGGAAGATTGCCGAGAAATGAGATCATGTTGTGGTCTGCAACGAACCTTAGCTTAGCTATCTGAAACAGAAACGAGGTAAGTTAGTTAAACATTACAATAAATTAAAGAATTAAAAGTCAAAGTCAAAGATAGACTTTTAGTCACAGTCAACGGTCAATTATTGAGTCAAAGTTAGTCAAAGTCAAAGTAAAAATCGAAGTCAAAATGAAGTTTTTGAAAAGCAGAGTATTCGAAAATAAAGGAGTTCTCGAAACTCAAGAGTTCTCGAAATTTCAACAGTTGTCGAAATTTCAGAGGTACTCGAAATTAAGAGAGTACACGAAGAAAGAACAGTTAACGAAATTAGGTTCTCGAAAATGAGTTCTCGAAATAGGGTTCACGAACCAAAGTTCATGAAAGCTGGTTCTTGAACTCATGTACTCGATTTTCAAATTTCGAGAACTTAAATATCTTCATAACTCCTTCAATTTTGCTCCTTAGAAGTCCATTTTGTACTCAAAATGCTCGGAATTTACAAGCGACCAACACATGTGAAAGTTGGTTTTCAATTTCAAGTATTTCAAGGTGATTTGACCAAAAGACTTTTGGTTTATGAACATAAGTACTCGAAATCGGTATATGTTAGATAACTTTTTATTTAACGGTCCAAATCTTATGAAATTTTATACCTAGGTTCGTTTATAGATGATCTACAAGGTAGTAGGAATGGATTATTGAAATCATGTACAAAGTGTTAGATCACCAGGAGAGAGAAAATGGAGCACTCAAATCGTTTTATTCGAAAATGAACCATTGACTTGGTATATATAGGCGACTTAGTTTGTGTACTTGAAATCGAGTACACCAATTTGAGTTCTGGCTTTCGAATACTCGAATTCGAATAC
This sequence comes from Mikania micrantha, assembly GCA_009363875.1. Taxonomy (NCBI): domain Eukaryota; kingdom Viridiplantae; phylum Streptophyta; class Magnoliopsida; order Asterales; family Asteraceae; genus Mikania; species Mikania micrantha. The sequence goes on from CM018695.1 coordinate 28,795,285, forward strand.
ATAAGTTTGAATACCATCTTCGAATACTTAAATTATTTAAAAATTCTAAGTATTTAAAATTGTAACATCTGTACGTATTCACAATGTAATCGTTAACGTTATGCAATCACAATTCATGTATGCAAACAATCATGGTAGGATTGTACAATTGTTTGTATGTTTTAGGAATTGTGTCATGAGTGATTAAGTATATACTTATTATTTGATTATAGTCAAATACTCTACGTAATAACACTATTGTAATATATCAAAACAGTGGTGGGCTGGCGGATGATAAGGCAGGTAGCCAAGCTCTACGTATGCCCTAAACGTAAACTGCGTTCGGTATATTGGGATAGTGTTAGTGCGTAGTGTACAGACGAATAGTAAAACAAATAAACTATTTAAACAAAATCGTAACACGTAAGCGAGACTCGGTATCATTATGGGTGACGATCCATAAAGATATCTATGTTGAACTTATATTTACGAGTAAACGTTAACAACTATAAGAATAACCATAAAACGTATAAACTTACGGGCATGCACGTAAATGTCTTCGTTTACGGTTCGAAACGGACGAATATTACAAAATGCGTACAACATTATTATTTATTTTACAATTTTAAAACTCGTCAAATAAAACCCAAAATGATAAAACAAACTAATTTTTAATGATAATGTAACGTTCGCGTATTTTACATAACAAAACACGTAAACGCGAAAACGAACGAGCTCGAACACGCAGGGTATTTAAGTCATGAATAAACTCATTTATGGCACCACCTACCAGATTTTTCACTCTCTCTAGAAAATTTCGGAGCTCTCTCTACTTTCTCTCTCTAGAAGAACACAAGAAGATCTCACTCGTTTCTTAACGAAATCAAGAGATGTTGGTGTCTACGGAAAGCTCTCGAGGTCTACATTACCGTAGTACAAGAGATCGAAGCTAAAAACACAAGGATCGATCCATGTTTGTGCTTAAATGTGTAGGTTTCTAGGGTTTTCATAAACTCGGAAGTCTTTGAGCAAAGAACTGGATTAGAATCAATCAAACCTTGTTAAAATGAACCATTTTTGGATTCTAAACACTTGGAGGAGTTACCAACCTTAGAGTTTGGAAGGTTTTAGAAATCATGGAAAGGGTTGGAACATAGTGTCGAAGCTGGGCAAAACTTGGCAGAATAATATCGATGGATGAACAACATGAGAATGTTCTTCCATCGAGATTATTAGTCTCGACAGTTAGTAATATCGACCTGGGATCCTTAAAGATTATAGTATCGATGGTCCATGGGGTTTGGGCTGAAGAGGACATCGACATTAACAATGTCGATGGGATTAAATCGTTGGAAGCCTAAGTGGTCGATACTATAGTATCGACGCGCTGAAATTCCAAGTCCAAGGGCTTGTGTTGATATTTCTAGTGTCGACACCCACCCTCCATCCCTATAACCGTCGATACTATCAATTTAGACCCCTCCAAGTACCATGAACTCGAAATAAGTCAAAACGAAGCACGATCAAGTCGGAAATGGGTCAATAAAGCCTAAGGGGTCGGTTATAATGAATCGATCCTATGCATTAGGTTATTTGGCCATATAACCATCCTAAGTTTAGTCTTATCTAATAATTTAACCTAAGTTAACATAATTAAAGTTAAACTAATGAACTTGATTGTCCATTATGAATATTACAGTATAAATATCATGGGAAAAACCTAAAATACATTGTGCATGGATAACATGTACAGTATGATAGGTTTATGTTTTCATATGTTACTATGTAAACTTAAACTAAGGTTTAAACATGAAAACAAACAAAGAGAATAACATTTATCATGTTAACATAAAGGGTTATGGACTAAACTTAGGATGTAAAATAAAACACATTTAAACAAGTGGTTCAAATAACATAAGGTCTTTAACAAGAAACAAACATTAACTTACAAATACACAAATCATCTTAACACATTTAGGTTTCTGTGTACAATCAATCTATGAACAACAAGTGAGAGCATCGTCTATCGATCATCCGTTCATCCCACATCTCAATCATTCAAGGTGAGTACATAGCCCCTATTTTCGACTTTGAAATCTTTTGGGGTGGAACATGTGAATACTATTTCTGAACTTGACTTCTTAAATGTTTTTCACTACTCATAACTTATGTTTGGTTTATGTTGGTAACTTAAACACATTTTAACATAAACTTTGGATATAAGGCACCTAGTCATGACTTGTCATGGCACACGACCTAATCCATTGTATTCTCTTTACAAGTTGTTTTCAATTATCAAAATAAACTATGTAAGATGGACACATTTCTGTAAACAAATTTATTCACATCATGTATGCCTATATTCAGTATTTCGAGGGCTGAAATTACTATTCTTAGATTGTAGACTTGAAGTTCATGCAATCGTTAATCTCAGGACTCAAGGGTTAGAAGCTATTGACTTAGCCTCCAAACTTGAGTTCATGCAATCGTTTATCGTTAGTACTGGGTGATCACAAAAAGGGAAAACAGGTTCTACACCAAGGTCAGAGTTGGCTTTAATTAACTTTATAGCCAAAGGTGGATTGGTGTAGACATAGCAATATGAGTTAACTGTCAATTAATTTTAACAGCCTATATTATATTGAACACATTCTTAATAACACAGAGTTGGTTTTAATGAAATTTATTACCATGAGATGTGTTAGGTTATTAGTCAGTCTTTGCCTAACTCCAAATGTAGTTTGGGACTTGGATTTTACGATGACACTAGGATATACTTGATGATAGTTTGTTTTACATCAGCATGTTACTACTTTTACATGTTGTACATATAAAGCTATATACATTAAGTGTTGTAATAATTTATTGCGTGTCAAATTCAGGATTTATACAGGTTACACTCACAAGTTTATAAATGATAATCTTTTTGAACTTATATTTTGATACTCATAAACTATATACTTTTACATATTTAAACCAATGTATCTCACCAACTACTATTAGTAGTTGACAGATTTTCTTCACATGTTTCAGGTGATCAAAGGTAGGCTCAGGACATGGACAACTAAGGAGACCTAGTTTAAGATATAACAAGATCAAGAAACAAGCTAGGATAGATTAGAAACTCATTAAAATCCTTTTTTTAATTATCTTGTCTGTTCTTATTTTGTAAACATTATTTTTGAGGTCGGTTAGTTGTTTTCTTTTGGTAGTTAGACATGAGTGTGTAAACATTACTTTAATCATATGAAATCTAGTAATTTATTGTGGTTGTTCTTCATTAATCTTGTGCATGAATCAACTGATCAATCGATCAGTCATCACCGCGCCGTGGATTCCGCACGCGGCGCAGGGGTGTGACAGGTTGGTTTCAGAACCAAGGTTGTAGAGAACTAGGAAAAACTCACTACTTAAAGACCTAGACTATAACATAAACTACCCTATAGGACTAAGTGCTATAGGCTTGAGGATACTTAGTGTGACAATCCGACTTTTCGAGTTAACCTCGTTAACCCTCGTAGGCCCAACAAGGCCAATGAAGGCCCAACAAGGCCAATGAAGGCCCAACAAGGTCAATGAAGGCCCAACAAGGCCAATGAAGGCCCAATAAGGTCAAAGAAGGCCCAGTAAGGCCCAAGAAGGCTCAGTAAAGCCAAAGAAGACCCAGTAAGGTCAAGGAAGGCCCAACAAGACAAGTCAGGCCCAATGAAGTTTATGAAGGCCCAATAAGACAAATGTAGGCCCAAGAAGCCAAGGTGGGCCCAATAAGGCAAGAGTAGGCCCATTGAGATCTAGGTAGGCCCAATGAGGCCCAAGATAGGCCCAGTTATAGTTATGAGGCCCAATTAGGTTAATTTAACCCAATAATGTTCTAAGTATCCAATTAGTAACAATCCAGTATTTTTTGATAAATCCTATTAACTGAAAGTTAACGAAATCAAAAGAAATTATGCAATATTAAGGAGTGAATTTAGACACATGATTTTATAGAACACTTGGATTGTGTGAATAATAGTTAAATGTATCAAGAATGTTGAATTTTGACTATTAAAGTCAAAATTCGAAGTGGCTAAGTGAGTGAAATTCGAGTTTTATAGCAAAAAGCAATTAGGAGTCGAATTAATTATGTGAGTAACTGACATTGATGAATAACAAACGTTTCTATCAGTTACTAAGCACTAAATCATTGTATTGAAAGCAATTAAACTCCTCAAATTCGAAACCGAATTGGTATATATCAAAATTGTATATTTCGGTTTAAATTCATACAATTGAACTCGCATAAGTGCTGATCGGTGGTATTAGAAACTAGTGCAAACAACAATTTCATTCAACAACCTGCGGGGAGAAGGATTCGATTGAAGGGGCGACCGAACCTAAGGCTTGAAAGCGATCTACAACGATTGGACATCAAATCAAGTAAGAAATCATTCATACACCTTCTAAAACAACCGACTAAGATAATCCCTATGTTAATTCGGGGTTCCAATATCGAATTGTTCATGAACGATAATTAGGGTTCATCTAAGAATCGGTTTTGGGGGTTTTTAATCAAATGAGCTTTAAAATCGAATTAATTATCATCTTTAGTTTCAGAAGGTTTCGCATAAGCTAAACCATGTATCAATTATATTTTGTTTTAACGAATTGAACGAGTTCGATTAATAGGGTTCTTGAATAATGATGTTTTGGGGGTTTCTATGGAACTGAGTTCGATAATTAAATTGATTGTTATAAATAGTCTCAGATAGTTTCGATTAAACTTAAGCATGTATTAATTTGAGGTTCTAGTACCAGAAGTTATGAATTCGACAGTTAGGGTTCATAGAGTTAAAAGATTTGGGGGTTTTGGGTTAAAACGAACGTAATGTTCAAATTAATTGACCCAGATAGCTTCGAAATTTCTGTTTCAATGAAAGCCCAATGGTTTAGTGTTGCTAGATTAATGAATTTAATGAAATTGGATTGGGGATTTGAAGTTAGGGTTCGAACTTGGTTATGTCAAGTAATTCAGAGATATGATGACTAATTATACAATTAAAAGCACCCATGAAGTCGTTTTAACATATGGGAATGAAGCCCTAAGTTTTCATGAGTGAAGGTAGTCGAATTGGGGCTCAAATTGGAAGTCCATTGCTTCGGCTATAGTATGAACTAGGGGAATCCGAGCAGTTTTGATTAAAGGAATTCAAACAGGATCTGGTTAATGAAATTGGAGATAGTTGGGATGGTAAGTTGGGTGTATGTTGGGTTGGAGGTCGCGGGTTCGAGCCCGGCCCCCAACAGTTTTTAGATTTTAACATTTTTTAGTATTTTGCCCATAACTTATTCATTATAACTCCGATTTAACCCGTTCAAGTTGCGTTGGAACCGTAATGGGAATACGGACGCTGTGAAATGATTAAATTCATATTTTAATCCGAAAACGAAATCGCGTATAATTACGGTTATTTAAATAAAATCGTATATGTTTTATTTAAACGATTTCTAAAGACACGCGTACTTTTGTATGCACATTTCTAACACTTTAACATACGTGTATTGACACGTATGTGATTACAAGCACAAAACGACTATCCGAATAATACTACGCTATTGTTTAAACACAGATCCTTCGTAAGAGGATTATCTACACGAGTTCACGTAGTTGATCATTTTGCTAAAACCAAAGGTGCGTACACGGCCCTTTCTTATTTTAAACTGTTTTGGGGGAGAAAACATGTGCAACAAACTCTTTTTAGATACATATCACTTGCATGAGTTAGCTGTTTACATTATGTGACAACATAGCAATTGAAAGTTCTTACACACCTCGAACCGTTTAGTTTGCCGTAGCGCAAAGCGTGGTAGTTGGAAATAGATCTATTAGGTTTGATAAACCTCACTTGGTAGATGGGATCTACGCAGGTGTTTGACTGACCAAACACAATTTACTATTGTTGTGCTAGACAATAGTGGCAAGGCAAAAACATGCTATAGCATGGCAATTCGTCAGCTTCGGTGTCGACCACTTATTTAAATAGTTTATATGACTAGCTATCATGACTGTGCATGTGTGATTATGTTATCTACAACTTGATATTCAAACTGTTGTTTTAAACATTGTGAATGCTTAAAACCTGTGTTATGCACCAACCTTTGTGTTGACTTGATTTACATGTTTTCTCAGGACGCTAAGGCGCGCATTAAAGACTGGCATGGACTAGGAGATAGAGTCGCATGCATTTTAAACATTTTGGATATTTGAATTTGAACATTTGATATTTTGTATTGTAATTTACATTTTACAACTGTTACTGGTTTTATAACGCTTCCGCAAATTTTGGAAACTCTGATGTTATGTTTTAAAGACCAAAGTATGTTTTGAAATTCATATAGAGGTCTTCGTTATGTCTAATGATCTGAGATCCTGGTTTGTCACATTCCCAAACGGTATGATTCCGTTAGTTGAAAATTGGGGGTGTGACAGATTGGTATCAGAGACATTGGTTATAGCGAACTAGGTTTGCATTTCTAGACTTAGACTATGACTGTTAGACATTAGACACATATGTTTACACATATTACTTGGAAATTACATATGACATTATGTAATTGACTTGTTTACACATTCCATGGCACTGTACTTACATATGGTATTATGTAACAGGCATGGCATCATCATCAGTACCGTACATTTATATTGATGACTCTGAGGACGAGGAACCGATAGTTCCAGCACCACCGTCATCACCACCACCACCTATTCCATCTCCTCCATCATATGAGAGGGATGACTCAGATCCGGAGGAGGATCCGGAGGAGGACCCAGACGAGGATCCCGAGGAGGATCCAGATGAGGACCCGGATGAGGATCCGGAGGAGGAGCCAGTGGAGGGCACTCAGCAGATCCCTGCTAAGGGACCTTCTATACATCCACCACCAGTACTAGATGCTCCTGAGCCTAAGAGGTAAAGGACGGACGCTGAGGAGATCGCCAAACTGCGCGAGGATTTGTACGAGGCAGAAGATAGGATCGCACAACACTCTCAGGAACAATGGGATGCTAATGAGAGGCAAGAGGAACTTGCCCATCTGGTTCATGATATGCGGAATGAGATGATTAACTTGATTGATCGTCTTGAAGCTTCAGAGAACCGAGCTGAATTCTTGGAGGGCAGGATAGAAGCCTTAGAGGATTTAGTGGCCTCTGAGAATGAGGAAGAGGATGAAGAGGAAGAAGGGGAGGAACCAACACCAATTGTTGATTCCGATCCTGAATCCACAGTTGAGGACGATTGATTTTTCTTTTCTTGTTTGTTTAAACTTATTAGGAACGGGTTGTGTTCCTACATTAGTAGTTTGAAAACTTATGTTTTATTTCAAAAGTATTGTACTCAAATCAAAATTTCTATCTATTGAAAAGCTATTAGTTATTTCCAGCAGTTGTATTGATTTATATATTATATGTTGTGTTTGTTGTTTTACTTACACATGTTACATTAGACTTTGCAAGCATGCTAACACTTCTTGTAAATAGGAAACTAATGGCTGAGGGAAACGTTCACATGACAGTCACTGAGCTCAACGAGCTAATTAACAACAGAGTCGCAGAGGCAATCGCACAATATGCTCAGACACACAACACAGGACCACAGGGTCCAGCTGGGGGATTGGTTAACCCACAAGTCTGCACGTTCAAGATGTTCTTGGACTGTAAACCACATAATTTCAAAGGGTCGGAGGGGGCCATAGGACTCCTTCGGTGGATTGAAAAGGCGGAGTCTGTGTTTGAAATGTGCAACTGCCCTGACGAGAGCAAAGTGAAGTTTGCAACGGGAACATTGGAGGGTCCAACATTAACCTGGTGGAACTCGAATGTTTAGACTCTGGGGTTGGGTGAGGCAAATGCCTTGACATGGAAAAACTTCAAAACTCTACTGCAAGAGGAGTATTGCCCTCGCAGTGAAATGCAGAAGTTAGAGGAGGAATATTGGCACCTCAAGATGGAGGGGTCAAATATTGAAGAGTACACAACCAGGTCACATGAGTTGGCCAGACTTCTACCACACATGGCTACTCCAGCCAGCAAGTGGATTGAAAGATACATTGGAGGACTAGTGCCTCAGATTCAGGGGTTGGTTACTTCAGCAAATCCCACCACCATTCAACAAGCTGTTCGTTTAGCGCATCAGCTTACTGATCAGGCAGTATTACAGGGGACTCTGCCTAAACGAACATCTGCTACCAAGGTGGGAGATCATAAAAGAAAGTGGGAAGGTAACAACTCAAAGGGCAACAACCAACAGTCATATCAGCAAAACCGAAAGCAAGACTCAAACAAGTCTTACCAAAATTCAAACAGTGGTCAGCAATCGTCATCATCGGGGGGTTATATTGGCAAACACCCCAAGTGCAACAGGTGTGGTTACCATCATGCAGGTAATCAGTGTGATAGAGCTAAGTGCCAGAGGTGTGGCAAGTTTGGACATGCGGCTAAGGATTGTCGCGGGGAGCTACAGAACCACCACAACAACCAGAATAATAACCAGAACAACGCACAGAAGGGTTGTTATGAGTGTGGCAAGATGGGACACTTCAAGAAGGATTGCCCACAACTCAAGAAAAGTGGGGAGAATAATAATGCAACAGGCAACGGCAACGGCAATGGTAATGGTAATGGCACCAACAACAACAATAATAACAACAACAATGGTGCTAGAGGTAGGGCGTTTGTGATTGGAGGACGTCAGGCACGGGAGGATCCCAACATCGTTACGGGTACGTTCCTCTTAAATAATCACTATGCCTCTATGTTATTTGACACTGGTGCCGATCGGAGTTTTGTATCTAGTTCACTTGCTAAGTTGCTAAATGTTAGTCCCACTGCCTTAGATAGTCCATACACTGTGGAATTAGCTGATGGTAAGTTGATTGTAGTGGAAAGTATTTTTAAGGGATGTATCCTTGACTTGATGGGTCAAACATTAGAAATTGATCTTATGCCTATTGCCTTAGGCAGTTTTGATGTAGTTATTGGCATGGACTGGTTGTCTAAAAACCAGGCTGAAATCGTATGCCATGAAAAGATTGTTCGCATACCTCTTCCGCAGGGAGAGACATTGTATGTACAAGGCGAGAAGAGCAGTACACCACTGCGTCTCATATCTTGTATGAAGGCACACAAATGTCTGCGGAAAGGTCATACGGCAGTTATAGCACTTATAACTGAAAAGCCAGTAGCTGAGAAGAAGATTGAAGATATACCTGTAGTTTGTGAATTTCCGGAGGTGTTTCCAGAAGACTTGCCGGGAGTACCGCCTATCAGACAGGTGGAATTTCGAATCGACCTTACACCAGATGCAGCACCGATAGCAAGAGCGCCTTATCGACTTGCACCGTCAGAGATGCAAGAGTTATCTACACAATTGCAAGAATTGTTGGATAAGGGTTTCATACGACCTAGTTTTTCACCGTGGGGAGCTCCAGTTTTGTTTGTAAAGAAGAAGGACGGAACTTTCCATATGTGTATCGATTACCGGGAATTGAACAAGGTTACTATCAAGAACCGGTATCCGTTACCCAGAATTGACGATCTGTTCGATCAGTTGCAAGGTTCGAGTTACTACTCGAAGATTGATCTCAGGTCTGGTTATCATCAACTAAGAGTCCAGGAGGAGGATATCCCGAAGACAGCATTCAGAACGCGCTATGGCCATTATGAGTTCTTGGTCATGCCATTTGGGTTGACAAACGCTCCAGCTGTATTCATGGATCTCATGAATCGTGTTTGTAAACCTTATCTTGATAAGTTTGTCATTGTTTTCGATGATGACATTCTCATCTATTCACAATCTGAGGAGGAACACGCTGAACATCTTCGATTACTACTAGAGCTATTGAAACAGGAACAACTGTACGCTAAGTTCTCGAAATGTGATTTCTGGATGCGAGAAGTACAATTCTTGGGGCATATAGTTAATGAAAAGGGTATACATGTTGATCCAGCAAAGATTGAAGCGATTAAGAATTGGGAAGCGCCAAAGACCCCTACCGAGGTACGACAGTTCCTTGGGTTGGCGGGTTATTATCGACGATTCATTGAAGGTTTCTCAAAGATCGCTCAACCACTTACAGCTCTTACGCATAAGGGAACGAAGTATAACTGGACGGATAAACAGGAAACTGCATTCCAGTTATTGAAACAGAAACTCTGTAGTGCACCGATTCTGTCCTTACCGGAAGGGACGGAAGACTTTGTGGTGTATTGTGATGCATCTGCACAAGGTTTGGGATGTGTGTTGATGCAACGTGATAAAGTTATTGCTTATGCTTCTAGACAACTACGAACACACGAAAAGAATTACACTACTCATGACTTGGAGTTAGGAGCAGTAGTTTTTGCTTTGAAGATTTGGAGGCATTACTTGTATGGAACTAAGTGTACTATTTACACTGATCATAAGAGTTTGCAACATATCTTTGATCAGAAGGAACTTAATATGAGGCAACGACGATGGGTTGAGTTGTTGAACGACTACGAATGCGCGATTAAATATCACCCGGGAAAAGCCAATGTAGTAGCTGACGCTCTGAGCAGAAAAGACACAACAGGAACAAGATGGGTTCGTGCACTTATGATGACAATACATACTGACTTACCTGACAAGGTGCACAGTGCTCAGATTGAGGCCTTGAAAAAGGAAAACTTAGTACCGGAATCTTTACGAGGAATGGAAGAACAATTGGATGTTAAACCTGATGGAATTCGTTATTTCATTGATCGAATGTGGATACCTTTGTATGGAGGTTTAAGGGAACTCGTGATGGATGAAGCACACAAGTCCAGGTATTCAGTCCATCCGGGATCAGACAAGATGTATCATGACTTGAAGGCACTGTATTGGTGGCCTCATATGAAAGCTGATATTGCTAAGTACGTTAGCAAATGTTTGACGTGTTCGAAAGTCAAAGTTGAATATCAGAAGCCATCTGGTTTACTGCAACAACCAGAGATACCAATGTGGAAATGGGAACAGATTTCGATGGACTTCATTACTAAGTTACCCCGTACACCGAGTGGTTGTGATACAATATGGGTAATTGTCGATCGATTAACGAAATCTGCACACTTCTTAGCAATCAAGGAAACTGATAAGATGGAGAAACTGACTCGCATCTACATCAAAGAAGTGGTAGCACGGCATGGCGTGCCAATCTCTATCATATCAGATCGGGATGCCCGATTTACTTCCAACTTTTGGAAATCTCTTCATAAGTCATTGGGGACTCGCTTGGATATGAGTACCGCTTATCATCCACAGACCGATGGTCAAAGTGAACGTAAGAATTCAAACGCTCGAGGATATGTTACGAGCTTGTGTAATTGACTTCGGTGATAGCTGGGAGAATCATTTACCGTTAGTGGAATTCTCTTACAATAATAGTTATCATACAAGTATTCAAGCAGCACCGTTTGAAGCTTTGTATGGTCGTAAATGTCGTTCACCAGTTTGTTGGGCTGAAATTGGTGACAGTCAGATAACAGGTCCTGAACTGGTGCACGAGACGACAGAGAAGATAGTTCAAATTCGGAACCGTATGGCAGCGGCTCGGGATCGACAGAAGAGCTATGCTGACAAACGTCGTAAACCGTTGGAATTTCAAGTAGGAGACCGAGTTCTTCTAAAGGTATCACCTTGGAAAGGTGTAATACGATTTGGCAAACGCGGAAAGCTTAGTCCACGTTACGTAGGACCTTTTGAGATTCTGAAAAGGATTGGTCCGGTTGCGTACCAACTCAAACTACCGGATGAACTCAATGGAGTTCATCATGTCTTTCACGTATCGAACTTAAAGAAATGTCTTTCTGATGAGACATTGATTGTACCGTTGGAAGAAATACAAGTAGATGAACAGTTACGATTCATTGAAGAACCAGCAGAAATCATGGACCGGGAGGTCAAACAACTTAAGCAAAGCAAGATTCCGATAGTCAAAGTTCGATGGAATTCAAGACGTGGTCCTGAATTCACATGGGAACGGGAAGATCAAATGATGAAGAAATATCCTCATCTATTCAAAACAGCTACTGCTAACACTGAGAGCGCACGTTAAATTTCGGGACGAAATTTCCTTCAACAAGGGGATGACGTGATGCTTCACACATCAAACACTGCAAATTTCAAACTGTAAGCACAAACACTTTATTCAATTGGTTTTGTTACAAACATGTGTGATACATTATATTTTATATATTTTATGTGCTACATTTCATATGTTACATGTTATGGTAGTACATACATGATTAGTTACATACATTTTGCTATGTGCGGGGTTGCATAGTACAAACAGTTATAGACACTCACTATGTGTGAGGTTACACAACACAGTATGATCAAACACAAACAGTCACAGTTAGGTGAACTAACTAGTGTACACGCAAACAGTCACATTGAACGATCACATTTAATTGTGATGTTGCAAGCATTAGGCTTTGTGTGTGAATACACACAAGCACACAGAATGATCAAATCACATTAACACGTACGATTTAAATTCGTAAGTAGTTTCCTAACTACTCATAACACTTACTAATTTTCGGGACGAAAATTCCTTCAACAAGGGGATGATGTGACAATCCGACTTTTCGAGTTAACCTCGTTAACCCTCGTAGGCCCAATAAGGCCAATGAAGGCCCAACAAGGTCAATGAAGGCCCAACAAGGCCAATGAAGGCCCAATAAGGTCAAAGAAGGCCCAGTAAGGCCCAAGAAGGCTCAGTAAAGCCAAAGAAGACCCAGTAAGGTCAAGGAAGGCCCAACAAGACAAGTCAGGCCCAATGAAGTTTATGAAGGCCCAATAAGACAAATGTAGGCCCAAGAAGCCAAGGTGGGCCCAATAAGACAAGAGTAGGCCCTTTGAGATCTAGGTAGGCCCAATGAGGCCCAAGATAGGCCCAGTTATAGTTATGAGGCCCAATTAGGTTAATTTAACCCAACAATGTTCTAAGTATCCAATTAGTAACAATCCAGTATTTTTGGATAAATCCTGTTAACTGAAAGTTAACGAAATCAAAAGAAATTATGCAATATTAAGGAGTGAATTTAGACACATGATTTTATAGAACACTTGGATTGTGTGAATAATAGTTAAATGTATCAAGAATGTTGAATTTTGACTATTAAAGTCAAAATTCGAAGTGGCTAAGTGAGTGAAATTCGAGTTTTATAGCAAAAAGCAATTAGGAGTCGAATTAATTATGTGAGTAACTGACATTGATGAATAACAAACATTTCTATCAGTTACTAAGCACTAAATCATTGTATTGAAAGCAATTAAACTCCTCAAATTCGAAACCGAATTGGTATATATCAAAATTGTATATTTCGGTTTAAATTCATACAATTGAACTCGCATAAGTGCTGATCGGTGGTATTAGAAACTAGTGCAAACAACAATTTCATTCAACAACCTGCGGGGAGAAGGATTCGAATGAAGGGGCGACCGAACCTAGGGCTTGAAAGCGATCTACAACGATTGGACATCAAATCAAGTAAGAAATCATTCATACACCTTCTAAAACAACCAGACTAAGATAATCCCTATGTTAATTCGGGGTTCCAATATCGAATTGTTCATGAACGATAATTAGGGTTCATCTAAGAATCGGTTTTGGGGGTTTTTAATCAAATGAGCTTTAAAATCGAATTAATTATCATCTTTAGTTTCAGAAGGTTTCGCATAAGCTAAACCATGTATCAATTATATTTTGTTTTAACGAATTGAACGAGTTCGATTAATAGGGTTCTTGAATAATGATGTTTTGGGGGTTTCTATGGAACTGAGTTCGATAATCAAATTGATTGTTATAAATAGTCTCAGATAGTTTCGATTAAGCTTAAGCATGTATTAATTTGAGGTTCTAGTACCAGAAGTTATGAATTCGACAGTTAGGGTTCATAGAGTTAAAAGATTTGGGGGTTTTGGGTTAAAACGAACGTAATGTTCAAATTAATTGACCCAGATAGCTTCGAAATTTCTGTTTCAATGAAAGCCCTATGGTTTAGTGTTGCTAGATTAATGAATTTAATGAAATTGGATTGGGGATTTGAAGTTAGGGTTCGAACTTGGTTATGTCAAGTAATTCAGAGATATGATGACTAATTATACAATTAAAAGCACCCATGAAGTCGTTTTAACATATGGGAATGAAGCCCTAAGTTTTCATGAGTGAAGGTAGTCGAATTGGGGCTCAAATTGGAAGTCCATTGCTTCGGCTATAGTATGAACTAGGGGAATCCGAGCAGTTTTGATTAAAGGAATTCAAACAGGATCTGGTTAATGAAATTGGAGATAGTTGGGATGGTAAGTTGGGTGTATGTTGGGTTGGAGGTCGCGGGTTCGAGCCCGGCCCCCAACAGTTTTTAGATTTTAACATTTTTTAGTATTTTGCCCATAACTTATTCATTATAACTCCGATTTAACCCGTTCAAGTTGCGTTGGAACCGTAATGGGAATACGGACGCTGTGAAATGATTAAATTCATATTTTAATCCGAAAACGAAATCGCGTATAATTACGGTTATTTAAATAAAATCGTATATGTTTTATTTAAACGATTTCTAAAGACACGCGTACTTTCGTATGCACATTTCTAACACTTTAACATACGTGTATTGACACGTATGTGATTACAAGCACAAAACGACTATCCGAATAATACTACGCTATTGTTTAAACACAGATCCTTCGTAAGAGGATTATCTACACGAGTTCACGTAGTTGATCATTCTGCTAAAACCAAAGGTGCGTACACGGCCCTTTCTTAATTTAAACTGTTTTGGGGGAGAAAACATGTGCAACAAACTCTTTTTAGATACATATCACTTGCATGAGTTAGCTGTTTACATTATGTGACAACATAGCAATTGAAAGTCCTTACACACCTCGAACCGTTTAGTTTGCCGTAGCGCAAAGCGTGGTAGTTGGAAATAGATCTATTAGGTTTGACAAACCTCACCTGGTAGATGGGATCTACGCAGGTGTTTGACTGACCAAACACAATTTACTATTGTTGTGCTAGACAATAGTGGCAAGGCAAAAACATGCTATAGCATGGCAATTCGTCAGCTTCGGTGTCGACCACTTATGTAAATAGTTTATATGACTAGCTATCATGACTGTGCATGTGTGATTATGTTATCTACAACTTGATATTCAAACTGTTGTTTTAAACATTGTGAATGCTTAAAACCTGTGTTATGCACCAACCTTTGTGTTGACTTGATTTACATGTTTTCTCAGGACGCTAAGGCGCGCATTAAAGACTGGCATGGACTAGGAGATAGAGTCGCATGCATTTTAAACATTTTGGATATTTGAATTTGAACATTTGATATTTTGTATTGTAATTTACATTTTACAACTGTTACTGGTTTTATAACGCTTCCGCAAATTTTGGAAACTCTGATGTTATGTTTTAAAGACCAAAGTATGTTTTGAAATTCATATAGAGGTCTTCGTTATGTCTAATGATCTGAGATCCTGGTTTGTCACATTCCCAAACGGTATGATTCCGTTAGTTGAAAATTGGGGGTGTGACACTTAGGATTAGGTATACTTGAGCTAGCCTTAAGTCTACTTTAAGCTTGAAAGATTTTAGGGGCTAAAACTTTTCTGAAAATTATTTTCATATATAAAATCATGGGATTCAGTACCGGGATTCTATAACTTTAGGACTCGGACTAAATTCCTAACTTTTTTTTTCAACAAAGGATTTTAGGTGCAGGGATCTGTATTCTTAGTATCCTTGATCTGAAATTCTCAACTTGTCAAGGGCTTCAGAGGTAGGAATATGTATTCTAAGTATTCCTAACTTGAATTTCTCATCATGGAAACATTTTACTTAATATTGTAGATACTGAGAGACTGGAATTAACATTCCAGTGTACAAGAACAAGAAAATTAGAGGTTTTGGTTACAAGTGAACCAAAACTATAATTTTCTCAATCATAGTCTATGGAACAATCGTGAAAAGTTGTGAACAATCATGAACAATCATAAGCAATCATGAACAATCGTGGGATGGGATTTTAGCTTCAAATACAAAAGGCGGCCTACCCTGATGTACTGAAGTGGTGGTGGGCTGGTGGTTGGGCTTGACCCTACGTATGCCCTACATATAAACTAATTTCTGTATGACAGGGGGAATTCGACGTGACTATTTGTAGTCAGGATCCGGGGTATTCAAGAATTATTAGAACATCAAACAAGTACATTTGAACATATTCATGAAATCAAGTGAACAAAGAATATAATGAACAATGTGTACACAATTCATAGGTGAATCAATCCTATGTGAGTCAATCTTGGAAGAGCCAATCATAGGTGTGAACAATCCTATGTGAACATTGTGTGTGAACATTTTGTGCAATCCTTTATGTGAGAACATGCTTTGATCTAGTTTAGATCACACATGCTTAGTACATGCCAACATAGGGTAACTTGACAATTTAGTGCATACATACATGCCAAAATAGTTGATCAGGTTGACACTGCTATTAGATGCCAACATAAGTACATGCCAACATAAGTTTAATCTTAGTCAAATCATGGTTCAGTTGATCAAAATCAGTGGAATCGTTATCCCTTGAACATTCTTATCCAATAGTACAAATGTAGTGCCAAATGCTAGCAAGGGCATGATCGTGGTATGTGAGAACATGCTTAGATCTAGTGTAGATCACACATGCTTATAAACAGACTAAAAAACCAAAATATTTTAGTTGTTTTTGTAAATATTCTCCCCCTAAATTTGTGATCTAAAAATTAAAATAACACAAAAGACAAATTTTTAAGTATTTACAAAAATTGTTTTAATCAAAACTTATTAGTTTGAGTGAGGCAAGCAGATGGTTGAAGCGAGCTGTATCGAATGGTTTAATGAAAAGATCTGCCATATTTTCATCTATGTGGACCTTTTCAAGATGGATCAACTTACGTTCGAAATAGTCCCAGATAAATTGAATCCGGATATCTATATGTTTAGTTTTGGAATGTTGTACCGGCTTCTTGATGATCTGTAGAGCGGCTTCATTATCATTTTTGTAGAAACTATCTTCAGGCTCAGATGGTCCTGCACTCTTAGACGATGTGTTGAAGGGCTCAAATGTAGAATCATACTGAAATAGCTAGTTTGGACCTGAACTGGCATCGTTGTTGGTGAAGTACGTTGAAAAACTCTTGTCACAAATATGAGAGACACTCAACAAGCTTTGGTTGAGTTCTTCAACACAGTACACATCTTCAAAACTTGGAGCTCCATTTGTAATTGTGCCCTTTATATTGATCTTCCCACCTTTGTCTCCAGCGAACTAGACATAACCCCCATTAAACGGTGTGAGTTCGTGTAACTGAGAAAAATCCCCAGTCGTATGCTTGGAACAACCACTATCCACGTACCAAACATTCTTCAGCCTATTTGGTCATCCCTGCCATGATCAATTGGTTTTAAGGGAGGTTTCACCTTTGGCTTATTCTTCCATTGTGGTTTACTTTTAGATCTGAAAACCTTTGATTTTTTGTTTAGGAAAACCAGATTGATTTTGTTGTGTTGGTTTGGCCCTTTTGGCAGTGGGATGATTCTGAGCATCTTCTGAGGTTTCACCCTAGGCTTGGAGGATTGGTCAGTCCTCATTGGTGTACTTGCAGGTTTAGCCATGGCTGTGACCTTCTAATTCTTCCCATAGAAGAATTCAGTAGGTCGGTGCAGACACTGTCTTGCAATGTGGCCTGGTTTCCCACATGCATAGTAGCATACCTTGTCATGAATCTCCTTTGGGTCAAATGGCCTTACATCACAATCACTCTGGCCAGGGGAAGTACTTGTGGAGGCTTGTTCCAATGGCCCAGTTAGAACATAAGGTTCATAGTTAGGATTTAACTTTGAACCCGCCTCTGTAGTGATTGTGGAATAAGCCTGGTTTACCTGCCCTGTCAAAGGAGAAGAATCTGATTTTAAGACACATTTGATTTTAACATCATCATTAGTTTTAATAAAATTAGTCTTAAAATTCTTAAATATTTTATTTGGTTTAATTTTGATTGTTTCAAATCTTCCAATAAATCAACTTTTGGAACAAAATGTGATTTGCTAGATGAAGTTGAACAATCTGTGCTCCTGCCAGCACTTCTTTCTTCCTTCTTCTCTCTTCGACCTAGAACACTTCAACTTTTTGCACAAACCTTAGGATTATCAGAACTATTAAAATCATTCAAAACAGGATCTGTTGTAAATGGAATTGTTTTGCTAGAACCAGTGTTGAATTCAAAACTTCGGTCTGATTTCGGTAGCAGATCATCAACAGATCTGTTGATCTTGGGCATAATGGAATAATTATGGTTAAAAGGAGGTTTCACCTCAGTATAACCAAGACCATTTGTCTCGCTTCCCCTGTTCTCAAAGTCCACCAATTTAGCCACCACATTACTTGAGTAGTCATATTTGTCAACTCTGATTTTAGTTTTGGACAACTCATTTTTGGCTTGTTCTAACTCTGAGGTAATCTCTGCTATCCAACGCTTGGCGTCTTGATAGTTAGACTCCTTATCACTTAAAATCTCTTTTAATTTTTTTAATATCGCGCCTTTCAGCACCAAGTTTCTTTTTGAAAATATCCTCATTTTTAAGAAACTCATAGTTAAAATGTTTTAGTTTGGTGACTACCTTAATTAGGGCCTCATTGTGAGATCAATATTTAAACACTTTTACAACGCAAGAAGTAAAGCAAAGATTTTTAGTTACCTCATTGCGTTTTTCATCAACCTCAGCCATGAAAGCATGGCTCAATGTCAACTCTAGCTCCTGTACTTGGTCACTCCAGTCATAAGAATCAGTCTCTTGTGGAACCAGTGCCTTGGATGTACTAACTCTTGCTCCAGCCTTACCTTCTGGCTTCTTTCACAGTATTGGGTAGCTTGCATTCACGAGCAAAGTGACCTGGTTGGTCACAGTTGTAACACCTGAGCTTGGACTTGTCAAACCCGAGCTTCCTTCCTGGGTTTGTCCTGAAGCTATTCTTCCATACCTTTTGATAAACTCTTTGGCTCGGAAGACTGCCATGGCCATCTGCCAAGTGATGTCCATCTCCTCAACATCAGCATGATTAATCTGCTCCAGATTATCCTGAGTAAGATTGGCCGGTGCCAATTCTCCTGCAATAAACACATTGTAACTGTTCATAAACCCCTTGAATAATAACTGGTTTTCTTCACTTTCAGGGCTGATCTTGGTCACTGAATTAGCTTGCCCAGAGTAGAGGAACGTAGTCTCATAGGGAACTGACTAAGATGATGAAGCTTGGTATGTCTGAGAACTAGAGGCTTGGTAGTTAATCAAAGACAGAAGTGCAACATTTTCAGTGGCTAGGGTGATGCCCATGGAGCTAGCATGATTGAGTGCCCTCTGCTTATCATCCATGTCATACGAGTTGATGATGGATATCAACTCACTAAGGGTAGTCTTGTACATATCCTTAGTCCTCTTTATTGTCGTACAATTTGAGTTCATGTTGTACGGTAAAGAGCTCAAGAGTTTCTTGTTGACTTCCCCTTTTGTCATCTCCACCCTGGCACTTGTAAGTTCAGTCATAAGGTGAGTGAAACGGTTGAGCTGTGCTTCCAAAGATTCTTCTTTAATATGATTGAACATGTTGAATCGCTATCTCAACATGTCCTTTCGACTCTCCCTCATGTCTTCATTCCTCTCAAAGCGTTCAACCAACACATCCCAAAGCTATTTGGTAATCTTGTGCTTTTTAAACCTGTGAGCAACATCAGTAAACAATTCCATAATAATGGAGGCATAAGCCTTGTTATCCTTTTCTTTCAGCAGGATGTCATTCTTAGTAAACAGCTCTGGGTTCTTAAGGATCAACCTGTTCAGTTCGCTTTTGTATATTGGCATATAGGGATCTTCCTCGATTGACCTCCATAGCTTGGGATAAGTGTACTTGATGAATGATTGAAATTTGAACTTCCAGTATTGGAAGTTATCCCCTGAAACAAGCCTCGGTGGCTAGGTACCTGTCACTATCTCGTTATTCAAGTTCAGTAGGTTTGAAAGGTTTGATAAGTTCTTTGAAGCCATATCTAGAAAAATCTCTAAGTCCAGAAGTTCACTGAATGAGGTATTCGAAATCTAGTGTTCACGAAATCTTCTAGTACCTGAAGTCCAAAGAGTTTACGAAAGCCCAGAAGTAATCGAAGATCCTGTACCCGAAGTGCTGTAGTCAAACTATAGTTCTCGAGATTCGAGTATTCAAAGTTCAGGTAATCGAACACAAGTATATGAAGTAGAGATCACGAAAGCCAAGTACCCGAAGCCTAGTACACGAAATATTGTACTTGAAATTAGGTTCTCGAAGATGAGTTCCTGAAACCAAGTATTCGAAATCCAATGCTTGAAACTCTATTGATTAAAGATGAAGAGCTCGATCTAATGTACTCGAGAAGTTCCCGAAATGAAGTATTTAAACACAAGTTCCCGAAACTGTGTACTAGAAATGAAGAACTTGAAAATATTTGAAAAATTACAGAGAAAAGTTCTTCAAGATTCAGAGCTCCAAATTGATATAGCAGCTAGATGAGATGAAGAGGAACATGAAAGTATCAATCTTGCATGAAAAAGCCAGTACGTTGGTGTAGAAAAGAGCCTCCAAGCTCTGATACCACTTGAAGGTCTAGATCCGGATCAAGACTCGAGCTTTAACACTCCAATCGACACCAAATGCTCCTAATGAGTGCGGAATCCAAGATAGAAGCAGTAGAAGAGATGGAAAATTGATTACTTTGATTAAATACGTGACTTTACAAGATAAGCCTCAATATGTCTAGAAAACTTTGCCTTGGGAAATCAACCCTAGTGCAGTACAAAATGCGTCTATTTATACTACATCAGGAGTACTCGAACCTATGTACACGAAATGGTTGAGAACTTGAAAATCTAAAGTACACAAAAAAGTAAAGTACACGAAATCTAAAAAACTGGGTCTTCATTTGATCACGCATTGATTTTTCCAGTCTTTTTCTTCGGATTGGGCTCTACAGTGTTTATTGATGACATTTTGATTTATTCAAAGAACAAGGGAGACCACGCTTGACATGTACGTGAGGTATTGGAGATCCTGAGGAAAGAGAAACTTTATGCTAAGTTTTCCAAATGCGCCTTCTAGTTACGAGAAGTGCAATTTCTGGGTCACGTGGTGAACCATGAAGGCATTATGGTTGACCCGGCTAAGGTTGAAACAACTACGAAATGGAGCCCTCCGAAGTCACCGATGGAAGTACGTAGTTTTCTTGGTTTGGCAGGTTACTATCGGAGTCTTATTCAATATTTCTCCAAGATAGCGACGCCACTAACGAAGCTCACGAAGAAAGGTGTAAAGTACGAATGGGGACCAAATCAAGAGCAAGCGTTTTCAGTGCTAAAGGATAAACATACCAAGCTCCTATTTTAGCACTGTTGGATGGAAATGATGATTTTGTTGTGTATGTTGATGCATCATGACAAGGGTTGGGATGTGTACTGATGCAAAGGGGAAGGGTGATATCTTATGCATCGCGCCAGCTAAAGATTCATGAGGCTAACTACCCAACCCACGACCTTGAACTCGCTGCAGTGGTGCTTGCATTGATAATATGGAGACACTATCTGTATGGAGTCAAGAGTACCATCTACACCAACCATAAGAACTTGAAGTATTTCTTCGAGCAAAAGGATTTGAACATGTGGTAGAGACGATGGCTTGAGCTGCTAAAAGATTATGATTGTGACATTTAATATCACCCAGGGAAGGCCAATGTGGTGGTAGATGCGTTAGGTTGTAAGACCGAGTATCCTGCCATACGAGTGAAATCGTATAGTTATGTGATAACACCAGACTTTCTGAACGAGCTCAAGCAGGCGCAACAAAAATAATTAGAAGAAGAGAATGTGGGCTTTGAAAGTGTCTTTGGACAAGTCAAGAACTTGGAAGACAATGACTACGAAGTAAAGGTACGATACGGTCGAATATGGGTGCCTAGAAATAGTGACATTCGATCGAGAATTTTCGATGAAGCCCACAAATCACGTTATTTTGTGCATCCTGGGCCGACGAAGATGTATCAAGATCTTCGCAAAGATTGTTGGTGGCCAGGGATGAAGTTTAACGTGATGCAGTATGTGAATAGGTGCCTTACTTGTCCGCAAGCAAAGGCCGAACATCAGAAGCCCTACGGATATGTGCAACCTCTTGAAGTACCGGAATGGAAATGGGAACACATCTCCATGGATTTCATAACCAAGCTACCAAGAACAACTAAACGACATGATACCATATTGATGATTGTGGACCGACTGACTAAGAGTGCACGTTTTCTTCCTATCAGGGAAACATATATGTCCGAAAGGTTGTCTGAGTTGTTCGTGAAAGAGATTGTGACCCGACATGGAGTTGGATCAGGATACGTGGTTTACTTCCAGATTCTAGAAGCAATTTCATGATGCCATGGGAATGAGATTGAACATCATGTACTGCCTATCACCCCCAGACAGATGGACAATCTGAAAGGACTGTCCAAACGTTGGAGTATGTGCTTAGGGCGTGCATTATCGATTTTGGAGGAAGCTGGGATGTCCACTTGCCATTGGTGGAGTTTTCGTACAATAACAGCTACCACTCTAGCTACAAATCAACAAGCTATTCTCATAATGAATCTGAGGACTTCACAGAAGTGCCAGATTTAACATTTATGAAATTTGTAAGAAGCACTTAAATTCAATAAAGAAATTATGATGTCATTGGGAATTTTCTTTTTACACAAACACATATATACATAGGTGTATGTACAAGAAAATAATTTAAATAAATATTTAATTAAATATACACATATGTATGTATTTAGGTATGAGAAATTAAATAAAAATTTAAAGAAATACAAACAAAAACAAGATAATTAAGTTTATAATAAATATTATAAGATTTAGAAATTAATTACAATTTTATAAGCAAATAAATTTTTAATTATAAATTTTTATAAACTTTATTTCATAATTAAATAAATAATACAAACTAATATGTTTTAAAATTTTATAATTATAATATGACACGAAAATAGTGTTTTTATAAAAACATAATCAATTTATATTAATTAGGAAGCTTAAATAAAATTTTAAACAATTTAAAACAAGGATTGATAAAGGTTTAGGGTTAAAACTGTCAAACTTTGAAACTAAAACTAAAAGGGTAAAACAAGAGGGGGTAAAATGTAAATACCCCAAAGATGCCCCCTTCCTTACCTGGTTTCGTTCCCAGCTGACCCGGTTCCATATATCGACCCAGTCTCGACCCTTTTTCATCTTACGCGATTACAGCTCCAATACAACCAATCAACACCAAACTAGGCAATGATTAAACGCATAAACTGATTGAGATAGTCAATTATACTGATAATAAACTCATTAAACGTGAAAATTGTTTCCATATAAGTGAACCACGACCGATATTCAAATCCTAACCAAAACGTGTATAAATATCGAATTAACTTAACCAAAATCATCCTTAGAACCTCACGAACTAGTCAGTGCATCCAAAACGAAGACACAAGCTTGATTCATCGCGATTGGAGGTCAAGAACTCTCGGTTTTGTGCGTCTCCTGTGCTGGTTAATATATGTGCTGTGTGTGTGAATGGTCGTGGGTTGGAACCTGGTTTATGCTGGGTTAACCGGCTTTGACCCAACATTTTTACACTTTTTAATCTGAAAATCATTTTTTATTTTTATTTTATTATTTCTGTTTTTACAGAAAATTAATTGTATTAAAATATTATCATTTTAATAAGAAAAACATATAAAATAAATAATATAAATGTATATATTAATAAATGACTATGTTAAGTGAATAAATATTTAGAATTTATTTAAAAACTTTATACATTTTATAAAAATAAATATTTTTTTACATCTTATAAACTTTATAAATACAAGTTGTATTCAAATAAGTTTTAAAAATTTTATTTGTTTTATAACTTGTTTTCTCATTTATTCAATTATTTATTTACTTATTTATTCTAGTTATAATAAATTAACTCAATAGTTTTATATGAAATAATTAAATGTTATAAACATAATATTTACAAAGTTTTTAATCATAATGTGTGGCTAATTTTTTATGAACTTATCATAAATTTTATAAAATATAAGTTGGCATCCAAATGAGTTATTTTCTTATATTTCATGAGAACAAATTGAACAATTGTTGATAAATTATTTTAAATAATTATTTAATATTAAAAACAAGAACCTTTATAACTCTTGTTTAAATGAATAATAATTAAATTTTAGACTTTTAATTAGATACTTTAAGTCAACATTTGAGTTTTAAACATTCTATAACATCATCATTATTTTTATTTAAATAAATCATAGTAAATTGTATGATATGTATTCAAAACAAATCGATCCCGTTGATCCATTTAGAACTTAGATAAATCCATAGAAATACATAGTTATGTTAATATATGCCTACTGAACTATTTAGGTGAACATTGAACTTGTGTTGGATATTGTTGAACAATACTTGACAACTATTGCAAAGACTACCTCACACACTAAGGTGAGTCTTCATAGCCCCCCTTTTACTATTTTTGATTTAGGGGCGAAACATGCAACTTATTTACTTCATTTATGTAACACTAGTGTCCAAATCGTAATCGGAACAGTAATGCGTACAGTAGATCAGGTACGAACTATGTGTATTTCATGTATGCTATTATCATTTGACGCTTAATACAGAACTATTACAGACTCATTTCAGAATCAGAATGTGAAATTCATGGTGTAACAGTTAGAAACATATCTGACAACACAGAACTATTATGCGAATGTTAGTTAGGATTCTATTATGTATAAACGTATGTGAGATTGTAGAGGACAAAATAATATCGGACGTCTTTATGTGAATATTAAATTGACGAAGTATTCGTGTGGGTGAAGATTCACATGATTATATGTAACATCCGGTTTTCTTGTACTTTAAACATATAGCAATTATATTAAAGGAATATTATTATTCATAAGTCTTTCGCTGAATTAGTGATAATATGCGAAAGAAAAATGAAAGGAATCTGGTGTTAATAGATCTTAAAGAAACATACATCACCTTATATTGATTTAATTAAGTGTCAAACCGACTTCATATCTAGAATCCTAACTTGAAAACAGAGAAAATGAGTGTAAGCGAAATCGCGAAACGAGGCTCCGATTTCAAGATATGCTGAGTCGAATAAAGCGTTAAATAAGAGGTCAATTGAATTAAATTCTTCAGGACTTGAAATTATAACCATTGGAAAGATCTCGAAAAATCGTGAACATAGTTGAAAACCGCGCGTAAAACGGAGTTCGTATGCTCAAGTTATCGCGAAAACAAGAAAATCACGTGCGAATGTGACACGTGGCACCACGTGTCAACCCGTGGCACAATGCAACATATTGCATCCAGGCGTACCACCCCAAGCCAAACGTTGGGGCTAGGCGATGCGCCCTGGACCCAGAATTCGTCTATAAGTACCAGATCGACAGATTTCGAAAATTTTGACGAAAAATTACCCTGCAGCTCTCAAATTCCGACCCTACACCCCCAAATACCCATATTTAACCCCTCCAATCATCTAGTATTCAACGCGAGGTACTGCCGAACTTCTGTAAGGTATAAATCTCGTATAATTTAGATTTGTTATAATGCTCGTTTTAGATCTTATAATTACTATATATAATAAGATTATGATTAATTGTTTGGTTTAAATCAAAAAGACGTCGAGGTTGTGTCTGATTGGTTTTTGAAAAACAAACAATTATAAGCAGAGGTTCTGCCCAATTGTTTTGAGAAAAATCAAGGAATATAAGTCAAGGTTTTGCCCGACTTAAAATCTAAAAACATTATTGGATAAGCCGTTGTGCTGCCCGTTTAGAACCCTGAAATAAAAAGGGGTTTGCGTTTTATGACTAAGATTATAATTATGTTAGGATATCCATGTTGATAGGATATCATTGTGTACTTGAGAAAGTGAAGGATAGCAAAGAAAATTAGCTCGTTGTGCATAACTAAGTTAAGGTGAGTTCTATGAGCCTTGTTTTACTGTTTTAAGTGCTTTGGGTTGATGTGAATGTTATATTGATAATGTGTTGATGTATATGATATTATATATATGCCGGGATGTTTCCCGTTTATACCAATGTTAAGTCGGGATAATGCCGAATTTTATGTACATATTTTTCAAAATAGAAAAAGGCAAGCCAAATATATGGTTTGAAAACAAATTTACAAAAAAAAAAAAGAGTTTTTAGGAGGTCTATATCTCGGATACTAACAAAGACATGGTCCTAATATATCGAAGGTGTGTAGCCATGTGCTCCTTCGATATAACAGGATGACGTCGGTGGATAGGTCTTAGGTAAAGACGGTGTTACGAAAAAGAATTCTTGCACTACGGTGCTGATTATAAAGTTTTTAAAAAAGATTTTGAAAGCACCTTTGAGTGAATATAGTTTTTAGAGTTACCTTCGGGTAAAACAAAGTTACCTTCGGGTAAAAGAGAGTTACCTTCGTGTAAAACAGAGCACCTTCTGGTGAACAGAGTTACCTTCGGGTAAAACAGAGGCACCTTCGGTTGAATAGAGTAACCTTCGGGTAAAACATAGCACCGTCAGGTGAATAGAGTTTTAATTAATGAATGTTTTTGGCATAATATGATATATGTATATTGATGTGTGATTTTATGAAATGTTTATGAAATAAATAATTTTAAATGAAAAGATATTTACTGAAGTTAGAACTCACCAGCTTAAGCTGACAACTTTTAACATGCACATCAGGTAGAGATGGTGAAGCCTCAGCTAGTCGAGGCAAGAAGCAGTTGGCATAAGCGACTCTGGACGGATGCTGGCTGCAGGTTTTGAGAAGACTGGCATAGATATAGATTTTGTAAATAAATAAAAAAAATGCTTATGTGACATATATGTAATCGGGTTTTCTTGTGTATAATATGTTTTATTTCCGCTGTGATTGAGTTATCTCTATTTTATCAATGTGCTTATGAGTAAATCCGACATAGTGACGTGTCCCGGGAGATGGGCGTCACAAGTTGGTATCAGAGCACGGGTTTAAGAGATTTAGGTACTCTAGCGGTACTAAACTTAAACTAGGACTCTGGGAGAACATAGGAATGCCAGTAAAAGCAGCCACATGCCAGCCACATAGGATACATTAAGCATATAACGAATAAAACCTTTGACACATGCGTAAATGCTTAAAAATCAATTGCAATTAGCTACTGCAATTGAGGTTTGGCATTTGCAAATAATGCTAAAGTTTTATCCGTTATTTGTAAAGGTGTTGTAAGTTAAGGGTTAAGGTTGGATATTTAATATAAACATGATAGAATGTAAACTGGAAGATAATGTCATAGTAAATAACTAATTACATCCTAGGTTCTGTAATTGATTATTTATTATACATTTTTATTCTGGGATTACTACCTATCATGCAATTATTGAATTGTCCTATACCTTAATTGTAGGATGGCCAATAAAGAAAGTGCTTTAGGTGGAAATATCAGTCATGATACTGGTAGGCCCCTAATTAGAAGAAGAAGTACTCGATTAAATCCAAATTTGGAAGATGAAGTACACATTGAAACGAATGAAAATCCTCATGAGAATAACGGAGCCAACGATCAAACAGATCAGATGGAAGCAAACTCTGTAAGAATGCTTAAAGCGGCAATACCAGAAATTGCTGCAGAAATACGTTGACAAGAGAAGGATAGTAATGGTAATCGCTCTGGTGCTGATAACAATACATGAATAGAGACAGGTACAACTATGGGAAATGGAGCTACTCAAATTGTCGTGCCACTCACTACGGTTTGACAAGAATATAAAAAGAAAGGATGCGACTACAAGATCTTCAAGAGTTGTAACCCTCCTTCATTCGATGGAAAGAAAGATGCAGTGACAGCACACCAGTGGCTTCGAGAGATGGAGTCCATGATCAAGATTAGTGAGAGCAATGATAGTCAGAAAGTTAAGTTTGTAGCTCATTCCTTTGTATCTGAAGCTTTGTTTTGGTGGGACACAATGCAGCAAGTAATGAGGGAGCCTGCGGTAGAAGCATTAAGTTGGGAGAGTTTCAAGCATTTAGTGTTAGCAAAATTTTGCCAAAGTTTGTTATAGATAAGATGGAGAAGGATTTCATGAATCCAGAGGTCAGTACTATGACTCATCAAGAGTACACGACTAAGTTTAATGAGATGTCCAGATTTTTACCTCACTTAGTAACACCAGAGGAGTCCCGAATCAAGCATTATATTCAGGGGTTTCCGTCAGAGGTAAGGAGATTAGTTAAAGGTTCTACACCGGGAACCTACCAGTCTACAGTAGAGCTTACCGCAGAATTATTCGAAGAAGGGTACGGGCTAGAAGGGAGGCCCATGACAATTAAGAGGAAGTGGGGAGATTACTCTCAAGTTTCTAAGAAAGACATATTCAATCCAAAAAGAAAGATATCTGGCAGTAGTCTAGCAGTTTGTAAGATATGTAACCAGATGCATAGTGGCAACTGTAGAATGGGAATCAATGTTTGTTGCAGGTGCGGCAAGGAGGGGCACTATTCTAACAAATGCCCAACTGTGAAATGTTTCGATTGTAGAAAACAAGGTCATCGGGCAACAGAATGCCCAAATAAGAAAATGGATATGGTTCCAAAATCCAAGGGGAGAGCTTTTAGAATGACCATTGGTGCAGCTATGGAAACCCCAGATGTTGTGTCGGGTACGTTTCTTATCAATAACATGCCCGCTACTGTATTATTTGATTCTGGTGCCAGTAGGAGTTTTATATATGTTAACTTTTGTATACTGCTCAATAAGATCCCCAATAAGATAGATACCCTACTAGAAGTTGAAACGGCACTAGGAAAGAAGGTAGTTATTTCTACCATTGTTGAGGGTTGTTCTATTGACCTTGATGGTCATAAAATACCCATTAACCTTTACCAAATAACTTTGGGCGGGTTTGATGTCGTGCTGGGCATGGATTTGCTAACAGAACATGAAGCTGAAATATTATGTAAAAAGAAGATGATTCAACTCCAAGTGCCTGATGGAGATCATATTATTATCTTTGGAGATCGTACGAGCTCTTCTATAATGATCATTACAATGATGAAGGCCCAAAAGTTTATGAATCAAGGCTGCAAAGCTTATCTCGCATATGTGGTCGATAATAAGGCGAAGACAAAAGAACTAAAAGGTATTCCGGTGGTATCCCAATTCCTCGATGTGTTTCCTGACGAATTACAGGGTATGCCTCCAGAACGAGAAGTAGAGTTTCGATTTGATCTTTTAACAGGAGCTAAACTAGTTGCGAAGGCATCTTATCGATTTGCACCCTCAGAAATGAAGGAGTTAATGTCGCAGTTGCAAGACCTATTAGACAAAGGTTTTGTGCGGCCAAGTGTTTCGCCTTGGGGAGCTCCAATATTATTTGTAAAGAAGAAAAACGGGAGTATGCGAATGTGCATAGACTACAGGGAATTAAATAAACTCACAATAAAGAACAAATATCCTCTTCCAAAAATAGATGAGTTGTTTGACCAGCTACAAGGAGCGAATTGGTTCTCTAAAATCGACCTACGTTCGGGCTATCATCAGTTGCAGGTGAGGGAAGAAGATATATCAAAGACTGCATTCTAAATACGATATGGACATTATGAGTTTTTGGTAATGTCGTTTGGTTTGACTAATGCCCCAGCTGCATTCGTGGATCTCATGAATAGGGTATGTCGACCAATGCTTGATATGTCAGTGATTGTGATCATTGATGATATTTTGATATATTCTAAGAATGAACAAGACCTCACCTATCACCTAAAAGAAGTTTTGGAGACGTTGAGAAGAGAGAAGTTGTATGCCAAATTCTCAAAATGTGCCTTTTGGTTAAGAGAAGTACCATTTCTTGGTCATGTAATCAATGCTAATGGAATCCTCATCGACCCAAGTAAGATCGAGTCGGTGACAAAATGGAACCCGCCGACGACACCCACTAAAGTTCATAGCTTTCTGGGTTTGGCCAGTTACTACTGATGATTCATCCAAGATTTCTCCAAGATTGCTTCTACCATGACCAAGTAAACCAAGAAAGAAGTAAAGTTTGAATGGGATCCTGAACAACAAGTTGCATTTGAGGAACTAAAGAGACGATTAACACATGCCCCAGTTCTACCATTACCTGATGGAACAGAAGACATGGTAATTTATTTTCATGCATCATATCAGGTTTTGGGTTGTGTTCTGATGCAACGGGGCAAAGTTATTGCTTATGCTTCACGACAACTGAAAACCCATGAAAAGAATTACCCAACACACGACTTGGAATTGGCAGCAGTCGTGTTTGCACTAAAGATATGGAGACACTATTTGTATGGTACCAAGTGCACCATCTACAATGATCATAAAAGTATGTAGTATTTATTCAAAAAAAAAAAGACTTGAATATGAGACAGTGTAGATGGCTCGAGTTGATTAAGGATTATGATTGTGAAATTCTTTATCATCCAGGAAAGGCCAATGTGGTGGCCGACGCGCTAAGTCGCAAAGGCGATTTTTCTCCTATTCGGGTGAAATCTTATGCGCTTGTTATAACATCATATTTTCTGAATCAACTCAAAGATGCACAACAAGAAGCATTAAAAGAAGAAAACGTGATGAGTGAAAGAATTTTTGGTCTGATAAAGAAGCTTGATGAAAACGAGTTCGGAATCAAAACTCGTTATGGTAGGATGTGGGTTCCTCGATATGGGGATATCAGATCGAGAATTCTCGACGAAGCACACAAGTCAAGATATTCTGTTCATCCCGATACTACCAAAATGTTTCAAGATCAACGCAAGAATTACTGGTGGCCAGGAATGAAATTCAACATATTACAATACGTTAACCGATGCTTGACTGTTTGCAAGTGAAAGCTGAGCATCAAAAGCCTCACGACTATTTACAGCCTTTGGAAGTTCGTGAATGGAAATGGGAACACATCACCATGGATTTCATCACAAAGCTACAGCGTACAGCTAAACACAGGATTCCATATGGATGATTGTAGACCGATGAACGAAGAGTGCTCACTTCTTACCAATACGTGATACATATTCGTCCGAAAAGTTATCGGAATTGTTCGTAAAAGAAATTGTTGCACGTCATGGAGTACCACTCTCGATTGTGTCGGATCAAGATACCGGATTTACTTCTAGATTCTGGAAGAAATTCCATGAACAGATGGGGACGAGATTATGTTTAAGCACGGCATATCATCCGCAAACAGATGGGCAAACTGAAAGAACGATACAAACATTAGAAGATATGCTACGTGCGTGTGTTATTGACTTTGGTGGTAATTGGGACGATCATTTACCGCTAGTCGAATTCTCGTATAACAGCAGCTACCATGCTAGCTTTGGAATGCCACCATATGAAATGTTATACGGGAGACGATATCGAACACCACTATGTTGGGGTGAAGTTGGACAAAAAGACATGGGGAGCAAAACTGATGTAGAATATATGGCCAATAAGCTCGATCAAATTAGAGCACGACTAAAAGCTGCCCAAGATCGTCAAAAGTCTTATGTAGACAAAAGAAGAAGACCAGTTGAATTCAACGTAGGGGATCGTGTATTGTTAAAAATATCCCCATGGAAAGGTTTAATTAGATTTAGAAAGCGAGGAAAATTAAGTCCGAGGTATATCGGACCATTTAAGATTTTGGCCAGGATCGGTAAAGTGGCATACCGATTAGAGCTGCCAGACGAACTTAGTAGTATACACCCGACGTTTCATGTCTCTTACCTACGAAAATGTCTTGCGGATGAAACCTCTCATGTGCTTTATGATGAGATTGAGGTTGATGACAAGCTTAATTACGTAGAAGAACGAGTCGCGATGAAAAGAGACTCCGTAATAAAATTGTCAAGAAGGTTAAGGTACAATGGAAGCATAGAAAGGGATCATAGGCAACATGGGAAATCGAAGAAGAGATGAGAACATGCTACCCTCAATTGTTTACGTTGTAATAGGTTTAGGGACAAAACCCATTTAAGGGGGGTAGAGTTGTAACATCCGGTTTTCTTGTACTTTAAACATATAGCAATTATATTAAAGAAATATTAATATTCATAAGTCTTTAGCTAAATTAGTGATAATATGCGAAAGAAGAATGAAAGGAATCTGGTGTTAATAGATCTTAAAGAAACATACATCACCTTATATTGATTTAATTAAGTGTCAAACCGACTTCATATCTAGAATCCTAACTTGAAAATAGAGAAAATGAGTGTAAGCGAAATCGCGAAACGAGGCTCCGATTTCAAGATACGCTGAATTGAATAAAGCGTTAAATAAGAGGTCATATGAATTGAACTCTTCATGTCTTGAAATTATAACCATTGGAAAGATCTCGAAAAAATGTCAACGT
The DNA here is from genome assembly GCA_009363875.1 of Mikania micrantha. Classification (NCBI taxonomy): domain Eukaryota; kingdom Viridiplantae; phylum Streptophyta; class Magnoliopsida; order Asterales; family Asteraceae; genus Mikania; species Mikania micrantha. Next base: position 28,827,810 of record CM018695.1, read on the forward strand.
AGGCGAAAACCGCGCGTAAAACGGAGTTCGTATGCTCAAGTTATCGCGAAAGCAAGAAAATTACGCGCGAACGCGACACGTGGCACCACGTGTCAAAACATGACACACATGCAACATATTGCATCTGGGAGACCGCCCCGAGCCAAACGTTGGGGCTAGGCGATGCGCCCCGGACCCAGAATTCGTCTATAAGTACCAGATCGACAGATTTCAAAAATTTTCACGAAAAATTACCCTGCAGCTCTCAAATTCCGACCCTACATCCCCAAATACCCATAGTTAACCCCTTCAATCATCTAGTATTCAACGCGAGATAATGCCGAACTTCTGTAAGGTATAAATCTCGTATAATTTAGATTTGTTATAATGCTCGTTTTAGATCTTATTATTACAATATATAATAATATTATGATTAATTGTTTGGTTTAAATCAAAAACACGTCGAGGTTCTGCCCGATTCGTTTTTGAAAAATAAACAATTATAAGCAGAGGTTCTGCCCAATTGTTTTCAGAAAAATCAAGGAATATAAGTCAAGGTTCTGCCCGACTTAAAATCTAAAAACACTATTGGATAAGCCGTTGTGCTGCCCGTTTAGAAACCCTGAAATAAAAAGGGGTTTGCATTTTATGATTAAGATTATAATTATGTTAGGATATCCATGTTAATAGGATGTCATTGTGAACTTGAGAAAGTGAAGGATAGCAAAGAAAGTTAGCTCGTTGTGCATAACTAAGTTAAGGTGAGTTCTATGAGCCCTGTTTTACTATTTTAAGTGCTTTGGGCTGATGTGAATGTTATATTGATATTGTTTTGATGTATATGATATTATATTGATGCCGAGAAGTTTCCCGTTTATACCAATGTTAAGTCGGGATAATGCCGAATTTTATGTACGTATTTTTCAAAATAGAAAAAGGCAACCCAAATCTTTGGTTTGAAAACAAATTTACAAAGAAAAGAGGTTTTAAGAGGTCTAAATCTCGGATACTAACAAAGACATGGTCCTAATATATCGAAGGTGTGTAGCCATATGCTCCTTCGATATAACAGGATGATGTCGGTGGATAGGTCTTAGGTAAAGACGGTGTTCCGAAAAAGAATTCTTGCATTATGGTGCTGATTATAAAGTTTTTAAAAGAGATTTTGAAAGCACCTTTGAGTGAATAAATTTTTTAGAGTTACCTTCGGGTAAAACAGGGTTAACTTCGGGTAAAACAGAGTTACTTCGGGTAAAACAGAGCACCTTCGGGTGAACAGAGTTACCTTCGGGTAAAACAGAGTTATATTCGGGTAAAACAGAGCACCTTTGGGGAACAGAGTTACCTTCGGGTAAAACATTGCACCGTCAGGTGAATAGAGTTTTAATTAATGAATGTTTTCGGCATAATATGATATATGTATATTGATATGTGATTTTATGAAATGTTTATTAAATAAATAATTTGAAATGAAAAGATATTTACTAAACTTAGCACTCACCAGCTTAAGCTGAAAACTTTTAACATGCACATCAGGTAGAGATGGTGAAGCCTCTGCTAGTCGAGGCAAGAAGCAGTTGGCATAAGTAACTCTGGATGGATGCTGGCTACAGGTTTTGAGAAGACTGGCACAAATATAGATTTTGTAAATAAATAAAAAACAAATGGTTATGTGACATATATGTAATTGGATTTTCTTATGTATAATATGTTTTATTTCCGCTGTGATTGAGTTATCTCTATTTTATCAATGTGCTTATGAGTAAATTCGACATAGTGACGTGTCCCGGGAGACGGGTGTTACATTATATCTGTAAGTTTAACATTCTGAATGATGTCCAATAATTAGAAAATTAAATCGAAAAGTATAGTTTTCGTCGTGTTCGTACGGGTGACGATCCGAACGAATATTTGCGAAAAATCGTGCGATTCGATCAAACAGATAAATTAAACGTTTTTAGAAATTTAAAAATTAAATAAAAGATAATTAATTAATTTATTAAGAATTACCACCTAATTTAAATTAATAAATTCTACTTTCAAAATTGTAACGTTTCGATACAAAAATGATCGAAAACCGACGCGTTTACACGAGACCATGCGAAACCGAACGAACCCAAACATGCTCGAACGTTGAAAGCAATGAAATGGCATTAGATGCCATTCATTTCCCTTCACCAAACACTTTCTCCTCTAAAACCGTCCGCTTCTCTCTCTAGAATTTCAAAACTCAAATCCTTCAATTCTTCACCAAATCAAGTGATTTTGGTGTCAAAACGACCACAATAACGTGTTGATCGTGAAAGTACCAAGACTTTGAGCTTTGAACCATCGAAATCAAGGTAAAATCGAGCTTAAACCCATGATTTCTAGGGTTTTCTTCCTTTTCAAATACCCACATTTGCAGCCGGTTCTAAACCACCAAAACCCGTAGGAACTGCACGACATCGGTCTAGAATGGTGTAGGAACTTGTGGGACTCCATGATTGAACCACAAACTCGATAAGGGTGTCATGGATATGCTTGGTCGCGACTCATACGAATGAACATAAGCTGACACAGCTTTGGCGAATGGCTAGGGGCGAGGGGAAACGCCAGCCATGGTTCAGGCGAATGGAGCCCTCACTTGTACACCACTTCTCATTCGTGTGAACCTGACGACCGAAGGAAAGTATTACACGAATGGATGATCCCTTCTTGAGCTTTCCTTCGTAGGACCCTTCATTTTCATGAACAACATGACCGAGTGAAAGAAAAACCAGCTCAATGATTCATTCGTGCGAGTATGGGGACCGAAGGGAAACTCTAGGCGAATGAATTCATTCGTATGAGCCCGTCTTCGTGAGCATCCATTCGTAGGGGTCCTCCTCACTTCGTTCCAAACCCTAGAACCATGCATGCTAATGATACTCATTCGTATCGCGGATTCATTGGCCACGAAATCCCAAGATAATAAGCTAGGTTATTTAGTGAACTTACAACAAGTCAAAGGATAAGTTAAGTAACTATGGGTACGGCCAAACCAAAGAACTAAAGGAGATCAACATGGTTCCAAGAACTAATCAAGTAGAAGTGTTATCAACTTATGCTTTCAATACTCAACGTTTAGAAAATTCTACCTATATACATTTAGAAGTGGTATGAACAGTAATATTAGTTTTTTATTTGGTTATTTTTTGTAGATTAAAGTTTTATTCCTCTGATAACCGAAAAGAATGTTATGTAGATGAGCTGGTAAAAGCGCGGAGGTTTTTAATCTTTTGCCCGGTGTTCGAATCACCGGTTCTGCCTTTCTTCTTTTCTTTTTTATGCTCTCCGATGTCGTAGAGTGAGAGAATGAGAGAGAGAGAGAGAGAGGGGTAGCTTCTAGATCATGAGAATGGCTACCAAGGGTGTCCTGTTAGGGTTTTCTTTCATTTCGTGATTCACCAGGTTTGTCTTCTCATCTTCTGCATATGTCTATTAGGGTTTGCTTCATTGATTCATCAGGTCTGTTTTTTCATGGTTATAACACTAAGGACGACCTAATGGCAGTTATGATGGTCACTCTTTCTAGAAAACCGACAGCAGTTTCTTCAAAAGTTTCGATCTTCTTAAGGTTCAAACTGTATTTTTTTTGAAATTTTGATCTGAATAAAGTTGCACCCAGAAACAGAGTGATTGAGATGGAGTCGCCGGGACCGGAGAATACATTGAACACGGCGGCCGTCCGGTCATCGGTGATAGATTCTATCAAACGATGGTCGTTATTGGGGATAAGAATTCCAAAAGAGGAGTTGCGGCAGAAGATCACCATGCCGGAGTACCTGCGTCTTGCTATACGCGATTCCATTGCTTCAAAAGAGATCGTCTCTGCCGCCAGTCACAGTGGTAAGACGTCGATCGTCGGCGGCGAATGTCCGTTGGTTGTGTTTATAAACTCTAAAAGCGGTGGTCGTCATGGTCCGAAACTTAAAGCCAGATTGCAGGATTTAATGGCCAAGAACAGGTTGTTTTTTTATCTGTGAAAGGGTTTTCGATTTTTGCATCATTTTTGTTTATTTGTCCGATGAATAGTTGCAGAAATTACCAAATTGTTCAACATGTACTTCAATCATGCTTTGCATTTGAAGATATTCCTAAAATTTGTGAGGTATAAACCATATGCTAAAATTCACTCATTTATTAGTAACCTTAAATGGTTAAAGGTTTCTAACTCCTCAAGTGAAGGATATTCTCATGATTCTTAGGATTTCAACCCAATTCAAGTTATATGACATTTTTCTGTTCTTAGGTGGGGTGCACACCTTCTTAATCTCATGTTTGAAAGTAATAATGAAGCTTTCATAGGAACTTCTATGCAGCCTGTTTTCTTGCATTAAAATGTACATGAAAGGATTATCTGTTACATTTAGCCCTAGGTTATATATTGAACATAACAAAAATAAACACATATTTACAGGAAATAAAAAGAAGTAAAAAAATACAGTCAAAATGAGCATGAGCGGGACCTGTTTTAACACTTGCAGTTTCTGGACAACAGTTACGGGAGGGGGTGCACCAGTGGCACCCATAGAGACAGTAGCCGGAGGAGGTGCATGAGGTGCAACACTGGCATGACGAGGAGCCAAGGTTAGAAAAAAAACCATCATGTTATTATGTTTATGTTCTCATAAGTTAAGTAAATGTTTTTTTGGTTATTTTTTTTAAGTTATTGCATTTTCAATATGCATTTAATGGATATTAGAGGTGCCAATTTTTACCCATATTAAAGGAAATGGGTTGCTTTGGGTAAACAATTGTATTATAATAGGTTGAAATAAGTAACATCATAATGTTAAATGGGTTGAGATGGGCAGTACTTAAAAAAAATGCAGGTCAAGATGGGTAACCAAAAAACAATGTGAATGCAATGGATTCAAACATTTAAGAATGATTAGTAACATACTAGGGGTTTACCCGCGCGTTGCGGCGGTAATCCCATATTAAGCATAAAAAAATGATATATATCAAATTAAAATACTAACAAAATGAATATTGAGTCTTATCGCTCTGCTAATATGAGTATCTAATTATGAAAATGATGACAACATCGTAATGACTGTTAATCCGTTTTAAAATAAAAAATTAAGCTATCACAAATAGCAAATATCATTTGTAAGGAATTCAAAACTAATATAAGATGACAATGTTAAAAATCATATAATTTAAAACAAAATGAAAAGACGTTTGCGATCGTAAAATTTACCATCAAGAAATACGAACACAAAGTAAATAAATGTATAATTATTAGTCTTCGTAGTTGGTATCATTAGTTAATTATTAATATTATTAGCTAAATATTATTATTAAATCTAAATAGTTTATGAACTAATTACGATCAAAAGTATATAATCGATACATATATTTGATAATATACGTGCACGTTATAGGTTTGAGAATAACACGTAAAAATATGTTACCGTTTGAGTGTAAAATTTATATAAATGTTCGCGAGTTAATTGCGATCAAACTAATATAATTTTAACTGTTATCCGATAATGTAAAAGTGATTTAAAATCATGTAAACATTAAAAGTATGTGACTAAAATGAAAGAAGTTTTAAAAATACGAGTTAAAACTTTATAGTTAACAATGAAATATTTAAATTAATTGAACTTTGGTTGTTGCCCCCTTATGTATTTTTCGCATCGGTCGTAGGGAACAATTTTTTGAAGCGGTTTTGGTCCAAATTCCAGGATTGCTCTATGTATTTTTTGCAGCGGTTGAGGAACACATTGTTTGAAGCGATCATTTTTTTTGAAGCAGTTACTCTATAAAAGAGTAAAATTTTCGTTTTTTTTAGCGGTTCACATCTTTTGCATCCTTTTATTGCAGCGGTTCATACAAACAAATTTTAGTTTTTGCAGCGGTTCAGTTATTTTATGAAGCGGTATTAAATGATGATTTTGAAACTTTCCATATATAGAAAAGAAATATAAAGAGATAGATTAGAAATGACATCTGTGTTCGAGTTTATTTATGGCATGAAACAACCCGCAGCATGTGTATAACTTATTAATACATTACAGAAACCCCTACTTGAGTCCATTTTTTTTGTAGAGGAGCAGGATCCGAAGCGGTGGCTGTTACAAGAATGGAATATTCCATAGCATTTCCTTCTGAAAGAATTTGAACTAATTGTGCCACAGTCGAGTGTTTCTGTCCAATCGCTACATAGACACAATACAATGTCTCACTTGCATAGATCACACCATGTGTGTGGGTGCCAAGTTCATCTCCCCTTTTTGAAACTTACCCACTAAAGAACTGATTTTACACCTGCCAAATCACTGAACTTCTGTATACGGATTTGACGTATCCAAGCTTCCCGATGGGCCTCGATCTCAGTTCAATGCGTTACATCGTCGATCCATGCTATGAGGCTTAACGAACGTAAAAAAACCTAATGATAGTCATATTAGATAACGATATAACTTAACCCTTTTTTTTGCATATTGTGTAATGCATGTTTTAGACAATTTTTATTTTTTGCTGTTATTTTTAAAAAAAATTATGTTCAAATTTTCCAACACAATGACATGTTATGTATTCTAAGTTTTGATTTTTGAAGCCATATTTTTATCATGTTAAATAAAGGGTCCCGCCGCAACGCGCGGGCGGTGGCAACCCTAGTTTCTTACGAAATTAGTTAACCAAGATTATTCTAAATGAATGATCTTAGTTAATAACTAATTCAAGTAGGAATCAAGACCCATAGTGATAACAAGAAACATATGAGAACTTGGTAAATAACTTGATTAGATTAGCTCAAGTTCTAACATGAACAATTTACATTTTCATAAAATAAATAGACTTTTATTAAAATGCAAGGATGTATAACATATGACCCTAGTTTCTATAAAGAGCATCATAACTTGTTTATCAAAATGTTAGGAAATAATCTAAAGAACTTTATAAAAATTAATATAACTTTTGCATATAGATAAGCATAGTAAATGATGTTTTGTTTAAATAACTAGTAGGACTTATGATGAACTTTATGTGCCTAAGGTTAAGTCGTAAATGGAAAAAAGGGTAGGGGTTCATATAGAGTATATAACCTAGCATACTTAGAAAACTCATAGTAACACACCATCAAAGTTATAGGACACATAGTTGCACACCAAGACCTAAACCCTATATACGTCAAATCTATATACTTATCGAATTCGAATCATAATAAATAAACTCAGGTGCTGAAGATACATAGGCAACAGTTAACGAGCGAGCATATCTTTCGTAATTCAATTGCATAGCAACACAGGTGAGTTAATTGCCCCTTTTCTATACATTTTGTTTTATAAACGCGGGGCTGAGAAGCATGCGTAAATCATTTTCCTTGGAATAGATTTTACTTAAATGCTTTTATTTCATATATGTTTTACATGTATAATTGTTTTCCTAGATTATGTGTAGGTAATCTTATTACAGGTTTCAAAAAGGATTATTTACTCAACATAAGTAAATAATTGTTTCATTTCAAAGAACTGTTTGCAATGGTCTATTTTCAAAGAACTAAAGAACTAATTCAAAGAACTGTTTACAACGATCTATTTTCAAAGAACTAAAGATATGTTTCAAAGAACTATTTGAAACGATCAATTCTCAAAGAATTAAAGATCTATTTCGAAGAATTGTTTTCAACGATCTATTTTCAGAGGAATGTCTGGGAAATATTCATAGATAACATGTGCCAAAGAACTAACGATCTATACGAACAAGAACGGACATGGACGATCTAGAACGAACTATAAAATCCTATATTTCATGAAGTCCTAGCTAGACTGACTAATTATAGGTCGCATGTTTGATGATATTTATAGATTTCCTCAACTACTAAGAACCTTGATTGCTAGAGTAGTTGACTCGAGTATGACCAAGGCCCAATCATTAGGTCTTAGATTTTATTTAAATGTTTATTTATTCGTTTATCTAAGAATTTATTTTAATGTTTCTACAATTGCTATGGCTGTTCATCTGTGTGTGAAGGGCTTAAGGAATCAAGAGAATTTCCACATTTTGTTGAAACTAACAAGATCTAAGAACTAAGAACTAGTGTGTAGGTGAAAAGGAATGAAACGCTTAATTATCATTGACAATAATATGTTATACGGTTTGGTATGTGGTGGGCTAGCGGCTGGCTAAACCCTATGTATGCCCTATATATAAGCATACTTGACTGGATAGCATAGGTGGTTGTTGGTGAGGTTAAGGTTGTCATTCGGTCAGGTTTGTACAAATTCAATTTTAAATAAAACAATATGAACTCACCAACCATGTGTTGACTTTCGTTTTCTTGCATGACTTCTCAGGTGACGAACATGTTAGCTAAGAAGTTTGTGCTTTCGACTTGGATGCCTAGATAGAGGACCTAGTATTTTTGGATGTCCATATTTTGAACATCATTTTTGTATATCTTGTGCAGATACAAGATAAAAAATTTATGATGTTGATAGTAGATTTACATTGATAAATTATGAACGATACTGCTATAATTTAATTTTGTAGTTTTATTTCATTTAGTTTTTTCTCAATTTATATCATGTGCAATGTGAACAATCTGATCATTTCGGTTATCTCCCGATATCACGCCCCGAGACCAATCCGCCCGACGGGACATTCGATTTGGCCCGCCGGCTCGGGGTGTGACAGATTGGTATCAGAGCCATGGTTATAAGGAAACATAGGTCATTTATTTAAACGGTTTGGCCTAGACTATAACCTAGGGACCCTTCATGTAGAGAACATAAGACTTAGGAATTTTACTTACATTGCGTCTTATGCGTTCGATCATTGCACTAACTGATATTCATTCGGTTGTGATCATAATACCGCCAAGAAGACCACTTCCTCTTATGCTTCCACCACCACCGCCACCTCCTCCTCCACCTCCACCTCCTCCTCCCCCACACACTCCACCTCCTCAGAACCCAATTCGGAACAGGATCCTGCTACTGTTGCCCTGGCAACCTTATTGAGCAGTCAGCTGACTAATCAACTGAAAGAAGTGATTCCGGATATGATCAACTGAATTCAGAACAATCGTAACAACAATGGGAACTCATCAGGGGAAGCTAGTGGAAACACCGGCACTGTGCCAAACTACTCTTACAAGTCGTTTGTGGGATGTAAACCGCCAAGCTTTAGCGGTACTAAAGGGGCTATGGGATTAATCCAATGGATAGAGAAGATGGAGACTACTCTGGATATCAGCAGTTGTCCAGAACACCACAAGGTTCGCTATGCTGCACGATCATTCAATAAGCGGGCTTTGACATTGTGGAATTCACATATGTGAGCTAGAGGTACAGGTGAGGCATTAGCATTTCCTTGGGCATATTTGAAGACTCTACAGAGGAATGAGTTCTATCTGAAGAACAAGCTGCAGAGGATGGAAACAGAACTGTCCAACCATGTGATGAAAGGTGCTGATCACATGGGTTATACTACCCGCTATGATGAGTTGGTAGCTTTGGTGCCGGTCATGGCACAAACATTGGAGAAGCTGATCGATTGATATGTGGGTGGATTACCTGCCCGCATACAGGGCCTAGTCATTGCAGCAAGCCCTGTCACTTTGGAGTCAGCTATCAGCTTGTCAGGAAAACTTACTGACGTGATGGTAGCATCCGGGACTTTAAAAAAGGAACCTGACACTGGCAAGGGCATGGGAGAATCATCAAAGAGACCCACTCATCACCCTAGGAAAAAGCAGATGGTCATCAAGAACTATGTGATGGCCGCCCCACTCAATCAAGTAGCAGATGCACCACAGAACCCCAACAAGAGACCATACACTAGCACGTACCCTTTGTGTGCCAATTGTCAGTACTATCATACTGCTAATACTCCTTGCAAGCACTGCACATGATGTGGTAGAAAAGGCCATTGGGTTCAACAGTGCAGGGTGGCACCTGCTCAAGCAGTAAACAATGCTGCTTTGGCTCTCCCTCCACCTAACAATCCGAACCAAAACAATGGTGGATGCTATAACTATGGCAAGGTTGGCCACTAGTCAAGGAACTGCCCAAAGAGGATGAAGCCGAGAGTTCAAGCACCACGCGGAAGAGCTTTTTCTTTAGGATCTCCAGCTACTTGTCAGGACCCGAACATGGTCACTGGTACATTTCTTTTAAATGAATTTTATGCATCTATTCTATTTGACACTGGTGCGGATCAGAGTTTTATCTCGGCCGGCTTTGCATGCCAACTTAATCATGTTGAGAAATCCTTAGACTCCCCTTATGTCATTGAGGTAGCGAATGGGAAACAAATCACAGTTAGTACAATATTTAGAAACTGCTTATTAACACTTAATGGCCAAACATTCACCATCGATTTGATACCGATGGAGTTGGGCAGTTTCGATATCATTGTCGGGATGGATTGATTATCTCTCAATAGAGTGGAAGTCATCTGTTCTGAAAAGCTACTTCGATACCGATAGCGAACGACAACGTGTTGGAAGTTCGAGGGGATCAAGCAAAACAGAGTGTCAAAATCATATCATGCATAAAGGCGCGTAAATGTTTACAGAAGCAGTGCATAGCTTTCCTGGCTCACGTGGTGGAAAGACAGAAATACAAGGCCAAGATACAAGACGTGCGTGTAATAAAAGAGTATCCAGAAGTGTTTCCTAGTTCTTGGAGAAACTCCTGTTGCAAAATCTCCTTATAGGTTAGCACCGTCCGAGATGCAGGAATTGTCAAATCAACTGCAGGAGTTACTGGATAAAGGTTTCATCCGACCGTGCTACTCACCGTGGGGAGCTCCGGTTTTGTTCGTGAAGAAGAAGGATAGATCTTTTCGAATGTGCGTAGACTTCAGGGAGCAGAACAAATTAACCATCAAGAATCGGTATCCAGGATTATTGATTTGTTTGACCAATTACAGGGGGCACAATACTTTCCTAAGATTGATTTACGATATGGATATCATCAGCTCAGGGTACAGGAAGGAGATATCCCCAAAACGGCTTTTCGAACCAGATATGGGCATTATGAGTTTATGGTAATGCTCTTCGGATTGACAAATGCACTTGCGGTTTTCATGGACCTCATGAACCGGGTGTGCAAGCCGTATTTGGATCAGTTTGTCATTGTCTTTATTGATGACATACTGATTTATTCCAAGAGCAAAGCTGAACATGAGCAACACCTCAAGAAAATTTTGGAGCTATTGAAGAAAGAACAACTCTATGCCAAATTCTCTATGTGTGAATTTTGGTTAAGGGAAGTTCAGTTTTTGGGCCATGTATTCAACAGTGAAGGAATACATGTGGACCCTGCCAAGATTGAAGCTATTAAGAACTGGGATACTTCGACGACACCGACATAGATACAATCTTTTCTGGGACTAGCGGGTTATTATAGAAGGATTATTTCAAACTTTTCTAAAATAGCCTTGCCTCTCACCAAGTTAACTCAGAAGAGTGAGCCGTTTGTTTGGGAGCAGAAACAAGAAGATGCATTCCAGACATTGAAACAGAAGTTATGTGATGCTCCAATCTCATCTCTCCCAGAGGATACAGACGACTTTGTAGTGTATTGTGATGCTTCCCATCTGGGACTCGGTTGTGTGTTAATGCAGTGAGACAAAGTTATTGTGTATGCCTTAAGACATTTGAAGATACACAAGAAGAACTACACCACACATGACCTAGAACTGGGAGCAGTCGTCTTCGAACTGAAGATTTGGAGGCATTACATGTATGGCACCAAGTATACCATCTTCACTGATCACAAAAGTCTACAGCACATCTTTGATTAGAAGGAACTCAACATGCGATATTGACAGTGGGTTGAACTTCTGAACGATTACGACTATGTGATCAAGTACCATCTGGATAAGGCAAATGTTGTAGCATATGTGTCACACCCCGAGCCGGTGGGCCGGATCATGTGTCCCGCCGGGCGGAACGTTCCCGGGGCGTGATATCGGGAGTGATAATCGTGAATGATCAGATTGTTTACATAGCATCAACATTGAGAATAACTAAAGCACAAATAGCATTAAACTAGGATTACAAAGTTAAATTACAATCGTCAATGTTTGATAATTTAACTAAGTAAGCCTATCAAAAGAATCAAATGTTTACTATCTTGTAACTGTACAAGATATCAAAAGTGATTCATAACAATCACAAAATGTGTGCTTCACAAAAACTACTAGGTCCTCTAACCGGGCATCCTAGCATGCATTTCTGATCCTTAGCTTAATCCTGTACATCACCTGAGAAAGCATGAAAGAAAACAGAGTCAACACAATGGTTGGTGAGTTCATAAAGTTTAGTAGTTGAAAAATTGCTTTTGCAAACCTTTTCCGTAACAAACTTAACCTCTTTAACATCACCTGTAATATCCGATTCGGTATGCTTATATAGGGCATACGAAAAGGTCGAGCCTACAACCCGCCCAGACGCCATCCCACCACATACTAAACCACATATGACATTGTTGTTAATGATAATTAAGCATCTTACCTACATCCAGTCCTGTTTCCATCATAGCTTTAGCATTCTGTTTAAAATTTTACAAGTTTATAGCATTCACATAGCCTGGAATTTGTGTTTCTTGTGCGCAGATATTAGCTTCGTATTAGCATAGTTTAGAATTTACGAATCTCATGCATAGGTACAAGCTTTGCATTAGCATAGTTTAGCATTTACGTATCCCATGACTAGATACAAGCTTTGCATTAGCATAGTTTAGCATTTACATATCTCATGAATAGATTTAAGCTTTGCATTAGCATAGTTTAGCATTTACGTATCCCATGATTAGATACAAGCTTTGCATTAGCATAGTTTAGCCTTTACGTATCCCATGATTAGATACAAGCTTTGCCTTAGCATAGTTTAGCATTTACATATCTTATGAATAGATACAAGCTTTGCTTTAGCACAGTTTAGCATTTACGTATCCCATGATTAGATACAAGCTTTGCATTAGCATAGTTTAGCCTTTACGTATCCAATGATTAGATACAAGCTTTGCATTAGCATAGTGTAGCATTTACGTATCTTACGAATAGATACAAGCTTTGCATTAGCATACTTTAGCATTTACGTATCTCATGAATAGATACAAGCTTTTTGTCTTAGCATCTTAAGCCTATCAAGCATATAAGAGTTTATAGAATTACAAGCGCTTCAAGCATTCTAGCATATCAAGCGTATCAAGCATATCAAGCATATAAGTCTTTATGAGTTTGAGCATTCAAGCGTTCATAGTTAGTTTATAAAGCATCACAACATTTTAGCCTTTTCTTTCTTTGCATATTAGAAGCATCCGAGGTTTTAAGAAAAATAGTATAAAGGTATGTATTATTAACATGTAGTCTTAGCATTAGCACGTAGCATTAGCATGTAGCATTAGCACGTAGCATCAGCATTTAGCATTAACATGTAACATGAGTGTATGGCATTAACATGTAACATTAGCATGTAACATTAGCATATAGCATTTAAGTTAAGTGTATGAAGCATTAGCATTAGCATTTAGGATCAAGCTTAAGCTCTTAGCTTTTAGAATAAGTGTGATAAGCATTAGCCTTAGCATTATGAATAAGTATGAAAGCATTTAGAAAACATTTAAACATTCGTTTAAAATGTATAACATGCTTCTTAGTCCCGAAGTAAAACAAAATAGTTTGAAAACGGACAATGAACTCACTTGTGGTGCTAAGTATGAATTACCACAGATAATGCGCGCTCGTTAGTTGTAGCTTAAGTATCTTCAATACCTAAGTTGTTTTAAAAGATTCGAATACTATAAGTTTTTATAATATACGCATACTAAGGTTTTGGTCTCGGCGTGCAACTAAGTGTGCTATGTTACTAATGGATTTCTAAGTTCTCTCTATCAACTATAATACCTTACCCGTGTATAACCATTGTCGCATAGTTAGTGGCTATTAAACTTTAGCTATGTAAGGTTTATGTTTATTGCATTTAAAGTCTTTAATTAAAACATTTCGATGAGTTCCTTCAAGGTTAAACCATTAAGTTAAAATCATTTAATTAATTTAGGAAAGTTTATCATCAATTTCATTTATTAAAACCATAATTTATTTTAAGGAAATCATAAGTTAGTTTGTTAGACTTTAAGTTAATCCAATTTGATCAACTCTAAGCCTATAATTAAGTCTTAGCATGGTTTGTTTCTCGGATCATTTGTGTTTACAACTTAGCTTAAAAGTCCAATGGAACTATTGAACTTAGTTGTAAGTGGTATGATATCTACTAAGTATTGGGTGTTAATAATAAATTAACACTTCTACTTAGTTGATTCCTTGCTTTTTTGAAATTCATGCTTTATACTACAATGGTTCACATTCTTGATTTTGTTGCATAAATCTTTGCCTAACCTCAATCCCATTTGGTATATAAGGTTTATGTTCACATTTTTATCTTAGTTTAAAGTAGATAGATTATTGAAGTCCATGGTTTAGATGAGACATAAAACCGATTTGCATTTAAACCCAAATAAGCTTTTCCCATGCACACACACACACATGCATGAAAGTTTACGTAGCCCATCCATGCACACCATGCTATCCCCCATGTTCTTGGTTCGTTAAGTCTTGACCTAAGGTCCTTGGGCCGAAAGAGCTTGAGCGTATGAGTGTCATGGCCGAATGGGGCTTCACCCGACCGAAGTAGCTCCTGGCCGAAAGAGAGCTGCCGAAGCAATGGGAGCCAACCGAAGGAGGTGTATGGCCCGAATAGGTGGTGGTCGAATGGTCTAGATCGAATGAGACTAGGCCGATCGAATGGAGGTTTCCGGCGAATGGGGTTGGGCCGAATGTGGTTGCTTCGGCTACTAGCCTTTTGGCCGAAGGGAAACAGCAAGCTCATTCGGCGAGCTGGGTGGTGCCATTTGGGTGCTCGAACCTTGGCAGGTGCAGCTCCCCAAATTCGAGCATTTTGCCCTTTCCATGAAGCCACACAAGTTCCTACTTCATACTAAGTGTATCTTGTGGTGTTTCCCTAAGGTGTTGAGGTGGTTTAACCGGTTTCAAGGTATGGTTCGAAATAGGGTTTTGAAAACCCTAAAATCGTGACAAAGAACTCGTTCCTACCTTAAATTGGGCGATCTTGTGTTCTAGATCCTTGTACTTTCGTGATCTACGTGATGTGGTGGTCGTTTAGACACCAAAATGGCTCGAATTGGTTGAGAAATAGAGGAGATAGTGCTTGAACTTGTAGAGAGAGTGTGTAGAGAGAGAAAGTGACGGTTTTAGTGAGAGACATGAGGTAGATGAGTGGTAGGTTATGGCATTCAATGCCATTTAATATCTTGAATTGTTCCGATGTGTTCGGGTCCGTTAGGTTTCGCTCGGTTTCGCGTAGGAGCGTCGTTTCGTTTCGTTTTCGTGATGAACGTCTCGGTTTTAAAAATAAAGTTTATTAAATTAATTTAGGTGGTTATTCCTAGTAAATTAACTAAATTTCATTCGTTTATTTTAAATTTTCTGAAAACTTTTAAATTACAGTATAAATCGAATCGTATAATCGTCGCGCATATTCGTTCGAATCGTCACCCGTACGAATAAGACCATAACTACACTTTTCAATATGGTTTTCTAATTATTGGACATCATTCAGAACGTTAAACTTTCAGATGTATTCGTACAGATCATCACCTATATGAATAATCCGTCCATTTAGCATTCCTGTAACGATGTCTCTTATTGCTTTGTTCTGTTCAACCTCGCATACGTTTATAGAAAGTAGCATATTAACAAGTATCCGTGTGTCAATTCATTGTTGTCTGATATGTTTCTGACTGTTAAACCGAGAGATTTAATCAGATTGCTGAAACAATTGCATAATAGTTTAGTGTGAAGCATTACATGATGATAGCATACAAATAGTTCTCATAGTTTATACCTGAGTTACTGTGCAAGTTACTGTGCAGATCACTGTTCTGGTAACGTTTCCGGCACTGATGTTACAGTCTCCCATTGTTAGAGAAATTTCGTCTCGAAATTTAGGAATCATTATTCGGTACGACTTCATCTGTAAACAGTTAGGGATACATAGACTTCATGTGATCTTCGCGTTCCTAGGTAAACTTGGGTCCGCGCTTTGAATTCCAACGTGCCTTGACAATTGGGATACGGCTGCGCCTCAGTTTCTTAACCTTGCGTTCCATAATCTGCAAAGGGTCTTCGATAAAATACAAATGTTCGTCCAATTGAATTTCCTCAACTGGTATGAAGGGTGATTCGTCAGCAAGGCATTTCTTCAAGTTAGAGACGTGAAACACGTCATGCACACCACTAAGTTCATCTGGTAATCTTAGTCTGTACGCCACAGGACCATTACGTTCGATGATCTCGAACGGCCACACGTATCGTGGTGCTAATTTGCCTTTCTTTCCAAAAGGGAGTACATCTTTCCATGGGGATACCTTTAGCTGTCACACCCCGAGCCGGCGGGCCAGATCGTGTGTCCCACCGGGCAAAAGGTTCCTGGGGGGCAATATCGGGAGTAATAATCGTGACTGATCAGATTGTTTACATAGCCTCAACATTGAGAATAACTAAAGCACAAATATCATTAAACTAGGATTACAAAGTTAAATTACAATCGTCAATGTTTTATAATTTAACTAAGTAAGCCTATCAAAAGAATCAAATGTTCACTATCTTGTAACTATACAAGATATCAAAAGTGATTCATAACAATCACAAAATGTGTAATTCACAAAAACTACTAGGTCCTCTAACTGGGCATCTTAGCATGCATTTCTGATCCTTAGCTTAATCCTGTACATCACCTGAGAAAGCATCAAAGAAAACAAAGTCAACACAATGGTTGGTGAGTTCATAAAGTTTAGTAGTAGAAAATAGCTTTTTCAAACTTTTTCGGTAACAACCTTAACCTCTTTAACATCACCTGTAGTATCTGATTCGGTATGCTTATATATAGGGCATACGAAAAGGTCGAGGCTACAACCCGCCCAGATGCCATCCCACCACATATCTTTTGTAAATCCAGAAAGAAGATTAGTACCAATTGAGACTCCTTCTCATGCTAGTTCTTCAAATGCAAAAATGGCCCTGATGGTACAGAATGATGTTGGGGAGAATTGGGATTTCAGATTAAGTTCTGATAAGCGAGCAGATGAGAAAGCTTGTGTTGCAGAGATCAAGGAAGTTGCTGATCCTAGTGCTGAGAATGATTCACAAGAAATGAAGACTAGATTGGATAAGTCATCGGGATCGGAGGATGAAAGTTCTTTAGGCTCAGAAAATCAAGGAGAAACAGATGCTGATTCTGAAGATCAACACACCACAATTTGCTTTGATAGTGGATACTGCCTCTTCATCTCAGGTTGGTTAGGTATATGATGAATATTCATCACTTAATTCCAGATGTTTTCATTGCTTGACCTTGAAACTAAGGTCTTGGCTTATCAGGAGCATAATGCAGACCTTATAAGTGATCTCAACCAATGTATTAAGGCAAATCGTGTTTTAAAATGAAATGAAAAATATTTTCAAGCTAAAATTGATTTATTAAATAGGTAATTACATGAAGCTGAGATGGCTGTGTTTAATAAGCAAGATGCTCTCACTTCTTATCTCAACATTATTAATGAGACAAAGAAGAAGCTAGCCATAGTCTAATGTGGCTAGGAGACTTTGACTCAAAAGCTTAAGAGCTATGAGAGTGCTTCATATATCATTGAGCACATGATCTATGATGGGACTGATATGAAGGGGAAGGGTAAAGAAGCAAAGTACCACCATTTTCCTCCACCAGTTTTAAAATTTTTTGTTAACTTACCTAATGAAAAAGAAATCAAAGATTTTCAAGTTAAAACTCCTTTAGTAATTAAGCCTATTGGAGTCATTTCAGATGTGAGTTCTTCATCGTCTGAGGAATCATTTGTGGAGGGAGTGGTTGAGGATTGGATCTCTGATTCTGAGGATGATTCTGATTCTTCACCTCATGTGTCCATTATTAAGAATCAGACATCTTGTGTCAAAAAGGTTGACCTAATCCCACCTAAGACAAGTTTGTCTTCAAAATTCTCCAAAGCAATAGGCTTTGTAAAGGCTTCACAAGAGGGTGACGCAAGTGGGTCCAACATGACTGAGAATCTTGATTTTAATGGGACAAAGGGTTTGGGTTTCAAACATGATAAGACAAAATGAACTGATTTTCATAGAAACCATGTTTCTAAATTTCCAAACAAACAGCTTCATAATAAAACTAAACAGTTTTTTTTTTCCAAAAGATAAACGAGCTTGTTTTGAATGTGGTGCATTAGGACACTTTGCTAGATCTTTTCCTAAGTTGGTTAGACCACATTCTGCACCATATAGAAAAACAAATCAGTCTGTTGTTAAGGAGGTCAAATATGTTCATCACTTACCTCAAGTCAGACCCAAACACCCACCTCCTGTCAAGTCTCAGGATAAATATAAAAGGATAATGGTTGATAAAGATATACCCAAGATTGTTCCTGTGAAACAATCCAAGCCATCTTCTGTCTATTTGAAAAAATCTTTCAATAAAAACACCATCTGGAAGGCTAATGCTAAGTCTTCTGAGACTTTAGCTTCAAAGATTGAAAATTCTTCAAACCTTCCAGATAAAATGACTTTAGATGGACAATGGATTGAAATGAAAATCCTAGACTCATTGGGTAAACCCAAGACTATAAAGGCTTGGGTTCCTAATTTCAACTAATGATTTGTGTATGTGTAGGTTGCCCCAAATGCTGCTCTTAACAACACTTGGATTGTTGATAGTGGGGCATCAAGGCACATGACTAGAGACATATCTTTTCTTACAAATGTCAATCCAATTAGAGGAGGATATGTAGCTTTTGTTGTTGACAAAGGTAGTTTTATTACAGGAGAAGGAATTCTTTAAAATGGTCAAGTTTCATTTGACAAAGTAAGGTATGTGAAGCAGCTGGAGAACAATCTTCTCTCCGTATCACAAATTTGTGACGAGAAGTACAAATTTCTTTTTGATGATGGTAGCTGCTACATTCTCAAGCAAGGTATCACCATTCCTGAACACTGGATTTTGATGTCAGCTCCTAGAAAGCTGGATTTGTATGTTCTCAACATGGCCACAGCTTTAACTACATCTTCTACAGCTTCATGTTTTATGTCCAAGGAAACAGAAAAAGATTCAATCCTTTGGCACAAGAAGATGGGTTATTTGAGCCTGCACAAGATGAATCATTTGGTTCACAACAATCTGGTTGAAGGAGTGAGTTTAAAGTATTTCAAACTGTCTGATGTCTGCATCTCAGTTCTGGAATGAGGCAGTAGCTAATGCTTGATTTACTTTGAATCGGATGTTCGTTGTCAAGAGACATGGGAAAACTTGCTTTGAATTTCTCCATAACAAAAAACCAAATCTTAAGTATCTTGAACCTTTTGGTGCTCCATGCACAATGCTTAAGAAACATGAGCAAGGCAAGTTCAATGAGAAGGTGGAAGAAGGCTATTTTCTTGGGTATGGCACTCCTAATAAAAGAGTATACAACAGATCAACTTACAATGTGGAGGAGTGGTACCATGTGGATGTTCAGAGATACACTATGCCACCACCTGTAAAGGGTCCAGACTGGATGTTCAATTATTTTGACCTCTTTGACTCATTCAGTATGCCTCCCATGTATTCTAATGAAGATGTTGCTGTTCAACTTAAGTATGATGCACAAAATGCACCTGATGAACCAGTGCAATCTTCATCTGTTCCAGTTCCTATGAAGACACATGATGACATTTCAGACTCTATTGATCTTCACTCTCAGCCTAAAATTCTAGAATCAGATGTTGAAAATATTGTACCTGCTTTTGAGGATCTTAATCTTAATAATCTTATCCAGAAGTTGTTGTTCCTGCTCACCCAGTGGTAAGAATTTACAACATGCATCCTCAGATGAACATCATTGGAGTCTTGAATGATGGGGTGAAGACTAAAACCAATTATCTTCAGGTGGTCCTGTTGACATACTTGACTTGGGAGATGTAAACTTTTGAGCCCATTCATGTATTATCTCCCAAGTCGAACCCAGAACCATTACTGAAGCCTTGAAAGAAGAATCATGGGTAGATGCAATGCAGGAAGAGTTTCTGTAGTTTAAGAAGCTTGAGTTTGGCAGCTTGTTGATAAACCTAAGGGTGCTAAAGATATTGGCACCTGATGGGTTCTACACTGCAGACGTGATGATCATGTCATTGTGGTCAGAAACAAAGCACGACTGGTGGTGCAAGGTTTTTTCACAGATTGAAGGAATTGACTACAATGAAGTGTTTGCACCGGTTGCTCGTCTTAAAGCAATTCGAATTTTCCTGGCCTATGCATCCTACAAGAAGTTCAAAGTTTATCAGATGGATGTTAAGAGTGCATTCCTTCATGGTGTGATAAATGAAGTTGTGTATGTCAATCAACCTTTCGGGTTTGAAGATCCATTACATCGTGACCAAGTCTACAAGCTAGACTAGGCTTTATACGGATTCCCCCAAGCTCCGCGAGCGTGGTACGAGACGCTTTCTACTCACCTTCTGAACAACGGGTTTAGAAGAGGTGTCATTGGCTGCAAATTGTTCATTCAAAAGAAGGATGGGGATTTAAATTACATAAAAATACGCGTTTTGCGTTTCGACATAAAACTATTTATTTAAATTACATAAAAATACGCGTTTTGCGTTTCAAATCTGTAACGAAGTTAGGAACCAAACACCCGAGAGGAAACCGAACACTCAAGAGGTATAAAAACCCTAATTCACATTAAATTCTCATATTAATACATCACCAAGCTCACTCTCTCTCTTCATTTCCGGATTCCCCACTCTCACACTATAAATCAACGAAAAAACTTCAAGATCTCACTCGTTTCTTAGCCAAATTGTGCAAATTTGGTATCCACACGAAGCTCTCAACATTCTCTACACGAAAGTACCAAGGATCGGGCTTGAAACTGTCTAGAAACGAAAGTGAGGTGAGCCACAAATCTCGGTTTTTCAGGGTTTTCGCAAAAACCCAGCTCTTGAATTGGAGATCGATGTTGATCCATCAAACCATGATGGATTTGCATGAAAATGACCTCACCAAGTTCGGAAAACAACAAAATAAGAGTTCATGGGAGTTGTAGGTCAATATCGACACAAGAACAGTAAGTTCGATGGATGAATGTGGCTGAAAAGATTAGTATCGATGACCAGCTGACATGGGGACTTCCATCGACCCTATTAGGTTTGACAACTGCAAAATCGACCAAATGTATCGACCAGTCCAAGTGTTCTGCAACCTTTGACCGTCGATATTATCTTCGAACCTAAACAGGTCATCGACCTTAAGCACCTGTCGATATTGCTAGTATCGACAGGGAGCTGCATCTGTTGTTCATCGATATTACAAGATCGGTGCCCTCATTTCAGGCCAACATTGTGTCGATATTGTTCCGTCTATAAGATCCAAGTATTCTAAAACCATAATCAACTCAAATGGGTTAGAAATAAAGGCACAATATCCATTGACCCTATTAGGTTATTCTCGATACAAACTTAAACATCTTCAAAACTCACTTAAACTATAACCTAAGAGTATTAAACATTAAAGGAGATAACCTAGAACATCTAGATGGGTAATAATAAGCTATACTATTGCTATAATTTTATTTGTGTTACCCTAAAAAGAGAAGAATTAATTTGAAATGCTATTACATCAAACACTTTTGAAAGATATACTTTTATATATGAACTAATGGGTTTTGGTAACTTAATACTTATGTTAACATAATAAAATGATGAAAATCATTCTATGCTAATCCAAGTAACATGCTAAGTTCTAACTTAAGAAACTTAAGTTCATTACTTTGAAAATATTATGGTTTTCAAATCTCACAAAGTAACAAGGTTATGTCTAAGTCCAAAACTGTAACATCAGTGCCGGAAACGATGCCGGACCAGTGATCTCAACAGGAACTTGCACAGTAACTCAGGTATAAACTACGTGAACTATGTATATGCTATTGACAATTGATGCTTGACACTAAACTAGTATGTAACTGTTTCTGAAACCTGATTAAATCTCACGGTTTAACAGTCAGAAACACATCAGACAACACTGAACTGACACACAGATGCTTGACTAAATGCTATTACGTGTAAACGTATGCGAGGTTAAACAGAACAAAAACCATAACAGATGTTGTTGCAGAATGCTAAACCGACGAATTATTCGTATAGGTGACGATCTGTACGAAGAAATCAGAAAGTTTAACGTTCTGACATGATGACTGAAAAGTAGAAAACAAGAATCAGAAAGTGAAACCAACGTCGTGTTCATTCAGGAGACGATTCGAACGAATATGCGCGAAGGTGACACGTTCTGATGAAACGATAACGAAGAACGAAATGAATGATAATAAATTTAAGAAAAATTTAATATTAAACATTTATTGGGAATCACAATCATTTAAAACTTTAAAAATAAATTCATTTTAAATATAATATACAATATGTGCGATGTTGACGCGAGTTGACGAAACCCTTCAATTTCGATAAAATAATTCAAGAAAAGTTTATATAAAATCTTTACCAGAAATAACCACCTTCCAAATAGTTAGAAATAAATTCTTTTATTTAGTTTATAAAATACGCGCGTAACGTGCCGGAAATGCGACAAAAACGAGCAACCGAAACGAAACCGAATACCCCCCGGAGTATATAAGACATGAATGAGGCATTTTTCCTCATTTATGTCATTCCCCTCTCTAGCTACCAAACCGTCATTCTCTCTCTCTCTAAAATTTACACCTTAAAATCACCATAACTCCTTCAATCCTTGGTGAAATCTTGTGTTTTTGGTGTCCATACGAAGCTCTCAACATCCTCTACTTCAAAGTACAACCGATCTGAACGTTTGTCCAGCTGATTTCGAGGTAATGAAGCTTGAAACACACGAAAACTAGGATTTTTGGCACTTTGTTCACACCTCACCCTCAACCGGTTAAGATAGCCACCTCATATGATGTTTCTACCAGTCTTAAGCTAAACCGAACTGTTAGGCGAGTAGGGAAGCCATGGTTGAGCCTACATGTTGCAGGAAATCGAAGCTGATGATGAAGAAGATGGTGGTTCGTGGCTTAGAGATCGGCCGAACCTTTATGGACTTGAGCTCTAAGGTGGCCGAACCTGTGGTGGACCGAATCTCCTGCTGACCAAGCCATGATGGAGCCACGAACCTCCCATGCTCTCGAACTATCATCCGCGAACCATGCATGCGAGTTCCGAACCCATCACCCACGAACCTTCATTTTGCCGAACCTTGTCTGCATGGGCGAACCCTGCTGTCACGACCCATCTTTGGCCGAACCTACCCATCATCCACGAACCCTGCATGTGCTATCCACGAACCCATGGTCGGCGAAACTTCCTTCTTTGCGAAACTTGAAGCCGGCCGAACCTATGGTGATGCCACAAACCCCTGGTCACCAAACCTATACATGGCCGAACCTAATACTATCTATGAACCCACACGAGGCGAACCTTATCACTGCGGAACCTAGAATCATGATGGCTGCGAGCCGCATAATCACAGCCGAACCCCTGTAACTAGCCGAAGGAACCACGAACCTCGTGACAGTGGCTAATAGGTTCGCTGATCCCATGAGGACCGAACCCTTGATAATGAGACCATGTACAAAAGCAATAGGTTCGCTGGAAAACCTGGACCGAATTCATACCACCCATTTAACAAACACTTAGCCCATATCATCTGACCCAATGACCTTCGGCCCAACCTCATTTGGCCCACATAACTTATACAGCCCAAATTTATTCTTCAGCCCAATGATTAAGGATTCGGCGCACATAATAACAAGGTTAACACACATCTCTAATAATGGTTTAATGAACCTAGGTATGATTAGGATGGTTTATTACTACAAAGGTGGTGAAATCAAAAACAAAGCATACTAACATTAACTTAGAATAGTTAAGAGTTGGTAACAATCTATGATAACCAAACAAGGGCCGAATGATGACCGAGACTCACAAGTGTTAGCCAATTTTAGGGCTAACACATACACACCTACACATAAACCATAACTCATACTTATAGGTTACATACAACGTGAAATCAATACAGGATCTTGAGACCAACAACAAATACTACAACGAGCGCTTGCATTCTAAATTAAGCTAAGTCAACCACTTTAACAATAAGGTGAGTTCATTTGTCCCTTTTCAAACATATTTGTTTTACCTGGAGACTGAGAAGCATGTTATACATTTTAAACAAGTATTTGAAATGTTTTATAAATGCTCTTACAATTATTCATAATTTAACTACTAATGCTTATGATTGTTCCACTTGTTGTGAAAACTAGAAGCCATGACTTGGACATAAATGTTAATGCTACATGCTCAAACTATGTGCTCATGCTATGAACTTTATGCTCAAACTACATGCTATTGCCAATGCTATAAGCTACATGTTAAACTAAAAGCTAATACTACATGCTAATGCTACAAACTATATGTTGAACTATATGCTAATGTGAAGGTGATGAACTGTATGCTCAAACTATATGCTAATACTAGATGCTAAATGCTAAAAGCTATGATTTTGTGCTGAATGCTAAGCTTGTATCTATGCATGAGATACGTAAATGCCAAACTATGCTATTGCAAGCTGGTATCTATGCATGGGATACGTGTGAGCTAAACTATACGAATGCAAAGCTTTTACCTATATATGAGATACGTAAATGCCAAACTATGCTAGAGCAAGGCTTGTATCTGCATATATGAGATATGTGAATGCTAAACTATGTGTGTGGACAGCTTGTGTCTATATATGAGATACGTAAATGCCAAACTGTGCTAGAGCAAGGCTTGTATCTACATATATGAGATACGTAAACGCTAAACTATTTTGATGCTAAGCTAAAATCAATTCATGAGATACGTAATGGCTAAACTATGCTAGAGCAAAGCTTGTATCTAGTCGTGGGCTACGTAATTGCTAAACTATGCTAGAGCCAAGCTTGTACCCATGCATGAGATTGGTGATAGCTAGACTATGATTTGTGAAACCATTATCCTTGTACAACATACTTAAAAGCTAATCTACGTGGATGCTATACACTTGTAAACTTTTAAACAGTATGCAAAAGCTACGATGAAGACGGAATTGGGTTGTAGGTAAAACACTTAATTACCATTAACAACGGTGTCATATGTGGATTAGTATGTGGTGGGATGGCGTCTGGGCGGGTTGTAGACTCGACCCTTTCGTATGCCCTATATGAAAGCATACCGATCTGGATATTACATGTGATGTTAATGAGATTGAGGAGGTTACCGAAAAAGGTTTGCTAAAACTATTTTTCAACTACTAAACTATATGAACTCACCAACCATTGTGTTGACTTTGTTTTCTTACATGCTTTCTCAGGTGACGTACAGGAGTAAGTTAAGGCTTAGATTGCATGCTAGGATGCCCAGTTAGAGGACCTAGTAGACTTTTGGAAAGCACATATTTTGTTGTTGATGCGAGTCACTTTTGATATCTTGTACATATACAAGATAGAAACATTTGGTTTTTTTTTGATAGGTTTACTTAGTTAAATTATCAAACATTGATATTGTAGTTTAACTTTGTAATCCTAGTTAAATGTTATTTGTACTTTAGTTATTCTCAATGTTGATGCTATGTAAACAATCTGATCATCCCGATTATCACTCACGATATCGCGCCCCGAGAACCTTCCGCCCAGCGGGGAAGTCGATCCGTCCCGCCGGCTCGGGGTGTGACAGATTGGTATCAGAGCTCAAGGTTATAGAGAATAATAGGTCATTTACTTAAAACGGTTTGGCCTAAACTATAACTTAGGGACCCTCATCTAGAGAGCATAAGATTTAGGTTTGCATTGTGTCTTCTGCATTCGATCATTGCACTAACCAATATCCTTTTGGTTATGATCAGAATGCCGCCCAGAAGACAACCGACTCCGCAAGCCTCAGCACCTCACTCATCAACCCCTACACCACCTGATTCACCACCGCCACCTCCTCCTCCACTGAACCCTCCTCCAAACCCGAATGCTACTCCAGCTCTCGATCCTGCTACCGTTGCTTTGGCAACACTACTGAGCAGTCTACTGACGAACCAACGGATGGATGTCATCCCATAGATGATAAACAGGATTCAAGGCCATGGCAAAAACTCTGGCCATACTACAGGAGAAGCTAGTAGGAACACTTGCACTACTTCAAACTGCTCCTACAAGTCATTTGTAGGATGCAAGCCGCCCAGTTTTACTGGTGTTGAAGGAGCTGTTGGACTGATCCAATGGCTGGAAAAGATGGATACCACCTTGGACATTAGTGGTTGTCCAGAACATCATAAAGTTCGCTATGCAGACGGGTCTTTTAGCAAGCGAGCTTTGACGTGGTGGAACTCCCAGATCAGAGCTCGAGGTAGAGATGAAGCACTAGCCATGCCTTGGGCAGTTTTCAAAATCCTCTTGAGGAATGAATTCTGTCCCAAGCACGAACTACAGAAGCTGGAAGTTGAACTCTCAAACCATGTGATGAAGGGAGCTGATCACATGACTTTCACCACTCGCTATCACGAATTGGTAGCTTTGGTGCCAGAGATGGTGCCAACTATGGAGAAGCTGATCGACAGATATATATGGTAGGACTACCCTCTTGCACTCAAAGCATTGTACTGGCTGCAAACCCGGCTACTCTAGAGTCGGCTATCTCTCTATCAGCGAAACTCACTGATGTGATGGTGAAGTCAGGAGTGTTGAAGAACGACTCGGAAAAAGCTAAGGAGGAAATAACAAAAAAGCTCGAGCACCACCAAAAGAAGAAACAGAAGGTCGTCAAGAACTATGTGATGGCCGCTCCTCTGAGACAAGCCCCTGCGATACCTGCTAATGCTGCACCTAAAAACTATGTTGGAGTGCATACTCAGTGTACCACTGCAAGTATCATCATTATGCTACGGTGCAGTGTAGAAAGTGCACAAACTGTGGTCGATCCGGCCACTAGGTTACACAGTGCCGCACTCCCGCAACACAAGCTACCAACAATGCTGCTAGAGCATTACCTCCACCACAAAACCCAGGCAATAACAAAAACAACAATAGGGGATGCTATAACTGTGGAGAAGTGGGTCACTTCTCCAGAGACTGCCTGAAGAGAGTGCAACAAGAAGCACAAGCACCTCGTGGAAGGGCTTTTGTTATCGGAGCCAATGCAGCACGCCAAGACCCTAATGTGATGGTACATTTCTTTTACATGACTCTCATGCATCTATCCTGTTTGACACTGGTGCAGACCAGAGTTTTATTTCATCTAACTTTGCACTCCAACTTAGTCTTACTGAGGAAACTTTAGACCCCCCTTACATTATCGAAGTAGCAAATGGGAAACAAATCACAGTTAGCACTATACTTAGGAACTGCCCACTTACACTCACTGATCACACATTCACCATCGACTTGCTACCGATGGAGTTGAGCAGTTTCGACATCATTGTTGGGATGGATTGGCTCTCTCCCAATAGAGTGGAAGTCATTTGTTCTGAAAAGCTACTTCGGATTCCATTGGCGAGTGATCGTGTATTGGAAGTTCGTGGGGATCAAGCGAAGCGAAGTGTCAAAATCATATCCTACATAAAAGCGCGTAAGTGTCTACAGAAGAAATGTATAGCTTTCTTGTCTCACGTGGTGGAGAAGGAGAAAGACAAGAAAACGATACAAGATGTGTCGATAGTAAAGGAATACCCTGAAGTGTTTCCTGAAGACCTACCTGGTTTGCCACCTGTGCGACCGGTGGAGTTTCGTATTGATTTGATTCCTGGAGCAACACCTGTTGCTAAATCTCCTTACAGGTTAGCACTTTCGAAGATGCAGGAATTTTCGAACCAACTATAGGAGCTAGTCGACAAAGGTTTCATCCGACCGAGCTACTCACCTTGGGGAGCTTCGGTTTTGTTCGTGAAGGAGAAGGATGGATCCTTTCGTATGTGCATAGACTACAGGGAGCTAAACAAACTAACCATCAAGAATCGGTATCCATTACCGAGGATTGATGATTTGTTTGACCAACTGCAAGGAGCACATTACTTTTCGAAGATTGACATGTGGTCTGGATACCACCAGCTCAGATTTCAAGACGAAGACATACCAAAGACGGCGTTTCGTACCAGATACGGGCATTACGAGTTTATGGTGTTTCCTTTTGGATTGACGAATGCACCCGTGGTTTTCATGGATCTCATAAACCGAGTGTGTAAGCCGTACTTGGATCAATTTGTCATTGTTTTCATTGATGACATATTGATCTATTCCAAAAGCAAAGCAGAGCACGAACAACATCTTAGAATGATCTTGGAACTGTTGAAGGAAGATAAACTCTATGCCAAATTCTCTAAGTATGAATTTTGGTTAAAAAAGGTTCAATTTCTGGGTCATGTAGTCAACAGCGAAGGAATACATGTAGACCCTGCCAAAGTCAAGGCAATAAAGAACTGGGATACTCCGAAGACACCGATGGAGACACGTTCCTTACTAGGCTTGGCAGGCTATTATAGAAGGTTTATCTCAAACTTTTCTAAGATAGCCCTTCCACTCACCAAGTTAACACAGAAAAGCGAGCCGTTCGTTTGGGAACAGAAGCAAGAAGATGCTTTTCAGACCTTGAAGCAAAAGCTATGTGATGCTCCGATCTTATCTCTCTCAGACAGTTGTGATGACTTCGTAGTGTACTGTGATGCATCCCATCATGGACTTGGTTGTGTACTGATGCAACGAGACAAAGTTATCGCGTATGCTTCGAAACAACTGAATTTCTATGAGAAGAACTATACTACTCATGATCTAGAACTGGGAGCAGTGGTATTCGCATTAAAGATTTGGAGACATTAATTATATGGCACCAAGTGTACCATATTTACTGATCACAAGAGTTTGCAGCACATATTCGATTAGAAGGAACTCAACATGCGACAGTGACGTTGGGTTGAACTTCTGAATGATTACGACTGCGTAATCAAGTACCATCCGGGCAAGGCAAAAGTTGTAGCTGATGCCTTGAGTCGGAAGGAACGGGTCAAACCCTTGCGCGTCAGAGCAATGGGGATGACTGTGCAGACAAGCCTACATGACCACATTATTCAAGCACAACAAGAGGCTGTTGAACGAGGAAACTTGAAGAAGGAACTATATTGTGGAGCAGAAAAGCAGCTTGAAACAAAGCCCGATGGAATTTTCTACTACAAGGATCGTGTATGGATTCCTGCTGTGGATGAATTGAGGAAGCTTATCTTTGATGAAGCACATAAGACCAAGTACTCTGTGCATCTCGGTGCTGATAAGATGTACCAAGACTTACGGATGTTTTATTGGTGGCCGGGTATGAAGAAAGACATAGCTGAGTACGTTGGTCAATGTCTTACGTGTGCCAAAGTGAAGGCGGAACACCAGAAACCGTCAGGTTTACTGAACAGCCTGAAATTCCACTTTGGAAGTGGGAACAGATAGCTATGCACTTTGTCACCAAGCTACCCCGCACTTCTAGTGGTCATGACACTATTTGGTTTATCTTTGATCGATTAACCAAATCTGCTCATTTCTTGCCAATGCGAGAAACTTCTACGACGGATAAACCGGCAAAACTCTACATCAACGAGATAGTGGTACGCCATGGTGTGCCATTATCTATCATATCAGATTGTGATAGCAGGTTTACATCAAAGTTCTTGCAATCATTGCAGAAATCTCTAGGGACACACTTAAATCTGAGTACAGCTTACCATCCATAAACGGATGGTCAGAGCGAACGTACTACACAGACCCAGGAGGACATGTTGAGAACCTGTGTCTTGGACTTCGGTGGAAATTGAGACTCTCATTTGCCACTTATCGAATTCTCCTACAACAACAGTTATCATAGTAGCATCGGATGTGCACCGCTCGAGGCTCTCTATGGTCGAAAATGTCGATCCCCGATCTGTTGGTCTGAGGTGGGAGATAATCGAATAACTGGGCCATAACTCATTCAAGAAACCACAGAAAAATTGCTCAGATACAACAAAGACTACAAACAACCCGAAGCAGACAAAAGAGCTATGCTGACAAACGGCGCAAGCCGTTGGAATTCCATGTGGGATACCGCATCATGTTAAAGGTATCCCCATGGAAAGGTGTTGTCTGTTTTGCAAAGAAAGGCAAACTAGCACCACGGTACGTGGGACCGTTCGATATCATCGAACGTATTGGTCCTGTGGCGTACAGACTTTGATTACCTGATGAACTCAGTGATGTACATGACGTGTTTCACGTCTCAAACTTGAAGAAATGCCTTGCCGACGAATCACTCGTTATAGCAGTTAAAGAAATTCAATTGGATGAACATCTAAACTTTGTTGAAGAACCTTTGGAGATTATGGATCGCAAGGTTAAGAAACTGAGGCGAAGTCGTATCCCGATTGTCAAGGTTCGATGGAACTCAGAGCTCGGACCCGAGTTCACTTAGGAACGCGAAGATCACATGAAGATCAAATATCCCCATCAGTGCCGGAAACGTTGCCGGAACAGTGATCTCAACAGTAACTTGCACAGTAACTCAAGTACAAACTACGTGAACTATGTATATGCTATTGACAATTCATGCTTGACACTAAACTAGTATGTAACTATTTCTGAAATCTGATTAAATCTCACGGTGTAACAGTCAGAAACAAATCAGACATCACTGAACTGACACACAGATGCTTGACTAAATGCTATTATGTGTAAACATATGCGAGGTTAAACTGAACAAAAACCATAACAGACGTTGTTGTGAATGCTAAACCGACGAATTATTCGTATAGGTGACGATCTGTACGTAAATCAGAAAGTTTAACGTTCTGAAATGATGACTGAAAAGTAGTAAACAAGAATCAAAAAGTGAAACCAACGTCGTGTTCGTTCGGGTGACGATTCGTGTAACATCATTGTAATTCCGGTCGTCCGTACATATGTACGATTTTACTGTTATGACATGATATGATTATTATTATAAATGATGATGCATTATTTGACGATTATCACTGTTATTGGTATACATATTTAGAACATATTATACGCGTAAACCATGGGAAGTTTAGTTGAAACCTAACTAAACAGAACAAGTGAGTTTATCGCAATTACATTTCTGATAGTTATGGATTATGGTATGGAATGGAAAGGAATTAGGAGTTTGTTATGGTCTGGTTGCTAAACATAGTCAATGACACATGGTCATGGTTTATCGAAATAGTGGTGGGACGGCGTAGGAGAGGTTGCGATCTACCTCTGCATATGCCCTATACATATGCATATTTCGGTCTATCATGGATGTGTTAGTGATATGGTTTAGTGGGATTTGGATTGGGATTGATAATATTAAAGTTAATAAAATAATAAAAATGATATTGAGAATATTTACACGTTTGTGAGGTTACGATCATAAATTTAAACGCGAATGTTATTTCAGAAATATTAACTTAAAAATATATTCGCGTGGGTGACGATTCACACGAATACAATTATTAGGAATAATAATCTGAAATGATATTCCATAAATCGTAAATCGAATCGAAATACGATACGAACGTCGGATTCGCAAAGGTGACGATCTTTACGAATACGTACGTAAGTGACGCGTTTCGACGAGATAATTAAATAATATCTAACGATATTAAATTAAAAGATGAAAATTTAAAACGTTTATTAGGATTTACAACCTTAAACGAAAAAGAACAAATGAATTTATTTAAAGAACTGACTTAATGAAAATAAACGGAGACACTTTATTTAAACGATTTTCTTTAAAATAATTTTATTACAACAAAACCATATTTATTTAAAAGAGTTATGTTTAAATATGTTCACCAGAAGAACCTGTAAATTTATAAAGATTGACGCATATTAAATGAAATCATCTTACGAAATGATCTGAATTAAGACATTTTTATTAAAATATAATTTGATTGTTTTAAAGGTGTTATGTTTTAAATATATTACGAGTCAAAAAGCGAGCATTTGTAATATTAAAACGCGATAAAAACGAGACCGAACACGTGGTGAATACACGCGATAAAAGAAACGAGAACCTTTCTTCTTCTTTCATTTTCACCAACCTCTTTCTCTCTCTAAACCTACATTCACGAAACTCTACTCTCTCACTACATTCTCTCTAAGTTATCTCCTTCGTTATCCAACGGATTCGCGAGATCTTGGTGCCCAAACGACCGTGTGAACGAGAGGAACAAGAAGATACGAAGAAAGCCTACATTGGATCATTATTCAAGGTAAATCTACATTTTTCTTTCTGGTTTTGTTAAAGAAGTTCATAAGTACTTTGATGCCATCTTAAACCAAGTTTAGGGTTTTATTTTGCTTAAATTGGATTAGTGATGAACCGTATAAAGCCATAGACAAATTGTAGCTCTAGGAACTTGATGATGACGATGATGGACAACCAAGGACTGCAGGTTCGTGAGGGTGGGGGGGGGGCTGTAGGGATTTTGTGATGTTTATCAAAGTCATATTAACCATTTTTATGATGAAAACGCAGCGGAGTTTATTCTTAAAACATTTTAAGATTAGTGAGTTTATGTGTCATATACACTTGTTAAAACAAAAACCCAAGAACAATGGATCTAAATATGAAATAACATGCTATCAAATAACCATTCAAAAACATCATATACTACCTCTTAGAACTCGTGTAATATAAGATGAAGATGATGATGTTTGAGAGCTAAATCTTCAAGCAAGAAGACCTCAAATCCGCGATACCCCAAGCCACCAACAAACACCTTGAATGCTAGGTTTCCAACACAAGATTTCAGCCCTAGAATACACTTGTTTCCAGCTGAAAATCAACCTCTTAAAACCACTTTTCTGCTGTGAAAATGGAGAAGAAAAAGGGAGAAAAGGCTTAGAGATTCTTGAGGAGAGAGAGAGTTTTTGCATGTATGTTTATCATCAAATGAATGCAGCTAAATTAAGTGGGTGTGGCCTCCCAAGACCACATAAGGGCCGAATTTTTTGGTCCAATGGGGTGGCTCCCTTTCAAATCTTCCCACCTAATTTTTTTAAACAAGATTTTAATTAAAACCCCTTTTAATTAAAACTTGTAACACATTACAAGTCATGTTACATTTTATAAACTTTAATAATGTTACTTAACCATTAAATAACAATTATAAAGTAATCTCTCATAAATAAATAAACCCATGTTGTTTATTAATTTCTCAAGTGCATCTATTTAGAAAACCACTTTCTAAATGTCTTAAGTGTTATTATTTATTTAATTGATCAAATCAATAAACAAATATAGTAGGTGTTTGTCTAGCTTGTTGTTGGGTATGACCTGGCTTGGATCATATCACATTAGCCACATCAAATTAATATGTATCTTGGGCAGATCGAATTCTACAATCTCCCACTTGCACAAGATTCATAGAAGATTGATGCAAGCAGCAAATAACGCCTAGCAACGGTTTGCTACTCCTAATGTATATGACTAAGTGCCATTCAATAACATCATCCTCTTCAAGTACCTTACTTGAATATGATTTAGGTGAATCAATCATTTATCCTTTTGTTACAGATGTCATGTTAAATCCTAGAGACATATTGTTGTCATTCTCTGACGATTTAACTTTAACAGGCCTTAGACATCTTACTCTCAACGAATAAGAGGAACAAATTCCATCTTGACTACATACGTCTCTCACAATCACCTTGTATCATACTTGAACTCAGCCTTATGTACTGCCATGTTTCAGAACAGCAAAGTACTAAGTCAAAGTACAATACTTGGTGAAGATCAAGACCCAATATGTATCTCAGGTCTGAGGACACAATAATATTCTCCTTTACTCAATATTTCTTATGACTAATCACAGAGATTCCATGAAGAAATATTTGAGAGCGGGCCAGTCCTATATCTATATCCCATAGAAATCAATGAACCTTGGCAGCAACCTCTTGCTCTATTTTCATACCTTGTGAATATCAACCAATCCAAGTTTATAATAGTCTTACATTCATAGTTGTTCCCACAAATATGATCGACTACGGACGTTTAGAATAACTCATTTATTCATGGATTTAAACATGCTAAAATGGAACAGTAAATGAAAATTATAACCATATAATCAAGTCAAATTACATAAGTTCCGATATCCAAATACGAAATTTAATCAACTCCAGTCACTAGAATATCGAAGTCCTAAGGAACAAGTATGACTTTCATGCTTTGTCCTTTGAAGGAGCTTCATGAATGGATCCGCAATGTTTTGATCGGTGTGAACTTTGCGAATACATATCTTTCCCTTTTCAACTTCATCCCTTATGTAGTTGAACCTCCGTTCAATGTGCCGAGTCTTTTGATGAGCACGAGGTTCCTTGATTTGAGCAATGGCCCCTTTGTTATCACAAAAGATCTCTAGGGGGTCTTGAATGGTAGCAACAACCCCTAGATCGGCAATGAACTTCCTTAGCCATGCAGCTTCTTGAGCTGCCAATGAAGCGGCGATGTATTCTGATTCTGTTGTAGATAGTGCCACTACATCTTGCTTTGAGCTCTTCCAAGAGACCGCTCCTCCATTCATAATGAAGACATATCCCGACTGTGATCGTGAATCATCTCGATCAGTTTGGAAACTCGCATTCGTGTAACCCTTTACAACGAGTTCCTGCTCACCAGATCCATATATTAAGAACATATCCTTAGTGTTTCTAAGGTATTTCAAAATACTTTTAACAGCCATCCAATGACTATTACCAGGATTCTGTTGATATCTACTTGTCATGCTTAGAGCATATGACACGTCTGGCCTTGTACATATCATTGCATACATGATGGATCCTATAGCAGATACATACGGGACTCCATTCATTCTTTCTTGCTCAACCTTTGAACTAGGGCATTGAGACGTGCTCAATATAGTCCCCTTTTGAATAGGTACTAAACCTTTCTTAGAATTCTCCATCTTGAACCTTTTCAAGACTTTGTCAATGTATGCACTTTGGTTTAAGCCTATCAACCACCTTGTTCTATCCCTATAGATCTTAATTCCCAAGATATAGGCGGCTTCACCAAGATCCTTAATGGAAAAACAGCTTCCAAGCCAGGTTTTTACACCTTCCAAGGTTGGAATGTCATTTCCGAATAGTAGAATTTCATCGACATATAATACAAGGAAAGTAATGATGCTCCCACTAGCCTTTTTATATACACAAGCTTCGTCAGCATTTTTGATGAAGCCAAATTTCTTTACTTCATCATCAAAACGATGATTCCAACTTCTCGATGCTTGTTTCAATTCATAGATTGACTTCTTTAACTTACATACCTTATTAGGATGTTTTGGATCGACAAAACCTTCAGGCTGTTCCATATGGACATCTTCCTCAAGATATCCATTAAGGAAAGTGGTTTTGACATCCATTTGCCAAATCTCATAGTCATAATATGCAGCTATGGCAAACAATATCCTGATAGACTTTAGCATCACCACAGGCGAGAAAGTTTCATCGTAATCAACGCCTTGAGTTTGAGTGTAACCTTTCGCTACAAGTCTAGCTTTATAAGTATCCAAGTTTCCTTGCATATCGGTTTTCTTCTTGAAAACCCACTTACTTCCAACTACCTTGGATTTAAGAGGAGGTGTAACCAATTCCCAAACTTGGTTATCATACATGGATTGCATCTCAACGTTCATGGCTTCTTGCGATTTGTCAAAATCAGGTTTTGACATTGCATCACGGTATGTGGTTGGTTCATCGGAATCCACCACATAGCATCCATCCATGAAAAATCCATATCTCTCAGGAGGAACACTAATTCTACCAGATCTGCGAACGTTTTGTGTATCTTGATCATCCACATGATCATTCTCGACATCCTCATGTTGATTGCTAGTATCAACCAAATGTGTATCGTCTTGTGAATCTTGAACCTCTTCAAGTTCCACTGTTCTTCCACTAGTTCCTTCCGAAAGGAACTTAGTTTCCAAGAACTCTGCCTTTCGAGCAATAAACACTTTCTGCTCTGTTGGATCATAGAAGTAATATCCCATACAATCTCTAGGATATCCAACAAAGATACACTTAGTGGATCGGGCTTCCAGTTTGTTTTGAGTGTATTGCTTAGGATAAGCCTCACACCCCCAAACTTTTAAATATGACAATGATGGAACCTTTCCATGCCATATTTTGAAAGGTGTCCTTTCCACTTTCTTGGTTGGGGCCATATTTAAAATACGGGCCGCAGAGAGCAAAGCGAAACCCCAAAATGATAGAGGTAGTGTACTTCTAGCCATCATAGATCGAACCATATCCAATAGAGTCCGATTCCTCCTCTCAGACACACCATTATGTTGTGGTGTTCCAGGTGGAGTAAGTTGTGAGACAATCCCACAACTTCTAAGATACTTTTGAAATTCACTACTTAGGTATTCACCTCCTCTATCGGTACGAAGAATCTTGACCGTTTTGTTGAGTTGATTTTCTACTTCATTCTTGAAGATTTTGAACATTTCAAAAGATTCATGTTTGTGCCTTAACAAGTACACATACCCATATCGACTATAGTCGTCGGTAAAGGTAATGAAGTATCTTTCACCATTCCTAGTCATTGGTTTAAAAGGTCCATATACATCGGAATGTATGATCCCTAATAAATCTTTTGCCCTTTCATTAGTCCCACAAAAAGGGGAATTTGTCATCTTACCTTGTAAACAAGACTCGCATACATTAAATGAATCATTTTCATTTGTTTTTAAAAGACCATTCTTTTGAAGTTTTTGCATGCGACTTTTGTTTATGTGTCCAAGGCGACAATGCCAAAGATAGGAATCACTCAAATCTAATTTGAGCCTTTTGGTGGTAGCTTGGTACATTGAGCTATGATATGTTGTGTTATCATGAACCAATTCATAAATACCATTGCAAGGCATAGCCTTAAAATAAAACACATGATTTAAAGAAACATGGATATCATTGTCAACAAACTTGAAATTAAAACCACATTGTCCTAAACGGGAAACAGAGCTAGTCAAACTAGGAGCATACAAAACATTCTTTAAAATAACTTCCAAACCACTTGGAAGCTTCAAAATATAGTCTCCTTGGGCTTCAACATGAACCATTGCTCCATTGCCCATGAAGAGACTAATTTCCCCTTTGCTGTAATGCTTACTTCTTTTGAACCCCTGCAACAAATTGCAAATATGAGTTCCACATCCGGTATCCAATACCCATGTGTTAGAAGAAATAATATTTAGCTCAACATGTATCATAAAAGTCATACATGAGGTTTGCCCCGCATCCCTCTTGGTTCTCAACTCTTTGAGATAGACCGGACAGTTTCGTTTCCAATGGCCTATCTCACCACACTCAAAACACGAATCATCTTTACCAACCTTTTGCTTCTTTTCTTTGGGTTCCACTTTAGCCTTACCCTTCCCTTTCCTTTTAACGTGTCCCTTCCCTTTGGCAACACTTGCCTTGGGGTTGGGGTGGTTCCTTTTCTTACTACCACCCTCATTGATCGTTAGGACCGGTAAAACCTTTTTACCCATGCCCGCCTCGGCCGTTTTGAGCATTGCATGAAGCTCACCAATGCTCTTGTCCCATCCATTCCTATTATAATTCATAACAAAGGTTTCAAACCTTTTGGATAGGGAGTTAAGGATCAAATCCGTAGCTAAGTCAGTGGAGACACGGCAGTTAAGTCTCTCGAGGCGATCAATGTGGCTTTTAATCTTTAGAACATAAGATGAAACTGATTGGGTCTCGTCCATCCGACATGCATGAAGTGCTCGAACCGTTTCGAATCGTTCCACCCTAGATTGTTGTTGGAACATTTCCTTCAACTGGGTGATCATATCATAAGCATTGTGGTTCTCAAAGTCCTTTTGTAAATCGGGAGTCATACTCGCCAACATTAGACATGAGACTTGCACGGAGTCCTTGACGTACTTGACCCAATCGTTAAAGGCCTCCACGTTATCCTTATCGGGTTGATCGGGAATAGGATCGTCCAACACATAGGATTTCTTCTCTTGCTTGAGAACAATTCTCAAGTTTCGGTACCAATCCATGAAGTTACCATGGTTAAGACGTTCCTTTTCAAGGATGGTTCTTAGTGATAGGTTGTGGACGTTCGGGTTTGCGTTGTTGTTAGCTGCCATCTACAATTTTTACAAAGTTCAATTTTAGTATTTTTAATATCAATGTATTTTAATTACTAATACCCTTTTATGTCTCATAGACAATTAATAATTAAAATCTAGAATCCAACGTTACATTTAAATATTGGTTAGGTGATCTTTATCCCTTTATTCAAATTAACAAGGTAGTCAACGTTTTGACAATTGTAACCTATTACAATTTCTAGTGTATGGGATCGGTTTAAACATCTTATGTTTTGTTTGGCATGTTTATCCCATCAACACCTTTTGTACGTCATGCTTCGGTGATCCTAATGCATGATTTCCAAATTCAATTCGTCCTTCTTAGACACACGTGTGATTTTACAAATATGAGCGGTTAGGTGACCTTTATCCCACAAATACGGTAATTTCTCCTCAACTTCACAAGTTTCTAAGTTTATGGTTAGGTGACCTTTATCCCATAAATAAGTTGCAAGTGAATTGAGTGTTGTTTAAAAGGATGGTGTTAAACTTGTTCTAAAAAAGGGATTTTAAGTTTTCTTAATTCTAGTCTAGAAAACTCTATGTACCTTGCATTTGTATGCATTCAAATGCATGGTATTTTATGAAAAGCAATTTTCATTATTCCTTTTAATAAAACTCATTTTCATTAAATCATTAACTCTTAATAAACTCATTTTATTAATTCCTTTAACAATTTTTAAAGAACCAATTTTATGCTTGTTTTATTTTAGTTGTTTAACTAGTTTATGCATTTTTAGTTAAAGTTTCAAACTCATCCAAACAACCAAATAATCAACCAAGCATAAAACATAAAACATAAGTGCATAACCATAGTCAACTATTTTGACCACACTTGCTTGCCATAACAAGTGTGTCAAAAGGTCATTCCTAAGGGTAAAAGACATGACACAATGTTGTGTTGATGAACTCCTACTTGAACCCGCATCCAAATGCTTCAAGTATTCCTTTTGTCTTGTGATTCGACCACCATCTTTAGGCACCTTCTTTGTCTTACAAATCAGGCCCAAAATGCAAGTTACATAGAAAAATCCTAATACATTTTTCTAGGAAAAATAAAAGGCAAACTAATCTATTTATTACATACCAAATGAAACAAATAAACTACATAGCTTTTATTTCAACTAAACGAAATCACAACCATCAAACATCAAACATAAGGTCATGGCTAGGTTTTATGCATTAAAATACATCCAAAATATGTATCCAAAAAAACGTAACATGGCCCCCTTTTTAAACCCAAATTTTCGGCCTACATGAACCAAAACAAAATGGGTTTTTGTCCAAACAAACAAACCATCAAATGGCTATAATTTTTCAAGATTCTTACTATGCATATAAGAGTAATATCTTGAAAAACAAAGGGTTTATCATACTTGAAATTTCCAGCCCACTTTTTACTCAAAAGAACCCGAAAATTTCGATTTTTTTGAAGCATGCATCCATATAACCTGGCTCTTGATGCCATTGTAGGGATTTTGTGATGTTTATCAAAGTCATATTAACCATTTTTATGATGAAAACGCAGCGGAGTTTATTCTTAAAACATTTTAAGATTAGTGAGTTTATGTGTCATATACACTTGTTAAAACAAAAACCCAAGAACAATGGATCTAAATATGAAATAACATGCTATCAAATAACCATTCAAAAACATCATATACTACCTCTTAGAACTCGTGTAATATAAGATGAAGATGATGATGTTTGAGAGCTAAATCTTCAAGCAAGAAGACCTCAAATCCGCGATACCCCAAGCCACCAACAAACACCTTGAATGCTAGGTTTCGAACACAAGATTTCAGCCCTATAATACACTTGTTTCCAGCTGAAAATCAGCCTCTTAAAACCCACTTTTCTGCTGTGAAAATGGAGAAGAAAAAGGGAGAAAATGCTTAGAGATTCTTGAGGAGAGAGAGAGTTTTTGCATGTATGTTTATCATCAAATGAATGCAGCTAAATTAAGTGGGTGTGGCCTCCCAAGACCACATAAGGGCCAAATTTTTTGGTCCAATGGGGTGGCTCCCTTTCAAATCTTCACACCTAATTTTTTTAAACAATATTTTAATTAAAACCCCTTTTAATTAAAACTTGTAACACATTACAAGTCATGTTACATTTTATAAACTTTAATAATGTTACTTAACCATTAAATAACAATTATAAAGTAATCTCTCATAAATAAATAAACCCATGTTGTTTATTAATTTCTCAAGTGCATCTATTTATTAAACCACTTTCTAAATGTCTTAAGTGTTATTATTTATTTAATTGATCAAATCAATAAACAAATATAGTAGGTGTTTGTCTAGATTGTTGTTGGGTAAGACCCGACTTGGATCATATCACATTAGCCACATCAAATTAATATGTATCTTGGGCAGATCGAATTCTACAGGGCCTGCCGATGGTACAGGGTTCGGGTGAGGCTAGTGTTGGCCGAACCCGAGGGGGGGCCGAACCTTTCACAGCCAAACCCTCATTCCTAGCCAAACCTAACTGAACCGGCGAACGTACATGGAACCATGGAACCCAGCCGAACCCTTAGGGGCTTAGCGGACCTTTCACCATTCAACGAGCCTGTGGCAGCGAACTTACTTAGTCGAAAATGCATGATGGCCACGAACCCACCTAGGACCAAACCCTCCTCTATGGCCGAACCTTAAGGGAGTAGGCGAACCCTCGTGGCTTGCGAAACCTAATGAGGATGCCGAACCTTAGCTGAAGCTTATGTAGCCGAACCATGCTAAATAAACCTCCTGGCCGAACCATTTGTTTACCCACGAACCTATAAGGCCGAACCTCCTTCTTTCTGTGGGCTGAACCTATTATGGTCTAAAAAGGGCCGAACCTAGGGCAGCCATGCTATAGGTTCGCTGCCCTAATGGGGAACTAGGTCTATTTTCGTTTAGCTAGGGGATTAAGGGCAAATGTGAGATATGATTATGTGTGTATATATACATACACAGATATATATATACATACTTGTGCATGCATGGGAAAATTTAATTATCATTTTCTAAATAAGAATAAGGTTTTAATAAAATAATTTGCATAAATTGAATAAGTTGTGAAAAGAAATTAAGTAACCACCTAAACTTGATGTGGATTTTTACAACTTAAGCTTAAATGGTTAAAGCTAATGATGTTACATGCATGCACTTTATAAGTGTATACATAGGGATAAGGTTATTGTTCTTACAACATGTGTAGCTTCAAAATATTTCATTAAACATTATGATGTTGTAATTGAATAAATTAACTAGGGATAAACCTATCGTAAACAAGGAGAGTTGGGAAGTTTAAATGATTACCATTCTAACTTGGGTGATAAAGCTAAGTAATTAAACACCTAAAGATGTAAAAAGAAAGTGAACATTCAATGGGAATAAAACACGTATACTTATGAACACGAACATATCAAATACAGGTTGTTGAGTTATTTGGGACTTCATATACGTGAGCGCGCATATTACAAAACACAGATTCTAAGGACTTAGGTGAGTTCTCATAACCTCCCTTTTTAAACTGTTTTTTTAAACTCGGAGGTGAAACATGTATACCAATTTTTAAAATATTATTTTGATAACACATGGATGATACCTGTTTATCAATATGATATTCATAATATGGGATTATCATTATTTATGGATGATCACTTATTATTCTATATCCGTGTGACATTGTCATTGACTTCGGTCATTAACAATGGTTACATGTATTGTCTCTTGGATTATCACAACTCCATGAATCATTGCCTTTGACTTCGGTTAATTGCATTGGTTTCATGTATTGTCATGTGGTTAGCCACCACTCCATAGATCATGTCTTTAACTTATGTTAATTACATAAATTCCATGTATTGTCACATATACTCTTTGAGAATATTGATATTTGAGATGTGTTGAATGGTTATGTGGTTGATTATCTATGCTTATTTAAGATTATCTATGACTGTCTATGATTATATGAGATATGTGATAATGTGTTTGTGTTTTGTGTGTTTGGGTTATGGAATGGACTATCTCACAGATACTCATGTGGATCTTCTCAGAAAAACTATAAACTTTTATTCTCATTTCATAAAACATTTTTAAACATAAAAACTTATGATTACTCACCAACTACTTCGTAGTTGACACTTGATTTTCTTACATGTTTCAGGTGTTGAAGCTAAGTAGGTTGAGGAAGATGAACTCACACTTTTGGACATCATCATATAGGATCTTGGACTTAGCTAATTAACTGAAATTCTGTCGACTTGAATTTAGTTAGATAGCTAATTCTCTTTTGTAATTGATGTAACTAATTCATGATAGACATAATTTTTGTGTATTTAATTTGGTTGATTCAATGATATGTGTTGATTTAATTTAGATGCCGACGAGCTTTTGATCAATCTACACATCCCTCGTGGCATCTCGACGTTTCCGCCATCGGTCGGGGTGTTATAATTCGAAAGAATACGCGCGAAGGGGACACGTTCTGACGAAACGATAACGAAGAACGAAACGAACGATAATTATCTGCCCTATACATATACCATTTACAGTACATCGGGTGGATGCCAGTATTGAGGAATAAGGTAACTACCCGTTTGGGACAATTATCTGCTTAAGAAATTAACTGCTTAGGAATTTATTTGCTTTAGGAATAATCTGTTAGATCTCTTGATCAGCAGACAAGGACACACTCGTGGTATATAACAAAGGTGGTGGGACGGTGTAAGGGAGGTTG
The DNA here is from genome assembly GCA_009363875.1 of Mikania micrantha. Lineage (NCBI taxonomy): Eukaryota > Viridiplantae > Streptophyta > Magnoliopsida > Asterales > Asteraceae > Mikania > Mikania micrantha. Next base: position 28,870,789 of record CM018695.1, read on the forward strand.
CGATCTACCCTTGCATATGCCCTATACATATACCATTTGTAGTATATTGGAGGTCTGTCAGTGTCAGGAACATAGGATATTATTAGGATATTACTAGGAATTGTTGTAAAGTTGTGATTGATGGATTGCTGATGGTATGATGATTAAGGTTGGGATGGATTGACACTTTGGATGATCATATTTGATGAACATATATAAAGTCATTTATAAACACACTTATGAAACACAATTATTGGACACGTGGGGTGTATAGGATCAACGAATGATACAAACACTTAGTGATAAACTGAAGACTTGGATGATGATATAGACACTTGGTGATGATATAAACGCATAGTAATGATACTAACACTTAGTGATGGTATGGACACTTGATGAGAATAAATTATAGGGAAGATATGAACACTTAGTGACAATAAGAGCACTCAGTGATGATATGAACCCTCATTGATAATTATGGACATTGGGATTAGTATGGACTTTTAGTGAACTTAGAGATTAGATGAACTTAGAAATAGGCAAACCTACATGTCAGGTGAACTTAGACATTAAGCGAACCTAATTGTCCAAGTGAACTAGAGACCACTTCACTCAAAATTATTCTACTTAGGATAAGATTTGTGAAGTGAGACAATGAGAAGATACATGATACACTCTAAATTCTAACAAGGGCATAATCATGGTGCAATGAAATGGTGGTGGGACGGTGTAGGGGAGGTTGCTATCTACCCCTGCATATGCCCTATATATAAGCTTGTTGTATTGCATCGGGAGGTTGTCAGTGTTAGTATAGGGTGGGGAATGTATGGAAATTAGGAATGCTTAGTTAATATTAGTTATGACCAAGTAGGACACTTAGTATAATACTAGGAAATTGATAAATGTTATGAGCTTAATGACAGATAGGAGAGAAATATAGTTCCTATATTTAATCCTAACTGTTTCAAATGAACTCATTTAATCGTAGTTTGTATGACTTACGTTGAAAACGGCAGTAACATGTTTCTATTTCTTAAGAAACATGCCGCCACACCGTCACAACGGAGATGATACGAACTCGGAAGATGCTAATGGTAATGCCAACTTCAGCATACAAGAGTTAGCAAACCTTATCTCTGGATTGGTGAACCAACTGACTCAAGCCAATCAGAATCTCAATCAGAACCGAGGTGGTGCAAACCCACCAGTTTGCACATTCAAACACTTCAACTCCTGTAATCCCCTAAAGTTTACGGGTTCTGAGACTGCCACTGGCCTACTACAGTGGTTTGAGAGCATGGAGAACACCTTCATCAACAGTGACTGCCCCGATAACTTGAAGGTTCGTTATGCCACCAGTGTTTTCCAAAAGAGAGCACTAACTTGGTGGAATGGGGAAAAGCGAACTAGGGGAGTTGGTGCTGCCCTAGCACTGACTTGGACTAAGGTCAAGAACTTGATGACCACTGAATCTGTCCTCGCAGTGAGATGAGAAAGCTTGAGACTGAGTTTTGGGAACTCAAGCAGGATAACGGGGAGAATGCAATCTACAATACTCGTTTCCACGACTATAGTCTGCTGGTGCCACCTTTGGAGAGAGCCATCGAGAAGTACATCGGCGGTCTGCCCATGCAGATCCAAGACACTGTTTACAGAAGCAACCCCAAAACACTTGAGGCTGCGATCCGTTTATCTGCAACTCTTACTGATAATCATGTGAAAGCTGGAATACTCACTAGGAAAGGAACAAAGAAGACTGAGGGAAAGGATGCTGCAAAGGAAACAAGGACTGAAGTCAAGACTGAGGCTGCTTGTTCTTCAAAAAGCAGCAACAAAAAGAGGAAGACCAGGAACTTCATGGTCACTGCTCCTGCTACTAAGTCTGCGCAGCAATCATCAAACAACACTACTGCCAGAAATTATATTGGGAAGGCTCCACAATGTACCACCTGCCGATATCACCACGCACCTAAGTTGCCATGTCGCGTCTGCAACAACTGCGACAAGTATAGTCACTTTTCAAACGTTTTCCGGAGTGCACCGCAAGCTCAACCTATTCCAGCTGTACCCGTTCACCAGGTACCTCCTGCACAGGCAAGAGCCTGTTATGAGTGTGGTGAAGTGGGTCACTTCAGAAATCAATGCCCGAAACTGACTGGAAACAATCAACGGGTGGCAAGAGGCAGAGCGTTCCAGCTGAATGCTCGAGCTGCTCAAGCCAACCAGGATGTGGTCAACGGTACATTTCTGATCAACAACTCTTATGCATCTGTCTTATTTGATTCTGGTGCCGATAGGAGTTTTGTTTCATATGATTTTGAATGCATGCTTGGTAGAACACGTACATATTTAGATAAACCGTTTAACGTGGAGGTGGCTAACGGAAACACTATTGATATTGACACTGTTATTATTGGATGTACTGTGAACTTAAGTGATCACATTTTCCCAATTGATCTTATACCTATGCATCTTGGTAGCTTTGATGTTATCATAGGCATGGATTGGTTAGCCACCCACAAAGCGGAGATAGTTTGTCATGAGAAATACATATGTATTCCCTTACCTTCGGGTGACACTTTAAGAGTTTTTGGAGAAACTTCTAGTAAAGGTCTTAAGCTGATGTCATGCACTAAAGCACACAAGTACCTTAGAAAGAAATATATAGCATTCTTAGCACACATTGTGGAGAAGAAAGAGAAGGGAAAGAGCATTGAAGACGTTCCTGTAATCAGAGATTTCCCAGAAGTATTTCCAGATGATTTGCCGGGTCTTCCACCAGAACGTCAAGTAGAATTTCGGATTGACTTAGTACCTGGTGCGAACCCAGTCGCCAAAGCTCCCTACCGACTTGCGCGTTCGGAGTTGCAAGAACTGGCGAGCCAACTGCAAGAGCTGACTGATAAAGGATTTATTCGCCCGAGCCATTCGCCATGGGGTGCACCGGTCCTGTTTGTTGAGAAGAAGGATGGGTCATTCCGAATGTGCATCGACTATCGCGAATTAAACAAACTCACAATTAAGAATCGATATCCACTGCCGCGTATCGATGACCTTTTCGATCAGCTTCAAGGCTCGGTATGGTTTTCAAAGATCAATCTTAGGTCTGGTTATCATCAGCTTCGCGTACATGATGATGATATTCCCAAGACAGCTTTTAGGACAAGATATGGCCATTATGAATTTCTGGTAATGCCCTTCGGCCTTACCAATGCACCGGCGGTTTTCATGGACCTCATGAACCGTGTTTGTAGGCCATACTTGGAAAAGTTCGTGATTGTATTCATTGATGATATTTTGATATACTCAAAGACCAAGGAAGAACACGAGAAACACCTTAAGTTGGTTTTGGAGATCCTGAGAGAAGAGCGACTGTATGCCAAATTCTCTAAATGTGAATTTTGGCTTAAGGAAGTTCAATTCTTGGGACACATAGTCAATGAAAATGGTGTTCACGTGGATCCTGCAAAGATTAATGTGGTGAAGAATTGGAGCACGCCGAAGACACTGACGGAGATTCGATCGTTTCTCGGACTTGCCGGTTACTATCGGCGGTTCATCTCTAATTTCTCTAGGATTGCTGTCCCTCTCACTTCTTTGACTCAAAAGAATAAACCATATGAATGGGGGCCGAAGCAGGAAGAGGCATTTCAGACTTTGAAGCAGAAACTATGTGATGCTCCTGTCTTGACATTGCCTGATGGGAATGATGATTTTGTGGCTTACTGTGATGCATCCAACTTAGCTCTCGGTTGTGTTCTCATGCAACGGGGAATGGTTGTGGCCTATGCATCAAGACAGCTGAAAATTCAAGAGAAGAACTACACTACACATGATTTGGAACTTGGTGCAGTCGTGTTTGCCTTGAAGATATGGAGACATTACCTTTATGGCATTAAGTGTGTGGTATTTACTGACCATAAGAGTTTACAACATATCCTCAATCAGAAAGAGCTTAATATGAGACAACGGAGATGGATTGAACTGTTGAATGATTATGACAGTGAAATTCGCTACCATCCTGGTAAAGCGAATGTAGTAGCAGATGCGCTTAGTCGCAAAAGTCAAGTTCAGATTCATAGTGTCTGAGTACACACTAATCTCCGTAATGATGTTCTCACAGCCCAACAACACTCATTGGCTCAGGATAACTTGAAAAAGGAGATGTCTTGCGGGGCTGAGATCTTATTGGAAACTAAGGATGATGGTTTGATGTATTATTTGAATCGGTTGTGGATACCGAATAGGGGTGATCTTAGGATGGTGATTATGGATGAAGCTCATAAGTCCCGTTACTCAATTCATCCAGGTGCTGACAAGATGTATCAAGACCTTCGGGCCTTGTACTGGCGGCCTGGAATGAAGAAGGATATTGTTGAATATGTGTATAAGTGCCTTAACTGTGCAAAAGTCAAGGCAGAACACCAGCGACCTTCGGGATTGTTAATACAACCAGAAATACCGATGTGGAAGTGGGAGAATATTTCTATGGATTTCATTACTAAACTTCCACGAACTGCAAACGGTAAGGATAGTATTTGGGTGATAATTGATAGATTGACCAAGTCGGCTCATTTCTTACCGATACGCGAAACGTACCCTGTACGGAAATTAGCTTGTATCTACATTGATGAGATCGTTAGCCGGCATGGTATTCCCTTAAGCATAATATCGGATCCTGATGCTCGATTCACGGCACGATTTTGGGAATCACTTCATGAAGCATTTGGAACAAGATTGGATCTTAGCATCGCTTATCATCCTAAAACGGATGGACAGACGGAGCGAACGATTCAGACATTGGAAGACATGTTAAGAGCTTGTGTCATCGACTTCGGTGGCAACTGGGATAGCCATCTACCATTAGTCAAGTTCTCGTATAACAACAGTTATCACGCGATCATTGGTATGGCGCCGTTTGAAGCTCTTTATGGCAGGAAATGTTGGTCACCTATTTGTTGGACCGAGGTCGGCGAATCGCAGATCACTGGTGTCTTGCGAAACCTTAAGGGAGTAGGCGAACCCTCGTGGCTTGCGAAACCTAATGAGGATGCCGAACCTTAGCCGAAGCTTGTGTAGCCGAACCATGCTAAATAAACCTCCTTGCCGAACCATTTGTTAACCCACGAACCTATAAGGCCGAACCTCCTTCTTTCTGTGGGCCAAACCTATTATGGTCTAAAAAGGGCGAACCTAGGGCAGCCATGCTATAGGTTCGCTGCCCTCATGGGGAACTAGGTCTATTTTCATTTAGCTAGGGGATTAAGGGCAAATGTGAGATATGATTATGTGTGTATACATACATACACACATATATATATATACTTGTGCATGCATGGGAAAATTTAATTATCATTTTCTAAATAGGAATAAGGTTTTAATAAAAGAATTTGCATAAATTGAATAAGTTATGAAAAGAAATTAAGTAACCACCTAAACTTGATGTGGATTTTTACAACTTGAGCTTAAATGGTTAAAGCTAATGATGTTACATGCATGCACTTTATAAGTGTATACATAATGATAAGGTTATTGTTCTTACAAAATGTGTAGCTTCTAAATATTTCATTAAACATTATGATGTTGTAATTGAATAAATTAACTAGGCATAAACCTATCCTAAACAAGGAGAGTTGGGAAGTTTAAATGATTACCATTCTAACTTGGGTGATAAAGCTAAGTAATTAAACACATAAAGATGTAAAAAGAAAGTGAACATTCAATAGGAATAAAACGCGTATACTTATGAACACGAACATATCAAATACAGGTTATTGAGTTATTTGAGACTTCATATACGTGAGCGCGCATATTACAAAACACAGATTCTAAGGACTCAGGTGAGTTCTCATAACCTCACTTTTTAAACTATTTTGTTTTAAACTCGGAGGTGAAACATGTATACCAATTTTTAAAATATTATTTTGATAACACATGGATGATACCTGTTTATCAATATGATATTCATAATATGGGATTATTATTATTTATGGATGATCACTTATTATTCTATATCCATGTGACATTGTCATTGACTTCGGTCATTAACAATGGTTACATGTATTGTCTCTTGGATTATCACAACTCCATGAATCATTGCCTTTGACTTCGGTTAATTGCATTGGTTTCATGTATTGTCATGTGGTTAGCCACCACTCCATGGATCATGTCTTTAACTTATGTTAATTACATAAATTCCATGTACTGTCACATATACTCTTTGAAAATATTGATGTTTGAGATGTGTTGAATGGTTATGTAGTTGATTATCTATGCTTATTTAAGATTATCTATGACTGTCTATGATTATATAAGATATGTGATAAAGTGTTTGTCTTTTGTGTGTTTGGGTTATGGAATGGACTATCTCACAGGTACTCATGTGGATCTTCTCAGAAAAACTATAAACTTTGATACTCATTTCATAAAACATTTTTAAACATAAAAACTTATGATTACTCACCAACTACTTCGTAGTTGACACTTGATTTTCTTACATGTTTCAGGTGATGAAGCTAAGTAGGTTGAGGAAGATGAACTCACACTTTTGGACATCATCATATAGGATCTTGGACTTAGCTAATTAACTGAAATTCTGTCGATTTGAATTTAGTTAGATAGCTAATTCTCTTTTGTAATTGATGTAACTAGTTCATGATAGACATGATTTTTGTGTATTTAATTTGGTTGATTGAATGATATGTGACGATTTAATTTAGATGTCCACGTGCTTTTGAACAATCTACACATCCCTCATGGCATCCCGACGTTTTAGCCGTCGGTCGGGGTGTTACAATTCGAACGAAACGATAACGATAATAAGGTGACACGTTCTGAAGAAACGATAACAAAGAACGAAACGAACGATAATAAATTTAAGAAAATTTTAATATTAAACATTTATTAGGAATCACCATCTTTTAAAACTTTAAAAATAAATTCATTTTAATTATAATATACAATATGTGCGATGTTGACGCGAGTTGACGAAACCCTTCAATTTCGATAAAATAATTCAACAAAAGTTTATATAAAAGCTTTACTATAATAACCACCTTCCAAATAGTTAGAAATAAATTCTTTTATTTAGTTTATAAAATACGCGTAACGTGCCGGAAACGAGACAAAAATGAACAACCGAAACGAAACCAAATACCCCCGGAGTATATAAGACATGAATGAGGCATTTTTCCTCATTTATGTCATTCCCCTCTCTCTCTCTAGCTCCCAAACCGTCATTCTCTCTCTCTCTAAAATTTACACCTTCAAATCACCATAACTCCTTCAATCCTTGGTGAAATCTTGTGTTATTGGTGTCCACACGAAGCTTTCAACATCCTCTACTTAGAAGTACAACCGATCTGAACATTTGTCCAGCTAATTTCAAGGTAATGAAGCTTGAAACACACGAAAACTAGGGTTTTTGGCACTTTGTTCACACCTCACCCTCAACCGGTTAAGATAGCCACCTCATAAGATGTTTCTACTAGTCCTAAGCCTAAGCCGAACTGTTATGCGAGTAGGGAAGCCATGGTTGAGCCTACATGTTGCAGGAAATCGAAGATGATGATGAAGAAGATGGTGGTTCGTGGCTGAGAGATTAGCCGAACCTTTCTGGACTTGAGCTCTAAGGTGGCCGAACCTGTGGTGAACAGAATCTCCTGCTGACCAAGCCATGAGGGAGCCACGAACATCCCATGCTCTCGAACTATCTTTCACAAACCCTGCATGCGAGTTCCGAACCCATCACCCACGAACCTTCATTTTGCCGAACTTGTCTGCATGGGCGAACCCTTCTGTCACGACCCATCTTTGGCCGAAATTACCCATCATCCACGAACCCTGCATGTGCTATCCACGAACCCGTGGTCGGAGAACCTTCCTTGTTTGCGAACCTTGAAGCCGGCAAAACCTATGTGAATGCTAAACTATGTGTGTGCACAGCTTGTGTCTATATATGAGATACGTAAATGCCAAACTGTGCTAGAGCAAGGCTTGTATCCACATATATGAGATACGTAAACGCTAAACTATTCTGATGCTAAGCTAAAATCAATTCATGAGATACGTAATGGCTAAACTATGCTAGAGCAAAGCTTGTATCTAGTCGTGGGCTACATAAATGCTAAACTATGCTAGAGCCAAGCTTGTACCCATGCATGAGATTGGTGAAAGCTAGACTATGATTTGTGAAACCATTATCCTTGTACAACATACTTAAAAGCTAATCTACTGGATGCTATACACTTGTAAACTTTTAAACAGTATGCAAAAGCTACGATGAAGACATAATTGGGTTGTAGGTAAAACACTTAATTACCATTAACAACAGCGTCATATGTGGATTAGTATGTGGTGGGATGGCGTCTGGGCGGGTTGTAGACTCGACCCTTTCGTATGCCCTATATATAAGCATACCGATCTGGATATTACATGTGATGTTAATGAGGTTAAGGTGGTTACCGAAAAAGGTTTGCTAAAGCTATTTTTCAACTACTAAACTATATGAACTCACCAACCATTGTGTTGACTTTGTTTTCTTACATGCTTTCTCAGGTGATGTACAGGAGTAAGTTAAGGCTTAGGATTAGAGGACCTAGTAGACTTTTGGAAAGCACATATTTTGTTGTTGATGCGAGTCACTTTTGATATCTTGTACAGATACAAGATAGAAACATTTGATTTTTTTTGATAGGTTTACTTAGTTAAATTATCAAACATTGATATTGTAATTTAACTTTGTAATCCTAGTTGAATGTTATTTGTGATTTAGTTATTCTCAATGTCGATGCTATGTAAACAATCTGATCATCACGATTATCACTCACGATATCGCACCACCGAGAACCTTCCGCCCGGCGGGGAAGTCGATCCGTCCTGCCGGCGGGGAAGTCGATCCGTCCCGCCGGCTCGGGGTTTGAAAAAAACTTATAAACAAGAGTGTTATAATATCTTAAAACTTAACTTAAAGTGGGTTAAGTGTTATTAAATGACACTACAAGGGAATAAAGAGTAAACATATAACAAAGAACTATAAGTGTTAATCAACTTTAAGGTTAACTCTTAATTATATAACTTATACTTATAAGTTACACACCATTGGAAACAAACATAGGATCATGAATACAATTTCAAGAACAACAAGTGAGCGCGTGCATTCTGTGAATACTTAGTCAACCTCTACTACTACAAGGTGTGTTCATACGCCCCTTTTTATACTAATCTTTTGATTTAACTGTGGGGCTGAGAACATGCTAAAACTCTTTCTTATATGTTTTGATACATTTTTATGATAATAAGGTTTTACTTTGTTCTTACAATTGTATGCCTTATCATGCTAATGTTCATGGCTGTGAGATTATGACTGTTATTGCTATTAGACTATATCTATGATTCCTATAAATTCATAACTGTTAGGATTTCTATAAATTCATAACTGTTATGATTCCTATGAGTTCAAAACTATTAGTCCTTTGAGACAATTTCTGTGATTTCTAAGTGATAAGTCTATTATTTCTCTGTGATTATAACTATAATCCTTACGAGAAATACATGTATTCCTATTGAGTTATTGAATTAATTCTAAGGGAATTACAACTGTTATTCCTATGGGAATATTGCAGTTAACTCTAATTGACTAGATCTATTATATCTATGAGAACATGTGTGTTATATCTATGAAATTCCTATGGGATGATGAACTTGAGGTTTGGAGTTGATGACTATGGGAATGAGGACTATAATAACTCTTTTGATTTTTAGACAGCCTATTCCAACTCTATCATTTCAGACACAGGTGATAAGAGTATGATAGTGTCTGCTAATTGGCTCACCACTTCTATTATGTGGACCGGCAGACAGAGAAACTGACCTCTCTCGTGTCATAAGCTAATGACAGATAGTTGTGAGGTCTTTGGGAAAGCTAAGGGATAGGAATGAATTGAGGACATCGTGGTTTGCCTTTGTGGTGGCTACAATGTGGTCAATTCAATCCTATAGATCAATTGGGATAGAACTATGTGTCAGACTTACTCTCATTTCTTAAGCAGACGTGAGTAATAGTAAGTCAGAGAGTATGCCACCCCTGATAACTGTGGCAATACCACCATTTAAAACTGTGGTAACCCACCATTCAAAACTGTGGATAATTTACTCTTTAAAATCTAAAGAGTATGCCATCATTAATAACAGTGGAAATCCACCATGTATAACTATGGAGAATGGTACTCTTTAAGGACTATTATGCCATGATTAGATCAATGTGAGACAACGGGTTATTATTTGGGAAATTCTGATTTGAAGTAAATCTATGTGTAGTGAAATGTGTATCTATATATATACAATACTCGTAGTATTGAGTTCGGTTAAGTGTGTGGTAGGATGTCGGTTGGGGCTTGTTCCCCTATATATGCCCTATATATAAGCATACTTAATTGGACAATATACTATATGTAGGTGTATCTATAGAGTGGACATTTGGATGAGGAAATGGCAGATGAGAATAAATGAGACTTGTGTAAAAAAAATGGTTGTGTAAATAACTTAAAATGTTTTTAAATAACTAAACTTATGAACTCACCAACCTAGTGTTGACTTTGTTTAAATGCATGTTTTCTTAGGTCATGAACAAATCTAGATTACAAGCAGCAGGATTAAGCTAGTGGACTTTAGAAGAGACCTAGCTTATTTTTGTGTGTATGCATATTTTGAATGACACAACTCTGAATCATCTTTTGTAAATCTTGTGCTCATACAAGATAGAAACTCCATTATTCTTTTTGGGTAGACTTACCTAGTTAAATTATGAACATTTATTGTGTAATTTAACTTTGTAATTCTGTATCATTGTCATGTTAACATTTCTTGTTATATCTCATGTGCTATGTAAACAATCTGATCACTATGATTATCAAACGATATCGCGCCCCGAGAACTTTCCGCCTGACGGGAAAGTCGATCCAACCCGTCGGCTTGGGGTGTGACAGTTTGTTTACTTAGAAAGTTACCAAACCAATATTATTGGTTTCTAGATTTTCGGTTATCACTTAAAATCAACCAACTTAATCCATTTGATAACATATCCATCCTTATTGTTTTAATTATCAAAACTCAAGTGCCTTACCCTCAAATACTTTATAAAACTTATGTTTATAGATTAAAGGGATTTAGAAAGTCTTAGTATTGATGAAATTTAAAGCCGGTTAACATTTCTTAACCCTAATGATTCATAACCCGACATTACCAAGTTCAACCCCTTTCCACGGTCTCATTTCTAGTCCTTATCAACTGATTTTGAGTTTAAACTACTTGGATAGGATCATAGGATTAGTATCGGCACGCTGATGAGTAGTATCGACGGATCTGCTTATCTAATATCGATGGAACCTAAAAGCTACTTTGCCGATACTATATGTTTGATGGACCAATGTTGACCAGCCCCTAGACCATTGATACTACCAGTATCGATGGCCCCTAGTGTTCCAGACCTTAGAGACCTTCAACATTAGTAAAAAACGATCCAAGGCCATCGAGATTTGACCATCGAACTTAGACTATATCGATGATGAAGCTGGAAGCCATCCCTATCGACAATACAAGTTCGATCAAGTCCCTTTTCAGCTACTTGGCCATCGATATTGTTAATATCGATGGTCATGGTAGTTCCCAGCTTTGGAGGGTGTAACATCAGTGCCGGACGCGTGCCGGAACAATGATCGCAACAGTAAATCGTACAGTAAATCAGGTACACATTACGTGAAACTATGCTTATATTGTGGATACATCATGCTTTACACTAGACTATTATACGATTGTCTGAAATCTGACCGAAACCTTAGAGTTTAACAGTCAGAAACATGTCAGACAACACAGTGTTGAAACGTAGATACTTGATTTGATACTATTGTATATAAACGTATGTGAGGTTAAACAGAACGAAACCATAACGGTTGTTGTTACGGAGTGTTAAACCGACGAATTCTTTGTATAGGTGACGATCTGTACGAATGATTCTGAAAGTTTAATGTTCTGGAATAATGACTGAACAGTAGAGAACAAGAATCAGAAACCCAAACCATCGTCATGTTCGTTCGAATGACGATTCGAACGAATACGCGCGATGGCGACGCGATCTGACTATACAAAAATGAAAACGAATAACGAAACGATCGATCATAAATTTAAGGAAATAAAATATTTCCTGTTTTACAATTTTGAAACTCATCATAAATAAATTAAACTAAACTATTTCATTAAATCACGAATAAAATTACGAAACGCTTAAAACATATAATTTGATTAATAAGTTAAAGAATACGATATTTAAAATAATTTCTAATGATAAATTCAATCTAATTATCCTAAAGTAATTCTTTTTATTTAAGCTACGAAAAATACGCGTAACGAACCGGATACGCGACGAAAACGCGAACCTAGCAACCGAAACGATCCCGAATACCCGCGCGGTATTTAAACACCAAATGAGGTGAGTTTTCTCATTTATTACAAACCCTTACTCTCTCTAAAACTCTCTCCCGTCCATTTCTCTCTAGCACCAAAACCACCAATTCCAATCTTTGAAGTTCCATATCTCACTCGTTTCTTAACCAAATTGAGTGATTCTTGCGCCTAAACGACGATCTTGAAGTCATCTACAAGGAAGTACAGCGGCTCTACAAAGTTACCCAGTCATTTTCGAGGTATTTGGCTTTGAAGTTGCTGAAAAATAGGGTTTCTTAACCTAGATTTACACACACACACCAAAAACCGGTCCTAAGCTCTAACCCTTTTCAAGACCGCATCTGGGAAACCTCCTAGCGTGTAAAGTTAACCATGGAAACAATCTGGGGCTGCTGAGTTCGATGAGGAAGAGGGAGGTGAGCCAGGGTTCATGAACAACTGCAAGGACCGAACCTGAATACGTCGGCCGAACCCGGTTAAGGCGAACCTTCTCCTCCACTCGCGAACCTGCATCTCAATGGAACGAACCCTATAGTCCCGAACCTTGGAGATGACTGGCCGAACCCCTGCCAGTTCCCGAACCTAGCTGCTTCGAACTCCCTACACGCCGAACCCATCATGCAGGCCGAACCATTTTGGGACTGGCGAACCTTGGAATGCATGATAGGTGGCCGAACCTTGTGAACCAGGCGAACCTGGTTGGTCAGACACTAAGGCCGAACTCTCTTATCACTAGTTGAACCCTTCATGATGACTCACGAACCCTTAGTGGCCGAACCTAGGGTTCTCGGCTGAACCATTTTGCACCCCACGAACCTATGCCATGCTACGAACCCTGGAATTAAGCAGCAGTACCCACCGAACCTTTCATGCATAGCAATAGCCGCGAACCTTGGCTGCATGGGGGGGGGGGTATGCGAACTTGGTGCTGTGGGTTACGACCGAACCTTCTTGACAACTCTAATCGGCCCAACAGATTGTGTAATTCGGCCCAAGGGAGTTATTACAACCCATCTTTAATCAGCTCATTAGGATTAATCGGCCCACCTACATATACTTGGCCCATGAAGCTTGTGCGTTGGCCCAACCCAATTGATTAACCAATCTGATTCCATGCGGCCCATGGCATTTAAGCAGCCCAAATTCTTTCTGCTTCGGCCCACATCACCTATAGATGGCCCAACATAAATCCTTCGGCCCGTGTGGATTATCTCGGCCCAATGCACAAAACCGGCTCACACACATACAAATGCTAGGCCCAATTGCACATTAATTAGTCTAATAGATTATCCGGCCCTATGGATTTTGAATAAATGATAAACGTTTGAATGAACATTGGAAACGATAACAATAAAGGACAAAGACATTTAGGGAACGTTAGATTGTTGTTACGGTGGTGACGAGTTTAAAGCAAATTTCAAAAATGCCTAAAAAGCCTTATACAATAATGATAACTTGTGATTAATGAACAAGTGTAGAATCTTTAACAACGAAGAATTAGGACCGGGTAACAAACAAGACTTGTGAGTGTTAGCCAACTTTAGGGCTAACACTAACATTTATACACAACGAATTCTTACAAACAAATGCTTATCAACTACAAACACTATGAAACCAATACAGGAACATGAGCATCATACCAAGTGCAAACAAAGAGAGCGTGCATTCTTACTATACTTAGTCAATCACTACGGACACAAGGTGAGTTCGTTTGTCCCTTTTCAAACTTATTTGTTTTACTTTGGGACTGAGAAGCATGTTAAACATTTTCATAAACTATTGAAATGTTATTTAATGCTTTTAAACATAAACATGACGCTTATATCGATGCTTATGCTTAAAATCTAGTATACTTTGAAAAGCAATAGACTTGGAACTTATACTTTAAACTTGAGGCTTGAAACCATATGTTGGATGCTTATGAGACTTGATACTTAAACATGAGATTAGATGCTTGTGAAACGATATGCTTAAACATGATACTTTATGCTTAGGAAAAACTATATGCTAAACATGAGACTTGATGCTTATGAAACTTTATGCTTGAACGTGAGACTTTATGCTTGTGACAACTATATGCTTAAACATGAGACTTAATGCTAACCTATGGAATTCATGATGAAACTATGTGTGGACACTTGAACTATATGCTTGAAACTATTACTTGCGCATGAAACATTTAGCATGTATCTAATCATAGGCTACGTAATTGCTAAACGACTGCAAGTGCAGAGCTTGTACCTATGTATTGAGATACATGTAAACTAAACCATAACGAGACTAAGCTATTACCTATATAAGAGACATGTAATTGCTAAACGACTGCTAGTGCAGAGCTTTTGTCTGCTTATATGAGGTATGTAATTGCTAAACTTAACCATAACGAGGCTAAGCTGTTATCTATATAAGAGACATGTAATTGCTAAACGACTGCTAGTGCAGAGCTTTTGTCTGCTTATATGAGATATGTAATTGCTGGATTCCTTGTGTATGCATGGCTTGTGTCTATGTATGAGATACGTAATTGCTAAACGACTGCTAGTGCAGAGCTTGTATCTTGTATAGGAGACACGTAATTGCTAGACTAAACTTAACTAATTCATGAGATACGTTATTGCTAAACGACTGCTAGTGCAGAGCTTGTATCTATCCGTGAGCTACGTAATTGCTAAACGACTGCTAGTGCAGAGCTTGTACTCACGCATGAGATTAGGGACAGCTAAACTATGTGCGTGTGAAACTATGATGCTTGATAAACATACTTTGAAGCTAACACTGGTGAACATTATAGACTTGTAAACTTTGAAACAGAAAACAAAAGCTTTGATGAGGAATGGGTTGATTGGTAGGTAAAAGGCTTAATTATCATTGATAACAGTGTCATATCTGGATTAGTATATGGTAAGATGGTGTCTGGGCGGGTTGTAGGCTCAACCCAGGGGTATGCCCTATATATAAGCATACCGATCTGGATATTACATGTGGAGTTAATGAGATTAAGGTTTTACCGAAAGAGGTTTGTTAAAACTATTTTAAACTTATAAACTTTATGAACTCACCAACCATTGTGTTGACTTTGTTTTCTTACATGCATTCTCAGGTGAAGAACAGGTATAAGCTAAGGCTTCAGGATTTGTATACTAGGCTGCCTAGATAGAGGACCTATTAGGCACTTGGGAAGCACATCTTTTGTTGATGATACACATTACTTTTGATATCTTGTACATATACAAGATATAAACATTTGATTCTTTTGTCAGGTTTACTTAGTTAAATTGCAGAACATTGATATTGTAATTTAACTTTGTAATCCTAGTTAAATGTTTGATTGTGCTTTAGTTACTCATGACATTGATGTTATGTAAACAATCTGATCATCTTGATTATCATTCACGATATCACGCCCCGGGAACCTTCCGCCTGACGGGGACTTCGATCCAACCCCGCCGGCTTGGGGTGTGACAGAGGGTATCGAGCTTAGCATCTTCGAAGGATCTAAGGCCCTAGATGATTGTCGATCTTAATAGGTTTGCCAAAAGTTTGGAGCAGCACCTATTATGGCCATCGATACTAGTGTGTTGAAGATCATACATCGATATTGGTCTTCCCCCAAAACCCAGCCACATTCGACCATCCTAGACTTCAAACAAACTTGTTCCAAGAGTTCCTAAACTGATTGTGTGCCCATCCTAACTGTTTTCAAGTGATGAAACTGATATACAAGTTCAAACTGCAAAAATTAGAAAACCCTTAGAAAACCGAACCTTCTGTCTAGAACTGAGATTAAACCAGCTCGATTCCCTTCCGATCCCTTGTACTTCTGTGTTCTTCTCGTTCCCACGATCGTTTTTACTACTACAACGTCGAATTTGGTTGAGAGATGAGAGAGTTATGGTGGTTTGAAGTTAGAGAGAGAGTGGAGAGAGAGGGTTGCCGAAAATTAGAGAGAGAGAGGAGGTAAATTCTTCAAGGGTCGGGAAGAAGAAGGGTTGTGAGGCTTTTTTTACCAGGGTGTGTTAGGGTGTTTTCGGTTTCATTCGGTTTTGGTTCAAGGCGTCGTTTTCGTCGTTTTTCGTAATACTACGTAAGCTTATAAAACTAAACATTTAGAATTTATTTTAGGTGGTAATTCCTAGTAAATTAACTAAATATCTTTTATTTATTTCTAAAATTTCAGGAACGTTTATTCTTATTGTTTCACCAGATCGTATCGTTTTCGCGCGTATTCATACGTTTCTTCACACGTTCGAACACGAAGACAGCATTGCTTTCCGATTTGATTTTCTAGTTATAAGATATCATTAAGAACGTTAAACTTATAAGTATATTCGTGCGAATCGTCACCTACATGAATACACTGTTAGTCTAATATTCCAGTAACAATATCTAGTTCTACTTTAGTTTGGTTATCCTCACATACGTTGATACATAATAAGATCCTAACTAATATTCATACATAGTATCCTGTCATAGTTTAACATGTTTAAGCATATCAGTATCGTGTCTGCGTGTTTTGTCGTTCAGTTTTGAGTTTCTGCACCGTTAACATCAATCGTTTCGTATCATTAACACAGATTATTATACAAATACTTTCCTTACATGTATCTAATGTACTCCCCTACTATTCCGAACTACTTTTCTGGCGCTGATGTTACCCATCTCTCTCAAGAATCGGAGCTTTCTCTCTCTAAAACCATTTTGTGATGTTGCTCATTTCTTGACGTAATCGCGATGTCTTGGTGCCTACGGAAAGATCTCGAGATCTACATTCAAGTAGTACAAAGGATCGTAGCTGAAAACACAAGGATCGATCAATGTTTGTGCTTGAAGTTGCGTGTTTTAGGGTTTTTATTAAAACCGGGAGTTTGAGCTAAGAAAATGGTTAAGATCGATCAGAGACCATGTTAAACGAACCTTTCATGGACTCTAAAAACTTGGAGCAATCTTACCTTGAGTATGGAAGGCTGGAAAAGTCGTGGATATGCTGTAGTCTAGTATCGAAGCTGGGCAAAACTGGGCAGGATAATATCGATGGATGAAGAAGATGAAGATGTTCATCAATCTAGATTAATAATCTCGATGACCCCTAATCTTTACCAGACCTCCTTCACCACTGATAATGTCAATGGTCCAAGGGTGATGAGGCCAAGTGAGCTGTCGATATTGACAGAATCGATGGATTGAGATCGATGAGAAACCAAGTAGTCAATACTATAGTATCTATGAAGCTACCATTTCACATTTGAACTTTGGTGTCGATACTACAAGTGTCAACACCTATGCCCAGCCTACTAACTGTTGATACTACTAAGTTTATCGCTTCCAAGTGTAATGAGCCTACAACAAGTCAAAAACAACCAT
The DNA here is from genome assembly GCA_009363875.1 of Mikania micrantha. NCBI lineage: Eukaryota > Viridiplantae > Streptophyta > Magnoliopsida > Asterales > Asteraceae > Mikania > Mikania micrantha. Next base: position 28,888,588 of record CM018695.1, read on the forward strand.
GGACTAGCTAGAAATTGATCTAAGAAGTCTAAGGAGTCGGGGAGGGTAAACTCAACCTTGGTCGATTCTAAGGGCTAGACTTTTTTCTATTGTAATCATCCAAGTTAGCTCAAATAATTACAACCTTAAGTTGACATCCTTTAGAACAATTATATGAACTTGAATCGGATACCATGAACAATACATTAAGTATACTAAGGCCTAAACCTAAAAAAACAAAATGCATGTATACCATGCATAGTGTAGTGGATTTATGCTTTCAAAAATAAACTTATATAAATGGTTTTGTACATTTAAATAAATAAATTTATAAACTTTAAAATGTTAACATAAAAGGTATGACCTAAGCTTGGGATGATTATGAAGGTCACGACCATAAAACACTTAGACACATGATTCAAAACACATAAAGTCTATAACCAAGAAATCAACATAAACTTACAAGTGCATGAATTATGTTAACAGCATTAGGGTTTTGAGTACAATCAACCTATCAACAACAAGAGAGAACATCGTCAATCATTCATCCATTCATCACTCATCACAAACATTCAAGGTGAGTACAAAGCCCCTATTTTCTGCTTTGAAATCTTTTGGGGTGGAACATGTGAATGCTATTTTTGAACTTAACTTCTTAAATCGTTTTCACTACTCATAACTTATGTTTGGATTATGTTGGTAAACTTAAACACATTTTAACATAAACTTTGGATATAAGGCACCTAGTCATTACTCGTCATGGTACAAACCTAATACATTACGCTCTCTTGTACAAGTTTTTTCAATTATCAAAATAAACTATGTAACATGGACGCATTTTTGTAAACAAACTTATTCACATCATGTATGCCTATAATCAGGATTTCAAGGGCTGTAATCACCATTCTCGGATATCAGACTTGAAATTCACGCAATCGTTAATCTCAGGACTCAAGGGTTGGAAACAATTAACTTAGCTTCTAAACTTGAGTTCACACAATCGTTTATCGTTAGTATTGGATGCTCACAACAAGGGAAAATGGGTTCTACACCAAGGTCAGGGTTGGATTTAATTAACTTTATAGCCAAAGATGGATTGGTATAGAGTTGGCAATATGAGTTAGTTGTCAAATAATTTTAACAACCTAGACCATATTGGACACAATCTCAGAAAACAAAAAGTTGGTTATAATTAACTTTATTGCCATGGGCTTTGTTGTTTATTAGTCAGTCTTTGTCTAACTCAAAACGTAGATTGGGTCGTGGATTAAGAGACCCTAGGATGTACTTGATGATAGTTTGTGTTACATCAGCATGTTACTACTTTTACATGTTATACATATATCATCTATATATAGTAAGTGTTGTACATGATTCATTGGTTGACAAACATAGGATTTATACAGGTTACAATCACAGGTTTACAAATTATTATCTTTTTGAACTTACATTTTGATATTCATAAACTATATACTTTACATATTTAAACCTATGTAACTCACCAACTAGTATTTATAGTTAACAGATTTTCTTCACATGTTACACCTGATCAAAGGTAGGCACAGTGCTTGGACAACTAAGTAGACCTAGTCTAAGATGAAACAAGATCAAGAAACAAGCTAGGATGGATTAGAAACACATTTAAATCCTTGTTGTTTAATTATCTTGTTTGTTCTTATTTTGTAAACATTATTTTTGAGGTCAAATAGTTGTATTCTTTTGGTAGATAGACATGATATGTAAACATTAAATTAATCATATGAAATCTAGTAATCCATTATGGTTGTTCTTCATTAATCTTGTGCATGAATCAACCGATCAATCGATCAATTGTCACTGCACCATGGATTCTGCACGAGGCGCAGGGTGTGGCAGGTAGGTATCAAAGCCAAGGTTATAGAGAACCAGGAAAAACCCAATGCTTAATGACCTAGACTATAACTTAAGCTACCCCATAGGACTATGTACTATAGGCTTGAGGATGCTTAGGATTAGGTATACTTGAGCTATCATTAAGTCTACTTTAAGCTTGGAAGATTTTAGGGACTAAAATTTTTCTGAAAATTATTTTCATATATAAAAAAACCAAGGGATTTTGTACCAGGCTTCTATAATTTCAGGACTCGAACTAAATTCGTAACTTTTTGTTTTCAACAAAGGATTTCATGTGCAAGAATCTGTATTCTTAGCATCCGTGATCATAAATTCTCAATATGCTAAGGGCTTTAGGTGTAGGAATATGTATTCTTAGTGTTCCTAACTTGAAGTTCTCATCATGGGAGCATTATGCTTAGTACTGTAGAAACTGAGAGACTAGAATTAATATTCCAGTGTACAAGAACAAGAAAATTAGAGGTTTTGGTTAATAGGGGACCGAACAATAATTTTCTCAGTCATAGTCTATAGAACAACTGTGAACAGTTGTGAACAATCATGAACAATCATGAACAATAGTGGGATGGGATTTTAGCTTCAAATAGAAACGGGGGCCTAGCCCTGATAGACTAAAATGGTGGTGGGCTGGCAGCTGGGCTGACAGTTAGCTTGACCCTACGTATGCCCTATACATAAACTAACTTCAGTATGACAGGGGGAATTCGGCGTGACTTTTTGAAGTGAGGATCCAGGGTATTCAAGAATCATTAGAACATTGAACATGTACATTTGAACATATTCATGAAATCAAGTGAACGAAGAACATAGTGAACAATGTGAATAATGTGTGAACAAATCATAGATGAATCAATCATACGTGAGTCAGTCTTAGGAGAGTCAATCATAGGTGTGAACAATCTTATGTGAACATTGTGTGTGAACATTTGGTTCAATCCTTTATGTGAGAACATGCTTAGATCTAGTGTAGATGACACATGCTTAGTACATGTCAACATAGGGTAACATGACAACTTAGTGCATACATACATGCCAATATAGTTGATCAGGTTGACATTGCTATTAAATGCCAACATAAGTATAATCTTAGTAAAATCATGGTTCAGTTGATCAAAACCAATGGAATCGTTATCCTTTGAACATTCTTATACAATACTACAAACGTAGTGCCAAATGCTAGCAAGGGCATGGACGTGGAATGTCGAAGAAGTGGTGGGCTAGTGGATGAGTCTGACTCTACGTATGCCCTATGCATAAGCTCTCATCGACATATTGGGGAAGTGTCAATGTGTAGGTTTGGTGGGGTGTTTAATGAAGCTTGTACATAGGATCATGACATACAATCACATGAGAAGTATACTAATATGTAGATTACTTAGGTGGGTACTTAATCATTGTTACAATTGAATGATAATACTAGTAGTATGAGAATATTACTAAATTATCTTGTAAATTCAATTGTATAAATGCTCGTTACTGACTCGCTTGTGGCTTTCTCTTTGTAGAATGCCTCCTCGACGTGACACCAACGGCGAGGGTTGGACAAGCAGAAATGATGACAAGATTAACAAAATTACCCGAGTCCTCTCTATTCATATGAGAGAGGATATCCCGAAGATGGTCACTGATATCACCATTAACCTTCGGTGAAGTGCTTGTGATTCAGCAAACAACTCTAACACCACAAACACTGGAACTGCAAATTTCACGTTTAAGCAGTTCAACGATAATAAGCCCCTGAGGTACTCTGGTACTGAGGGAGCTACGAGCCTACTTTAGTGGCTGGAAAGCATTGAGGACATACTGGATTACACGGGATGTCCTGAAAACTTGAAGGTCAAGATGGCGACAGGTGCTTTTCATAAGGGCGCTTTAACTTGTTGGAATGTTGAGAGGAAAACCATGGGTCACATAGTAGCTTCATCCCTACATTGGGAAGATTTCAAAAAGCTGCTGGTGGATCAATTTTGCCCATGTCACGAGCTGAGGAAGCTCGAAGCTGAAATGTGCAGCCTCATTCAAGATAGCGGGGAGAACCCCAAGTACGTAAGCTCGGTTTCATGAGCTGTGTTTGCTGCTACCACATCTAATTACTCCCTATCATGTAAGATAGAGAAGTACATACCCTTGGTGATTAGGGGTAATGTTCTTGGAAGCAGTGTTGCTACATTGGACGCTACAATTCATTTGAGTGCTACTTTGACTGAGGAGTACGTCAAGGCTAGCGTACTTCACAGGAAAGGTTACAAGAGGGCTAAGGCTGATGATACGAAGAAGCTCGAACAACAGCCCAAGAAGAAGAAACAGAAGACTATCAAGAATTATGCAACGAAAGTTGCAAATGCTCCAATTCAAGCAACTCCAATCACCGCCGTGCCACAACCTTTAGCAGCCAGGAAAGCTTACACTGGACAGTATCCACTCTGTACTAGGTGCCATTATCATTTTCTCCCTACTCTTCCATGCTTACAATGCACCAAGTGTGGGAGGTACAACAACTTAGCAACAGTGTGTCGTGCTGCAAATCTTGCTGTCAGTACAACCGCAGTGATTCCTGCTATTACTAATGGGCCAACTTGCTACAACTACAGGGCAGAAGGGCATTTCAGGAACCAATGCCCTCGTCTCAACAACACTGTTGCCACTTCACCTTCTCGTGCTTTGTCATTGGAGCTGCTGATGAAAGTGAAGAGTCGGCAGCCGTTACAGGTATTTTGTCTTGTTAACAACCATTATGCTTCGGTATTATTTGATACAGGCACAGAAAAAAGTTTTCTCTCTGCTGCTATTGCATTATTGTTTAATATGCAACCATCAGTAATTAATACCACGCATACGGTAGAAGTAGCTGATGGTAAGAACATCCTTGTAAACTCAATACTTCGTGGTTGTGAACTTATGTTAAATGAACAATCGTTTGTAGGTCTCAAACAGGATCAAGAACGTTGCTTTATTACCCAAATCATCACCAATCGACTCTAAGAAGTGCGGAATCCATGCTAGAATCAAGAAAACAAGTAAAAAAAATGAAATCTTTGTATTAAATACTGAAGTTCAAGTACAATTGCTTCAATACGTCAATAGAGAAAATGCCTCGGGATTCCAACCTAAAGTAGTACAAAATACGTCTATTTATACTAATCTAGGTGTACTCGAAATCTAACACAAAAATATTTCGAGTACTCGAACACTTGGTGTATTCGAAATATCTGTACACGAAATCAATAAAAACTATCAAAATTCTGGACTTTAACTCTTCTAGTGTTTGACTTTGTCAGTCTTCATCGTGTAGTGGGCTCTACAAACTCCCCCTAGACTGGCGAAGTCATCCAGTAGGAAGAGTCACGGAGTGTGGTCCAGCTCCTTCATATAGCTTCAACTCAATAGCATATGCAACGGTGTGTGTAAACGGTTTTGCTTCATCTTCAGATCCATGGTAGACTCAGATCGGAGAGCTGTGAAGCTTCATCATGTCCTCTTTCTCGTACTTCAAAAGATCTATCGGATCAAGAACCATATCAATATCATTGATTTCATCCTTGTTCCTGAAAATGATTGCTACAAGGTTACGCTCATCAAAATACCAAGATAAAAAGTTAGACATTGAGTTGTTGGGGACTCTCGGGGAAACTGGGATAGCAATCTCAACGAGCGGTGGAGGATACTTGTAGTAAATCCAAGGCTCTTTCGTCGCAGGATCTATAATGCACTTTGAGACGAAGCGTCTTCCCTTGGCCGTCTTCATCACAGGGAAATCCTTTTCGCATTGATCCTTGATAAACTTGGCAAACAAACTGGCCTGAGTGTCCTTGGATGGATTGAAGAACATCGCGTTGTTGATACTTCTAATGTCAAACTTTGGCATCGTGCAGAAGTTTCGCGGTCTCTTGTAGAACTCAACCTTGCCATTTCTCCGCTTGACCAGATATATCTCTCTCTCCTTATCGTACATCCAGCAGCATACCTCTGATCTGTCGTTGCGAACAGCAAATAGATTTCGATCATCAGATATAAAAGTGTGCTCTGTATTCTCAACGTTCATCTCCCCTAGCCAAGTTGCTCTTACTTCCTTAGGCGCCGGGGACCAGTCCTTCTGCTTATCAAACCGGCTATTAATAACGGTTCCCAGAAGAGGAATTTCTTTGCCATCTTGACCGATATACTTGTGAGCATACAAGTAATCCACATACGGGTCTTTGGTCACATTGGCGATAAACACATTCTTTGGTTCTTCCTTTTCGTCTTCATTTGGAAACAAATTTCCAAGTCTAGCTTCATCTAATTCTCCACCAAGCCCTTCAAAGTCAAAATCTTCCGGCAAATCATCGAAAAAGTCATCAAAACCGGCTCTTGCGGCTTCATCTGGTTGCACACAATCTCCAAAAAAGAATATCATCAGGAATATCTCCAAAGAGATCATCATAGTTGCTCGTGGGTTTTTCTGATGAAGATGGATTTCCTGTGTCTCCTCCTTGATTTTCATCATCCGGAGGCCCTTCATCCTTCTTTTCTGAGGAATCCTTTTCTTTCTTGTCATCACCATCATCATCATCATCATCATCACTGCCATCATTGTCATCATTTTCTTTGTTTTCATAATCGGAATCTGGAACTTCGATTCCTTTCAGCTTGTTGATCTCCTTGCGCATCTCATAGTTTTCCATAGAAAGAAATCTGATGACTTTTCGGTGCATCTTTATTTGCCCTTGAAACTTATTCAATCTGTCAGCGATTTTGAGCATTCCGTTTTGCATTATCCGAATGTTAGCATCCTTCTCTTCAGATTCCTTTTCAAGTAGGAAAACTCTGTCTTGTAGACTCTCGAGATTGATGGGCACCCCTTTTGGCTCGTATGGTGAATCTGCGTGCAAGGGATATTTTCCGTTGTCACCATGTGATGATGGAGTCTTAGTGTGGGGAATGGAAGTAGTAGAGGGTGACAGTGGTGAAGGAGCAGGAATCTTGATGACAAGATTGGGTTTATCTGGTTCAGTAGGTGGTTTTTGAGGTATTGGTTTTGGAGGAGGTTTTGGTTTTGGAGGAGGTTTTGGTTTTGAAGGTGGCTTAGGTTGTGAAGGTAGCTTGGGTTGTGAAGGTGGCTTGAGTTGTGAAGGTGGCTTGGGTTGTGAAGGTGGCTTCGGTTGTGAAGGTGGAGGTGGTAGAATCGATGCTGCCGAAGAGAATGACAAATCAGAAAACATCTTCTGCAGTCTAGGGTCCCTGGTCCGTTTAGACATCGTCTTCAGTCTCTTTCTTTTTGGTGACGATTCGGGAGTGGGAGTGTAATCAATATCCTGTGCTTCCTCCCTTTCTTCTCTGGTCGGAGGAGGCTTTTTAGCAACAAAATCCTCACTGGATGAGGAGGATGACTTAGATATGTGTTTCCCGACAATCGTACCAGTTTGTGTACTCATAGGAATGTCATGCTCCTTAGCAACGAATGCAATAGGAGTACCTTGATCCTCAACGACATTCTCTTCTCCCACGAAGCATCCAAACTTGATCAGTGGTCTCTCCCCAATGTACTGCTTTTTCCCTTGCTTATTCATCTTCATGTAGCCAAAAATGTCGTCTCGCATTCTCTTGATCTCCAGAGTGCCCAGTGTGGGAGTCAGAGAAGGATGTCTTTTATTGATGACGATTTGTAGGAACCGAGGGAAGGCTTGAAACCTCTCCTTTCTTCTTCCTTTAATGTTAGCATGCATATCAAGGAAGATCATCTTTGAGAAGTTGAAATCAACTCCAAGTGCTAAGGCTACCAGACAAGAACTAAGAGTCTGGTTGAGAACGTCATAACCTCCTTTCCTTCTGGAGAGACACTGAGTGACAACATGTGCCAAGTATCTCCAATAAGAGTGTAGTAGTTTTTTCTCAGCCGGAGGATAGGAACCTTCGTGTCCCATCTGATATATAGTCCTGTTCACCAGGTCGTGATCTAGCTCCACAGGGTCAGAATCCTTGTCTCCAAATTGGAGACATTCCCGGAGAATCTGCTCTGTGATAACAATAGGTTGACCCTGAACCTTTCCAATAATGCTAATCATCCCATTTGCATCAGTACGCTCTTCCACTGTGCTCTAGAAACCTCTAATAAAGTCCGTCACGATCGAGGGATGTTCCATGATGGCATAGTTGACTGGTGACAGGATCAACCCAGCAACCATACTCCTGAACTCCGAGTGTTTCTCTGGCGGGTCCCCAAGAAAAGCTGTCATGTTATGATCAGGTACGAAGCGTAGGTCATCCATATGAAAACAAAACAGATTAAGTCATTTAAAGGTTAAACTCTACGAAGTACAGAAAAAATTCTAAGTCCAAATGCATTCTCGAAAGTTTGTGTGTTCTCGAAATCACAGTCGTATTCGAAGTAAGGAACTTATTCGAAACAGCAGGTGTATTCAAAATTAGTTATACATGAAGTACAGTATGTACACGAAACTTGGTGTACACGAAAATAGGTTGTATTCGAAGTTACATGCTGTATTTGAAATCACTGTATACGCAATTTAAATTTTGAGAACACAAAAACCTTCAATACTTCACCAATTAATTTTCTTAGAACTCCTAATCCAACTCGAAATGCTCGGAATTCACAGGCGCATAACATATTCGCGAATCGCCTTTCAATTTTGAGTTTTTCGAGGTCAATTGACCCAAACACTAGCTGTATACGGACTTCGTGTACTCGAAATCTAAATTTTTCCATAACTTTCGAATATATGGTTAAAAATTGATGAAAATCTATACCTAAGGTTGCCTATAGGTGATCTATGAGATAGTCGGAGTGGAATTTTGAAATCGGGTCTAGAAAATGAGATCGCTTGTGAATTTGAACTCTGTACTCGAAGAGCTTGGTTAGATCTGGTACTCGAAATTAAATTTGGTTGGCATATATATAGCCGTTGTTTCGACTACACACCTTTCGTGTACTTGATTTCAAGCACACATATTTTATTTTGAAAAATTCTAACTTTCTGAAAATAAAATAAAAATAAAATAAAATAAAATAAAATAAAATAAAAGAAAATAAAATAAATTTATAAACTATGGACGAGTTCAAAGTTGAGTCGGGTCAATTTTGTGGGATCAAATGTGTCGTCAAAATCTTACCGACTTAAGTACTTTCTTAACGAAGCACAACATTTAAGCAGCTATATCCCACCAATGATTTACACTCGTTAATCCATAACTTAGAAATAAGACATATGATCAAGATTTTTATGAAAATATCTTTTGGGAAATGTGTGATGGTAAGACTAGATTAATACGCAACCTATCAATTTTGACAAGTCTATTGATTCAAACTTTGATTGTGTTTTAACAAAGTTAAAACGTTTCGACAGAGTTATAGATGAGAGGAGAAAAGAACAGATCTATTAGATTAGAATCAAGAACAAGGAGGGGTTCTGTCATCTTGTGCTCATTGGCATCTTTTATTTATTGATCTGCAGACACATTGGCCTTAATGTCACACATCCAGGTTTTTGCTTACGCAAAACAGATGATGCTTTAGTAGATATTTCCCGCTCTTTATTTACACAAAACATAGGAAATACCCGAGTTTTTCAAAAACGATTTCAAGTTTATTTAAATACAATCTTGTTTTGACTCAAGGACTTAAACAAAAAGTCAAATAGTTGTCACACATTTCTAGTTATCTACTGATCACAACTTCACACTTATTTATATATTTTATTTTAATTGATCATATTCGATTCTTTCATTTGGAAAACTTGTTTTAATCTTCTTAGTGAACGATAGATATTCAAAGTTATTTTTCTTTAGAAATGTAATTTAGATGGTAAAATTTTGATCATCAGAAATTATTTCACCTCCCAATTGAACAACTAAACTTGTCGGACCAAAACAAAAATCATTTTGTAGTTTTCTAATTTTCTTAAATTTTAAACAACAAAAATCTTTTTCTTTCTATTCAAAGTTTTAAGAAGTGTTTGGCTGATCACGATGTCCAAATTCCCTTGGAGGACATCCAAATCCAAAACATCATGCAATTCATTGAACATTTAGTGGAAATCATGGAATACGGGGTCAAGAAACTCAAACGTAGCCAGATTAGGATCGTAAAGGTGCGATGGGAAGGCAAACGTGGTGCTGAGTTCACCTGGAACGCAAGAACCAGATGAAGCCCAAGTACCCTCATATTTTTACAGTAGCTTCAGCTAGTTAATTTCTGGACGAAATTCCCTTAACTAGGGGAGACTGTAACATCTGTACATATTCATAATGTAATCATTTACGTTATGCAATCAAAGTTCATGTATGCAAACAATCATGGTATCATTGTTCAGTTGTTTGTATGTTTTAGGAATTTTTTCGTGAATGATTATGTATATACTTATTATGTAATTATTGTCAAATACGCTACTTAATAACACTATTGTAATATATCAAAACAGTGGTGGGTTGGTGGATGAGAAGGCATGTAGCAGGACTCTACGTATGCCCTATATATAAAATACGTTCGGTATATTGGGATAGTGTTAGTGCGTAGTGTTCAGACAAATAGTAAAACAAATAAACTACTTAAACAAAATCGTAAAACATAGGTGAGACTCAGTATCATTATGGGAGACGATCCATAAAGATATCTATGACGAATTTATAATTACGAGTAAACTTTAACAAATACAAGAAACAACCCAAAACGCATATACTCATGCACATAAATGTATTCATTTACGGTTCGAAACGGATGAATATCACAAAATGAGTAAAATATTATTATTTATTTTTACAATTTTGAAACTCGTCAAATAAAACCCAAAATGATAAGACAAAACTATTCAAAATGATAATGTAACGTTCGCGTATTTTATGAAACAAAACGCGTAAACGTGAAACCGGATGAGCTCGAACACGCGGGAAACCACTCGGGGTATTTAAGTGTTGATCTACTGATTTTGATCTTGACCGTACAAAGGAATACTATTAACAATCAAATATATGTGGAATCTATATTTGCTCTATATGAATCAAAGAAGAAACAAGCATTCCAATAATCACCATTTCATTAATCAATCTGAACTGATTACAATGAAATACAATCTCACACAGAGAGAATCACTCAGAGGATTTTTCAGAAGTTCAGAAGTTATGACAAAATCAGACAAACCTCCAATATATACAAACTGTCAGTCGAACCTAGTCTACCAGAACCATTAGGTACGCCAGCCGAACCTTGAGGTTCGCTGGACGAACCTAGACGGCCAAACCTACTAGGTTTGCCGAACCTGGTAAGGTTCGTGGGCCAGACGAACCTTAGCCAAACCTCAACTAACTTTCTATAATTTACATGTTTTGATAAGCAATCTATTACATATATGTACTAACAAACTCCCCTTTAATAATTGCTTTCAAAATCTTCAATCTTCGTCTTCAGTCTACACTTGGAACTCCACTAGTTTCTCCATACACATTATCAGCAGCACGAATAACAACAGATCTTGGAATCATAGATAATCTTTCAGCTTCTAGCTTAGCATCTCTATCGTCAATCTCTTTTTGTACTTTCATCAGCTCAACATACAAATAATGGACATCTTCCCAGTTACAACCATAATATATACCCAGAGTATAAAACATCCGAGGAATTGTTTGAAACTAAACTGCCATGTCTTTGAAACTAATTCCAACATCATGATATCCCTCATCAACAAAAATCTCAGCTACATTCAGCAAATCAATATCATCTTTTGAAAAGTTTACTATCCATACAGGATCTAACATCCTAATCACCCTCCATTTTTCTTCTTGTCTCAACAAAATAACATCTTCATATGTCTTTTCATCATAGAACCAGAACTTGAAATAAGGATTCCAATTCTGTTCTATCCTTCTCAACTTTGGTCTTTTATAAGCTTTAGGCTTTGAATATCCAAGTAATTTGTCTTTGACTTGTGGAACAAGCAAACTCCATCCAGTCTTAGCCTCTTTCTTTAATAACTTCTCAAATATATCATTATGTTCAGTCTGAATTGGCTTTATCATCTTCAATCTGGATAACTGTTGACTGAACCTGTCAACAAACCTCTGAAGCGAATGTCACACCCCGAGCCGGCGGGCTGGATCGACTTTCCCGTCGAGTGGAAAGTTCTCGGGGCGTGATATCGTTTGATAATCGAAATGATCAGATTGTTTACTTAGCACACGATAAATAAATGAGAAACGCAAACATGCCAATGAAAAAGAATTACAAAGTTAAAATTACATTGTTTCCTCATAATTTAACTAAGTAAATCTAATCAAAAGAATCAATGAGTTCATATCATGTATTTGTACAAGATATACAAAAGATGATTCATTGTTTTGTCATCCAAAAGTATGAAATTCAAAAGTAGCTAGGTCTTCTTAAAGTCCACTAGCTATGTCCCTGTAATCCTGGTACTAAACATGTTCGTCACCTAAGAAAAACATGAATTTAAACATAGTCAACACTAGTTTGGTGAGTTTATAAGTTTGATAATTGAAAACCTTGATTCACTCACATACACAATCACCATAGTATTCATTTTACCTGTAGTTTGTTTGATTCACCCGTTCATACAATGGTCTCTCAATAGTTATATTTTCAAGTAATATCCCATCCTATTAGTTATGCTTATATATAGGGCATATGTAAGGGAACAAGCCCTAGCCAACATCCCACCACATAACTAATAGAATTCCACACTACTTACAATACAACTATAGATATCCATTTCCATTTCACCTGTTCATCCCGTTTGTAATGCACGTGGTGTATCATGTGTAGTATAATATAATAATCGGGGTTTAGTTATCAAACCGAAGTAATGATAAATGTTTTATGTATTAAGGAGATTAGATTGATTTAATCTGATCCTTGTTATTATTCTATTTCTTGTGGGGTTAACTGTTAATCACTTTAAGTTAATAAGAGTGTTAGTTAACCAATTGTCATTTGTTCTCAACTTGAAGTGCGTAGAGCCTAAAAGGAATCCATTTCAATCTTCACGTAATCAGATTACAATGCATCCGATTTACCTCTACCACTTTGTGTATCCATAGACCTCATCAAAACTATTACTAGTAATATGACATGAGAGAAAATAAATTATTCAGTCTACTAGTCAATGGGTAACGATGGATTAATTACAATTATAACTGCAGATTAATACCACCATGTGTCGCCTTCTAGACCCTGACTGTTCGTCGCCCTGTCACTAGTCATATGTTACCGGCCAATGAATCAATACGATCAACATACTAGCCCTACAAGCTAGAGGTTTGTCAGACCTATGGTACCACTATGCTATCGTCAGTTTAGTCACATCAAACTAACTGGTCAGGGATTTGTGAAGGGACATACAATGATCAAACTTGAATACATGGCACATGATTGAAATGATATAATGCAAACATTTCAATAGTAATCAATTGTATCGTGTTCATCAATGTTGTTTGTTCTCAACGTTGAATGTTTTCGTTGTTAAAAAAGTTAAATAAGATCTTGTCTTATTAAATTATGTTAATTGTTGTGTGAATGATGTTGTTATCATGAAGTTACATTATCATGATTATCATTCCTTGTTATTCCATAAAGTCACCATGTTGTCACTAAGATGTGGTAAGAGCTAGTCCTACTACACTTAGTCAACTCAGGTGGTGGATGTTAGTTGTTCCAGGTTATCTTGTAATGTGTATCGAGTTGTAAGTTAAATGTTATAAGCACTTGACTTATTACACTTAGTTAACTCTAGTGTTGAATGTTGTTATGAAGATGTGTTATCTTCATATCATTCATGTGTTTTGTTCTTGTCATTATGTTCACCTGTGATTACTTCAATGTTCGTTCTTGTAAGAATAAATAAGTGTTGTAAGATATAATCTTGCAACTATGTTATTCTAATGTGTTGAATAATTATGAAATTATATTATCATATTCATCCTATTTGTTCCTGTCATATCATGATCATAGAAGCATGCATACAGTGGTAAATGATAATAAGTCACGCAAAATTATCTAATCAATGTATAAGCAATATGTTAAACTAAAACTTTTAAATAGATAAAAGTTAAGCATGTTTCTCAGCCCCGAGAGTTTAAAATCAGTTAAGATTGGAAAAGGGGAGTATGAACTCACCTTGTTGTTGTAGTGGTTGACATAGCTTAAACAAGAAATGCACGCGCTCTGTGTTGTACTTGTAGTAGTTTTCACGGTCCTGTATTGATTTCATGTTGTACTTAACTTATAAGCACAAATCCTTAATTACATGTTTGTGTGTGTGTTTGTGTTATCCTTGTTGTTATTATTCAAAGACCTAGGTTTTTGTTTTTGACCTTTATTATTTTTATCCCACCACCTTTTTAATTTCAAAACTATGCTTACTAATACAATTCCCATGCATCTCACTCTTAACACTTTTATTCAATTGTTAGAGGGCATTTTAACCCATTGGGTCGATCGATTAGTCTTGGGCCGAATGTTATGTATGTGAGCCCAAATAAATAAGGTGGGCCGAATAAGGTGAAGTGGGCCACTGTTGGGCCAAGTGTGTGCCGGTTGGATAGTGTTGGGCTGCTTAAATACCTCGGCTGAGGAAAGGGATGACTCCGGCTAATTCCAGCGAACCTCGAACTCCCTTAGCCATAGGTTCGACCCATCAATAGGTTCGTATGAATGGGGTTCGCAGCCCATAGGTTTAATTGTAGGGTTCGTGTACGACACCAAGGTTCGGCTACAACAAGGGTTCGGCTAGGGTTGCTGCACCTAGGTTCGGTGTCCACTAATAGTTCGGCTGAGATCAAAGGTTTGTCGAGAGAGGTTTGGTTGGCAGTGATTCGTACAGCTCCATAGGTTCGGCTGGTCCAAAGTGGTAGGTTCGTTACCCATTGGTTCGTGGTTAGGGTTACAGTAACACAAAGTTCAGCTAGGGTTCGCCAAGCTTAGGTTTGTGGAGTCAGTGCTGGTTCGGTGGAAGGTTTACTGATGGTGATATGAAGGTTCGGTGGTCGTGGTTCACAGCTGTTGGGTTCGGCAGTTTCAAGGATTCGACACCCGTTCCTTGCCCCACTAGGTCGAGGTTCAGCTGGCTTAGGGTTCGGGCAGCCCTTCTTCTTTGCGACCCCAACAGGTGTTTACCTCACCAACTCACTTCGATCTGTTGCGAGACCCTTTCCATGATGGTATTATGCGCCGACCAGCCCTCAAGGTTGTAAGGTTTCGAACATGATGGTTTAGGGCTGATCGATGGAGATGAATCAACACAAGGACAATGAAAACCCTATTTTTCGAACTATTCAAGCCCAAGTACCTCGAATTTTGCCGGTTAACTTCCATGATCTGCTATACTACCTTGTAGAGGACGTTGATAGCTACGTGTGGACACCAAGAACGGCCGATTTCGTCCACAAACGAGTGAGATATCGCGATTTGAAGATGGAAATCTAGAGAGAGACAAAGGTTCGGGAATGGAATGTTTAGTGAGAGAGAATGATGAGAAAAATGAAAGAAATTCCCTCATTTAGTATTTTTATACCCCGGGGTATTTGGGTTTGTTTCGTTTGCTGGTTTTTCGTCTCCGTTGCGTTTCCGGTTTGTTACGCGTAATTTTACGTACTTAAATTAAAAAGAGTTTCTTTGATTTATTTTTGATGAGTTTGAAAATTGTAAAACATAAAATATTATATTTTCGTAACTTTATTTTCGTTCGTGTCGTTTTCGTTTTCGTTTCGTCAGATCGCGTCACCATCGTGCGTATTCGGTCGAATCGTCACCCAGACGAACACGACGATGGTTTTGCTTTCTGATGCTTGTTTTCTACTTTCCAGTCATTATTTTAGAACGTTAATCTCATAGATATGTTTGTGTGCATCGTCACCCACGCAAACACACTGTCAGTTTGTTATTCTGAAATAACCCTGCAATTGTGTTTGAATTGTGTTTCCTCATAGACGGACTCAACTAACTTCCTGTTTTCACATTGTTTTCGTACTAATTTGTCGGCCATCTGATTCCTGTCATCTATGGATATCAGATCTCAACCGACATGTTCTTGTTATTTACTTAAACACTGTTGTCATTCTTGATTCGTTTTATTAATTGTACTTAGATTTTCACCTAAATACATACAACTATTGTTTATCGTGAGTTGTTGTACTTATGGTATTTAAGTTTTCACATAAATACGTACAACTGTTCCTTCTATTTTGAATTATGTTGTCACAAACACTGTTCATATACATGTATTTACACACAGTAAATATTGAAAGTACACATACCGTACGGACTTGCCGGACGTTCTGGTACTGGATGTCACAATCTCCCCTTGTTAAAGTAATTTCGTCCCAAAATTTAAGCATCACAGTCGGACTCTAATTCTCGAACAGGTGGGGATACTTTGTCTTCATGTTTTCCTCGCGCTCCTAGGTAAAATCTGGTCCACGCTTGGAGTTCCATCGAACCTTTACAATAGGGATACGGCTTCGTCCGGTCTCTTGACTTCACGTTCCATGATCTCTACAGGTTCTTCAATGAAATGTAATTGCTCATCAACTTGTATCTCTTCCAACGGTATGATCAGTGATTCGTCAGCGAGACATCTCTTGAGAGTTGATACATGAAATACATCATGTACTCTGCTGAGTTCATTAGGGAGTTTGAGTCTGTATGACACAGGACCTATGCGTTGAGTTATCTCAAACGGTCCGACATACCTTGGTGCTAGTTTGCCCTTAGCCCCAAAACGAACCACGCCTTTCCATGGGGACACTTTCAACATAACTCAGTCACCCACTATGAATTCCAAAGGCTTTCGCCGTTTGTCTGCGTAACTCTTTTGGCGGCTACGTGTTGCTTGTAGTCTCTGTTGTATCTGGGTAATCTTATCAGTAGTTTCCTGAATAAGTTCAGGCCCAGAAATTCTGTTATCTCCCACTTCGGTCCAACAAATTGGAGACCGACATTTTCTACCATATAGTGCTTTAAAAGGAGCACATCTGATGCTGCTGTGGTAGCTATTGTTGTAGGAGAACTCAATGAGTGGTAAATGTTTATCCCAGCTTCCACCAAAGTCTAGGATGCATGTCCTCAACATATCCTCTAGGGTTTGAATTGTTCGCTCGCTTTGTCCATCCGTTTGTGGATGATAAGCGGTGCTCAAGTTAACATTTGTCCCTAGAGATTTTTGCAATGATTGCCAGAACCGCGATGTAAATCGACTGTCCCGGTCAGAAATAATAGACAAGGCACACCGTGCCGAACTACTATTTCATCAACATATAGTCTTGCTAACTTTTCCATCTTGTAGGTTTCTCTGATCGGCAAGAAGTGCGCGGACATGGTCAATCGATCAACGATGACCCAAATCGAATCATGTCCATTGGAAGTGTGGGGTAGCCTAGTGATAAAATCCATAGCTATTTGTTCCCACTTCCATTGTGGTATCTCCGGTTGTTCCGGCAAACCCAAAGGTTTCTGGTGTTCAGCTTTGACCTTGGCACATGTTAAGCATTTGCAACATAAGTGGCAACATCTTTCTTCATTCCCGATCACCAATAAAAGGACCTAAGATCTTGGCACATGTTATCGGCACCAGGATGAACAGAGTATCGTGTCTTGTGTGCCTCGTGAAGTATAAGTGTTCGAAGTTCATCTATTGCCGGAATCCAAATACGATCTAGATAATACATAACTCCATCTTGTTTTGTCTTGAAGTGTTTCTCGGCTCCACAATCGAGCTCGCGTTTCAAATTGTCTCTTCCCATTGCTTCTTGTTGTGGTTGTATGATTCGATCTCTCAAACTTGTTTGCACAGTCATTCCCATGGCTCGTACGCGCAAAGCTTTGACTGTTTCCTTCCGGCTCAAAGCATATGCAACAACATTTGCTTTGCCCGGAAGGTATTTGATCACACAATCGTAATTGTTCAGGAGCTCAACCCAACATCTCTGTCTCATGTTAAGCTCCTTCTGATCAAATATGTGCTGTAAACTCTTGTGGTCTGTGAAGATAGTGCATTTGGTACCATACAGGTAGTGTCTCCAAATCTTTAAAGCAAAAACAACAGCTCCCAGTTCTAAATCGTGTGTCGTGTAATTCTTCTCATGTATCTTCAACTATCGTGAGGCATAAGCAATGACTTTATCTCGTTGCATTAAAGCACATCCGAGTCCCTGATGGGAAGCATCACAGTATACTACAAAGTCATCATTGCCTTCTGGGAGTGTTAAGATAGGAGCATTGCACAATCTTTGTTTCAATGTCTGGAATGCCTCTTCTTGTTTCTGTGTGAGTTTGGTGAGAGGCAAGGTTATCTTAGAGAAATTCGAAATGAATCTCCTGTAATAACCTGCCAATCCCAAGAATGATCTCATTTCTGTCGGTTTCGTGGGCACATCCCAGTTCTTGATTGCTTCAATCTTGGCAGGATCCACATGAATACCATTACTGTTAATCACGTGACCCAAGAACTGAACTTCTCTTAGCCAGAATTCACACTTGGAGAATTTGGCATAAAGTCATTCTTCTTTCAGAAGTTCCAAGACTGTCCTGAGATGTTGTTCATGTTCCTTCTCGTTCCTTGAATAAATCAGTATATCATCAATAAAGACAATAACGATCTGATCTAAGTACGGCTTGCACACCCGGTTCATTAAATCCATGAACACTGCCGGTGCGTTTGACAATCCAAATGGCATCACCATGAATTCATAGTGACCGTATCGGGTACGGAAAGCCGTCTTTGGTATCTCTTCATCTTGAATCAGGAGCTGGTATAACCTGAACGCAGGTCTATCTTTGAAAAGTACTGAGCTCCCTGTAATTGATCAAACAAGTCATCAATCCTTGGTAACGGGTACCGATTCTTGATGGTGAGTTTGTTGAGCTCTTTTTAATCAATGCACATTCTGAACGATCCATCCTTCTTCTTAACAAAGAGAACCAGAGCTCCCCACGGGGAAAAGCTCGGTCGGATGAATCCTTTGTCGAGTAGCTCTTGTAATTGATTGGACAACTCCTGCATTTCTGATGGTGCAAGTCTGTAAGGAGACTTAGCTACAAGAGTCGCTCCCGGAATCAAATCAATTCGAAACTGCACCGATCTCTCCGGTTGCAGTCCCGGTAAGTCATCCGGAAACACGTCTGCATAGTCTTTCACCACTGGTATATCTTGAATCTTGATTGCTTTCTTGTCTTTCTCTACCACGTGAGCTAGAAATGCGATACATTGTTTTCTGAGGTACTTGTGAGCCTTCATGTACGATATTATCTTGACACTGCGTTTCGCTTGATCTCCATGAATTTCCAAAATCTGATTGTTCTCCACTGGAATACGTAGTAGCTTTTCGGAACAGATGAACTCAACTCTGTTAAGAGGCTGCCAATCCATTCCGATGATGATGTCGAAACTGCCCACCTCCATCGGTATCAAGTCGATGGAAAATGTGTGATCGCCAAGTGTTAGTGGGCAATTCCTAAGTACTGTGTCTACTGTTATCTGTTTGCCGTTTGCTATCTCAATAGTATAAGGGGAGTCTAAAGATTCCTCAACATAATTAACATGGCATGCAAAGTAGGATGCGATAAAACTCTGATCTGCACCAGTCTCAAATAATATGGATGCATAAAAGTCAGATAAGAGAAATGTACCCGTGACCACATTCGGGTCTTGTCGAGCAGTAGCTGCTCCAATCTGAAAGACTCTACCTCTTGCTACTTGAGCCCTTTGCTGATTCTTCTTGGGGCAATCCCTAGAAAAGTGTCCAGGCTCGCCACAGTTGTAGCAAGACCTGTGATAAGCAGCAGCAACAGTAGTAGCTGCATTGTTGTTTCGATTCGGAGCCACGTGCTCCTGCAGTTGTTGGCCCAGTGACCAAACTTCCCACAGCCTGTGCATTGCCTGCAATGGGTGTTTGGAGCATGATGATACTGGAAAGTGTTGCACAAAGGTGTTGTGCCAGTGTAGGGCCGCTTGATTTGTAGTGGTGGTGGCTGGTTGATCATCAGGGCTTGAGTGGTTGCAGCAAAGTTCCTAACCACTTTCTGTTTCTTCGCCGGCCTTTTATCCGGCTTCCTTGATGTTCCAGCCTTTGCTTCTGTTTCCTTCTTCAGTGCCCCGGAGGCAACCATCACATCTGTCAATGTTGCAGACAGTGTCACATGCCCTTGGATGCAAGACGGCAGTCCACCGACCTACCGTTCTATTCTTTTCTCCAATGTTGGCACCACGTCTGGTGCCAATGTAGGCAGCTCATGAAAGCGGGTGGTGTAGGCCAGATGCCCAGCACCAATCATAACAAGATTGAGCAGTTTGGTCTCAACCTTCTTCAGTTCATTCCGTGGGCAAAACTCTGCCCGGAGCATAGCCTTGAAGTCATCCCAAGGCATAGACTGAGCCTCATCCTTGCCCCTAATCTGGACTTGAGCGTTCCACCAAGTTAACACTCTTTTGTGGAATGATCCAGCAGCATATCTCACCTTGTGCTAATCAGGACAGCAACTAATGTCTAGGGTTGTCTCCATCTTCTCAATCCACTGGATTAATCCAACGGCACCCTCACTGCCACTAAAACTGGGTGGCTTGCATCCTACAAAGTTCTTGTAGGAATAGTCCTGATGATGTCTGGTGTTGCCACTGCCTTCTCCAGATGAGTTGGCAACGTTGTTGCTGTTAATCCGATTCATCATCTCGGGAATCACATCCCTTAATTGACTGGTCAGCAGAGTGGCCAGTGCTATGGTAGCAGGATCCAACTGATGAACAGGCGGTCGCGGAGGAGGAGGTGGAGGTGTAGGAGAGTCAGGTGGTGTCGGTGTTGATGAGTGCGGTGCTGAATCATGGGGTGGTGGCGGCAGTAAAGCTGGTTTTCTTATAGGCGGCATTCTGATCATAACTGAAAGAAAATTGGTTAGTGCAGTGATCAGATGCAGAAGACACATGCAAATAGAATCCTATGTCATATGATCTCTACATGAGGGTCCCTAGTTTATAGTCTAGGCCAAACCGTTTAAGTAACATGACCTATATTTCTCTATAACCATGGCTCTGATACCAATCTGTCACACCCCGAGCCGGAGGGCTGGATCGACTTTCCCGTCGGGCGGAAAGTTCTCGGGGCGCGATATTGTTTGATAATCGAAATTATCAGATTGTTTACTTAGCACACGATAAATAAATGAGAAATGCAAACATGACAATGAAAAAGAATTACAAAGTTAAATTACATTGTTTCCTCATAATTTAACTAAGTAAATCTAATCAAAAGAATCAATGAGTTCATATCATGTATTTGTACAAGATATACAAAAGATGATTCATTGTTTTGTCATCCAAAAGTATGAAATTCAAAAGTAGCTAGGTCTTCTTAAAGTCCACTAGCTATGTCCCTGTAATCCTGGTACTAAACATGTTCGTCACCTAAGAAAAACATGAATTTAAACATAGTCAACACTAGTTTGGTGAGTTTATAAGTTTGATAATTGAAAACCTTGATTCACTCACATACACAATCACCATAGTATTCATTTTACCTGTAGTTTGTTTGATTCACCCGTTCATACAATGGTCTCTCAATAGTTATATTTGCAAGTAATATCCCATCCTATTAGTTATGCTTATATATAGGGCATATGTAAGGGAACAAGCCCTAGCCAACATCCCACCACATAACTAATAGAATTCCACACTACTTACAATACAACTATAGATATCCATTTCCATTTCACCTGTTCATCCCGTTTGTAATGCACCTGGTGTATCATGTGTAGTATAATATAATAATCGGGGTTTAGTTATCAAACCGAAGTAATGATAAACGTTTTGTGTATTAAGGAGATTAGATTGATTTAATCTGATCCTTGTTATTATTCTATTTCTTGTGGGGTTAACTGTTAATCACTTTAAATTAATAAGAGTGTTAGTTAACCAATTGTCATTTGTTCTCAACTTGAAGTGCGTAGAGCCTAAAAGGAATCCATTTCAATCTTCACGTAATCAGATTACAATGCATCCGATTTACCTCTACCACTTTGTGTATCCATAGGCCTCATCAAAACTATTACTAGTAATATGACATGAGAGAAAATAAATTCTTCAGTCTACTAGTCAACGGGTAACGATGGATTAATTACAATTATAACTGCAGATTAATACCACCATGTGTCGCCTTCTAGACCCTGACTGTTCGTCGCCCTGTCACCGGTCATACGTTACCGGCCAATGAATCAATACGATCAACATACTAGCCCTACAAGCTAGAGGTTTGTCAGACCTATGGTACCACTATGCTATCATCGGTTTAGTCACATCAAACTAACTGGTCAGGGATTTGTGAAGGGACATACAATGATCAAACTTGAGTACATGGCAAATGATTGAAATGATATAATGCAAACACTTCAATAGTAATCAATTGTATTGTGTTCATCAATGTTGTTTGTTCTAAATGTTGTATGTTTTCGTTGTTAACAAAGTTAAATAAGATCTTGTCTTATTAAATTATGTAAATTGTTGTGTGAATGATGTTGTTATCATGAAGTTACATTATCATGATTATCATTCCTTGTTATTCCATAAAGTCACCATGTTGTCACTAAGATGTGGTAAGAGCTAGTCCTACTACACTTAGTCGACTCAGGTGGTGGATGTTAGTTGTTCCAGGTTATCTTGTAATGTGTATCGAGTTGTAAGCTAAATCTTATAAGCACTTGACTTATTACACTTAGTTAACTCTAGTGTTGAATGTTGTTATGAAGATGTGTTATCTTCATATCATTCATGTGTTTTGTTCTTGTCATTATGTTCACATGTGATTACTTCAATGTTCGTTCTTGTAAGAATAATTAAGTGTTGTAAGATATAATCTTGCAACTATGTTATTCTAATGTGTTGATGAATTATGAAATTATATTATCATATTCATCCTAGTTGTTCCTGTCATATCATGATCATACAAGCATGCATACAGTGATAAATGATAATAAGTCACGTAATATTATCTAATCAATGTATAAGCAATATGTAAAACTAAAACTTTTAAATATATAAAAGTTAAGCATGTTTCTCAGCCCCGAGAGTTTAAAATCAGTTAAGATTAGAAAAGGGGCGTATGAACTCACCTTGTTGTTGTAGTGGTTGACTTAGCTTAAACAAGAAATGCACGTGCTCCGTGTTGTAGTAGTTTTCATGGTCCTGTATTGATTTCATGTTGTATTTAACTTATAAGCACAAATCCTTAAGTACATGTTTGTGTGTGTTTGTGTTAGCCTTAGGGTTGGCTAACACTCCTGAGTTTCGATCTTGGTCTTCATTCGGCCCTTATCTCAGGTGTCATTGATTGTTATTACCATAGTTTCAAATATTGTATGTTTAAACTTGATTCTATAAACCTTGTCATTAGTGTTAATCATTTGTTTTGATACGAAACTTAGCAATTAAACACAAAATGACTTTGGTTTATGATGTAAACCTCACTTGTTTTTATTATTCAAAGACCTAGGTTTTTGGTTTTGACCTTTATTATTATTATCCCACCACCTTTGTAATATCAAAACTATGCTTACTAATCCAATTCCCATGCATCTCATTCTTAACGCTTTAATTCAATTGTTAGAGAGCATTTTAACCCATTGGGCCGATCGATTAGTCTTGGGGCAAATGTTACGTATGTGAGTCCAAATAAGCAAGGTGGGCCGAATAAGGTGATGTGGGCCACTGTTGGGCCAAGTGTGTGCCAGTTGGATAGTGTTGGGCTGCTTAAATGCCTCGGCTGAGGAAAGGGATGAGTCCAGCTACTTCCAGCGAACTTCGAACTCCCTTGGCCATAGGTTCTTCCCATCAATACGTTCGAATGAATGGGGTTCGCAGCCCATAGGTTTAATTGTAGTATGACACCAAGGTTCGCCCACAACAAGGGTTCAGCTAGGGTTGCTGCACCTAGGTTTGGTGTCCACTAATGGTTCGGCTGAGATCAAAGGTTCGCCGAGAGAGGTTCAGTTGGAAGTGGTTCATCTAACTCCATAGGTTCGGCTGGTCCAAAGTGGTAGGTTCGTTACCCATTGGTTTGTGGTTAGGTTTACAGTAACACAAAGTTCAGATAGGGTTCGCCAAGCTTAGGTTTGTGGAGTTTGTGCTGGTTCGATGGAAGGTTCGCTGATGGTGATATGAAGGTTCGGTGGTCGTGGTTCACAGCTGTTGGGTTCGGCAGTTTCAAGGGTTCGCCACCCGTTCCTTGCCCCACTAGGTCGAGGTTCGGCTGGCTCAGGGTTCGGCCAGCCCTTCTTCTTTGCGACCCCAACAGGTGTTTACCTTAACAACTAACTTTGATTTTTTGCGAGACCCTTTCCATGATGGTATTATGCGCCGACCAGCCCTCAAGATTGTAAGGTTTCGATCATGATGGCTTAAGACTGATCGATGGAGATGAATCAACACAAGGACAATGAAAACCCTATTTTTCGAACTATTCAAGCCCAAATACCTCGAGTTTTGCCGTTAACTTCCACGATATGCTGTACTTCCTTGTAGAGGACGTTGATAGCTACGTGTGGACACCAAGAACGCCCGATTTCGTCCACAAACGAATGAGATATCGCGATTTGAAGTTGGAAATCTAGAGAGAGAGACAAAGGTTCGGGAATGGAATGTTTAGTGAGAGAGAATGATGAGAGAAATGAAAGAAATTCCCCTCATTTAGTCTTTTTATACCCTTGGGTATTCGGGTTTGTTTCGTTTGCTCGTTTTTCGTCTCCGTTGCGTTTCCGGTTTGTTACGCGTAATTTTACGTACTTAAATTAAAAAGAGTTTCTTTGATTTATTTTTGATGAGTTTCAAAATTTTAAAACGTAAAATATTATATTTTCTTCACTTTATTTTCGTTCGTGTCGTTTTCGTTTTCGTTTCGTCAGATCGCGTCACCATCGCGCGTATTCGGTCGAATCGTCACCCAGACGAACACGACGCTGGTTTTGCTTTCTGATGCTTGTTTTCTACTTTCCAGTCATTATTTTAGAACGTTAAACTCACATATATGTTTGTGTGGATCGTCACCCACGCAAACACACTGTCAGTTTGTTATTCTGAAATAAACCTGCAATTGTGTTTGAATTGTGTTTCCTCACTGACGGACTCAACTAACTTCCTGTTTTCACATTGTTTTCATACTGATTTGTCGGCCATCTGATTCTTGTCATCTATGGATATCATATCGCAACCGACATGTTCTTGTTATTTACTTGAACACTGTTGTCATTCTTGATTCGTTGAATTAATTGTACTTAGATTTTCATCTAAATACATACAACTATTGTTTATCGTGAGTTGTTGTACTTACGGTATTTAAGTTTTCACATAAATACGTACAACTGTTTCTTGTATTTTGAATTCTGTTGTCCCAAACACTATTAATATACATGTATTTACACACAGTAAATATTGAAAGTACACATACCGTACAGACTTGCCGGACGATCTGGTACTGCATGTCACAGCGAACCTGTTCACAAACCTCTCTCACGAACCTGTTCACAACCTCTCAGGCGAACCTGTTCACAAACCTCTCAGGCGAACCTGTTCACAAACCTCTCAGGTGAACCTGTGAACAAACCTATTGAAAAAACCTATCCAACGAACCTATTCATAAACCTTTTGAACGAACCTCCAAGCAAACCTTTTGAAATTTAATTTTATTTAAAATTTCAAACAAAACAATGTTTTAATGTTTCAAAGTCCAAAAAAAATAATCAAAACTTATTGATTTAGCATCAGATAAAAAATCTTTTTGTATTTTTCAATTTTAGAACGAACACAATACAAATTTAACAAATCTAACTATGAAATATAGGCTAACAAAACAATCACATATTTTTGTTTGAGAAAGATCCAGACATGAGATCATATTGTATTACAATCATCATCACACCTGATTGAATTAATGAATATATTTATCAGCAAATTACAATTCAAAGACGATTGTCAGTATAAAACATCTTTAAGTTTAATTACTTAGATAAGATATCAATTAAAAACAAAACTATCAAATAATTTATGTTTTCCATTTACTTGAACACATCCCCGATTTATGAATAACTAATCAAACAAAAATGTCCTTGAAACAATATATTTCAATTTTAACTAGCTTGATCATGCAAAAACAAAACAGAACTTCTTTTGAAAATAACAAAATATAAAACAAATTGAATTTGTTCAAAATCTTGGAATCAAGGTTGATACTTACGTATGCTCAAATGATCCAGAAAATGAACATAACAATAATTTAAGATTAAGCTTTTAACAATAGGATCGATATCCTCATATACACAGAGATTGTCCAAAACTTAATCAATAACCAAGAAAACAAACTAGAATCATTTAATGCTATAACAATCAGGTCGACACGTCAGTATATACAAAGAATGTTTCAGCTTTAAACTAAAACAAAAGAAAAAAAAATTTAGAATTTCTTTTTAAAAATAAACACATGATCAAAACTAGTAATTTAACTTTTGTTCAAGAAACATTTTGTAAGATTAATTATCACTTATTCAGGACAAAACTAAGTACTGTATTCTAAGCATCTATTTATCATATAGCATAATCAAAATTTTGTCAAATGTTATCTCAACTAAGTTATAAACCTACCAACATATCATACTAAGTAACTGTAAATGCTCTTTATGTTTAAGTTCTAGTATGATACAGATGTGCTTCCAATTGCTACAATGTACTATCCTTTCTCATTTGATCGAATCAATTTCTCAGATTTTAATTTTTTTAAATGTTTTTGTGTTTTTGATTTTTCAAATGTTTTTGAGTTTTTCAAAATTTTTTCTCCCTAAAAACTAAAACACAAAACAACAAAACAATTAAAATATCTGTTGTTAATTCAATAAAAATTGATTACGAAGGAAGTTGATTTGAAATTACCTCACCCATGACCCTTATGCCATTTAATTTCAGTAAATACTCAAAACGTGTTTTATCAAAAGCCTTGGTGAGAATGTCTGCTCGTTGCTCATTGGTATGTATCTTCACCACATCAATAAGTTTTTTTTTCATAGCAATCGCGTATGAAATGAAACCTAATATCAATGTCTTTTGAACGTGAATGATACACATGATTCTTTGTTATAGCAATAGCAGCCTCGTTATCAACATGAATAGGGGTTGTCAGAAAATCAAACCATAATCTCTCATTTATTTTTATATCCACAAAACTTGTGAACAACAAATAGCAGCCGCTACATATTCAGCCTCACAAGTAGACGTAGCAACAGATGTTTGCTTTTTACACTGCCAAGAAACTAAACGCTCCCCCAAAAATTGTGCACCACCAGTTGTGGATTTCGCATCTGTCTTACATCCTCCATAGTCAAAGTCACTGTAGGCATTGAAGGAAAAGTTATTATCCTTAGAATACCACAGACCGGTGTCTGGTGTACCTTCAAATAACGAAGTATTCTCTTGACTGTAATCAGATGTGACACTTTAGGTTTTGATTGATATCGTGCACAAATACTCGTAGCAAACACAATATCTGGCCTTGAGGAAGTCAGATATATCGAATTTCCAATAATTCCACGATAAAGAGTAGGATGAATGATCTCCCCCTTAATATCAGGCTCACTCCCTGATTAGGCTGAATGGGCATGGAAATGGGTTTTGAATCAAGCATGCTAAACCGTTTTAGCACATCTTCAATATACCTTTTCTGATGAATGAAAATTCCATTATCAGTTTGTTCAATTTGTAAACCCAGAAAAAGTTTGATATCTGACATTACACTCATCTCAAATTTGTCAATCATCACCTCTTTGAATTCCAAACACATTTGTTCATCGGTAGATCCAAAAATAATATCATCAACATAGATCTGAACAAGAATAACATCCTTGCCCTTTTTCCGATAAAACAAAGTTTTGTCAATCTGACCCCTTTTAAACCCGTGTTCAATAAGGTAAGTCGATAATGTCTCATACCATGCACGCGGAGCCTGATGAAGACCATACAGTGCTTTGTCCAAGAGGTAAACCTCATCCCGGTGGATAGGATCCTCAAATCCCGCTGGCTGACAAACATACACTGTTTCCTTCAAAGAACCATACAAAAATGCAGACTTGACATCCAACTGAAAAACTTTGAATTTCTTGTGAGCAGCAAAAGCAAGAAAAAGTCTAATTGCTTCTAGCAACGCCACAGGTGCAAACACTTCATCGTAATCAATTCCTTCAACTTGTTTGAAACCTTGAACCACTAAACGAGCTTTGTTTTGAACAATTACACCTCGATTATCTCGTTTGTATCTTAGTACCCATCTAGTACCAATTTTATTCTCTCCTTTTGGCAAATCAACCAAATGCCAAACCCCCAACTTCTTAAACTGATTTAACTCTTCTTGCATAGCCTCCACCCAGGCAGGCTCACGCAACGCTTCAGTCACAGTCTTTGGCTCTATCTGTGAAATAAATGCCGAATGCATCCAGAGCTCTTGACTTCCATGAGTTATTTCTAACTCCACATATAAACTCTCCTCATTTGTGACTTGATTTCGTGTCTGTACTCCAGCAGTTGGATCTCCTATGATCTGATCAATCGGATGATTTACATGAACTCTAGTGACAGGCACCTGCGGAACACCCACATTATGAACAAGATTTGTAATATTCTGATCAATATCTTGATCATGAGAAATAGCATCTTCAAAAACATCATGATCATCATCAGATGACCAATCATCAATAATTACTTTTGAAATGCCTTCCTCATGTGGAGTATAATTACCATCTTTAGAATGATAAGAAATACCTTGATCTTCAAAATTATGCAAATCATACAACATTTGCAAAGTTATTTCATCATTAGAAACATTTGGAGACAAATTAAAAGACTCAAACAGTTTGTCATAATCAAAAAGCCAATTTTGACCCTTTCCATTTGGTATAGGTGTATGTCTCTAAACATCCACATGATACCATAATTCCACAACACCCGTACGTTATTAAACACACGTTTGTTAGGAAGACTGTAGCCAAGAAAGAAACCCTCTTCAACTTTAGAATTGAATTTTGAATCTTTCTTTAGCATGGTACAAGAAGCCCCAAGAGGTTCCAAGTTTTCCAGATTAGGTTTTCGATTTTAAAGCATTTCATAACATGTTTTATTGTGTCTTTTAACAATCAACACTCTGTTAAGAGTAAAACAAGCTGTAGCCACAGCTTCACTCCAGAATGTAATGGGAATTTTAGAATCAGCTAGCATTGCTCTCGCAGACTCAATCAACGTTCTGTTCTTTCTTTTAGCTACACTATTCATCTAAGGATCATACGATGCACTGAATTGCTACTGAATGCCTTTGGAATTGCAAAATTCCTCCATTTGATGATTCTTAAACTCAGTCCCATTATCTGATCTAACACGCCTCACTCTCAACTTATACAATGTCTCCAACCTATTAACCAACAAGACAAAATTTTCATAAGTATCTGATTTATGCTTTAAAAACATTACCCATGAAAATATAGAAAAGTCATCAGTCACCACAAAACAATAAGATTCACCACCTATACTTTTCAAATTTATTGGTCCAAACAAATCCATGTGAAGAAGTTCAAGTGGCTTATCAATAGAAAACATTGTCTTTGTTTTGTGTGACTTCCTTTTCTGTTTACCCTTCTTGCATGACACACACACATCAGGAAGTTTAAAGTGTTTAACCGGTACACCCTCAACTAAATGATTGTGCACAAGATGATTCATCTTCCTTATATGAACATGTCCCATCCTTCTGTGCTAGGAACGTGTATCCTACTCTGTTGCCTTGGACACCAAACATGTCTCCACTTTATTCACCGTCTCTGCCTTTGCCATGTCAAGCACATACAAATCCTTGCTCCGATCAGCAGTCATCAGAATCCACTCCTCATGAATCTGAAATCCTTGCTTAAGTACAAAACACTTGTCTTTATCCGACATCACCTTGTATCCTTTATGACAAATCTGTGAAACACTCAACAAATTGTTAGTTAATTCTTTACAGAAATTAACATTATAAAATGAAACCTTTCCATTCGTCAAACTACCCAACCCAGTAATTTGACCTCCTTTGTCTCCTGCAAAGTTCACATAACTTCCTTTGATTTGCCTGAAATCCTTCAACAAATTCAACTCTCCAGTCATGTGCCGTGAACATCCACTATAAACAATCCAACGATGCCACCTGCACAATAAATTAAAATTCTATCAGTATCAAAAGGGATGACCCCCGCCATTTCAGCGTCGAGTCTCCCTGAATGGACCCTTGCCATTCTGTTGTGATGAACTGCTTGAAGAACCATCTTCACTGTGATCAGCCTTTTTCCTAGAAATTTGATCACCTTACCTGTTTTTCAATTTCCAAAATGATTTTTACTTAAAAGATGGTTTTGAAAATGATTTTGAAGATGCCTTGTCAAAAGAATCATCATAAGATGATATCACAAGTTTGACAAGCTTTTTCGCATTTCTTTTATTATCAAAAACTCGTTTCTTCTTATTAATTTCTTCTTTTACCCATACACAATTAGGATCAAATTTCCGAAGAACTCTCATTTCTTCTTCACTAGGTTTCACTTTCCTAGGACTTCCACCTGACCTACTCACCCAACTCTCATCATCTGAACTCTTTCCGATTCTGTTGTTTGGACAATTAGCTGAAATATGTCCTTTTCCACAACAAGTAAAACACTTTTGTGTTTCTATTGATGAATAAGACCTAAAGCTGCTACAATAAGTAGAACTGAAATCCAAATCACAATCAGCAATTAGATGACCAAATTTACCACAACGGTAACATTTTCTTTGCAAATGATTCTTTGGTTTCGGTTCATCGTAATACTTAGATGAACTGAAAGGTTTAGAAATAACCTTTGTAGATGAGAATCGGTTTCTCAAACCAGTTGATTTTATCTTTGAATTACTCACTTGATTTTGAAAATTCTTTAATTTGTCTTTATGTCCAACCCCAAACTTATCAAAGAAAAAATCCACTTTGTCATCCTTTTAGAAAACACATTTTGCTTTTGAAAAGTACCACTAGACTCTCCTTGATGTGTAGTAGATGACTTTACATACACAATAATTTGAGAGTAGTAGTTGTTTTGACTTTCTTCACTAGTTTTGAAACTAGATTTGGTTTAATCACAACCTTCTCAACTGGTTTCATATATGTCTTCGACTTCTGAGACTTCAGACTCTTTTTATCAACCGTTTTAACTTGATAACCATTCTGTCTCAAGATATCAGATGAATATTCTGATTCAGTGATGCCTTCAATGATAGGAGCATCACTATCTGTCACACCCCCTGCGCCGCGTGCGGAATCCACGACGCGGTGACGATCGATGGTTGAATCATGCACAAGTATTGAATAAGAACAACCACAATGTATTACTACATTTCATAGAAGTTAGACCATTGTTTAGTTACAGACAATCTATCTATCTTCCCAAAAGAATGACAACTACAGACCCAAAAAATTGTTTACAAAATAAGAATCAAACAAGACAATTAAACATTCAGGATTTAAGTGTGTTTCTAAAACCAGCCTAGCTTGTTTCTTCATCTTGTTCTATCTTAAAATGGTCTCCTTAGTTGTCCATTAGAATGTCTTAAACCTGATTACCTGAAACACGTGAAAAGTAACTGTCAACTACAAAAGTAGTAGGTGAGAACAATAGGTTTATCATTTGTAAATATGAATCTGCATTGTAAGGCATATGTATAAAGCAATGAAATAAAATTACATGGATGGTTGCAAGCCAAACTAACATCAAGTAAGAATAACGTGTGCAAACAGTCAACAGACTGTTTACTAGAAAACCAACATATAATCAAGTCCCAAACTTCGTTTGGAGTCAGAATATTTGTCAGCAAATGCATTCAACACGAGCTGTACTAACGAGTTTACTCGGAAGACAACACCGTGTTGACGTAACCCAGTCCATATGACGTATGCTGGTACACTAAATTAGCAGCAATTTCATATTACCGTAATGAAACCAATTGTGCAGTTAGATTTTAAAACAAATTCAAAAGGCTAACTCCTGCTTTGGTATGTCCAAATGTGTCCGCTTTCCCTTGTTGTGATCACCCAGTACTAACGCTATATGAATAAGAATATGTGTCTTGATGTGTGTATAAGTTTGTTCACAACGATGGACACCATGTTTTTGAATACTTTGATTTGAAACCTTTGATTTAATGCCTTGTTTGAATACCATGATTTGAAAACCTTGATTGAATACTAAAGATAGTGCCCTTGTATAATAACAAGGTTTGTAACATATTAATCTTATCGAAAGCACAAGTTTATAGTAAAGAGTTTATAAATTTCATTAATTAAGAGTGTTTAAACATTTATAAAACCATTTGTGTAAAAATGATATAATACATTTTAAAGAACCTTTATGAAAACCTTTTTAGTAGAAAATGTTTAACAGTTGATAAAATCCTTTTAAACAATTGATAAATCCTTTAAAGAGGTTGATGAATCCGTTGATTTTGTACAGTGAACCTGTAATGTTTGTAAAGTAGCGTAAATCCTGTATAATGATATATGATTGTAATAAGAGTATTTGGTCACGTGTTCCACCCCAAAACAGTTATAAAAACAGTAAAAGAGGGGCTAAAGTTCTCACCTGTCTGCAGTAGACTCTTAACTATAACAAGTAGCAAATAGCAAGCAAGACTTCTAACTGGTTCCTATATCATTGTAATCATACATAGCATATAAGATTTATGATTTTATAGACTTTGATTTGTTGATTGACTTGTGATAAGCGGTTGACTTATGAAATATTGTGTTATGTTATTTTACGCACAACTTGTACACATAACCGTGACATGTTGTGATGAAAGCGATAATCCTTGATTAACATGTAGTTTAAAGAGATGTTCAAAATGTTTTAAGCCTTTATGTTTATGACTTATTCTCATAATTAGGTTGAATTAAACCTAAACCGAACAAGATCAATTCATAATTAATGGATTAAAAGGCCAAGATTGGGCCGAGATATAATCCCATGGCCAATCTCTTCCGTTTGGGCATAAACATTTGTTATTGGGCCCTTGAGCCACATGTATGATGCATATGGCCAATTGAGCCATGGTGGCCTGATTGTAACCCAACTGGGCCGATCGTTAGCGTAGGTCAATGGGCCGAATTTTTAGTTTCGAATCGATTGGTGTAGGTGCGTGCCGGGCCAGCCTATGGGCCGAATGAAATCAAATTGGACTGCATAGGACTAGTGGCCGGAGAGTTCTATTGGGCTTGATCGAATCATGTGGGCCGATATAATGAATGGTTGTATATTGTCGACCGGATTACACGAATGGCAGCCGCATAACACAGCTCCGGCCACCCAGGGCAGCAAACCTTATGAAGGTTCGGCCTAATGTTCAACCACGGCACCAAGGTTCGGCCAGTAGTGCATGTAGGTTCGCCGGTGGGTAAGGGTTCGCCATGCATGCCCAACACGGTTCGCCTCTTGGAATGGAGGGTTCGGCCAAAAACCTAAATAGGTTCGGTGAGCACCAGCAAGGTTCAGCTAGGTCTGTGCATGGGAGGTTTGTGGCATGCATGGTGGTTCGGAGCAGGTTCGTGAAACCCCCTTAAGGTTCGGCTAGTGATCAACGAACCATGCAGGTTCGTCGCAAGTATGGTTCAGTGGTCCTAGGTTCGGGACTCATGAAGGTTCGGCAATGTGTGAGCAGGTTCGTCAATGGCTGAAAAGGTTCGAGGAGCGGCTAGGTTCATGAGTCGTGCTGAGGTTCGGCTGGTGTCTTAAGGTTCGCCGAGGTTGTATGGATGAAGAAAGTTCGGCTTTGTAGGGTTCGGCCAAGAACCACAGGTTCGCCCATGAGCTGTTCAGCTCGAGTATCACCCCACGAACCTGTTATCATCACCTCCATACAACTTTGTCCCCTTAATCCAACCATTCCCATACTATGACTACCTGTAGACGCGTCCTCGAAATGCTATGGGTTCGAAGGTGTAGACCCAAAGCCGGTTTCTAAGGTGGTGATCAAACACGCACAACAAAAGGAGGAAAACCCTTATTTTCGAACTTCTCAAAGTCAAATACCTTGATTTCAGTTGGTAAAAGCTTCAGATCCGTGGTACTCCCTTGTAGAAGACGTCTAGGGCTACGCGTGGACACCAAGAACACCCAAATCCGTTGAGAAACGAGCGAGTTATGAAGCTTGGAAGGTTGGAGTTCTAGTGAGAGAAAGGGTTCGAAATTTTGGGGTTTAGAGAGAGGTGGGGCTGCATTGAATGCAGAAAATGAGGGGAGTTTAGGGCTTTTATGCCCCGAGTGGTTCCCCGCGTATTCGGTCTCGTTCGGTGTCGGTTTCGCGTATTTTTACGTACGCGTCGTTAGCATTACACAATTGAATATTTTAGGTTATAAATTAGATTTCTTGATTTATTTGTGATGAGTTTCAAAATTGTAAAACGAAAATAAAATATTTTCCTTATGTTTATTTCTTCGCTCGAAATCCAACCGTTAAACGACTACAATTTCGTGTATACCCGCAATTTTGTACGTTTTTCAGTCGTATTATTTATTTATTGACGTTTACTCGTAATTATAAGTTCAACATTCGTATCTTTATGGATCGTCACCCACAACTATACTCAGTCTCGCTTACGCATTACGATTTTTGTTTAATTACTTTGCTTGTCATACTATCCGTCATACACTACGCACTAACACTATCCATTACACCGAACGCAGTATATGTATAGGGCATACCCAGAGTCCAGCTAATTGCCTTATCTACGCCAGCCCACCACTGTTTCGATATAATACGATACTGTTCTTGCCTAGCGAAATCGACAGTAAATAAATAATACATACTTGTTCCTAATTAAATAGTATCCTATAACACAAAAACACAATCTTGAACACTTGAATCACATTGGAAATACTGAATCAAATACACATTTTACTAACACTGTTTATGACTGCTATGACTAAATGCACAGATGTTACAGTCTCCCCTAGTTAAGGGAATTTCATCCCGAAATTAACTAGCCGAAGGTACTGTAAAAAGATGAGGGTACTTAAGCTTCATCTGGTCTTCTTGTTCCCAGGTGAACTCAGCACCACGTTTGCCCTCCCATCGTACCTTTACGATCGAGAGACGGCTATGTTTGAGTTTCTTGACTCCATGATCCATGATTTTGACCGGACGTTCTACGAATTGCATGTTGTTTTGAATCTTTCAAGTGGAATCTGAGCATCATGATCCGCCAAGCATTTCTTAAGATTTGATACATGAAACGTATCGTGAACATTGCTTAGCTCCACTGGAAGTTTGAGTTTGTAGGCTACGGGACCAATCCTTTCCAGGATCTCAAAAGGTCCAACGTACCTTGGTGCAAGTTTCCCTTTCTTCCCAAATCGGACAACGCCTTTCCAGGGAGAAACCTTGAGTAGAACTCGGTCACCGACTTGAAACTCAAGTGGTTTCCGATGTCGATCGGCATAACTCTTTTGTCGATCCCTTGCGGCCTTAATCCTTGATTGAATGATTTTGATCTTGTCTATTGTTTCTTGAATGAGTTCAGGTCTCACAACCTGTGAGTCACCAACCTCGGTCCAACAGACCGGTGATCGGCACTTCCTACCATATAAAGCTTCGAATGGTGCACATTGAATGCTTGTATGGTAGCTGTTGTTGTACGAAAACTCGATGAGTGGAAGATGAGTATCCCAACTTCCACCGAAGTCGATCACACAAGAACGAAGCATGTCCTCGAGTTTTTGGATAGTCCTTTCTCTTTGACCATCGGTTTGGGGATGATACGCCGTGCTAATATTAACACGGGTTCCCAAAGCCTTTTGCAATGTTTGCCAAAAGCGAGAAGTGAAACGACTATCACGATGAGAAATGATTGATGTTGGAGTACCATGATGAGCAATGATTTCATTGATGTACAAAGTAGCTAACTTCTTCATTCTGTAATCCTCTCGGATTGGGAGAAAATGAGCAGATTTGGTGAGTCGATCGACGATCACCCAAATCGAATCGTAACCCCGCGGAGTTCCCGGCAACTTTGTTATGAAATCCATAGAAATTTGCTCCCATTTCCATTGAGGAATTTCAGGTTGCTGCAGAAGTCCCGAAGGTTTCTGATGTTCTGCCTTGACTTTGGAACACGTTAGACATTTCCCCACGTACAATGCTATGTCTTTCTTCATTCCGGGCCACCAATAAGAAGTCCTCAAGTCTTGATACATCTTATCGGCCCCTGGATGAACTGAGTATCACAACTTATGAGCCTCATCACAGATGAGTGTGCACAATTCTTCTGACTTTGGAATCCACATGCGACCGTTGAAGTATAAAACCCCATCAGCTCGAGGTTCTAGTTTACCCTCAACTCCACAGTCTAAGTCTGCCTTCAGTTGATTGTCGATCACTACTTGTTGTTGTGCAATACGAATCAGATCTTTCAAGTTTGGTCGTGTGTTGATCTCCATGGCTCTTACTCGAATTGGTTTGACTGGTTCCTTACGACTAAGAGCATCCGCCACCACATTGGCTTTACCCGGGTGGTAACGAATCTCACAGTCATAATCGGTTAGAAGCTCGACCCAACGCCGTTGTCTCATGTTGAGTTCTTTCTGATTGAGAATCTGTTGCAGGCTCTTGTGGTCCGTATAGATGACACATTTAGTACCATAAAGGTAGTGCCTCCAAATCTTCAATGCAAAGACCACAGCCCCTAACTCAAGGTCGTGAGTAGTATAATTCTTCTCGTGAACCTTAAGCTGTCTTGAAGCATATGCAATCACCTTGTCCCGTTGGATAAGTACACAACCGAGTCCAAGGTTTGAAGCATCGCAGTAGACAATAAAATCATCACTGCCTTCTAGAAGACTAAGGATAGGGGAGTTGAATAACTTCTGTTTTGAAGTTGGAATGCATCTTCTTGTTTCTGCCCCCATATGAAAGATTGACTTTTCTGAGTCAGAGTGGTAAGTGGCAAGGTGATCTTTGAAAAGTTCGAGATGAACCTTCTGTAGTAACCTGCCAGACCCAGAAATGAACGAATCTCTGTTGGAGTGGATGGGGTAGTCCAGTTCTTAATCGCTTCAATCTTTGTTGGATCTACGTGTATCCCATCTCTATTTATAACGTGACCTAAGAAATGAACTTCCTTTAGCCAAAATTAGCATTTAGAGAATTTGGCGTACAACTGTTCAGTTCTTAGCAGTTCTAAGATCTTCCTCAAATGATCCTCATGTTCTTGCTCAGTCTTGGAATAAATCAGTATATCATCAATGAAGACGATAACAAACTGATCTAAGTATGGCCTGTAGACTCGATTCATCAAGTCCATGAACACTACCGGTGCATTGGTCACTCCAAATGGCATGACCACGAACTCGTAGTGTCCATATCGAGTCCTGAAAGTAGTCTTTGGTATATCCTCATCATTTACTCGCAACTGATGGTACCCGGATCGTAGATCAATTTTTAGAAAAGCAAGTTGCTCCCTGTAATTGATCAAACAAATCATCGATCCTAGGCAGAGGATATATGTTCTTAACTGTCAATTTGTTTAACTCCCGATAGTCAATGCACATACGAAATGAATCATTCTTCTTCTTGACAAAGAGAACCGGAGCTCCCCAAGGAGAGAAACTCGGTCTAATGAAACCTTTGTCTAGAAGTTCTTGGAGTTGACTAGACAGTTCCTGCATCTCAGACAGTGCTAATCGGTATGGCGCCTTCGCCACTGGGTTTGCTCCAGGGACGAGATCGATTCTAAACTTCACTTGCCTGATCGGTGGTAGCCCAGGCAAGTCTTCTGGGAATACATCCGGATGATCTCTGATGTCAGGAACGTCTCCAACTGCTTTCTTCTCAGGTTTCTTCTCTACCACATGAGCCAGGAATGCACAGTATTTCTTCTTCAGGTACTTCCTAGCCTTGATGCACGACACGATCTTCAATCCGCGGCAGGGTTTCTCGCCGTAAACTTGCATCATTTCACCGGACGGTAGGGGAATTCGAATAAGTTTCTCCAAGCATACAATTTCGGCGTGGTTTTTGGATAGTCAATCCATTCCTACTACGACTTCGAAACTTCCGAGCTTCATAGGAATAAGATCGATGAGGAAAAGATGATCGTTCAATCTTAACTCACAATCACGAATTATTGAATTCACTAATATGATCTTACCATCCGCTACTTCTACGGTGTAAGGATTAGTAAGTATAGATGGTTGTATATCAAACAGGGAAGCAGTATTAGTAGAGACAAAACTCTTATCGGCACCAGTGTCAAATATGATAGAAACATAGTGATCATTAATGAGAAATGTACCCGTGACGATTGTCGGTTCCTCGCGTGCTTCGGCAGTTCCGATAACAAAAACACGAGCAGTAGCATTTGTAGCATCATTGTTAAGTTTTGGGCACTGGTTTCTAAAGTGTCCCTCTGCTCCACAGTTATAACAGGCCCTTCTACCAGTATTAGCAGGATTAGCGGTGGTAGTTGTAGCAGCAGCAAGATGAGTAGCTCGGCACGTAGCTGCCAAGTGTCCGAACCGGCCACACTTGATACATTTTCTGCATGGAATAGTGGGTAGGTGATGGTACTGACATTTGGTGCAAAGTGGGAACGGACCAGTATAAGGCTTTCTGGTCGTAGCTGGTTGTGGCATAGCGGTAACAGGAGTGGCTTGCATAGGTGTAGCAGCAGTCAAGGCTGCATAGTTCTTGATCATCCACTGTTTTTGCTTCTTCTTCTTGGGTTGATTCTGTTCAGGCTTCTTGCCTTCATCCGTTTGTGCTCTTTTGTACCCTTTTCGAGTGAGCACACCAGCCTTGACATATTCTTCAGTAAGAGTAGCGCCAAGATAAATTGCCGCCTCCAGAGTAGTAGGGTTACTCCCCATAACAGTTCCCCTGATGACTAGGGGTAAGCCTTCAATGTACTTCTCTATCCTTCGGGATAGAGGAGTAACTAGATGTGGCACCAAAATACACAACTCATGGAACCGAGTTGTATATTTAGCGCTCTTGCCACTATCTTGGACTAAGTTCCACATTTCAACTTCAAGTTTCTTCAGTTCATGGCGTGGACAAAACTGTTCCACAAGTACCTTCTTGAAATCTTCCCACGGTAAGGCCAAAGCAACTTCCCGTCCTCAGGTGTTCTTCTCCGAATTCCACCAGGTGAGTGCGCCCTTATGAAAAGCACTTGAAGCCATCTTGACCTTTAGGTTTTCTGGACATCCGATGAAGTCTAGGATATCCTCAATGCTTTCCAGCCATTGCAGTAGACTGGTAGCTCCTTCAGTACCAGCTTACTTAGGAGGCTTAGCATCATTGAACTACTTATAGGTGAAGGTAGCAGTTCCGGCGTTGTTGGCATTTGAGTTGTGTGCTGAATCACTGGTACTTTCCCCGAAGGTTCTGGGTGATATCAGTGACCATACCCAGAATGACATCCCTCATATGTAATGAGATAGCCCGGGAAATTTTGTTGATCTCATCATCATTGCCACTTGTTGAACCACCTCCGTTGGGGTCACGTCGAGGAGGCATTCTATGAAAAGAAGCCACAAGTGGTTCAGTAATGAGAAAGAATACAATTGAATTTACATGATAAAGTTAGTAATATGTTCATACTACTAATATTATCATTCAATTGTAATATGTACAAGCATACAAAGTCGGTTAACATAAAATTATTTAACCTTTTAGCATGCTTCTCACGTGATTATGTATGATGTCTCATGATTTCACTCCACCAAACCTACACACTGACACTTTCCCAGTATACCGAAGATAGTTTATGTATAGGGCATATGAAAGGGTCAAGCAACCTGCCAACCCAGTCGCCAGCCCACCACTGCTTCGATATACTACGATCATGCCCTTGTTAGCATTTGGTAATACGGTTTTACTGATTTCCAAGTATGTTCCATTGATTAAGAATTCCATATTCTTTGATCACTGAACTATGATTGAATCTATGTTTGAATTATGGTTGAATTATGTGTGCACTTATTAACAATTGTTAACATGTTGAACTAAATCATGTGTTTGCTCTACACTTGTCCCATTAACCTATGTTAGTAAGTACTAAGCATGTACTCACTTAAGACTACATAATATGATTGTTCACCAGATTGATTCACATACAATGGTTGATCACATATGGTTGATTAACACAATGGTTGTATCTCATTTGTTTGACTAATGTTTAATGATTCTAGTTGCTCCCGGATCTTTACTTCAGATGCGAATGCTGAATTCCCCCAATCATATTAAAGATAGCTTATATATAGGGCTTACGTAGGGTCAAGCAAACTGCCTGCCCAGTCGACATCCTACCACCACTTCAGTGTGGCTGCCACTTTTATTTAAAGCTAGGATCCCAACTCTTGATTGATTATGATTATCTGTTGAACTATGAATATGATTATGATTGTCTAAACCGTGGTTCTTGATTTACTCAAAATCAGGACCTTAGGTTTTAGTATATGTGTCCTGTAACACCCCGACCGATGGCGGAAATGTCGGGATGCCACGAGGGATGTGTAGATTGTTCAAAAGCTCGTGGGCATCTAAATTCAATCATCATATATCAATCAATCAACCAAAATAATTACACAAAAATCATGTTCATCATGAAATAGTTACAACAATTTCAAAAGAGATTTAGCTATCTAACTAAATTCTAGTCGCCAGATATTTAGTTATTTAGCTAAGTCCAAGGCCCTATATATGATGATGTCCAAAATAGAAGAGATCACCCTCTTCATCCTACTTGTCCCCATCACCTGAAACATGTAAGAAGTCAAGTGTCAACTACAAAGTAGTTGGTGAGTAATCATAAGTTTTTATACTTAAAAAGTTGTATAAAATGCATTTAAAAGTTTAAGTTGGAAAATGGTTTTATAAAAAGTTTAGATAAAACGCGTATAAATACTTATGATTTTCTGAGAAATCCACAATAATAACTGTATGAGATAATCCAACAATCTCCCAAACTCAACAATCAATCACATACACAAACACATAATCACATAACCAATCAGTCATAATCAATCATAAATAATCGTAGTCAATAATAGATAATCAAACCACAAACCAATCAACCAATCTCAGCATCAATATTCTCAAATAATGTTCGTGACTATACATGGTCATTACGTAATTAACATAAGTTAAAAACATGATCCATGGAGTGGTCGCTAACCACGTGACAATACATGAAGTCAAAGCAATTAACCGAAGTCAAAGGCAATGATTCACGGATGTGGAAATCATCCACGTGACAATACATGAAGTCAAAGCAATTAACCGAAGTCAAAGGCAATGATTCACGGAGTATGTGACAATACATGTAACCTTTGTTATCGACCGAAGTCAATAACAATGTTTACACGGATGTATAATAATCAGTGATAATCCATAATAATGTTAATTCATATTAGTGAATATCATAATGATAAACAGGTATTATCCTGGTGTTATCAAAATAATATTTAAACCGGTATACATGTTTCACCTCCGAGTTTTTAAAACAAAACAGTTTAAAGAAAGGGAGGTTATGAGAACTCACCTGAAGTCCTTAGGATTTGTGTTCTCGTGTTATGCGCGCTTGCGTATGTAACTCAAAAATATGTAGTTAAATAGGTGATCATATTTATAAGTGCAAGTGTTTTATTGCTATTGTGTGATCATCTAGACTTACTTTAAGTCCATGCATACTTTATTAACTTAGTTCATTCCATCAAAGTTAGAGTAATTCAACTAATATTTATCATTAGTCATTATTAGATTATAATTCGAACTTGTGAGTCCTTTTATTGACACATAATGATAATGGGTTTTGAAATCTTATGTATATACTTATGTCTATGAATAAGTGAATGGAATAACTCTTTAATCATCCCTGTAATAGTACATACATGCATGATTAATTTATGGCCACCTTTTCTTAATTTTATGAAATCACATTCCAAATTTAAGTGATTATTTTTAAGCTATGTCCCTAACTGCTCTCATTATACATTTATAAAAATCCCATAATTTAAAGTTTCTTTCATTAATGAAATGTGGTAATCTTTTAATTCTTCATGCATGTATGTTTTCCCATAGTTTCTTATAATATGGGATCTTATATTAATCTTAGTTAGAAACTTAGGTTGGTTCCAGCCGAGGGTAGCGAACCTTTAGCCTCAGCCATGGGTTCGGCCCATTTGGAAAAAACAATGGTTCGGTTATGCATGAGTAGAGTTCGGCCAACGAAGTGAGCAGCAGGGTTCGGGAGCCATGGATGGCCAAAGATTCGGCTAGCAATAGGTATCATGGTCTAAGGTTCGCTGACTTGGATGCTTAATCTACCTAAGGTTCGGCCAAATG
This sequence comes from Mikania micrantha, assembly GCA_009363875.1. NCBI lineage: Eukaryota > Viridiplantae > Streptophyta > Magnoliopsida > Asterales > Asteraceae > Mikania > Mikania micrantha. Next base: position 28,930,869 of record CM018695.1, read on the forward strand.
AGGAGATGGTTCGGCCAAGGGTTCGCCAGCCAAGGGTTCGCCCAACTTGAGTTTCAGCCAACAGGTTTGTTCCTCATGACGTGGCTAGGGGTTCGCTACCCAAATGAGGGTTCGCTGGTGCCATCATAGGTTCGGGGAAACCATGGCAGGTTCGTGGCCAAAGAAAGAAGGTTCGTGGCACAAGGCTCGGCTGAAGAAGAGGGTTCGGCCACCTCTAACAGCCCAGGGTTCGTTGCAGGCTTGACCCAGGTTCGTTGCAGGCTTGACCCAGGTTCGTTGTAGCCCAGAAGGTTCGCCATTACAAGGTTCGGTCGTCCTAAAGATTCTCCAACAGGTTCGCCGACCTGTAATGCTTCGGCCAGCAGGTAACCATCTCCATCATCGACCTTGCTACCAAGTTCTAGGCTTCCACGGTTTATCTATGGTATCCTTATACTCCCACAAATGTATTTTAGGGTTTTAAGGTCACAAAACGTATACAAACATGGTGATCATGACCGATTACTGAAAAATGAAAAACCCGAACATAAAACTCAATTCTTACCTCGATTCGTTAGTCAAAAGCAAGATTTCTTCGTATCCTCTTGTAGCTCTCGTTCACACGAACGTGTAGGCTCCGAGATCTCTTGATTTCGTCGAGAAACGAGCGAGAAAACTTAGAGAGAAGTTAGAGAGAGAGTGGGGGTGCGTGAGTGTGTGTTTTAGAGAGAGAGAGAGGGTTTGTAATAATGAGGAAGAAGATGAACATCTTCCCATTTAATTACCCGTATAATCCCACGTGCCCGGTCTCGTTTTTATCGCGATAAAATATACTAAGTGTTCGATTTTTAACGTAAAACATATTTAATACGTAAAATGTTTAGATGAAAAGATTTCGTTATAATAAAATCATTTTATAAAAATTGTTTCGTAACACCAATTCCGTTTTATTTACGATATTTTATTTATTTAAATTATCCGATTATGCGAATTTAATTTTAAGTTGTGATTCCTAATAAATATTTTTAATTTTTCTTTATTAATTTAATATCGTTAGATATTATTTAATTATCTCGTCGAAACACGTTACTCGCGTACGTATTCGTAAAGATCGTCACCTTTGGGATTACGATGCTCGTATCGTATTTCGATTTGATTTATAATTTATAAAATATCGTTTCAGTACATTATTCTTAATAATTATATTCGTGTGAATCGTCACTCACGCGAATACATTATTAAGTTAATATTTCTGAATCAACATTCGCGTTTAGGTAATATTCGTAACCTCGCTTCGTGTAATTAACTCCCATTATTTATTAACTTTAATATTATTATTCCCAAACCAAAACCCACTAAACCAAGTCACTGACACATCCATGACAGACCGAAATATGCATATGTATAGGGCATATGTAAGGGTCAGTCGCAATTGCCCTAGCCACCGTCCCACCGCTATTTCGATAAACCATGACCATGTGTCCTTGACTATGTTTAGTAACCAAACAACAACCAATTTAAATCCCCTTTCCATTTCCAAACCAAATCCATAATCATCAACAATATAACTGCGATAAACTCTCTGGTTCTGTTTAGTTGAGTTACAACTAAACTTCCCATGGTTTACGCGTATAATATGTTCTAAACATGTATACCAGTAACAGTGATTATCATTAATAATATCAGCAAATAATCCATTATCATTAATCATAATAAATCTCAGATCGTAACAGTACAATCGTACGAATGTACGGATGTACGGACGACCGGAGGTACAGTGATGTTACAGTCTCCCCTAGTTAAGGGAATTTCGTCCCAAAATTCAACTTGGAGTGACCGTAGTAAATAAGTGTGGATACTTAAGCTTCATCTGATCTTCCCGCTCCCAGGTGAATTCTGGACCCCGCTTCGATTCCCAACGTATTTTGACAATTGGAATTCTACTGCGTTTGAGCTTTTTAACCTCACGATCCATTATCTCCATTGGTTTTTCAACAAAATGCATGGTATCATCGATACGAATGTCATCGAGTGGTACCTGAAGATCCTGATCAGCTAAGCACTTTCTTAAATTGGACACGTGAAACGTCGGGTGCACCTTACTAAGTTCGGTAGGAAGTTCTAATTTGTAAGCAACCTTCCCGATCCGTTCAAGGATCTTAAAAGGGCCAACATAACGTGGAGCAAGTTTACCTTTCTTCCCAAATCGGACAACGCCCTTCCAAGGTGACACTTTTAGTAATACCATATCTCCCACTTCAAACTCTAAAGGTTTCCTTCGTTTATCCGTGTAGCTCTTCTGTCGACTGCGAGCAGCTAACAGATTGTCGCGGATCTGGCGGATCTTGTCAGTCGTTTCCTGGATAATCTCAGGACCAGTAATCTGCGAATCGCCGACCTCAGTCCAACAAATAGGTGACTGACATTTCCTGCCATAAAGAGCTTCAAACGGCGCCATACCAATGCTCGCGTGATAACTGTTGTTATACGAGAACTCAACCAATGGTAAGTGGCTATCCCAATTGCCACCGAAATCGATGACACAAGCTCTCAACATGTCTTCTAATGTCTGAATCGTTCGCTCCGTTTGACCATCCGTTTGAGGATGATAAGCGGTGCTAAGATCCAGTCTTGTTCCAAAAGCTTCATGTAGTGATTCCCAAAATCGTGCCGTGAAACGAGCATCACGGTCCGATATTATGCTTAAGGGAATACCATGTCGGCTAATGATCTCATCAATGTAGATACGAGCTAACTTCCGCACAGGGTAAGTTTCGCGTATCGGTAAGAAATGAGCCGACTTGGTCAATCTATCAATAATCACCCAAATGCTATCTTTCCCATTTGCGGTTCGTGGGAGTTTAGTAATGAAATCCATGGAGATATTCTCCCACTTCCACATGGGTATTTCAGGTTGTATTAACAATCCAGAAGGTCGCTGATGTTCTGCCTTGACTTTAGCACAGTTGAGGCATTTGGTCACATATTCAGCAATATCCTTCTTCATCCCAGGCCACCAGTACAAGCCCCTAAGGTCTTGATACATCTTGTCAGAACCTGGATGGATTGAGTAACGAGACTTATGAGCTTCATCCATAATCACCATTCTAAGATCACCCCTGTTTGGTATCCACAACCGATTCAAATAATACATCAGTTCGTCATCCTTAGTTTCCAATAAAATTTCAGCCCCGCAAGACATCTCATTTTTCAAGTCATCCTGGGCTAATGAGAGTTGTTGGGCTGTGAGAACATCATTACGGAGACTAGAGTGCACTCGGACACTATGGATCTGAACTTGACTTTTGCGACTAAGCGCATCTGCTACTACATTTGCTTTACCAGGATGGTAGCGAATTTCACAATCATAATCATTCAACAGTTCAACCCATCTCCGTTGTCTCATATTGAGCTCCTTTTGATTGAGAATATGTTGTAAACTCTTATGATCAGTAAAGACTACACACTTTATGCCATAAAGATAATGTCTCCATATCTTCAAAGCAAACACGACTGCACCAAGTTCCAAGTCGTGTGTAGTGTAGTTCTGCTCGTGAATTTTCAGCTGTCTTGATGCATAGGCCACAACCTTCCCCGCTGCATGAGGACACAACCGAGACCTAGGTTGGATGCATCACAATAGACTACAAAATCATCATTTCCATCAGGCAGTGTCAAGACAGGAGCATCACAAAGTTTCTGCTTCAAAGTCTGAAACGCCTCTTCTTGTTTTGGTCCCCACTCATATGGCTTATTCTTCTGTATCAAATAAGTGAGAGGGACAGCAATTCGGGAGAAATTCGAAATGAACCGCCAATAGTAACCGGCAAGTCCGAGAAACGATCGAATCTCCGTCGATGTTTTCGGTGTACTCCAATTCTTCACAGCATCGATCTTTGCAGGATCCACGTGAACACCATATTCGTTGACTATGTGTCCCAAGAATTGATCTTCCTTAAGCCAGAATTCACATTTAGAGAATTTGGCATACAGTCGCTCTTCTCTTAGGATTTCCAAAACCAACTTAAGGTGTTTCTTGTGTTCTTCCTTGGTCTTTGAGTAGATCAGAATATCATCAATGAATACAATCACGAATTTATCCAAGTATGGCCTGCAAACACGGTTCATGAGGTCCATGAAAACCGCAGTGCATTGGTAAGGCCGAAAGGCATTACCAGAAATTCATAATGGCCGTATCTTGTTCTGAAAGCAGTCTTGGGAATATCATCCTCATGTACGCGAAGCTGATGATACCCAGACCTAAGATCGATCTTTGAAAACCATGCCGAGCCTTGAAGTTGATCGAAGAGATCATCGATGCGCGGCAGTGGATATCGATTCTTGATTGTCAGTTTTTTCAACTCGCGGTAGTCGATGCACATTCGGAATGACCCGTCCTTCTTCTTGACGAACAAGACCGGTGCACCCCATGGCGAATGGCTCAGGCGAATGAACCCTTTATCATTAAGCTCTTGTAGCTGGCTTGCCAATTCTTGCAACTCTGAAGGCGCAAGTCTGTAGGGAGCCTTAGCAACTGGATTCGCACCGGGTACTAAGTCAATTCGAAACTCTACTTGACGTTCTGGTGGAAGTCCCGGCAAATCATCTGGAAATACTTCTGGAAAATCTCTGATCACAGGAACATCTTCAACTCTCTTTCCCTTATCCTTTTTCTCCACAATATGAGCTAAAAATGCTATGCATTTCTTCCTAAGGTACTTGTGTGCTTTAGTGCATGACATAAGCTTAAGGCCTTTGCTAGAAGTTTCTCCAAAAACTCTTAAAGTTTCACCCGAAGGTAATGGAATACGAATATATTTTTCATGGCAAACTATCTCAGCTTTATGGGTGGCTAACCAATCCATGCCTATGATAACATCAAAGCTACCAAGATGCATAGGTATAAGATCAATCGGGAAAACGTGATCATTTAAGTTCACAGTACATCCGATAATAACAGTGTCAATATCAATAGTGTTTCCGTCAGCCACCTCCACGTTAAACGGTTTATCTAAATATGTACGTGTTCTACCAAGCAAGCATTCAAAATCATATGAAACGAAACTCCTATCGGCACCAGAATCAAATAAGACAGATGCATAAGAGTTGTTGATCAGAAATGTACCGTTGACCATGTCCTGGTTGGCTTGAGCAGCTGGGGAATTCAGTTGAAACGCCCGGCCTCTTGCCACCCTCTGATTATTTCCAGTCAACTTTGGGCATTGATTTCTGAAGTGACCCACTTCACCACACTCATAACAGGCTCTTGCATGTGCTTGAGGTACCTGGCGGATGGGTACAGCTGGAATAGGTTGAGCATGTGGAGCTGGCAGTGCAAGCGGTGCATGTTGCATCCTTTGTGCTTGCGGTGCACTCTGACAAACATTAGCAAAATGGCCATACATGCCATAGTTGTTGCAGATGCGACAAGGCAAGTTTGGCATATGATGATATCTGGAAGTATTACATTGGGGAGTATTCCCAGTGTAGTTCCTTGCAGTAGAGTTGGTTGATGATTGCTGCGCAAACTTAGCAGCTGGAGCAGTGACCATGAAGTTCCTGGTCTTCCTCTTTTTGTTGCTGCTCTTTGATGAACTAGCAGCCTCGGTCTTGATCTCAATCTTTGGTTCCTTGGCGGTATTCTTTGTCTCAGTCTTCTTCGTTCCTTTTCTCGTGAGGGTTCCAGCCTTTACATGGTTATCTGTAAGTGTAGCAGACAACCGGATCGCAGCCTCAAGTGTTTTGGGGTTGCTCCCATAAACAATATCTTGAATCTGCATCGGCAGCCCGCCGATATACTTCTCTATCGCTCTTTCCAAAGGTGTCACCAAATGAGGCACCAGCAGGCTATACTCATGGAACTGAGTATTGTAGATTACATTCTCCCCGCTGTCCTGCTTAAGTTCCCAGAACTGAGTCTCAAGCTTCCTCATCTCACTTCGCGGACAGAATTCAATGGTCATTAGGTTCTTGACCTCTGTCCATGTCAGTGCAAGGGCAGCATCAACTCCCCTAGTTCGCTTCTCCCCATTCCACCGAGTTAGTGCTCTCTTTTGGAAAACATTGGTGGCATAGCGAACTTTCAAGTTATCGGGGCAATCACTGTTGATGAAGGTATTCTCCATGCTCTCAAACCACTGCAGTAGACCAGTGGCTGATTCAGCACCCGTGAACTTCAGAGGATTACAGGAGTTGAAATGCTTGAAGGTGCAAGTTGGCGGATTTGCACCACCTCTGTTTTGATTGATGTTCTGGTTGGCTTGTGTCAGTTGATTCACCAAACCAGTGATCAACGTTGCTAACTCTTGGATGCCGGAGTTGGCATTACCATTGTTAGCATCCCCACTGTTCGAGTCATCTTCGTTGTGACGGCGCGGCGGCATGTTTCTGAAGAATTAGAAACATGTTACTACCGTTTACAACGCAATTCATACAAACAATGGTCAAATGAGTTCATTTTAAACAGTTAGGATTACATATAGGAACTATATTTCTCCCCTATCTGTCATTAAACTCATAATATTTATAAATTTCCTAATATTTTTCTAAGTGTCCTAGTTGGTCATAACTAATATTAACTAACTATTCCTAAGTCCTATACATTCTCCCACCCTATACCAACACTGACAACCTCCCGATGCAATGCAACAAGCTTATATATAGGGCATATGCAGAGGTAGATCGCAATCTCCCCTAAACCGTCCCACCACCGTTCCATTGCACCACGATTATGCCCTTGTTAGCGTTTAGGGTGTATCATGTATCGTACCATAATCTTACTTCACAAACCTTATCCTAGGTAGGATAATTTTGAGTGAAGTGATCTCTAGTTCCCTTGGACAATTAGGTTTGCCTAATGTCTAAGTTCACCTGACATGTAGGTTTACCTATTTCTAAGTTCACCTATTGTCTAAGTTCACCTGACATTAGAGTTCCCCTAATTGTCTAAGTTCACTAAATTCTATGTTAATCCCAATGTCCATACTTATCAAGGAGGGTTCATATCATCACCAAGTGCTCTTATTGTCACTAAGTGTTCATATCTTCCCTATAATTTATTTTCATCAAGTGTTCATACCATCACTAGGTGTTAGTATCATCACTATGCGTTTATATGATTATCAAGTGTCTATATCATCTCCCAAATCCATATTCCATCACTAATCACTCATATTGTTCGTTAATCCTATGCACCCTACGTGTCCAATCAGTGTATCTCATAAATGAATTTATAAGTGTTTATCAAGTATGATCATCCATGAGTCAATCCAAACCAACCTTAACCAACATACTATCAACATCCATCAACCATAACCTTAAAGCAATCCCTAATAATATTCTAAGTTCCTGACACTGACAGACCCCCAATATACTACAAATGGTATATGTATAGGGCATATGTAAGGGTCAGTCGCAACTGCCCTAGCCACCGTCCCACCACCTTTGTAGTATACCACGAGTGTGTCCTTGTCCGGAGTTTATAAATCATACAAATAATTCTCTAAAGCAGATAATTCCTAAGCAGTTAATTTCCTAAACAGATAATTTCCCAAACGGGTAGTTCCCACATTCTTCAATACTGACATCCACCTAATGCACCGTAAATGGTATGTATATATATATAGGGCATATGTAAGGGTCAGTCGCAACTGCCCTAGCCAACGTCCCACCACCTTTACGATACACCACGTGCATGTCCTTAATGAATCATTAGGGCACACGTAAGCAAGAAATTAATAAGCAATATATGTATAACAGATGTATAACAGGAGTTCAGTTAACATGTAATAAACACATAAGCATGAAATCCTGAATATACTAACTAATGTATGAAGTAGCTTCATACTAGGGTATCCTACGGTTATAGACTAGGTCAACCATTTCTAGTAACCTAATTCCCTATAACCCAGGCTCTGATACCAATCTGTAACACCCCGACCGATGGCGGAAACGTCGGGATGCCACGAGCGATGTGTAGATTGTTCAAAAGCTCGTGGGCATCTAAATTCAATCATCATATATCAATCAATCAACCAAAATAATTACACAAAAATCATGTTCATCATGAAATAGTTACAACAATTTCAAAAGAGATTTAGCTATCTAACTAAATTCTAGTCGCCAGATATTTAGTTATTTAGCTAAGTCCAAGGCCCTATATATGATGATGTCCAAAATAGAAGAGATCACCCTCTTCATCCTACTTGTCCCCATCACCTGAAACATGTAAGAAATCAAGTGTCAAGTATGATCATCCATGAGTCAATCCAAACCAACCTTAACCAACATACTATCAACATCCATCAACCATAACCTTAAAGCAATCCCTAATAATATTCTAAGTTCCTGACACTGACAGACCCCCAATATACTACAAATGGTATATGTATAGGGCATATGTAAGGGTCAGTCGCAACTGCCCTAGCCACCGTCCCACCACCTTTGTAGTATACCACGAGTGTGTCCTTGTCCGGAGTTTATAAATCATACAAATAATTCTCTAAAGCAGATAATTCATAAGCAGTTAATTTCCTAAACAGATAATTTCCCAAACGGGTAGTTCCCACATTCTTCAATACTGACATCCACCTAATGCACCGTAAATGGTATGTATATATATATAGGGCATATGTAAGGGTCAGTCGCAACTGCCCTAGCCAACGTCCCACCACCTTTACGATACACCACGTGCATGTCCTTAATGAATCATTAGGGCACACGTAAGCAAGAAATTAATAAGCAATATATGTATAACAGATGTATAACAGGAGTTCAGTTAACATGTAATAAACACATAAGCATGAAATCCTGAATATACTAACTAATGTATGAAGTAGCTTCATACTAGGGTATCCTACGGTTATAGACTAGGTCAACCATTTCTAGTAACCTAATTCCCTATAACCCAGGCTCTGATACCAATCTGTAACACCCCGACCGATGGCGGAAACGTCGGGATGCCACGAGCGATGTGTAGATTGTTCAAAAGCTCGTGGGCATCTAAATTCAATCATCATATATCAATCAATCAACCAAAATAATTACACAAAAATCATGTTCATCATGAAATAGTTACAACAAGGATACTAAGAATACAGATCCTTGCCTCTGAAATCCTTGCCTCTGAAATCCTTTAATGAATATGCATTGAGGAACTTAATTTGGTTTCTAAAATTATAGAATTCCAAATTTAATCCCTTGACCTTTAACTAACTCTGAAAAGTATAGTCCCTAAGATCATGCAAGCTTATAGTAGACTTAATGCATAACTTAAGCTTACTTAGATCCTAAGTATCCTCAAGCCTATAGCAGTTAGTCCTATTGGGTAGCTTAAGTTATAGTCTAGGTCATTAAGTATTGGGTTTTTCCTAGTTCTCTACAACCTTGGCTCTGATACCAACCTGTCACACCCCATGCACCGCGTGCGGAATCCACTGTGCGGTGACGATCGATGGTTGAATCATGCACAAGTATTGAATAAGAACAACCACAATGTATTACTACATTTCATAGAAGTTAGACCATTGTTTAGTTACAGACAATCTATCTATCTTCCCAAAAGAATGACAACTACAGACCCAAAAATATTGTTACAAAATAAGAATCAAACAAGACATTAAAACATTCAGGATTTAAGTGTGTTTCTAAAACCATCCTAGCTTGTTTCTTCATCTTGTTCTATCTTAAAACGGTCTCCTTAGTTGTCCTTTAGAATGTCTTAAACCTGATTACCTGAAACACGTGAAAAGTAACTGTCAACTACAAAAGTAGTTGGTGAGAACAATAGGTTTATCATTTGTAAATACGAATATGCATTGTAAGGCATATGTACAAAGCAATGAAATAAAAATACATGGATGGTTGCAACCCAAACTAACATCAAGTAAGAATAACGTGTGCAAACAGTCAGCACACTGTTTACTAGAAAACCAACATATAATCAAGTCCCAAACTTCGTTTGGAGTCAGAATATTTGTCAGCAGATGCATTCAACACGAGCTGTACTAACGAGTTTACTCGGAAGACAACACCGTGTTGACGTAACCCGGTCCATATGACGTATGCTGGTAAACTAAATTAGCAGCAATTTCATATTATCGTAATGAAACCAATTCTGCAGTTAGCTTTTAAAACAAATTTAAAAGCTAACTCCAGCTTTGGTATGTCCAAATGTGTCCGCTTTCCCTTGTTGTGATCACCCAGTACTAACGTTATATGAATAAGAATATGTGTCTTGATGTGTGTATAAGTTTGTTTAGAACGATGGACACCATGTTTTTGAATACTTTGATTTGAAACCTTTGATTTAATGCCTTGTTTGAATACCATGATTTGAAAACCTTGATTGAATACTAAAGATAGTGCCCTTGTATAATAACAAGGTTTGCAACATATTATTCTTATCGTAAGCACAAGTTTATAGTAAAGAGTTTATAAATTTCATTAATTAAGAGTGTTTAAACATTTATAGAACCATTTGTGTAAAAATGATATATTACATTTTAAGGAACCTTTATGAAAACCTTTTTAGTAAAAAATGTTTAACAGTTGATAAAATCCTTTAAAACAATTGATAAATCGTTTAAAGCAGTTGATGAATCCGTTGATTTTGTACAGTGAACCTGTAAGGTTTGTAAAGTAGCGTAAATCCTGTATAATGATATATGATTGTAATAAGAGTATTTGGTCACGTGTTCCACCCCAAAACAGTTATAAAAACAGTAAAAGAGGGGCTAAAGTTCTCACATGTCTGCAGTAGACTCTGAACTATAACAAGTAGCAAATAGCAAGCAAGATTTCTAACTTGTTCCTATATCATTGTAATCATACATAGCATATAAGATTTATCATTTTATAGACTTTGAGTTGTTGATTGACTTGTGATAAGCAGTTGACTTATGAAATATTGTGTTATGTTATTTTATGCACAACTTGTACACATAACAGTGACATGTTGTGATGAAAGCGATAATCCTTGATTAACATGTAGTTTAAAGAGACGTTCAAAATGTTTTAAGCCTTTATGTTTATGACTTGATCTCATAATTTGGTTGAATTAAACCTAAACCGAACAAGATCATTTCATAATTAATGGATTAAAAGGCCAAGATTGGGCCGAGATATAATCCCATGGCCAATCTCTTCGGTTTGGGCCTAAACATTTGTTATTGGGCCCTTGAGCCATATGTATGATGCATATGGCCAATTGAGCCATGGTGGCCTGATTGTAACCCAACTGGGCCGATCGTTAGCGTAGGTCAATGGGCCGAATTTTTAGTTTCGAATCGATTGGTGTAGGTGCGTGCCGGGCCAGCCTATGGGCCTAATGAAATCAAATTGGACTGGATAGGACTAGTGGTCCGAGAGTTCTATTGGGCTTGATCGAATCATGTGGGCTGATATAATGAATGGTTGTATATTGTCGACCGGACTACACGAATGGCAACCGCATAACACAGCTTCGGCCACCCAGGGCAGCGAACCTTATGAAGGTTCGGCCTATTGTTCAACCTCGGCACCAAGGTTCGGCCAGCAGTGCATGTAGGTTCGCCGGTGGGTAAGGGTTCGCCATGCGTGCCCAACACAGTTCGCCTCTTGGAATGGAGGGTTCGGCCAAAAACCTAAATAGGTTCGGTGATCACCAGCAAGGTTCAGCTAGGTCTGTGCATGGGAGGTTCGTGGCATGCATGGTGGTTCGGAGCAGGTTCGTGAAACCCCCTTAACATTCGGCTAGTGATCAACGAACCATGCAGGTTCGTCGCATGTATGGTTCGGTGGTCCTAGGTTCGGGACTCATGAAGGTTCGGCAATGTGCGAGCAGATTCGTCAATGGCTGAAAAGGTTCGAGGAGCGGCTAGGTTCGTGAGTCGTGATGAGGTTCGGCTGGTGTCTTAAGGTTCGCCGAGGTTGTATGGGTGAAGAAAGTTCGGCTTTGTAGGGTTCGGCCCAGAACCACAGGTTCGGCCATGAGCTGTTGAGCTCGAGTATCACCCCCACGAACCTGTTATCATCACCTCCATCCAACTTCGTCCCCTTAATCCAACCATTCCCATGCTATGACTACCGGTAGACGCATCCTCGAAATGCTATGGGTTCGAAGGTGTAGACCCAAAGCCGGTTTCTAAGGTGGTGATCAAACACGCACAACAGAAGGAGGAAAACACTTATTTTCGAACTTTTCAAGCGCAAATACCTTGTTTCGGTTGGTGAAAGCTTCAGATCCGTGGTACTCCCTTGTAGAAGACGTCGAGGGCTACGCGTGGACACCAAGAACACCCTAATCCGTTGAGAAACGAGCGAGTTATGAAGCTTGGAAGGTTGGAGTTCTAGTGAGAGAAAGGGTTCGAAATTTTGGGGTTTAGAGAGAGGTGGGGCTGCATTGAATGCAGAAAATGAGGGAAATTTAGGGCTTTTATGCCCCGAGTGGCTCTCCGCGTATTCGGTCTCGTTCGGTGTCGGTTTCGCGTATTTTTACGTACGCGTCGTTTCCATTACACAATTGAATATTTTAGGTTATAAATTAGATTTCTTGAATTATTTGTGATGAGTTTCAAAATTGTAAAACGAAAATAAAATATTTTCCTTATGTTTATTTGTTCGTTCGAAATCCAACCGTTAAACGACTATAGTTTCGTGTATACCCACAATTGTGTACGTTTTTCAGTCGTATTATTTATTTATTGACGTTTACTCGTAATTATAAGTTCAACATTCGTATCTTTATGGATCGTCACCCATAACTATACTCAGTCTCGGTTACGCATTACGATTTTTGTTTAATTACTTTGCTTGTCATACTATCCATCATACACTACGCACTAACACTATACCATTACACCGAACGCAGTATATGTATAGGGCATACCCAGAGTCCAGCTAACTGCCTTATCTACGCCAGCCCACCACTGTTTCGATATAATGCGATACTGTTCTTGCCTAGCGAAATCGACAGTAAATAAATAATACATACTTGTTCCTAATTAAATAGTATCCTATAACACACAAACACAATCTTGAACACTTGAATCATGTTGGAAATACTGAATCAAATATACATTGTACTAACACTGTTTATGACTGCTATGACTAAATGCATAGATTTTACACTATCTAGAAACCCTTTTTCATCAGATGATGAATCTCCAGCATTCTCAGACACTTGTTCAGACACACGTTCATTCAAGGAAACAGGATGAACTTCCAAATTTAGATCAATTTGTGGTCTGGAAACATAGCTGGTAGGAGGTGGTACAGAATGAAAACCCAAGCCGGTAGTATCATTTGATGATCTTTGCATGGAAGCAAAGTAATTAATGACATACTGAGAATTCTTATAATTCTCCAGCTTGCTCTTGTTCATCTCTGCTTCTGCTCTTGCTATTGATAACTCAACCTTCAACTTTTGCACTGATTCGAGATGCACAGAAGCTGCATGATTATTTTGCAAAACTTTGAATTTCAATTCTTCATTTTCTTAACCTAAATCAATTATCTTTTTGTCAAAACCTTTTTCTCTTGAAATTAACTTCTTGTTAGTTTCTGTGCACTCTACCAGGTCAGCAGTCAACTGAGCATTCATCTCTTTCAATTTATCAATGATCTCTAAAAGATCATCAATTACCTCATCAACCTTCTCTTTGCCTTTGTCTGTGTCTTCATCCAATGAAGCCAAAAAAGCACCCATCAACTCATCATATTGCTTTCTCCAATCATAACCTTCATCAGCTTGACTAACTAAAGCTTTTGATGACTCTTCAGACTTTTCTTTCTTTTTCTGATAACCTTTTTTTGGCTTGAAAGGGTTTAAATTTCCTTGCTTCTTCGTATTCATACACTCTCCAGCGAAATGGCCTAACTCACCACAATTGTAACATTGAGTAGTCTTTGGATTAAATCCAAACTTGGTGTTTCGATCAAAAGTAAATTTCTTCCCAGTCTTCTTTTCATATCCATTGATTCTTCTGATCACACTTGCCAATGCCCATTGAATGTCAATCAACTCCATCTCATCATCATCAATTTGCTCATAATCTTCAAATGTAAGATTTGAGTTTCCAATCTTTCCTGCAATTTGTTCATCATAAGCACTGACTACACATGACAAAATTGACATATGATCCGGAACAGCCTCTACAGTTACTTTCCCCAGATTTGTTGTATTCAACTGAACAGGAGTTGTTGTTGAGTCATACTTCTTCTCTTTCACAGGAGTACTATCAGAAGTACTAGAAACAAATGATGTCTGAATCTTTGCAGAAGAAACAGATGGTGTCACCACAGATGCACCGTATAAAGAAGGATCTTGAGTAACATTCACTCTTCTTGCTTTTCTCTTATCCTTCATCTCCTGTTCTTATAGCTTTTGAATAAATTCCACCAATGTCATTCCTGGTAGATTTTCTCTTAAGATTAGCACCAAGGAATTCCACTTGTCAGGAAACACATCTGCAAAACAATCTATCTTCTCCTCCTTAGTGTATTCAATTCTACACTTCCTTACCTCAGTCATCAAGTGCCTTTATCTGGTTATTAAGGCTTCAAGACTCTCACTGCCAATAAAATTGAAGTTCTCAAACTCTTTGCGTATATCAGTGGCTTTCATCTTCTTCAGCTTAGTATTTCCCTCAATTCTCGCTTTCAAAGCATTGCACAAACCATATGAGGTTTTGTTTTCATCAAATTGATAAAGTATCTGATTAGGGATTGCTTGGCTCAGCATCCAATAAGCTTTCTCCTCATAATCGTATTTCTTTCTCTGATCAACATCCAATCTCTCAAGGGTTTGATCCAAATATGTTCCCACCACCTTGGGTTTTTCATAAGGTGATAAAATCCTTTCCCCCAGATTAGTGTCAGTTCCATTTAGATGTGTTTCAAACCTTCCTTTCCAGTTCTCATAATTTGTTAAATCAAGTAACTTTGGAAGTTTGTTTGTACTTCCAAACTTAGTTTCACTAATCAGAATGCTATGTATCTTAGAATTCTGACTAGCTACAGCAGCAAACATCTCAGCCATGGTTTTGAATTTTTAATCAGCGAACCTCTGATGACAAATTCACTTCGCGGACCTTACAACCAGGCGAACCTCCAACAATTCTTGATCTGAACGAACCTCAAGTCACGAACCTGAAACAAACCTTTATCTCATGAACCTGATGCAGCGAACCTTGAGACAAACCTGATCTCACGAACCTGATGCAGCAAACCTTGAGACAAACCTGATCTCATGAACCTGATGCAACGAACCTTGAGAGAAGCCTGATCTGATCAGACGAACCTCTGCAAAAAATCCTTCAACGAACCTCGAAAAAATCTCATTAACAACGAACCTCTTGCTTCAGCTACTTACAGGTTCGGGAGCCGAACCTGTTCTTCAAAATTCAAAATTTTGGACGGAAAACCTTCCAAATTTGAAAAAAAATCCTACAAAAATCCCAAATTTTCACCACAAATCTTTTAATTGTAATGTTTCACAGCAATAGATGATGAGATTACACTCAAAACAGTAATCAAACACAAAGAACACTTGAATTTTGATACATTTCTTGATCTTTTTAACTCCAAATGCTTGTAGATCCTTGAAAATCTTGTATAGAACTCCACCAAAGCTCTGATACCACTGTTGATCTACTGATTTTGATCTTGATCGTACAAAGGAATCCTATTAACAATAAAATATATGCGGAATCTATATTTGATCTATATGAATCAAAGAAGAAATAAGCATTCCAATAATCACCAGTTCATTAATCAATCTGAACTGATTATAATGAAATACAATCTCACACAGAGAAATCTCACACAGAGAGAATCACTCAGAGGTTTTTTCAGAAGTTCAGAAGTTATGACAAAATCAGACAAACCTCCAATATATACAAACTGTCAGCCGAACCTAGTCTAGCCGAACCATTAGTTTCGCCAGCCGAACCTTGAGGTTCACTGGACGAACCTAGGCAGCCAAACCTACTAGGTTCGCCGAACCTGCTAAGGTTCGTGGGCCAGACGAACCTCAGCCAAACCTCAACTAACTTTCTATAATTTACATGTTTTGATAAGCAATCTATTACAAATATGTACTAACATTAAGCCATGAAAAACCTCATTTATGGCACCACCTACCATATTTTTACCCATCTCTCTCTCTCTAGAATCAGATATTTCTCTCTCTAAAAACCATCTTGAGATCTTGCTCGTTTCTTGATAGAATCGCGAAATCTTGGTGTCTACGGAAAGCTCTCAAGGTCTACATTCAAGTAGTACAAAGGATCGGAGCTGAAAACACAAGGATCGATCCAGGTTTGAGCTTGAAGTTGCGGGTTTTAGGGTTTTTATCAAAACCGGGAGTTTGAGCTAAGAAACCGGTTAATATCGATCATAATCTATGTTAAACGAACCTTTCATGGACTCTAAACACTTGGAACAATCTTACTTGAGTTTTGAAGGCTGGAAAAGTCATGGATATGGCTAGAGTCTAGTACCGAAGCTGGGAAAATTGGGCACGATAATATCGATGGATTAACAACATGAAGATGTTAATTGGGCACGATAATATCGATGGATTAACAACATGAAGATGTTCATCCATCGAGATTAACAATCTTGACAGCCCCTAATCTTGACCAAACCTCCTTCGACACTAATAATGTCAATGCTCAAGGGTGATGAGAGCAAGTGAGTTGTCAATATTGATAGAATTGATGGATTAAGATCGATGAGAAGCCAAGTAGTCGATACTATAGTATCAATGAAGCTACCATTTCAAATTTGAACTTTGTTGTCGATACTACTAGTGTCGACACCCATGCCCAGCCTACTAAATGTTGATACTACTAAGTTTATCCCTTCCAAGTGTAATGAGCCTATAACAAGTGAAATACAACCATGAACTAGTTAGAAATTGATCTAAGAAGCCTAAGGAGTCGGGTAGGGGAAACTCAACCTTGGCCGATCCTAAGGGCTAGATTTTTTCCATTGTAATCGTCCAAGTTAGCTCAAATAACTACAACCTTATGTCGACATCCTTTAGAAAAATTATATGAACTAGAATTAGATACCATTAACAATACATTAAACATACTATGGCGTAAACCTAAAAATACATAATGCATGTGTAGTGGACTTGTGCTTTCAAAAATAAACTTATACTAATGACTTTGTACATGTGCATAAAGAAATTAATAAAATTTAAAATGTTAACATAAAAGGTATGACCTAAGCTTGGGATGATGATGATGGTCACGACCATAAAACACACTTAGACAGATGATTCAAAACACAAAAAATCTATGACCAAGAAATCAACATAAACTTACAAGTGCATGAATTATGTTAACACGATTAGGGTTTTGAGTACAATCAACGTATCAACAACAAGATAGAACATCGTCTATCATTCATCCATTCATCACACATCACAACCATTCAAGGTGAGTACATAGCCCCTATTTTCTGCTTTGAAATCTTTTGGGATGGAACATGTGAATACTATTTTCGAACATAACTTCTTAAATGTTTTTCACTACTCATAACTTATGTTTGGCTTATGTTGGTAAACTTTAACACATTTTAGCATAAACTTTGGATATAAGGCACCTAGTCATCACTCATCATGGCACACGACCTAATCCATTGCGCTCTCTTGTACAAGCTGTTTTCAATTATCAAAATAAACTATGTAGCATGTGCTTTGGAAACAAACTTATTCACATCATGTATGCCTATAATCAGGATTTCAAGGGCATAAATCACCATTCTCGGATTTCAGACTTGAAGTTCACGCAATCGTTAATCTCAGGACTCAAGGATTAGAAATTATTAACTTAGCTTCTAAACTTGAGTTCACGCAATCGTTTATCATTAGTACTGGGTGATCACAACTAAGGAAAACGGGTTCTACACCAAGGTCAGGGTTGGCTTTAATTAACTTTATAGACAAAGATGGATTGGTATAGACTTAGCAATATGAGTTAGCTATCAATTAATTTTAACAGCCTAGATCATATTGGACACAATCTCAGAAACATAGAGTTGGTTTTAATTCACTTCATTACCATGGCCTGTGTTGTTTATTAGTCAGTCTTTTCCTAACTCCAAACGTAGTTTGGGAGTTGGATTTAAGATGACACTAGGATATACTTGATGATAGTTTGTGTTACATCAGCATGTTACTACTTTTACGTGTTATACATATACCATTTATATAGAGTAAGTGTTGTACATGATTCATTGGTTGACAAACGCAGGATTTATATATGTTACACTCATAGGTTTACAAATGATTATATTTTTGAAGTTATATGTTGGTTGACAGATTTTCTTTACATGTTACGGGTGATCAAAGGTAGGCACTGGACATGGACAACTAAGGCGACCTAGTCTAAGATAGAACAAGCTCAAGAAACAAGCTAGGATGGATTAGAAACACATTTAAATCTTTGTTGTTTAATTATCTTGTCTTTTCTTATTTTGTAAACATTAATTTTGAGGTCGAATAGCTGTATTCTTTTGGTAGTTAGACATCATCTGTAAACACCACTTTAATCATATGAATACAGTAAACCATTATGGTTGTTCTTCATTAATCTTGTGCATGAATTGACCGATCAATCGATGAGTCGTCGCCACGCCGTGGATTCCACACGCGGCGTAGGGTGTGACACCTCTCGTCGTGTGCGGAATCCATGGTGCGGTGACTACAATTGATTCATAACCAAGAATTTAAGGAACAACCACAATGTTTTCTATATTTCATAGTTTAAAAGTTACAAGTTGTTCTATCTAGACCAAAAGATATACAAAATAAAAACGACCACAAAATTAGTGTTTGCAAAACAAGATTAATAAACAATAGGATTTAAGTTTTTGAGTTTCTAAACATCCAAGATGTTTCTTGACCTTGAAAAGTTTTAACTAGGTCATCTTGATCTTGTATTATGCTATCTATCCTTGATTACCTGAAACATGTAAGAAAACTGTCAACTACGAATAGTTAGTGAGAAACATAGGTTTAAATCAAAACAAAATAAGTTTATCAAATAAGCTGTAAAAAGTGTAAGAAATACATGATATTTGCTACCCAAACTATCATCATGCAAGAATGTGATAATGTGCCTAGTCTGCAGATCGATGTCAAAGTACCAATCAAAACTAAGAGTTTTCACTCAAGTCCTACTACCCAATTTAGCTATGGAATTCGGGTATCGATCCATGAAAAGTCAAGTGGAAATCCCTTTCAACACAAGTCGCTTAACTGATTGCAATGAAAAAATAAACTTTGAATTCTTGGGTTTTGAGTTGCAAACAAAACAAACTTATAAAATGTAAAACACTTAACTAAAATATTTGTAAACAATACTTGAAAAGGTTATCACTCCAGATTTCAAGTTAGTAAAATAACTAGGTCTTGTATACTTGTTAATTGGAAATCACATATACATGATTCATGCTTAGATTATTAAAAAATCATGATTTGAAAACAAGTCAATGACTTTGTTGAAACCCAATAACTAGACCGTTGTTTTTGACTAAGTTAATTACTTGTTTCTCAAAATGTAGGATTTCTAGAATTCTTTAAAAATCAAAAACATTATACTTGATAATAGAAAAAAGCAAGCAATGAGATTGAATTCAAAATTGTAAAATAAACTGGAAACCGTTTATCGTTTCACAATCAAGGAATATTGAACTTGTAAATCTATGAGAACAAATCCAATACCAATGTTTAAAAAATGAAAAGATAACCTAGTTATCAAACCAAACCATTCATCCGGAGATGATCACGAAAAACTTAGCCGGACATTCCAATGATTGAATCTTCACGTTCTTGGATGAATTGCATGATTAGGTCTTCAATTCTCTCTTTGGATTGAGGATTTGGAGCTTTAGAATGCTCCAAAATGCTTCAAAAACGTCCAAGAGTTGGCCCCAAAAATAGCAAAATTCGGTGTTTTCCGGATGCACCCGGCGTAACTTAGGCCCCATCAGGCGTAACTTACGCCCAACTCTTTGGTTTACGGTACCTACTATGATGAAAATTCCCCCGGCGTAAGTTACGCCCTCTAGCCGTAATATAGGGTCGAGCAGATATCATTGTTAGCTTCGTCTCGTCTAGAAACTCAATTTTCATATATTATGGATCCCACAACTCATCTCCTAGCTCAAGATATGTCTCTTCAAAGTTTCCAACTTCTACTTCATGGGTTTGAATCTTTCGGATGTGCTCGTTATTGCTTTCCATTGTCTGCTTTCCATCTAAACTCATCATAAACTCAATTAACATGAAAAGCCACAAGAAACCATGGTAGCTTGTTTTAGAATGACTAAACGTATAAAAACACACAATAACATCCATTTAAACACTTTATAATCACAACTAAACCCCTATTCATCACATCTCCACACGTATCTTGTTGGTTGCACTGATGCAAACTTTCTTAAACATTACTCACCTTCTTTACAACACACATATATAATCTCCACCAAGTCACATATTAAGATTTCAAATCATGTGTAACATCAGTGTAATTCATATATTTTCATTACATATATATATATATGTGTATTGATAGTACTTGATATGATAAACTGATAATTTTTGTCTGATTTGATGATATTATCACGGGTATACATTACTGAGAACATATGATTCTTGCACATAAACCATGGGAAAGTTAGTTTGAAATATAACTAGATTGAACCACAGTGTTATTGCAGTTAATTTATTGTGATATGAACTGGTTTGGTGGGAATGGTTATGGTTGGATAAACTGATAATTGATAAATGAAATTAATAAAATAATGAAAGCAATATTGAAAAAGATTACGCGCGCGAATATTATTTCAGAAATATTAACTTAATAATGTATTCGCATGGGCGACGATTCACGTGAATATAATTATTAGGAATAATATACTGAAACAGTGTTCCATAAATCGTAAATCGAATTGAAATCTGATACGAATGATGGATTCGAAAAGGTGACGATCTTTACGAAATCGTACGTGAGTAACGCGTTTCAATAAGATAACCAAAATAATAATTTTATGATATTAAATTAAGAAAAAGAATTTGAAAAAGTTTTTTAGGAATTAAGACCTTAAATGAATTTAAATAAAATCCTTCTATTAAACGAAATCAGTTTATTTAACATTTCGTATTTTAAAATGTAATTTACATGAAAACCGAATAATTTAAGATGTAATAATGCGAAATAATCATAACCGAGCATCTGTATTCGATCGGGGTATAAAAGGGTGGGATTTCCTTATTCTCTTCATTTTCACAAGACACACACTCTCTCCACATTGCAAAATCAGGCCACATTTTCTCTCTGTAACTTCTCTCTACGATTTCTCCCTCGTTTGTCAACCGTTTTGGGCGATTCTTGTCCCAAATCGTTCGTATAATTAACGAGTTCGTCAACCCATGAAATTTTCGAGCAAAAGAACACGATTTTCAGGTAAATAATCATGTTCACTTTTTGAGTTTTGTGTAATAACAATCAAGTATAGTTGCCATCTACTAGCCCTCATGCCCGGAACTTCACGAAAAACATAAGTCTTTAACACCTTTATATTTTCAACAAAACTTGACATTCCATCAATATCATCACACAAACGATCAACACAAGCATTCACACAATCCAGGAATTCGTTCCTAAGACCAATGAAGTCATTATTATCTGCAGCTGCAGCTAACCGGTTTTCAATTTTGTAAACACGACTTGGGAGAGCTTGTTTCCTCCAACGGTTGACAAAATACCTATCCAGAATCTGTTCAATCATTTGTACATGAAAGACACAAAAAATATGTCGGTAAAGGTATCTAATCCGAGTAAACCCGATGCAAGAACATTCAAAAGAGTGTTCATGCATGTGGAAGCCAACCTAAAAATAATGCAAAAAAAGTGGTGGTTCAAAATAAATAATTAAATAAAACATAGCATAATTAACAAAATTTACCTTGAAGTCATTAACATTGATATAATTGTGCTTCATGTAACGAACATTGTAGACCTTGGTTTGATCAATAACCTCCACATTTGTTATGAAACACGTAATCATACTTTTTAGGATCTCTTTTTAAAAATCTCTAAACACAGATTGAGTGTAAAGGCAACCATCATGCATCTCTACTTGTAGATCAGTATGCATTACAGGTATAGTAGTGTTAGTCTTAAACTACATTATTCTTTGGTTGTAACGTTGATGGTCAATGGCTGTGTCAAAACACAAAAGAAATTGAACTAGTGCATTTGAAAAGTAGAATTCACTTTAAAAAGTGCATTCGAAACATGACTTATGGGAAAACATCATGACTAGAGTATTAGGATGCATGTTGATGTCTTACTTGCATTTATGACACATAATCAAACTAAAGACATCAAACATGTCACTAACGATTCGTTGAGTCAGCACAAGTCAACACACACACTCCGTTGAGCACACCGACACTTGGAGTTGTATGGGATACAACACACCATAAAACATATACTTACACTCGGTTGCTAGCGTTCGCGAGTTGCGAAAACTACTTAAATCGGAAATGCTCTATCAGGTGAGTTCACGGCCCCTTTTTATCTTTTCTACCTTTGAGGGAGAAAACATTGCATGATAAACTGTTTTCGATACAACAACTGATTTTGATTACGTATGGACATGCTTTATCACTATATGTATATGTGTGGTACACATCACAAACTCAAAGTCCTCACAAACTCACCTCGAACCGTTAGTAGCGTGGAGCGCCTACCGTGGTAATCTTGGATACTACTATTTAGGCGCGACAAGCCCCACCCATCGCGCCTAGGAGGCCATCCCGAATGGAGGTCGGAATGGGTGCAATATTGACCAGTACACTTTGCCATTGTCTTGTGATGGACATGGCGGGAGGCACAACAGTCAGCTTCGGTACGAACCAACATATAATATAACTGTATTGACTAGCTATCAATCGATACTGCATTGTAATGATATGTAATCTCGCAACATTTACTTTAAACATTTTGATGCTTACTTCTTATGAAAAACATGTGCTCTCACCAACCTTTGTGTTGACCCTGTTTACTCGCATGTTTTCTCAGGTAACTAAGGCACGCGCACGAGGATTTAGGATTCTAGGATGGAGTCCATGCATCGGTTAAGTGTCTTAGATCATTTGGGAATAATTAAACATTTGACTTGTTATGTAATGATAATTACTTAAACCCCTTCCGCACTATTACTCTTTATTGTTTTAAAAATTGTTTTAAACTTATGCTTCCGCAACTTATATTTTCAATGATGTTTTGACAACTTAAACATTTACCTCCACAACTCTTATTTTATAAAAAATTTTTGTCCAAGTATATGGATGTACGTATGCAACCAGACATGTAGGTCTCTCAACTGTATGACCGGAGAATGCGATCCTGACGGTCACGTCGCGCCCTCGGGATGGCCGGGGAGGCCGACGTGCGACAGATTGGTATCAGAGCCTTCGATTATTGTGAATTAGGTTTACATTTAGTAAACATATTCTATAACCACTACTCTCCACACACATAGTGTTAGTAGTAACGGTACTAGCATATCTGATCATTATTAGTTGCATACATGATTGTACGCATGCACTTATTACGCGCATTCTAGATACGGCGTCACCATCGTCACCACATATGTTTGCACACGATAAGGAGGAGCCGATACCTCCTGTATTACTCGCATCACCCCTACCGGTGACAGTATAGACGCGTGACCAGCATCCCCTATCATCAGATAATCCCGTGGAGGATTCGGACGAGGGTCCTGAGAAAGATCCTGACGAGGACCCTTACGAGGATCCTGATGACGACCCCTTGGAGGAGTCACCTAACGGTGCATCACCCATACTAGAACCACCCGAGCCCAAGAGGCGGTGTCTTAAGTTGGATGTTATTGCCAGAATGACTCGGGACCTGGCCTGGACAGACGATTGAATCGAGTGTCTTGCAAAGGAACTGAGATACACCAACACTCGACATGCAGAACTCTGTAGTGTAGTCAACAAGATGCATCAGGATATGACCCAGTTGATTGCACTATTACAGGTGGCTGAAGATCAAGCTTGCCATCGCTTAAGCAAGAATCGAAGAGCTAGTGAACAGGGATGTCATTCCAGATCCGGAAGAGTCTGACACTAAGGAAGAGGAACTAGCCTTCGACAATGTTATGGAAAATGCCTTCAACAATGCCTTCGATTAAATGAATTGTAACCAGTACGACTTATTATATATCAAGACTATATCTGTTATTGAAAATCTTGACTATGCAAACTTATATACGTTTCCTTCCCGTACTAACCGCACATATAATCTTAATTCTCGGGAACACTCTAACGCTTATTGTCACACCTCGACCGATGGCGGAATGCGTCGGGGCGCGATTATGACTGTTCATTAGCTCATGGTGCTGTTATAATGTTTCCAAATTTAATGCATCATGATTACAAGACAACACAACATTCATTGAATATTAAACAATCATTACATGAATCGAATAATCAACAGTTACATTTGCAATGCTAAAACATTGATTACAATTTAACTAGGTCACTAATTCTTCCTTATCCTGTTACACATGTAAAATAGAGTTTGTCAACTCTTTTCATAGTTGGTGAGATCACACACTATGTTTAAATAATAAGTATAAAAATGATGCAAACTATACCCTAACTAGAATACGTATCATAAGCATATCATGAATACAAGTTTAAATAAATAGAATAAATGAATGAATGAATAACAATAGCTTGTGTCCAAACAATAAATTAACAGTTATAATTCAACAAGTTTGCTAGGTGTACTTTTCGCCTTTTTCACACAATGACAAAGCCAATGCGAAGATGGTATCTAACACATCTTAGGCTACTAAGTACTAGCTTGCTTGACTGGAAACACACAAAGAATCACACATAGAATCAACACATTGTATAAGCTTAGTATTTAACACATAAAGTTGACTAGGTCTAAGGCTTGCATCATAGATTGAATGAATAATAGAATGAATAAAGTTTTGAATAAGACATGTGTAACATCCCAAAACAAAAATGTAAAAGGCTGTGTGAAGAAACTCACATTAATGGTGCTCGAGGAAACTAGTATAATGAAGAAGAATCAAGATCAACAGTTGTATCAAACTAGATGCCCTGAGGATTGAACATGCGTGGCTAGACAGACAGCAGTTCAAAGGATCAAGTATACGATCCAAATGCAAACGTGGTTCAACCTAGTCAAACGAATGCAACGAGGATGGGTAAACATTATGCTAGGCATAGCTAAATGAACGGACATCATAGGCCAGAATCGTTGGCTTAACGAGCCTTTACAAGACCACACCAACTCTAAAGGCGACCCAAACAAGGCAACCTAAACGAGCCTAATGCCGAAAACTAATAATCTAAGCTCAACTACTTAGACTAGGAAAAAAATAAATAAACAAATAATGAAAAAGAAGAAAATGAAAAAGAAAATTATCTCAAAGAAAATTTACAGACGAAACGATCTCTTAGCACAGCACCTCCTCGCCAAGAGCAAAAAATAAAACTACTACGTTCAACATCCCAGTGGGTGTTGCAATTGTAGAACCACCAAAATTTGGTTATTCTACTTGTTTATACTCAACTAGGAGTTGCAAAGCTACAAGGGAATAATCAAGGATATTTATAAGTGTTTAAAGGGCAGAAATATTGGTTTCTTGGGCAATGTGGGATGGGTTTTAGGAAGAATGCCTACCAACCGTCAACAAACATCAAACTTTTTTTCGCGATTCCCGCACGGTTTTATGCACCGTTTGAATTTAGTTTCTTCTTAGTATACTATTATATCTAGAATATTTGGGTGGACCAAAATGTTAGTTCGAGGATGAGGAAATGTTGGCTAAATAGTCAACCGAAAGCTATCTTATGTCAAAACTATGAATACAACTATCCAAAGCATGTTATAAACTTTGTTTTATTATGTTCGAATATAATTATAATTCAAATAGAAAATTGAAAAACCATGCGGATTACAGTCTCCCCTACTTTACGAAATATCGTCCCGAAATTTATTTATTTAATAAGTATTGTTGTCACGAGTGTTGATTGTTGCTTACTATCCTTTGGTCTTGTCTTTTTCAAAACTTTTATTTTCGATTATTCATTCAATCTATGATGCAACCTTAGACCTAGTCAGTTTTATGTGTTAAATGCTAAGCTTATACAATGTGTTGATTCTATGTGTGTTGCCAGTCAAGCAAGCTAGTACTTAGTAGCCTAAGATGTGTTAGATACCATCTTCGCATTGGCTTTTGTCATTGTGTGAAAAAGGTGAAAAGTACACCTAGCAAACTTGTTGAATTATAACTGTTAATTTATAGTATGGCCATACTTGAATTAACATGTTGTGCAGATACTTGTTTGAACACAAGCTATTGTTATTCATTCATTCATTTATTCTATTTATTCAAACTTGTATTCATGATATGCTTATGATACGTATTCTAGTTAGGGTATAGTTTGCATCATTTTTATACTTATTATTTATACTTAGTGTGTGATCTCACCAACTATGCAAATAGTTGACAAACTCTATTTTACATGTTTAATAGGATAAGGAAGCATGATGAAGACATAGGATAAGAATTAGTGACCTAGTTAAATTGTAATCAATGTTTTGGCATGGCAAATGTAACTGTTGATTATTCGATTCATGTAATGATTGTTTAATATTCAATGAATGTTGTGTTGTTTTCTAATCATGATGCATTAAATGGTGAAACATTATAATAGCACCATGAGCTAATGAAGAGTCATAAGAGCACCCCGATGCATTATGCCGTCCGTCGGGGTGTGACAGATTGGTATCAGAGCCATTCCTGTTCAACACAGGATGGTGGGGCGAACCTCATCGAGGACGATGAGTCCCTAAGGGGGGTGTGTGTAACATCCTAGGCAAATCCCAAATCGGCCATGAACAGGAGAGATTCATGCCTCTAATATCACCAACGCAGTTTTTGGCTTAGCTGGTTGTGGAGCACATGAAAACTGCACAGTTAAGCGTGCTCGGGTTGTAGCAATTCACGGATGGGTGACCTCCCTAGTAAGTTTTCACCCAGGCAACCGTAGGCAAGACACTGAGCTCCTAGTGGGTAAAGCGGACAATATTGGTGGTAGACGGGACCGGATGTTACAGAATAAACCATGAGCTCCTAATGGGCAAAGCGACCGAACAAGCAAGGCCCTTAGACGAGTGAAAGTAGGCTTGTTACACTTATTCTTGCTATGAAGATCTTGGCTGGAAGACACGGAGGCTGACGAAATGTGGAATGACGTGGGAACATCAGCCTGACACCAGCTGAACTGAATACACTCATCAACGAACGAGTTGAAGAGCCACTTGCTACAAGGGAAACTACCCGCAACCAAAACCAACTGAATCAAGGTGATAAATCTCATTCTGAATTCACCTTGCATCATAATCACTCGTTTCCATTTCATCACGTTTACTCAATACTGAATGGAATTCCACTCTTTGCATATTTCAAGAGTAAACCTCAACCCACCTCATTGCATGTTTAAAATGATTATGGACTGCAAACCCCACTCATTCAACGGCATTGAGGGAGCCGTCGAACTGTTACGCTAGATGGAAAAGGCAGAGTCGGCCTTTGCCATGAGCAGCTGCAGGAACAAAGACCGAGTCAAGTTCACTGCTGGAACTTTTGAGGGAGCTGCCCTCACTTGGTGGAATGCAAATGTCAATACTTAGGGCTTGATGCAGCCAATTCCTTACCATGGGAGGATTTTAAAAGGATGATGAACCACGAATACTGTCCTCGCGGTGAAGTGTAGAACTTGAAACGGAGTTTTGGAACCATAAGATGGTTGGTTCTGAGATCGAGGCATACACCGCTCGATCGTATGAGCTGGCACACCTATGCCCGTAAATGGTAACACCGACATACAAGCACATAGAGAAATGCATTGTGGGACTGCCCCTCAAATTCAGGGAATGGTACTTTCTGTTGATCCCATTACCCTACAACAAGCAGTGCGATTGGCCCATAAGCTCACTGATTCAGCCGTCACACAAGGACTCTTACCACCCCGTGGTGCTGTACCCAAATCAACCGATAACAAACGCAAATGAGAAAACACCCTTAGCAAACCTTCCACCCTTCAACCATCACCACAACAACGTAAGTTTGGATCATCTGAATCTTACACACCACCCATCCCAACCATTCAAAACTCAGGAGCATATGCAGGCAAACACCCCAAGTGCAACAAATGCGACTTACACCTTGCCTTGGGACAGTGTGGCTCTATCCGATGCTAATGTTGCGGCAAGGAGGACACCTCGCCAAAGATTGCAGAGGCAAGATACTGGCAAAAACCCCATAGCCACAACAACAGCAACTTGACGCCCCAAAGGGCTACTTCGAATGTGGAAAGCCGGGGGCACTTCAAGAAGGACTGCCCACATCTAAAGAATAAAAACAACAATGGTCCGAAGGGAAGAGCCTTCGTGATCGGGGAAAAGGAAGCCAAAAAGGATCTCAATCTTGCAAGAGATATGTATCGCCTAAACGACCATTATGCTTCTGTATTGTTTGATACTGGAGCTGAGAGAAGCTTTATATCTAAGGATTTTAGTAAGATACTAGCCATAACCCCAATACCCTTAGAGGTTGAATACACTGTAGAGCTAGCTGAAGGTAAACTGATTGTAACCAAGCACATTCTGAGAGAATGCACCCTAGAGCTAGCAAATTACAAAATTCAGATTGACCTCATGCCAGTTACACTAGGCAGTTTTGATATCGTAGTAGGCATGGATTGGTTTTTGGACAACCAAGCTGAAATCCTTTGCCACGACAAGGTTGTGTGCATACCTCTCCCTAGTGGAGAAACCCTAGACATTAACGAAGAAAGGAGCGACACTCCTTTGAACATCATCTTGTGCATGAAAGCTCACAAATGCTTATGAAAGGGACACCCAGCCATACTGGCACTTATCACCGACAAGACTGAAGAGGATAAGAAAATAGAAGACATCCCAGTTTTGTGCGAGTATCCAGATGTATTTCCTGAGGATCTGCCAAGACTAGCACCACCTCGACAAGTGGAGTTCCGCATAGATCTAACGCCGGGAGCAGCACCTGTCGCACGAGCACCCTATCGACTTGCACATTCAGAGATGCAGGAACTGTCCGACCAACTCTAGGAGTTGCTGGACAAGGGTTTCATTAGACCAACCATCTTACCGTGGGGAGCTCCGGTTTAGTTCGTAAAGAAGGAGGATGGCACATTCCATATGTTCATCGACTGTTGGGAATTGAACAAAGTGACAATCAAGAACCGTTACCCCTTTCCTCGCATCGATGATCTGTTCGATCAACTGCAAGGAACGAGCTACTATTCCAAGATCGATCTGCGATCTGGGTACCATCAACTGAGAATTCAAGTTGAAGATATCCCCAATACAGCTTTTCGCACTCGGTATGGCCATTACGAGTTTTTGGTCATGCCTTTCGGGCTGACTAATGCCCCTGCAGTATTCATAGACCTCTTGAATAGAGTGTGCAAACCCTAGCTCGACAAGTTTATCCTTTTTTTCATCGATGATATTCTCATCTACTCGAAGACTCAAGAAGAACACAAAGAGCATCTTCAATTGGCTCTTGAACTCTTACGGCAAGAGAAGCTGTATGATAAACTCTCAAAGTGCGACTTCTGGATTCGAGAGGTCCAATTCTTGAGACATGTTGTTAACGAACAAGGAATACATGTGGATAAATCCAAGATAGAGGCTATCAAAAACTGGGAAGCACCAAAAACCCCAACTAAGGTGCAACAATTCCTAGGCTTGGAAGGCTATTATCGCCGATTCATCGAGGGATTTTCCAAGATACCCCAACCCCTCACAGCTCTCACCCACAAAGATAAGAAATATCTCTGGACTAACAAACATGAAGCTACATTCCAACTTCTAATGCAGAAGCTATGTAGTGCACCTATCTTATCTCTTCCTGATGGAACATACGATTTCATTGTATATTGCGATGCTTCGATACAAGGACTATGCTGCGTGCTGATGTAGCGAGAGAAGGTTATCGCATATGCTTCTCGACAACTGAAAGTCCACGAGAAGAACTACATCACCCACGACTTGGAACTTGGAGCCGTCGTATTTGCATTCAAGATCTAGAGACACTACCTGTATGGTACAAAATGTACGATATACACTGATCACAAGAGTCTCCAACACATATTCAAGCAGAAGACACTACCTGTATAGTACAAACTGCTGAACAACTACGAGTGTGCTATCAAATATCATCCGGGGAAGGCCAATGTAGTGGTCAACGCCCTAAGTTGGAAGAATACCACGAAGCCCAAGAGGGTACGAGCTCTACAACTCACCATTCATCCCATTCTCCCTGAGCAGATACATAGTGCCCAAGTTGAGGCACTGAAAGAGGAAAACCTAGTGCCCGAATCACTAAGGGGAATGGAGAAACAACTTGAGGTAAAAGCCGATGGCTTACGAGACCTTGTGATGGATGAGGCTCATAAGTCTCGGTTTTCCATTCACCCTGGATCAGATAAGATGTATCATGATCTGAAGATCCTATATTGGTGGCCAAACATGAAAGTCGACATCGCCGCTTATTTAAGCAAACGGTTGACTTGCGCCAAAGTCAAGGTTGAGTACCAGAAACCATCTGGATTACTCACCAAACCAGAGATCCCCATGTGGAAGTGAGAACAAATCTCCATGGATTTCATTACCAAATTACCCCGTATTCCCAGTGGATGTGACACTATCTGGGTAATTGTGGATCGACTGACTAAGTCAGCAAATTTCCTTGCGAACAAGGAAAACGAAAAAATGGAAAAACTGGCTCAAATCTATGTTAAGGAAGTAGTCTCGCGACATGGAGTGCCAATCTCCATCATCTCTGATCGAGACCCTAGATTTACTTCGAATTTCTAGAAATCATTGCAAAAGTCGCTTGGTACGCGGTTGGATATGAGTACAGCATAGCACCCACAAACTGATGGCCAGAGCGAACGCACGTTACAGACTTTCGAAGACATGCTATGAGCAAGCATAGTAGATTTCGGCAACAGCTGGGAAACTCATCTACCGCTGGTTGAGTTCTCTTACAACAACAGCTACCACAAAAGCATAAAAGCAACACCATTTGAGGACTCTATGGTAGGAAATGCCAATGACCCATCTGCTGGGAGGAAGTGGGAGACAGTAGCTCACAGGGGCGAAACTCGTACACGAAACGATAGAAAATTGTGCAAATCAGACTCCGCATGGCAACAGCTCGTGACTGTCAAAAGAGCTATGCCGAAAAACGCCGAAAGCCTCTGGAATTTCAGGTAAGAGATAAAGTCCTTCTGAAAGTTTCGCCATGGAAAGGCGTTATTCGTTTTGGAAAATGAGGCAAACTGAATCCACTATATATTAAACCATTTGAGATCCTGAAGAGGATTGGCCCAGTGGCATACCAACTCAACCTACCAACCGAACTCGATGGAGTTCACAATTTGTTTCATGTCTCAAACCTGAAGAAATACTTATCTGATGAGAGACTTGTGATTCCAGTAGATGAGATCTAGGTGGATGAGCAGCTACGATTCGTGGAAGAGCCGGTAGAGTTCATGGACAGTGAGGTCAAACAACTCAAACAGAGTCGGATTCCGATTTTCATTGTCAGATGGAACTCAAAACGCGGACCTGAATTAACGTGGGAGCATGACGATCAGATGATGCGCAAATATCCCCACCTCTTCAAACAGATTACGTCAAACGCCGACAACAACGAATAAATTTCGGGACGAAATTTCCTTTCAACAAGGGGATGATGTGACAACCAGAAAATTTTTGTTTCTAAAACATTACCAACAACAACCAAATTTCGGGACGAAATTTCTTTCAACAAGAGGATGTTGTGACACTCGGCAATTTCAGGTAAATTGCGACTCTTACAGCTTTTAAATTTCACGTTCATACTTCTTGCATTTCATTTAATTAGGTTAACAACTGCGAAATGATATTCCCAGGAACTATCGAGTCGTACATTGCACACTGGTTTTCGAAACCAAGTGTGGGAAACTTAAACGCAAACGCAAACCAATAATTCGGGGAATTATTGGATTGTGTGTGACACCCTGTAATTTCTTGGTCAGCTTCTATCTTGATTAAATATTTATTTAATTTATAATTGCACATATGACACTAAAATTAGTTTAATTTAGTGTGACACGTGACACGACAGTATAAACACTGATGCAAACAAGATAACTCGGTGAATTATCGCAGCACGCACACACGTGTTTAATGAAATACAAACGTTCGTGAACACTTAACAAATCATATAACTAAACACTAGTAACATCAGGAAACGCTCAAACACTGGACTAGATAAGTTCAAATAATGTCAAACAATGTTCCATAATCTAGAAGACGTCAAAAAACGAGCCAAACCATCGAAATTGGTCGAAAAGGGCTCAACCGGAATCCTTCGTGGTACGCTAAGGACCCCGAAGTAGGTCTCGGCGGTACGCGAACAATGGGCGGGGGAATTTGAATCCCGAAATTCATTACTGTACGCCAAACCCATAGGGGACCCCCTTGGCGGCACGCGACGACATCCAGATGCCAAATCTTTATAAATCTACGACAATCATTTCTATTCTACACTTTTCACTCATTACCTCTGGCTTAACACGAAACCACTCGACCTTATCCTCTGCAAAACACTCTAATTTACCTCTTGGAAGCCATTGAAGGTCATTTTGAAGCTCAAGGTTTGAAGATTAAGGCTTGTCATCCACCAAGAAACTTGAAGAGAGGATTGTGGAACTTGGAGACCATCACCATCATAATGATTATGCCCTACTCATCGGTTCAGGAGCTTGAGAGGCTGATAACATCATCATTCTTACATTCTTGAGCCTCTTGAGGTAATTTCTATGGCCAAAACACACATCTAACACTCATACCCACACACGCATCCAAGAAATCTCACATGCAACACCCTAGCATAACATGCACGAAATTTTGATGATTTGAGTCTGGTTTTGATGATCTTGCTGTTTATTTGGATGATCTAGAATGATCTAATAGAGTATTATGATGATCTATGATGATCCATGATGTTGTAGGTGGGTCATGACCCTTAACTTGTTCATAGATGTTAAAATGATCACTTTTATTGGCATGCATGCATGATCTTAATGATATCTAAATGATTTTCAATGTTTATGAACGATTATTTGAGTTGTGTGAGGTGTTACAATGGATTAGATAGTGATTTATGGCCATTTTGGGCCTAGTTACTAAATATAGTAACTTTATTTGTGCAAATCTCATTAGAAGAGGTAATATGAATATGCATGTACTTTGAAATGGTGATATATGATTAAAATGATGGATTTTGACATAATGGTGAGCTAGATTTGAAGAATTAAGTGTTTTTGCTAAATGTTTTTATAATTAGAAACTTTTGTGGTGAATAATGTTCAAATAGAATGATTTTAGGATATAATGTGGTCGATTAATGTCATGGAGTTATGAGCAAGTTGAAGGTGATTTGATTTTATTAAAACTTGATTTTTACAAACTTTCTAATTGAAGAAACTTTATTTGGTAAAATCATGTAATTAGAATGCATGACTTGAATTATGCATGATAACTAGCTTAAAATGATATGATATAATGATTTTATGTAAAGTTGAATGACTTTCATGTTAAACATGTCAAATATGGAAACATTCCATTTTAGGAAACTTTAATTTCTAAAAACGGGCTTATGTGTTTACTTGAACGCATGTGAAAAAGTGCTATGTGTTAACTTGATCGCATAGGATTAATGAGCATGTTAGGATCATTAAAATGAAACGTGTTGTGAAATATCTAAAAATGGAAACTTACTATGAATAGTAAGTTGTCCATAAACGTGATTTATGTGTTTCACGCACAATGTGCACAATCCTAAATGTTACACGAATTATAACCAACACACGGTTCACCAACGAGTCATTGACTTGACACGGTCAGACACAGTCAGACATGGTTAAACACGGCCAAACACTGTCAAACATTGACAAACACAGTCAATGTGGACCAACATGGACAAACATAACAACCGAGGGTTGCTGAGAACAAGCACGAGCACGAACACGAAAACGAAACACGGTCACATACAAGAACTCACGTAAGCTATACGATATAGGTAGCCGGTGACCGATTTGTCACAGAGATCCGGTGTCACACCCCGAGCCGGCGGGGTTGGATCGGAGTCCCCGTCGGGCGGAAGGTTCCCGAGGCACGATATCGTGGATGATAATCGTGATGATCAGATTGTTTACATAGCATCAATGTGAAGAATATCTAAAGCACAAAAACATTTAACTATAATCTACAAAGTTAAATTACAATATCAATGCTTGATAATTTAACCAAGTAAACATATCAAAATGAATCATAAGTTCACTATCTTGTATTCGTACAAGATAACAAAAATGATTCACAATGATCAACAAAAGATGTGCTTTTCAAAACTACTTGGTCCTCTAACTGAGCATCCTAGCATGCAATCCAAAGCCCTAGCTTAATCCTGTACGTCACCTGAGAAAGCATGAAAATAAAACAAAGTCAACACAATGGTTGGTGAGTTCATATGATTTTGGTATTTGAAAATAGTTTTGCAAACCTTTTAGGTAAAACCTTAACCTCATTAACAACACATGTATCATCCAACTCGGTATGCTTATATATAGGGCATACCCCTGAGTCGAGCCTACGACCCGCCCAGACGCCGTCCCAGCACATACTAAGTCACATAAGACATTATTGTTAATGATAATTAAGCATTTTACCTACCATTCCCTTCTATGATCATATGAGATTTAAAGCACTCTGTTTAACAGTTTATGATATCAACCCAAAAATATTCATGTTTCCCCCTAGGTAACAACCTTAATCTCATTAACCTCACCTGTATCATCCAGCTCGGTATGCTTATATATAGGGCATACCCCTGAGTCGAGCCAACGACCAGCC
The DNA here is from genome assembly GCA_009363875.1 of Mikania micrantha. Taxonomy (NCBI): domain Eukaryota; kingdom Viridiplantae; phylum Streptophyta; class Magnoliopsida; order Asterales; family Asteraceae; genus Mikania; species Mikania micrantha. The sequence continues at coordinate 28,965,929 of CM018695.1, forward strand.
CAGACGCCGTCCCACCATATACTAAGCCGCATAGGACATTGATCTTAATGATAATTAAGCGTCTTACCTAACACCCACTTCTATGTTAAAATATTTGATTTCCATAATTTGAAATAAAACTGATTTCCTGGGTTCACCATGTCTTCATGATTTCCCAAAAGCATTATAGAAATAAAATGTTAAATGTTTACTTAAATAAATAAATAAACATTTACATACAACAAAGATATGATGATTGGGCCTTATTTGACACAATCAATTAGACTTAGTTGTTGGTGGTTGTCCAAGTTGTACCCTCTCACACGTGACCCATGTCAGGCATAACTCATAAGGAGTACACCTGAGCACGCCGGCATATTAATGATTTTCTCATATCAGCTTGACCCTCTGGCCTACTGTATGCGTTGGGAGTTTAATGTTTTGCCCATATCAGCTTGACCCTTTGGCCTACTGTATGCGTTGGGACTTTAAGGATATCCTTTGATTCTTGATCGTCCTTGATTCTCTTGATTTTTGATATTGATTTCATTTGATCGTTCACGTTATTGCCCATGTAGCTTGACTACAAGAGTCTACTACTGTGACGGGACTTTATGTGTGTTACACGTGGTCTTGATTTCTATACAACTGACATCCACCTTAACTCAAGTAGTAATGATTTCATTAAATCTTAGTGATTCCATTATTCAATGATTCACACACATTTATGATTTCTGATTCCTTGACTTCTTTTGAATTGATCTTTAGAATTTCCATGATTTCACAATGATTTTCGATTCATGATTAGGATCCTGAGTTTACTGATCACACACTGGATTAGATTCCACTGCATTTGATCTTTAGCTTTGGTTCTTTTGATTTCACTTTGAATTTAGATTCTGAAATTTGAACTCGATGGACTAAGGGTCTATTTAGAGTTTAGAATTAAGATATTACTCATAAGAGTAATTTAATTAACTTGCTTAATTAACTTGATAGTTAATTTAGCCTCGGATTTACCTAGACAGGAGTCTAGGTGTATAAACAAGCATATATAAAGTATATAAGAAGTAAAAGCATTTAGGTAAACAATTTAATTAAAACAGTTTACGCATGCTTCTCAGCCCCGCTTTTGAAAACAAAAATGTTTAGAAAAGGGGCAATGAACTCACCTGTATTGATGTGCCAATGAACCACAACAGATATGCACGCTCTTTGGTTGTTGCCTATGTATCTTTAGCACCTGAGTTGTTTTTAAAAAGAATTCTAATACGATAAGTATATATAATAGTCGTAGCTAGGGTTTGGTCTCAGTGTGCAACTATGTGTCCTATGTTACTAAAGTGTTTCTAGGATTTCACCTAACTAGTCTTAACGTATTACCCGTAATAGACCCATGTCCCAATAATATTAATTACTAAACCCTAGATGATTAGGGTTTATCTTAATTTACATTACAAGTCTTTATTTAACACATTTTTAAGATAATTCATTTTAAGTTAAACTTTTATTTTGAAATCATTTAATTAATTTAATAAGGATTATAATTCAACTTTCTTTTTATTAAAAACATAATTAATTTAAATGGAAAACTGTTTAACATTTGATGGGCTTATATTAAACCCATTGGGCTAACCTCGGCCCGTTTATTAGCCTTCGATCTTTCCATGATTCTTTGATTAACTCATTGTATAATCCGTCCTAGATAGTTCAAATAACTATATAATGTAATTATATGTCATTACGAATCGTTTAAGTCTTAGAAGTTACTCGTGAGAACAACGCCATAACATTAGACTAGGTTTCTTTGTTTCTCAATGCATTCCCAAATATGTTAATCCCAAAAGATGATGACTTTAGTGTATAGGTTATAATATGATTTTTCGAAAACTCACTTTTAGTAAAACTCTACTATATCTTTCATTTGATAATTCATATAATTTAACCCATCTTAGTTGAAATGACTCCCATGATCATTTAAAAGAAATTTAGTTTCCCCTCCCCCAAAGTTGGTTTGCATGAAAATGAAAATCCTAATGTATTCCCCATGCACACACATAATTGATTGTCTCCCATGCACACACACACATGCATTATAAATGCGTATCATGTGGGTGCGAGTGTTTAGGCTCCCTTGTGACCATTTTAGTCCATCCCATCTCCTTTTTCAAGTCCTATGCACTAGCTCCATTAGCAATTACCCTAAGGCCCTAGGCCGAATAGATTAAGCTGCATAGAGTTGTGGCTGAAAGAGGTTTGGCCGGATCACCACGTCCGAAAGTGGCTAGCTTGAACCGAATGAGGCTTGCCCGAATCAATACTGGACCGAATGGCCGGTTAGCGAATGAAACCATGGCCGAATAGGGTGGTTGGTCGAATGAAGGCACCCGATCAAATAGGGGTGCGGGCGAATGGAGCTTGGTCCAGAAAGGGAATAGAGCGAATAGTTGACAACGAATGAGGCCTTAGCCGAATAGCCTTTGCCGACAGAATAGCCATTGAGCCGACCGAAGAACCTGCTTCGGCTCTTAACCCTTTCGGCCGAATGAAATGAATCGGCCCCATTCGGTGAGCTGTGTAATCCCATTCGGGCCTTCGAACTCCCCAAGTCCAGCAGCCCTTACACAGCATCTCTTTCCTTTATCAGGGGTTCTACCAGTTGATATCTTTCCAAAAAGATTTCAAAGTCGATTTCTTGATTATTTTCCATCAGATGGCTAATCCATGGTGTTCTACAAACTCCTAACCTCTTCTAGGTGTGTATGGTGGTGATTCCCTAAAGATTTTAAGGTAAAGAAACGGTTTGCAAGAAAGGGGCGAAATTAGGGTTTTGAAACCCTTAAAACCGAACAAAGATCTTGAATTTACCTCAAATTGGTTGGTTGAAAGCTTTGATAGGTTGTACTTTCAAGATCTACAAGTGAAGGGGGGTCGTTTAGACACCAAAATGGCTCGATTTCATGGAGAAATGGAGGAGATATGGTGATTTCTTCTATAGAGAGAAACTAGAGAGAGAGATCCGGGTTTGTGTGTAGAGAGAGAAAGAGATGGTGAATAAAATGAAGAAGATGACTCTTCTAGGGTATTTATACCCCGGTTGAGTCCGGGTTCGTTTTGTTTGCTCGGTTACGCGTAATACGTCGGTTTCGTTTTGTTTTTCGTAACGAAACGTTACGGTTTTAAAAGTAAAATTTATAAATTTTATTTTAGGTTGTTGTTCCTAATAAATTAACTAAATATCTTCTGTTTATTTGAAATTTATGAAATATTTAATTTACTGTTTAAAAATCGAATAATACAGTCGTCGCACGCATTCGTTCGAATCGTCACCCGGACGAACACTGCGATAACTATACTTTTCAATATGGTTTTCTAATTATCGGATAACATTCAGAAAGTTAAACTTTCAGATGTATTCGTACAGATCGTCACCTATACGAATAATCCGTCGATTTAGCATTCGCATAACGACCTCCGTTTTGTTTTGTTCTGTAAAGCCTCACATACGTTTATACATAATAAAATCCTAACAAATAATCACATGATGGTTCTGTATTGCCAGGTAATTATCTGACTGATGAACCATGTTTCTGAGTTTCGTTTCTGAGTAAATTCTGAAACTGTGCTATGATAACATAAAGTGATAATGATATATGAACAACAACTGGTATGTGTACTTGGTTTACTGTTCATTTTACTGTACCGATCACTGTTCCGGTGACGTTTCCGGCACTGATGTTACATCCGGAGCTTATGTTTACGACGATTAACTAAAGTGAGTTTAAGGCCCCTCTTTAACTCGTTTGCAAACATTCAAAATAGGGGGAGAATACTTGTTGAATCGAGTCAAACATTATTACTTGTACAAAATTTGTGTATGCTAGTTTATTAGACAAACATTAAGTGTTGTATTGTAACAAATCCCTCGCACAATCTTACCGTTAATGTAAAAACAACGAGGTGAGTGTAGATAGATCTATTGGGTGTGACTAGCCCTACACATCACCAATACTGACCGGTGGTCAGGACGCGTGTAATCTCGACCCATCGCGCCATTGTTATTACAAGAAATGGCGGAGGCAAGAGCTAACAAGTCTAGTTCGGTAGAGACGCAACTGACACTTGGAACCTAGGGCTCGGAACTAACATTTGATAAATAGCATGAACATGACAAACATTTTACTTATTATGTATCTATATCAAAACCTGTGAACTCACCAACGTATGTGTTGACACTTTTTTTTAAACTTGTATTCTCAATTAACTAGTTGCGTACAATAAAGGATGCACTTAAGGACACAAGCATAGGACATGCATTTATTTATGTTGTGTCATTTTGATCAAACAATTATAATTATTTTATGACATGTATTAAACAATTTGTGGTGTCTTACATTCTATTTTCCGATGCATTGTCAAACACTTTATATTTCGTTGCTTGATAACTAATCAATGTGATAAATGTTGTATTTTGAAACATGATTTAAAACGCATATAGAGTCATTCTATATGAACATGAGCTGTGATCCGGGCCACGTCACACCCATGCGGTCTGACACCGCACATGGGAATTTGAGGGTGTGACAGACTGGTATCAGAGCCTTGGTTATAGGGAACTAGGTTTCCATGTAGTAAACTTAGACTATAGCCATTGCACAACACTAGACACTACACTAGACATTGCAAAATAATATGCTTATTATTATTGTATTCTGCTACTTATTAAGTCAAGATTACAGGATGGACAACAACGCTGACGGAAGGAACCCGGGAAAATGCCCCGCAGAGTATGAGTTGACCAAGGAGGATCGACGCAGGATACGTGGCATTGTATCCCAGGTAGACACCGAGGAGTCTAGACGAGCTCGACCAACAAGCAGCACCAGAGCATGGGACTCGTACCCCATGACTATTGCACGCTGGATGGAGGAGGAGCGAGTGCCACTTATGCCATTACTTGGTGACTCATCTAGTGGCCACTTCTTACCGGCACTAGGAGTGCCACTAGAGCGGGCTTTCGCAGCCCATGTCTCTAGGTCGACCCGCAAGCTAATTAGAGAGGTCAGAGCTCTCCGCGAGGAGAACCGACACCTTTGAGGATGGTGGACTACCTGCAGGAGGAACTCGCCTACACTGATAGGGTACACGATGTCTTGGTCGGTATGACCAATGACTCTATACGCCGACAGGAGGAGATGGCGACTGATGTCGCAGAGTTACGTGCTTGTACTGGACAACTGGAGGAGCACCAGGAGCACGGAGGATAATTGGGAGCGGTGGAGATAGTCTCCGAGGAAAACACCGCTCAGATCCAGGCTAGCGATGCGATGATGAACGCCTGGGCGGCGCAATTCATCATAGAGTCGTAGCCTGAGGACGAGCCGAAATTCGATACGGTGTACCTTGATGAGGATCCTGAGGAGGACCCGGAGGAGGAGCCTTTCGAGGAGCAGGATGACATACCTGCTGCCACCGGAGACTCTCACTCTACGATTGCCTCCGAGTAGTTAGGTGTTTTTTTTCAGTTATTTGGATTTGTGTTGAACACCTAGAGGAGTGGGTTGTGCTCATATGAACTTTGATGACTAGTAGTATGTTTTGGAAATCATTGTACTCAAAAGATGTTATTAATGGAATGATATTTTGGTTTTATCATTTGTGTATTTTATTTATGTTGCATTCTAACACCACTGGCGACTAACACACTATCTATTTCATATAGTTATAACAAATGGCTTGACGAAGAACCCATTCCCGAGCACACAAACGATAGATCGGCGCAGCAACTATCAAGATGATGGTTGACCGGAGAGTCAACAAAGCGATCGCCGAGTATGAGGCGAGTCGGCTGCATTCTGAAACCAGTGGCACAAACAATGGTATTAACACTAACTTAAACCATACTAACTTAGTATAGTTAACGCGATTACTAACACACAACAGACTACAGACAAACAGGACCCCAAGGCAATACAAAAAAGGGGTGTTCATTCAAGACTTTTCTTAGTTGTCACCCACACTCATTCAAGGGGACGAAAGGAGCCGTTGGAATGCTCCGTTGGATTAAGAAGGTAGAATCAGTCATTTCAATGTGCGACTGCACTTAGGAGAATTGGGTCAAGTTCACGACTGGAACACTCAAGGTCCCGGCCCTCACCTGGTGGAACAGTCATGTCCAGACACTTGGTCTGGAAGTTTCCAACTCCATTACCTGGGAGGACTTTACTCGAATGCTCCAAGAAGCGTACTGCCTAAGGAACGAGATTAAGAAACTGGAAGAGGAATTTTGGGTGCACAAAATGATGGCCTCGGAAATCAAGCAATATTTTACACGATTCCATGAGCTATGCAAGCTATGCCTGGGGATGGTGACCCTCTTATACAAAAAGATCGAGCAGTTCATCAGTGGACTGCTCGAGCAAATTCAGAGCATGGTCACGGCTTCCGATCCAACCTTGATCCAACCTACCATCCGACTGGCCCAAAAGCTGACTGATCAAGCGGTAGCACAAGGAAAGCTACCCAAGAGGGGTGAGCATCTAAAACCTCATTGTAGCAACAAGTCCAAATGGGAGCCCAGTCATCATCAATCACACTCCTCCCACTCATCCCATCAAAGATCTGCTCCCGCAAGAGCATTCACTGCTACCCAACCCGAGAGCAAAGGGAAGGGTGTGTATGAGGGGAAATACCCTCTATGCATCCGATGTTCATATCACCACTTTGGGCAATGCGAGAGGTAGCGCTGCTTGAAATGCAAACGACATGGCCATATGGCCAGGGTTTGTAAAACCAAGCTGCCAAACAACAACAACAACCCCAACCACAACGACAACAACAACAATCAGAACACTCTCAAGGGGTGTTATGAATGCGGAAAATCGGGGCATATGTGGAGGGATTGTTCACAATTGAAAAAAGCAGGGGGAGGTGCAGCCATGGGTCATACATTCATGATAGGCTCAGGGGAAGCCAAGGATGACCCGAACATTGTTACCGATACGTTTCTTTTAAATAATGTCTATGCAAGTATATTATTCGACACCGGTGCCGATAGGAGATTCATATCTAGTGGATTTAGCAAACTACTTGATATTACCACAACACCGCTATACTATAAGTATACCGTAGAGTTAGCCGATGGCAACTAAGAGAGACACAGCACGTCCTTCGAGGATGCGTCATGGTTTTGGCGGATCACGAACTTCGAAACAACTTGATGCCGGTAACTCTTGGGAGCTTCGATGTGGTCGTTGGAATAGACTGCCTATCCACAAACCAAGCTGAGATTGTGTGCAACGAGAAGATCGTACGAGTTATGTTGCTGAATGGAGAACATATCTCGATTCATGGAGAACGGCGAGGGATACCACAAAACATCATGTCCTGCATGAAGGGTAACAAATACCTGCATAAAGGTTACACTGCCATACTAGCCCTTATCACTGAACAACCGAAGAAGGAAAGAAAGATTGAGGACATCGCCGTGTCCACGACTTTCCTGAAGTGTTTCCCGAGGATTTACCTGGACTACGACTGAAACAACAAATCGAGTTCCAGATAGACCTCACACCAGGAGCGGCACCGATCGCTAAAGCTCCATATCATCTAGCATCAACAGAAATACAAGAGTTGTCTAACCAGTTGCAGGAGCTGCTAGAAAAAGGGTTCATGAGACCAAGCTTCTCACCTTGGGGAGCACCGGTCTTATTTGTGAAAAGGAAAGACGGATCATTCTGTATGTGTATCGATTACAGGGATCTGAACAAGGTGACAATCAAGAATCGATATCCGTTACCACGAATAGACGATCTGTTTGACCAGTTGAAAGGGTCAAGCTACTATTCGAAGATCGATTTAAGATCGCTACCATCAACTAAGGATACAGGAAGACATACTCCTAAGACTGCCTTTAGGACCCGATACGGACACTACGAATATTTGGTCATGCCCTTCGGACAGACCAATGCACCGGCCGTATTCATGGACCTCATGAATCGCGTGTGCAATCCGTACCTCGATAAATTCTTGATAGTGTTCATTGATGACATCCTAATCTACTCCAAGAATCAGGACGAACATGTCGAACACCTAAGACTTGTCTTGGAATTGCTGAAGAACGATCAACTATACGCGAAACTGTCCAAATGTGTCTTTTGGATTTGTGAAGTCCAGTACCTTGGACACGTAGTTAATGAGGAGGGAATACACGTAGACCCAGCCAAAATCGAATCCATAAAGAACTGGGAAGCACCGAAGACTCCAACCGAGGTGCGACAATTCCTAGGATTGGCTGGGTACTAGCGACAATTTATCGAGGGATTCTCGAAAATCTCTCAGTCACTGAGATCCCTAACCCACAAGAACAAGAAGTTTGATTGGGGAGAAAAATAGGAGTCTGGCTTCAATCTATTGAAGCATAAATTATGCACTGTATCAATCCTATCCCTACCTGAAGGATGTGATCATTCGTGGTATACTGTGACACTTCGAAAGAAGCACTCGGTTGTGTGCTGATGCAACGCGAGACGGTCATAGCATACGCATCACCACAATTAAAGTGCACGAGAAGAACTATACAACTCATAACCTAGAGTGGAGAGCCATGGTGTTTGCTTTGAAGATATGGCGACACTATCTGTACGGCACGAAGTGCACAATCTTTACCGATCATAAGAGCCTACAACACATCTTCGATCAGAAGGAGTTAAACATGAGACAACGAAGATGGGTTGACCTTATTGGTGATTATGATTGCGGTATCAAGTGTCATCCTAGCAAGGTAAACGTAGTGGCCGACGCGTTAAGACGGAAGGAAACAACCAAATGCGTGCGTGCACTACAACTCACGACCCATTCGGAGCCGTCACAACAGATCTGGAATGCTCAACAGGAAGCTCTGAAAGTCGAAAACCTTACTCAAAAATCCATGCGCGGCATGGATTAACAACTAAAGGCAAAGACTGACGGGGCATACTACTTCAAGGATCGGATCTGGATTCCACACTACGGAGGACTGAGAAGCATAGTGATGGATGAAGCACACAAGAGCCAGTATTCGGTACACCCGGGCTCTTACAAAATGTGCCATGATCTGAAGACTACAAACTGGTGGCCGAACATGAAAGCAGAAATAGCAACTTATGTAAGTAAGTGTCTAAAGTGCTCAAAGGTCAAGGTGGAGTACCAGAAGCCATGAGGTCTACTTCAGCAACCTGAGATACCGATGTGGAAATGGGAGCAAACTTCCATGGACTTCAGAACTAAGCTGCCTAAGACAGCAAGTGGTTGCGATACCATCTAGGTAATCGTAGACCGACTGACGAAGTCTGCGTACTTCCTACCCATCAAGGAGACTGACAAGTTAGATAAACTGACTCGGATCTATCTAAAGGAAGTGGTTACTCGACATGGAGTACCGATCTCGATCATTTCTGACCGCAACAGTCGATTCACGTCGCATTTCTGGAAGTCCTTGCATAAGGCATTGGGCACGAGATTGGACATGAGCACTGCTTATCATCCACAGATTGATGGGCAGAGCGAGCGAACAATACAGACTTCGAAGGACAAGCTCCGAGCATGTGTTATCGACTTTGGCAGCAGTTGGGAGACCCATCTACCATTAGTTGAGTTCTCGTACAACAACAGCTATCACACGAGAATTCAAGCTGCACCATTCAAGACACTTTACGGAAGTAAATGCCGATCACCCATTTTTTGGGCAAAAGTGGGTGAAAGCCAGCTGACTGGTCCCAAAATTGTGCTGGAGACAGCTGAGAAGATGGTGCAGATACGCAATCGAATGGCAGCAGCTCAGGACAGACAGAAAAGTTATGCCGACATAAGGCGCAAGCCTTTGGAATTCCAGGAGGGAGACATAGTGTTACTCAAGGTCTCGCCCTGGAAGGAGTCATCTGATTTCGCAAACGAGGGAAGTTAAATCCTCTTTACATCGGACCTTTTGAGATCATCAAGCGAATAGGCCCCGTGGCCTATGAACAGAACTTGCCAAACGAGCGAAGCAGTGTACACAACGTGTTTCACGTATCGAACCTCAAGAAGTGCCTGTCTGATGAGACACTTACAATATCTCTTGAGGAAATACAAATTGATGATCAATTGCATTTCATTGAGGAACCGGTGGAGATTATGGACCGGGAAATCAAGAAACTCAAGCTTAGCTGGATACCGATTATGAAAGTGCGATGGAATTTGTGACGCGGACCGGAGTTCACGTGGGAGCGTGAAGATCAAGTGAAGAAGAAAAACCCACACCTGCTCGCTGAACCGACAAACACTGACAACGCGAGCTGAATTTCGGGACGAAATTCTTTATAACGGGGGGTGTGATGTGACACCCCGTAATTTCCAAGTCGGCTTCTATCTTGATTAAATATTTATTTAATTGATAATTGCATACGTTGCACTAGAATGAGTTTAATTTAGTGTGACACGTGGCACGACAGTACAAACACTGACGCAAACAAGATAATTCGGTGAATTATCGCAACATGCACAAACGTGTCTAATGAAATACGAACGTTGGTGAACACTTAACAAATCGTGAAACTAGACACTAGTAACATCACGAAACACTCAAACACTGGACTATATAAGTTTAAATAATGTGAAACAATGTTCCATAATTGTGAAGACGTCGAAAAACGAGCCAAACCATAAAAATTGGTCTAAATGGGCCAACCAGGATCCTTCGCGGTACGCTAAGGACCCCGGAGTAGGTCTCTGCGGTACGCGAAGGATGGGCAGAGGAACTTGAATCCCGTAATTCATTACGGTACGCCAGGCCCATAGGGGACCCACTTGGCGGTACGCGACGACATCTAGACGCCAAATCTTTATAAAACCAAGACAATCATTGCTATCCTACACTTTTCACTCATTACCACCGGCTTAACACGAAACCACTAGACCTTAACCTTTGCAAAACCCCCTGATTCACCTCTTGCAAGCCATTGAAGGTCAATTTGAAGCTCAAGGTTTGAAGATTGAGGCTTGTCATCCACCAAGAAACTTGAAGAGAGCGTTGTGGAACTTGGAGACCATCACCATCATCTTGATTCTGCCCTACTCATCTGTCCACGAGCTTGAGAGGCTGATAACATTGTCATTCTTACATTCTTGAGACGCTCGAGGTAATTTCTATGGCCAAAACACACATCTAACACTCATACCCACACATGCATCCAAGAAATCTCACATGCAAGCACTCTAGCATCACATGGACGAAATTTTGATGATTTGAATCTGGGTTTGACGATGTTGTAGATGTGTCATGATGCTAAACTTATTCCTAGATGTTAAAATGATCTTTTTTATTGACATGCATGCATGTTATAGTGATATCTATTTGATTTTGAATGTTCATGAATGATTATTTGAGTTGTGTGAGGTGTTACAATGAATTAGATAGTGATTTATGGCCATTTTGGGCCTAGTTACTAATAAAGTAACTTTATTTGTGCAAATCTCATTAGAAGAGGTAATATGAATATGCATGAACTTTGAAATGGTGATATATGATTAAAATGATGGATTTTGACATAATGGTGTGCTAGATTTGAAGAAATAATTGTTTTTGCTAATTGTTTTTATAATTAGAAACTTTTGTGGTGAATAATGTGCAAATAGAATGATTTTAGGATATAATGTGGTCTATTAATGTCATGGATGATGTTATGAGGAAGTTGTAGGTGATTTGATTTTACTAAAACTTGATTTTTACAAACTATCTAATTATAGAAACTTTATTTGGTAAAATCATGAAATCGGAATGCAAGACTTGAATTATGCATGATAACTAGCTTAGAATGATATGATATATTGATTTTATGTAAAGTTGTGTGAATTTGATGTTAAACATGTCAAATATAGAAACATTCCATTTTAGGAAACATTAATTTCTAAAAATAGGCTTATGTGTTTATTTGATCGCATGTGACAAAGTGCTAAGTGTTAACTTGATCACATAGGATTAATGAGCATGTTAGAATCATTAAAATGAAACGTGTTGTGAACTTTCTTAAAATGGAAACTTACTATGAGTAGTAAGTTTTCCATAAACGTGATTTATGTGTTTCACGAACAATGTGCACAATCGCAAATGTTACACGAATTATAACCAACAAACGGTTCACCAACGGGTCATTGACTTGACACGGTCAAACACGGTCATAAACGGTCAACCATGGTCAAACACGGTTAAACACAGTCTAACACGGACAAACACGGTCAATGTGGACCGACATGGATAAACATAGCAACCAAGGGTTGTTGAGCACAAGCACGAGCATGAACACGAAACACGGTCACATACACGAACTCACGTAAGCTATACGATATAGGTAGCTGGACCGATTCGTCACAGTGATCCGGAGCTTATGCTTACTGACGATTAACTAAGGTGAGTTTACGGCCCCTCTTTAACTCTTTTGCAAACTTTCAAAATAGGGGGAGAATACTTATTGAATCGTGTCAAACATTATTACTTGTACAAACGTTTGTGTATGTTGGTTTATCAGACAAACATTAAGTGTTGAATCGTAACAAAGCCCTCACACAGTCATACTGTTAATGTACAAACAACGAGCTGAGTTTAGATAGATCTATTGAGTGTGACGATCCCCACGTGGAGCCAATACTGACCGGAGGTCGGGACGCTTGTAATCTCGACCCATCACGCCATTGTTATTACGAGACATGGCGGAGGCAAGAGCTAACAAGTCTAGTTCGGTAGAGACGCAACTGACACTTGGATCCTAGGGCTCAGGACTAACATTTGATAAACAGCATGACACATGACAAACATTTTACTTATTATGTATCTATATCAAAACCTGTGAACTCACCAACCTATATGTTGACACTTTTTTTTAAACATGTATTCTCAGGTAACTAGTTGCGTACGGACAAGGATGCACTTAAGGACACAAGAATAGGACATGCATATATTTATGTTGTGTCGTTTTGATCAAACAATTTTAATTATTTTATGACATGTATTAAACAATTTGTGGTGTCTTACATTCTATTTTTCGATGCATTGTCAAACACTTTATATTTCGCTGCTTGATAACTAATCAATGTGATAAATGTTGTATTTTCAAACATGATTTAAAACGCATATAGAGTCATTCTATATGACCAAGAGCTGTGATATTGGCCACGTCACACCCATGCGGTCTGACACCGCACGTGGGAATTTAGGGGTGTGACATGTAACACCCCGACCGATGGCGGAAACGTCGGGATGCCACGAGGGATGTGTAGATTGTTCATAAGCTCGTGGGCATCTAAATAAATCATCACATATCAATCAAATCAATCAAATTAATTACATCAAAAATCATGTTCATCATGATTTAGTTACAGCAATTTACACAAAAAGTTTTAGCTAAATTAACTAAACTCTAGTTTTAATAAATCCAGTTATTTTAGCTAAGTCCAAGACCCTAAGTGATGATGTCCAAAAGATGTGGAGCTATCCTGCTCTACCTACTTCTCCTCGTTCCCTGAAACATGTAGAAAATCAAGCGTCAACTACAAATTAGTTGGTGAGTAATCATAAGTTGTTATATTTCAAAAATTTTTACAAAATGTTTATAAAAGTTTATAGTTTTCCAAGAAAATCTACATGTGCACCTGCGAGAAAATCCAACACTGCCACACACACAAACACAACATTCACATACTTCAAATAATCACAAATAGTCAATCACATATATTCAACCAATCTCAACCAATGATATTTCCAAATAACATAAGTGACAATACATGCACTGCGGAGGACACGCAGTCACTCAACAACAGTGGAATCACCGAGGAGGAGCAAAGTCACTCGTCATTCAGAATCTATGGTGTTCCATCCTTCTTGGCCAGAAAGAACACCCAAGTGAATCTGGAATAATCATCCGTCACAACAAGACAATATGACTTCTTCCCGATGCTCATTACATTGACTAGTTCGAAGAGATATGGCATATGAAGAAGCTGAAGAAATGAAGAGATAGAATTGAACAGTTTAGGCTTGTGGGGTCTCTTATGTTTCTTCCCCTTGGCACATGCGATGCACTTCTCAATAGTGGAGAAGTCTTTAGAAGGCAAGCCGATAACGTGATCTCCTTTGGCAAGTCTGTTTAGATTCTTCAGATTTACGTGACCCAGTCGGCGATGCCATAACAGACAATCATGCTCTGATGCCTTTGAGAACAAACAAGTATTCTCTGTGAATGACTCTGAGTTCTTGTTGATAATGTAGGCATTGTTTATCCTTGGAGTTCTCATCAGAATCTACTTCTCAGGCACTACAAATCCAGGCTTCAGTATGAGACACTCCTTGTTTGTGAAGTGTGTGGAAAAGCTCTTGTCACAAATCTGAGAAACACTCAATAGACTGTGATTGAGCTCTTCAACATAGTATACGTCTTCAAAAATAAGAGTTCCATTGGTGACTGTGCCTTTCATGCTTATCCTTCCTCCCTTGTCTCCCGCAAATCATACATATCCTTTGTTGAATGGTGTAACTTTATGTAACTGAGAAAAGTCCCCAGTCATATGCCAGGAGCAGCCACTGTCTACATACCAAACATGTTTGAGCTTATTTGGACGTCCCTGCATTTTACACACAATCAATGAGAAATTGGTACCCAAACCATAACAGGTTTAGGCATAAGAGAAATGATGGGTTCTTTCTTGTGAATCCCTTTTGATTTAATTGTTTTGCCCTTATCAATATTTAATCTTGCACCACTGCCATGTTTGACTGGTTTTAATGGGGTACTTAAAATTGGATCGCGTCTCCAATATGACCTGTTTTAACTTTTGAAAAGTTTGAATTTTGTTTATAAAAATCATATTGATGATGTTTGGACGACTTTTTCTTTCTGGCAGTGGATTGCTTTTGAGATTCTTTCTGAGGGTTTACCCTAGGCTTTGAGGATTGGTCCTCGTTGATTTGATAGAGGGTTTTGCCTTGGGTGTGACCTTTTGATTCTTTCCATAAAAGAATTCAGTAGGTCTGTGCAGACAATTTCAGGCAATATGGCCTGGTTTACCACAAACAAAGCAACATACCTTCTCATGAAATTCCTTAGGGTTAAAAGGTTTTACATCATAGTCACAGTGACTAGAAGAGGAGCTTGCAGAGGCTTGTTCCAATGACCTTGTTGGAACAAAAGGTTCACAGTTAGGATTCAACTTTGAACCCGCCTCTTTGGTAACTCTGGAATGACCCTTGAACTCATGATGTAAACGCGAAGATGTTGTTTCCAAAATAACATTCTTTTTAACAAAAGTTGACTTAAAGTTTTTAGACATCTCATTTGTTTTAATTTTAAATTCATCAACTTTTCCAACAAAATTAGAGTTTGAACTAAAAGATGATGTTCCAAAAGATGTTGAACAATCTGTGCTCTTCTCAACACTTCTTTCTTTAGTCTTCCCACTCATACCTGCTTTCTTTAAACTATCTGCACACATCTCAGAATCATCAGAAATATTGGGACTAGTCTCAATGGGATCTACTGTCAAAGAAACGGGTTTGTCAAAACCAGTGCAGAAATCGAACCTTCGATCAGACTGTGACAGCAAATCATAAACAGATGTGCTGATTTTGGGAATGATTGAGCAATTATGATTAAAAGGTGGTTCACATTCATTATACCCAATGCCCTTACCCTTCTTTTCTCGGTATTGCACGGTTGTCATGTTTTCCACAACCTTGCTCGAATAGTCAAACTTTTCACATTTTACCGAGGTTTTAGAAAGTTGAATTTTAACTTGGTCCAACTCTAAAGTGAGTTCATCGATTTTGCGTCGAGCATCTTGATAGTTTGACTCTTTGTCATTTAAGAGTTCCTTTAGCCTTGCCACATCCCGACCCTCGGCTTCAAGTTTCCTTTTAAAAATTCCTTCATTTTTAAGAAATTCTGAGTTAAAGTATTTAAGTTTAGTTACTTCTTTGATTAGTGATTCATTATGTGACCTATACTTAAACACTTTATCTATGCTTGAAGTAGAGCAAAGATTTTCAGTTACCTCCTGTTTCTTGTCGTCCACCTCAGCCATGAAGGCGTGACTCAGAGTTAGCTCCAGTTCCTGCACCTGATCACTCCAATCATAGGAGTAAGTTTCTTGAGTTACCAGTGCTTTGGACGTGCTAGTACTTCCTCCTGCAGCTGTAGTCACAGTTTTCTCTTCAGGCTTCTTCTCTCCTTCCTTTGCCACTTTTGGCTGCTTAAATTCCCTGCCAAAGTGACCTGGTTGATCACAGTTGTAGCACCGCAGCTTTGACTTATCAAATCCAAGTTTCTTTCCCGGGTTATTTCCAAAGCTATTCTTTCCATATCGTTTAATAAACTTCTTTGCCCGAAACACAGCTATTGCCATCTGCCATGAGATACCCATTTCCTCAACATCAGCTGGATTTATCTGCTCTATATTATACTGAGTTAGGTTTGCAGGTGCCAACTCTCCTACTATGAAGGCATTGTAGCTCTTCATAAAACCCTTAAACAACAGCAAATTTTCTTCACTCTCTGGATTGATCTTGGACACTGATCCAGCTTGTCCAGATGATAGGAATGCAATCTCAAAAGGGATTGACTGCGATGAAGAAGACGGATAATGTTGCATCCCTGAGGCTTGAAGATTGATAGCTAACAGGAGAGCAGAATTTTCAGACACGGGTGCAATGCCCATCGAGCTGGCATGGTTTAGTGCTCTCTGTTTATCATCCATATCATAGGAATTGATGATCGAGATCAACTCACTCAGAGAGGTCTTGTACATATCCTTCGTTCTTTTGATTGTTGTACAATTTGAATTCAAGGTGTAAGGCAGTGAGTTTAGAAGCTTCTTGTTTACTTCTCCTTTGGTCATCTCAATTCCAGAAGTTGTCATCTCAATCATCAGATGAGTGAATCTATTAAGCTGTGCTTCAAAAGACTCTCCTTTGATGTGACTGAACATATTGAACCTTTGTCTAAGCATATCCTTGCGACTCTCTCACATGTCTTGATTTCCTTCAAACCGTTCAACCAAAGCATTCCACAGTTCCTTTGATGTCTTGTGTTCCTTAAAGCCATGAGCTACATCAGTTGATAGAGCCATTGTGATTGAAGCATAAGCCTTTTCAGCCTTTTCCATCATCAGGATGTCATTGTCAGTGTACAATTATGGATCTTTGGGAACAAGGGGACCATTGATCTCACTCTGGTATGAGGGCACAAAAGGACCCTCTTCAATGGATCTCCAAAGCTTTGGATAAGTGTATTTGATAAAGGATTGGAATCTGAATTTCCAATCTTGGAAGTTATCTCCGGACACGAGCCTTGGTGGCTTTGTTCCGGTGCCGATCTCATTGTCCAGATTGAGTAGATTGGACAGGTTAGTCAGATTCTTAGATGCCATGTTTGAAAAAATTCTAAGTGTAGTTCATGAAGTCCCTATAGAACAGATCACCAAACACCCTTGTAATCGAAATCCTCTTGTATTCGAAAAGGAATCTGTACTCGAAAAATCCTAGTAATCGAATTTAATCTTGTACTCGAAAATCTTATGTAGTCGAAACTCCCTTGTACTCAAAATCAAACTTATGTACTCGAACCTAGATGTAATCGAACATAACTGTAATCGAAGAGCCCCTGTTGTTGAACTCACTAGTCCTTGTAGTCGAACTTCTAAAACCCTTTCGAACACTCTATCTATACTCGAAATAGCTGAACTCGAAAATTTCGAACTCGAAAATACTTAAGAAAATTTTATAAAAATATTTCTTAATTTAATATCGTTAGATATTATTTCATGTAGGTCTCAAACCGGATCAAGAACTAAACTTTATCTTCTAAATCATCATCAATAGACTCTAACAAGTGCGGAATCCAAGCTAGAATCAAGAAAGCAAGTAGAAAAATATAATCTTTGTATTGATACTAAAAATTCGAGTACAAGTGCCTCAATATGTCTAGAGAGAAAATGCCTCGAGATTCCAACCTAAATCTGTACAAAATACGTCTATTTATACTAGATCTAGATGTACTCGAAGTTTAACACAAAACAACTTCGAGTACTCGAACTACACATGTACTCGAAATTACTGTACACGAAAATAATCAAAAATCTGGACTTTGACTTGTCTATTGTTTGACTTTGCCAGTCTTCATCATACACTGGGCTCTACATTTCAGTTATCTCATCGAAACGCGTTACTCACGTACGTATTCGTAAAGATCGTCAACTTTTCGAATCGAACGCTTGTATCGTATTTCGATTCGATTTACTATTATGGAATATCGTTTCAGTATATTATTCCTAATAATTATATTCGTGTGAATCGTCATTCACGCGAATACATTATTAAGTTAATATTTCTGAAATAACATTCGCGTTTATATTCGTAACCTCACCATCGCTTAATCATTTCCAATAATGCTTTCCTTATTTTATTATCTTGAATATTATGATTTCCCAATCCAAATCCCAATAAACCATATCATTGACACATCCATGATAGACCGAAATAAGCTTATGTATAGGGCATATGTAGGAGTAGGTCGCAACCTATCCAGCCACCGTCCCACCACCATTTCGATAAACCATGACCATGTGTCCTTGCCTACGTTTAGTAACCAAACAATATTCAACTCATAAATCCTTTCCATTCCAACCCAAAACCTCGGATTCTCCTCACCAAAGCCTCAACACTCATATAATCATGATAAACCGAAGATGGTTTATGTATAGGGCATACGTAGAGGTCAGTCGCAACTGCCTCAGCCGCCATCCCACCACCTATTCGATAGACCATGATTATATCTTTGCCTATCTTTGGTTATAGAATCCTATACCACTACCATTCCCAATCAAAAACCCATATCATGTTAATTCAACTGAAAGAAACTCTCTGGTTCTGTTTAGTAGTGTTTCAACGAGACTTCCCATGGTTTATGCTTATTGTGATAATATACGTTCTCAATAATGTATACCAATAATGATAATAACATCCAGTCATTCATTATAATCATCAATTATCATATCAGGTCTTAGCAGTACAATTATTTATGTAATGAAATGCCTGAAATACAGTGATGTTACATGACATTTTGCATTACATGTTGGTTATGATTAATCCAACATGCGAACATTTCGTAAAACCCAAACGCAAAACAAATAAAGATAATTCATGGAATTATCGAAACACACACGAGTCTCACAAACGATGGTGAACAAGAAATTAAATGATAATTAAAGTCCAAACGATAATAAACGATGAGTTATAAGCGTGAAATAATCAAAAAAACTAGCCAAAACGATTAAATTGGGCCAATTGGGCCCATCCAGCCGGCCAGGCTGTACGCCAAGGGCCAATGCCCGAGCCTTGGCGTTACGCGAGCCTTAGGCGGGAAAATTTGAATCTTCCCAAATCGCCAGGCGGTACGCGCGAGACCATGCAACCACATTAGGCGGTGAGTGCGGATCTCTTTAGGAGCCGACTGAATAATATATTCCAGGCGGTACGCGAGGAAGCCCTAGATAGAAAAAATCGTATAAAAACAACCCAGCTCATTTTGCTCGGATTCTTTACCAAAAATTAGAACCTACCAGTCATTCTCTAGACCAAAACTCCGATCAAACCCTACCTAAACCTCTGATAATCTATTCCAGGCCTTTTCTTGCAAGCTTGGAGTATTCTTCAACCATTGGAGCATCAAGGGAGTTCTTGGAGGCCATCAACAAGCAAGGAAACTCTCATCAGCCACTTATAGCCCCTAATCAGCTTCAATCTCATCATCTATCGTACATGCAAGGGCTAAAAACCCACATGCAAGAGTCGTTGATCACAAGCAACTCCGATCCGCTCATATGCACGAATTTACAGTTGGTCTAGAGTGTTTATTGATATATTTTGAATAAGATTGATGATAGAAATCATCTAGGATTGGGTTTTGTTGATATGGTGATGATATTATGCAACTTGCTATATTAGGAAACTTTTTTGTTGCATGTTGGTGATTTGTAATGATCTAGACATGTCGAAGTGTTCAGAAACCCATTTGGGTATTCAATTTTGTGAAAATACGGTTTTATGACAAACTTACTAAAAATGGAAACTTTTGTAAATCAAAATAGATGTTTTGATGTTTTAACCTATTTTGGTGATTTGTGATCCTTGAGATATGTTTAGAAATAATTTCTAAGCATACTTGAAACTTTGATTTTTGAAAACGGACATTTAAACAGATACTTTCCAAATAAGGAAACGTTATTTAGGCAAAATGCCATAAACGGTGATTTATGTGTAAATGATATGTTTTAAGTGTTTAAAAGTTTTTTTACAAACATACTAGAGTTGTTAGTTTTATGAAATGGGATTTCATAACTATACTTTCCAAAAATTGAAACTTTCTAAAGATAGAAACTTCCCCGAAACGGAAACGTTATGAGTTTCGAAACAGGAGTTATGGGAAAACATAATGATTAGAGTCGTAGGAAGCATGTTGATGTTTTACCTGCATTTATGACACATAATCAAACTAAACACATCAAACGTGTCACCAACGAGTCGTCGAGTCAACACAATTCAACACACACACACTCGGTTGAGCACACCGACACTTGGAGTTGTATGGGATACAACACACCACAAAACACATACTCACACCTATATGATTATAGGTGCTCCCTAGCAGGTTGCTAGCGTTCACGAGTTGCGAACACCACTTAAACCAGAACTGCTCTATCAGGTGAGTTCACGGCCCCTTTTTTATCTTTTCTACCTTTGGGGGAGAAAACATTTCATGATAAACTGTTTTCAATACAACAACCGATTTTGATTACGTATGGACATGCTTTATCACTCTATGTATATGTGTGGCTCACATCACAAACTCAAAGTCCTACAAACACACCTCGGACCGTAAGTAATCTTGGATAGTACTATTTGGGCCCGACAAGCCCCACCCATTGCGCCTAGGAGGCCAACCTGACTGGAGGTCAGAATGGGTGCAATATTGACCAATACACTTTGCCATTGTCTTGTGATGGACATGGCGGGAGGCACAACAGTCAGAATCGGTACGAACCCACATATAATATAACTCTATTGACTAGCTATCAATCAATACTGCATTGTAATCATATGTAATCTCGCAACATATACTTTAAACATTTTGATGTTTACTGCTTCTGAAAAACATGTTCTCTCACCAACCTTTGTGTTGACCCTTTTTACCCGTATGTTTTCTCAGGTAACTAAGGCACGCGCACGAGGATCTAGGATTCTAGGATGGAGTCCAAGCATCGGTTCAGTGTCTTAGATCATTTCGGAATAATTAATCATTTGACTTGTTATGTAATGATAATTACCTAAACCGCTTCTGCACTATTACTCTTTATTGTTTTGAAAACTGTTTTAAACTTAGGCTTCCGCAACTTATATTTTCGATGATGTTTTGACAACTTAATCATCTACTTCCGCAACTCTGATTTTATAAAACTGTTTTCTCCAAGTATATGGATGTACGTATGCAACCAGCCTTGTAGGTCTGGCAACTGTATGACCAGAGACTGCAGTCCTGACGGTCGTTTCGTGCCCTCGGGAAGGCCTGGAAGGCCGAGGTGCGACAGTAATGGTGATTCATCACTATGTCTCATATGATATGATATCATCTCTCATGATATGATATCATCTCTCTTTGTTTTATGTTATCTATGTTATGATTCAAGAAGTTAGCAAAATTATACCTAAGAATTGTGATAGCGATACATCACAATATCAAAAGGTTATGGTGTTACTTTTCTTGGGTTGATAATGCCTATATTTTAATTCTTAAAACTACATGATATCATATTGGAGGTTAGTGATGGTGATTCATCACTGCGTCTCACAAGATATGATGCTACATCTCTTTATTTTATGATACATATGTTATGATTCAAGCAACATTAAACTTAAGATTTGTGATGGTAATACATCACTAAATCTAAAAAGGTTATGGCGTTATTATTCTTCGTTTTATTATGTATATTTTGTGATTTAAGAAAATCAGTAATATTATACTTAAGGGTTTGTTGATGGTGATTTATCACAATATCTGAAAATATATAATATTGCATATTACATTATTCAAACTTATGATGGAAACTCAATGATATTGAATTTATGATTAGTGAATTGTCACTGCATCTAAAAAGTTATGATATCACATATTTTATGTAATCCATGATGTCTATGATAAAATTCTGTAAATATATGAGGATATTATGCCTAAGATCAGTTATAAATAATTCTAACATGTCATTAAGTATTCAATCTCGAATATCATTTCCTATGTTTAAACAAGTCACAATGATTTTTAATTATATATTACATAATTTGTTTAGATTTAAATAGAATGATATGATTTGGACTTGTGGAATTTTAGTATGGGTGATTCCATTAAAATTCCCAATGAGTTCACATCAATCATATTTTTGATTTTTAGATGAATCGTTTAATATTCCTCAACTCAATGATATTATAACTAAGGTTAGTGATAATTATTTATCATCACTATCAATGGTAATAGTATCAAATACTTGTGTTTCCTACATCATTAGTATATCCTAAAATCGATCATTACCAACTTATAAGTTACAACAGTGAGATTCCATTTCAAAATTGCAAAGTTTAGAACCACTATGCTCATACAATTCTTAAAAGTTAATCAAAGCCTTCGACACTTATTCAATCTTGTCTGAAGTTTTTGTTAGCCTTGGTAGGCGTTTGGTATGCTATCAAGGTATTAGTAGTGTCGTGGGTTGGCTGCGGTATACCCTATATATAAACACTAATAATACATTGGTAGTAGGACCAAAAGCTTGATCAAGGGCTAGAATAGTCAATTCAATCTACAATTTCAACTAAAGTATGCTAGTCAAACCAATTGTTACCCAAATACTAATACTTGGTGCGTATTCTTACACCAGGTCAAATCAAAGATATCAATAATCACATAAATCATGTTATGATTTTTAAGTGAACTATTCAATACATTCATGTTTAAATAAAGACTCAAAGATTCAATGATATTCAAAATTGATCATTTTGCATCCATACAACCAAGATATTTTATTACAAGATTGCAATTTTTAGAATCTCTATGCTCATATACTTCAAAATTGATCATTTTGCATCCATACAACCATGAGATTCTATTACAAGATTGCGTATTCTTACACCATATGTTTCTCAAAGCTAGTTTGGAATGCTATCAAAGTATTAGTGTTGTGGTGGGTTGGCTACGGTATACCCTATATACAAGCACCAATAATACATTAATAGTAGCACCAAAAGCTTGACCAAGTATAGGTTTAGTCAGTTTAATCGACAATTCGAGCGAACTACTCTTCAATCAAGGATAATCGACATATAAATTATTACTGATATAACAATATTTGGGGAGTATTGCTATGCTAAGTTATTCAAATACATTTGTAGTTAATCCCACCTTGTATTGAGTCAACTATCGATAAATTCAAAACCCTCATAGCATGTATGTTGTAACACAAATCCGAAATCTAAGTGCGCTACTAAAGCATATGCTGATTAAGATTCATTTTCATTTCAAAGTTCTAAAATAAAATTTGATTTTGACTCCCCTAAGATTCCAATTAGTGGTCTCACTGTCTACATATTGAGACACTATCCTAAAACATTAATAATTAAAATTCTAATAACAGTAAATCAATAACCAAAGTTATTAATTCCCTAAGAATCTATAAACAAAGGTTAGAAAGAAACAAAACAAGTCGAAAGTATAATTAACACTCGAAAGAATGATTACTATTAAATAAATTTAGGGACGAAATTTCCTAAATTAGGGGGACTGTAATCCCTAGGGTTTTCGTTCTAATTGAAATTTTAATAATACTAAAAACCTAATTTATTAAACTCATGGTATTTCATTCAATAATGTTATTCATAAATATACATATTGAAGATTTTTTTATGTGAGAACAAGTATACATACATACATATATACATACATGCATAACAATAATAATAACAATAATAACACAAAACATAATTTAAGTTTTGATAAAATTTCATTTTAAAATATATATATGTGTGTGTGTGTGTGTGTGAATCTTTAAAAACTTAAAAAGTCATAATCGATTATAATAAAATAGTAACATCTTATTTACAAGATTTGCAAAAGACAAATTAACTGACTTTATAAAACATAGTTTATAAAATAAAATTTATTAATAAAAGAATTTGTAGACTTTTGGGCAAAAAAAAACAGAGTTTTGAACTAAAATAAAAGTTTTATAAATAAATGATTTTTATAAACTCTTGTTAGGTTTTTTTAGGGATAATAAAGGTTGAAAAATAGAAGTGTTAAAACTGCAAATATAGGAGATGAGGTTGTGAGGGGGGAACTTTAAAACAAAAATAGTAATAGGAGAAGAGTACAGGGGTTAAAGTTGTAGAACTCCCATAGTTACTTACCCTGCCAACCCATTTACCCACTGGAGCTCCATCCAACCCATTCCCGACCCGACCGAGTGACAAGTCAATCCAGAATGTTTCCAGCTCAATTGATCGTGTTTTAGGAAACTATTCGAACTAGGAAGTCCTTCACAATCAGTAATTAAGGTGATTAAACTCATAAACACGTGATTCGTTTACCAAAAATACCGAATGTAACATCCGGCCTCGTATACCACCAATATTGTCCGCTTTGCCTGCTTGGAGCTCAGGGTTTTGCCTTCAGTTTCCCGAGAGAAAACTTCCCATAGAGGTCACCTATCCCTGGATTGCTGCAACCCAAGCACGCTTAACAGTGGAGTTTTCATGTGCTACATAGCCAGCTAAGCCGAAAACGCGTTGGTGATGTAAGAGGTGGATCGTTACTGTAACCCCCTAGGGTTTTTCCATTTCGAATTCAAATTTTAATATTAATGAATTATAATTAAATAAAATTTCGTGAGATCTCAGTTGATAATTGTATTCATAAATATATACATATTATAAAACATATACATAAATACAAACATCAACGTTACACTATATGTAATAAACAAATTCGATGTTTAAATATATATATACACACATATATATACATATATATAATCTTAATAAGATTAATATAAGATTCATCATGTGTAAATATATGTATATATTTATATATTATAATATAATAGTAATAATAATAATAATGATAAAAACTATCAAGTTACAAACTAACATAACTAATTTAGAATAAACTAAGTTAAATGTTTATTTAAAATAATACAAATAATAATTTCAATAATAATTATTATAATACTTATGCACTTAGAAACATAAATTAAGAGTTTAATGAAGTTATAAATACATAACTAAAAGTTTATAAACATTTTAGAATGGTTTATACAAACAAAATAACAAAATCCATAAACTTGAGGGACCATGAGTGCACTATACAAAAGACATGTTTCACTTTTCAAAAGTTACAACCAAAAGCAAATGAAAGCAACATTTGAGGGACCAAAGTTGTAACTTCTGGATTCTTGCTCACCATATTTTTTCACATTCACTCGTTCGGATCCCACATCACGGCCTAACAATGAAACGCAAAATCTGGAATCAAATCATCAAACCAAATATAGATACGCGTTCTAAGGCTAATTATAGACAAAATCAACAAATCAATTTCAAATTGAATATGGTAATTCATGCTGAATAACCAGACCGAAAGTTTTAAAACAAAACTAGAACCAGAAATCGATTAAAACCATTACAAAAATCAAATTAAACTTGCACACACAACTACGTCATTGGTCTAAATCCTCTGGTGTCGAAAGCCCCATCCCGTATCATCTCAAACATTGTAGTGAACTCGCGTTTCCGGCCGAGACGCGTTTCAACTGAACTCGTACAAAATCAACAAAATCCAAGTAAGTTTGATGCTCCTCGTGTTCGTTTTCTGTTATGAATCAATAACCCTATGGTTATTGACACCCACAAATCGCTAATCCTTCGAATTTGTTGAATCCCGAATCTAGGGTTTATACGAATTGGGGGAAAACGAGACTTGTATGTTTTAAGCAACTAAAACAGTCAAACTTTCGATATGAAGCCATGGTCTATTTGTAGAAGCTTATGAATGGAAACAAAGGGCCTCGAGTTCAAGACCTGCTCCGACCCGTTTTTTTTTTTTATTTTCATCCTTGCTGCGTTTTGTCCATTTCATCCATTATTTCACTAGTTTTGTTTTGGGTAAAAATTATAAAATTTTTCTACAAACTTTATAAAATCATTTTTAGATATTCTGTGAAAGTAAGATATGTTTTAGAAAATGTTTTAATTATTGTACTAATTAAATTAAACAATTTAATTATAAATTAATTGTAACAACTACTTTAAGTGTTATAAATTTCTGAAATAAATTACCGAATCATAAAAACATAAATGAATATGTTTTTATTTCATAAATATAATTTTTATGATTATTGTATTTGAATTTATTTAATACTCTTTGAAACACAAAAACTTTATAGTTTATGTAATCCTTTGTAATTTTTAGAAATAACATAATAAAAAATACAATAATAAATAGAATAATCGATGTTTAATTATATTAAATTGAGAGAATATCTATTCAAAATAATACATATAATTATATATTCTCAAATTGACCTTCAAACTTAGACAAAACATTATCGAACTCTAGACATGTTATACTTAGAAAAGCTATAGAATCCATAGACTTAGAACACAAAACTTGAACTTTAAGAATATTAAGTTACTAAGTTATTCCATTAAATGTTAGGTTATCGTGTGATCTTTGACTCGTAAATCTTATCAAGAACTCTTGGAATGGCTAAGCAAATCAAGTAAGTATTCATACTCCCTCTTTTACTTTTAGTATTTTGGGATGTCACATATGTTTACTCAAAAAAAAAAAATTAAATCAAAACCATTTGATGCTAGCATTTAGTCTATGGTCGTTAGAATCCTTACTATGTGAATGTGTGCTTTGTGAAATCTATTATTCATTATTCATATCTTATCTATTGCAAACAAGAATGAAATGCTAGATGTTATGCTAGTATTGAAACTTGTTTCAGAGACTATTATCTATTGCACACTTAGTTGAAGTAGTTGTTTATACTATTACTAAAACTGGTTTGAGAGACTGTTATCTATTGCAAACTTGTGATATTGCATGTCTTAGTTTACGACTTGAACAATATTGACTAAGTTATATGTATTACGCTTGTTTGAGAGACCGTATTGCTATTGTATTCATATTATATGCAAACATGACTTATATGTGCCTTGATTCTAATTTTAAATAGTCTGACTGTTATGCATCAGTTATTTTTAAACATTTATTTAAACTGTATGTTATACTCACCAACTATTCATATAATTGACCCAAACTCTATTTTACATATGTAACAGGTTAAAGTGAAGACATGGTGAAGACATAGGATAAGCTAGTGGACCTAGTTAATTGTAACCAATGTTTAGTATTTCAGTTTGCAACACTTTGTGCATTTAATTTCTGTAACTTTGATTATGTCTTAATGAATGTTGTTCGTATTTTGTAACAATGATGTATTAATTATTTAAACATATAAATAGCACCATGAGCTAATGAACAGTCAAGCGCGTGCCCCGGCGTGTTCCGCCGTCGGTCGGGGTGTGATAGATTGGTATCAGAGCCATGGTTATAGGGATCTATGTTATTAGAAATGGTGGCCTAGACTATAACTAAGCTAACCCCAAATATGATTTTTCTCATATCATCACTGCATGTTCGTTACTTGCTTATGTGCTAGGTGCAATATAACATTTATTGTGTTAAATTTTTACATGTTACCATAGAGGAATGCCATAGTTGTTACTTTACCTTTGCTTACACTTAGTTAGGAAAGACTACTTCATACAATGCGGTTTAGACATTTCTTAAGAAAATACATTTCAAACTCATGTAATTGTAAATAATCTTTAGATGATAGGAATTCAAACTCATTAGGCTTACTTCCTAATATCATTCCTTAGACAACATAAGAATTCCTATATTGACTTTAAGATCTCATTATTATTAAGTTTGTGAGGTGGATATGTACTAACTAGAAGGGTGTAGTACCGGTAGTTGGAATTCCTGTCTAGGAAAGCTATTCGTATAAATCCCCGAGGTACTGTGGGACTTGTCTAGCTTTCCTGGGGACTTCTGATCAGAGTATGACCACTTATAGGCCAAAGTGTATCAAACCAAACACCTAACAAACTAAATGATATGATTCTAATTTTTCACCCGGTATTCAATTCTGAATACCGTTCCTTATGTTTTCAAACAAGTTCAAATTATTTGCTTTTGTGTGATTTTGTTGGTGCATATTGTAATAGGTTGCTTTTAAGTCTATTTTGGTTAAGTTTAGAATGTTTGTGATAGGTTCATGCTAGGTTCGTCTGGCCCACGAACCTATGCATTGGTGGTTAGCTCTAATGAACCTATCGTATGATTTTGTAAAGGTCCGTCGAGCAAACCTATTGGTTCATCTGGAAAACCTATAGTTACAGGTTTGCTGATTTGTTAGTAGTTCTAGACAAAGTTTTTATTTCTCAGATTAGTGTGCGTGTGTGATAGAATTGTGTGTTCTTTGCTGTGTGCAAGTTGTAATTGATTTCATTATCAATGAGAATGATATTTACAAGCATGATTGTGTTGTCTTTGATTCATATTGGTGTAATCTAGATTCCGCATAGATAAAACTGTTAATAGAATTCAAGTTACAGATCTGAAGCTTTCAACAGTGGTATCAGATCTTTTGGGGGAGTTCTATACATGTTTTTGAGGACTATCAATCATTATTGACTATTTTGGAAATGGCTGGAGTTTGATTTTCAGTATCTGAATGTTTTTCTGACATTTCATCCTCATCTGTTGGCATTTTGCTGGTTAAAATCAGAAATTTTTTGTCCAAACAATATACTAG
The DNA here is from genome assembly GCA_009363875.1 of Mikania micrantha. Taxonomy (NCBI): domain Eukaryota; kingdom Viridiplantae; phylum Streptophyta; class Magnoliopsida; order Asterales; family Asteraceae; genus Mikania; species Mikania micrantha. The sequence goes on from CM018695.1 coordinate 28,994,900, forward strand.
AAGGTTTGAAGGGTTGAAAGTTTTCCCTCCAAATCTTGAAGACTTTGCCGCTAAAATTTTCAAGTCAAAAACAACAGGTTCCTGAGATGAACCTAGCTGATTCACAGCCGAACCCTAAGGTTTGTTAAGATTCGTGGGACGAACCTATTAGACTGAAGGTTCGTTGGTCAAAAGGTTTTGGAGAGGTTCATTGGACAGAAAGGTTTTTAATAAGGTTCTTTTGATCAAAAGGTTTTCAAGAAGGTTCGTTTGACAAAAAGGTTTTCTAGAAGGTTTGTTTGATCCAAAGGTTCGTGAAGGATTATTTGGTGATCAAAGGTTCGTGGAATTAATCAGGTTCGTGAGTCTTGAAAATTGTGAAAGGTTCGCTGATCATTTTTTGAAAAATGGCGGATATGCTTGCAGCAGTTGCGAATCAGAATTCAAAGATTCAAAGTATATTGATTAGTGAAACTGATCTGGGAGCACAAACAAAGTACCAAAACTTCTTGATTTGTCTGATTATGATAACTGGAACGGTCGATTTGAGACACATCTCAATGGTACTTATACAAATCTTTGGGAAATAATTTTATTACCATATGAACGACCAAAGGTTGTTGGAACAGATCTTGACCAATCTCTTGATCGATTGGATGTTGAACAACGAAAGAAATATGATTCTGAGAAGAAAGCATATTGGATGTTAAGCCAAGCTATTCCTAATCAAATTCTTTATCAGTTTCATGAACACAAGTCATCATATGGTTTACGGAATGCATTGAAGGCTAGAGTGGAGGCAAATACTTAACTCAAGAAGATGAAGGCAACTGATTATAGAAAAGAATTTGCGAATTTCAACTATATGGGAAATGAGAGTCTTGATGCTTTGATTATTGGATATCGACACTTGTTGACAGAAGTACGTAAATTTGGTATTGAGTATTCAGAAGAAGAGAAGATAGATTGTTTTGCAGACGCTTTTCCAGATAAGTGGAACTCATTAGCACTGATTTTGAGAGAAAATCTTCCTGGAATGACACTTTTGGAGTTTTTTTCAAAAGTTAGAAGAACAAGAAATGAAGGATAAGAGGTAAGCTAGAAGAGTTAATGTAACACAGGATCCTTCACTTTATGGTGCATCAGTTATTACACCTCCTGTCCAGTCAGCAAAAATACACACAGCTTTTGTCTTAAGTACTACTGAGAGTATTTCATTACCATCTGCATCTACAAGTTACACAAATCCAAGCTCATTTTGTTCTGGAATGAGAAAAATCCAGATTCTTCATCTACCACTCCAATTCCATTAAATACTACAAATCTGGGAAAAGTGACTTTGGAGGCTGTCAGAGATCACATGTCAGTACTTTCATGTGTGGTCAGCGCGTATGATGAACAGGTAGCTGAAAGGATAGGATATTCTAATCTTACTTTTGAAGATTACGAGCAGATAGATGATGATGAAATGGAACTTATTGACCCACAGTGGGCTTTGGCCAGTGCAATCAGAAGAAAACAGGAAAAAAGTTTACTTTTGATCGTAACACAATGTTTGGATTCAATCCAAAAGCCACACAATGCTACAACTGCGGTGAACTGGGTCATTTTGCTCGAGAATGCAAAAATACAAAGAAGAAAGGCAACTTAAATCCATTCAAGACAAAATAAACTTATCAAAAGCAAAGGAGAAACCTGAAGAATCAACCAAAGCTTTAGTCAGTCAAGCAAATGAAGGATACGACTGGGGCAAACAGTATGATGATCTAATGGGTGCTTTTATGGCTTCAATGGTGAAAGATTTTAAAGTTGAAGATAATTGTCAACTAAATGCTTCTATGGCTGAATAAGAAGGCAAGGGAAAAGAAAAGGTTGAGGAGGTGAATAATTAATTTTTGGAGGTAATTGAAAAGTTGAAGGAATTAAATGTTCAACTGACTGTTGAACTGATCAAGTGCACTGAAGCTAACAAAAAGTTAGTTTCAAGGGAAAAAGATTTTGATAAAAAGATCGTATATTTGGGTAAAAAAATGAGGAATTAAAAATTAAAGTTTTGCAAAATAATCATCCAGTTCCTGCGCATCTCGAGTCAGTACAAAAGTTGAAAGTAGAATTGTCAGCAGCTAGAGCAGAGGCAGAAATGCACAAAAGCAAGCTCGAGAATTCTCAGTATGTTATTGATTACTTTGCTGCTGTGAAAAGGTCATCGAATGATACTACTGGCTTGGGATTTTATGCAGTACCACCTCCTCCAAGCTATGTTCCAAGGCCACAAATTGACTCGAATCTAGAAGTGCATCCAGTTTCTTTAACCGAGTCTGAGTCCGAAAATGTTATTGCAAATGTTAGAGTCTCATCTTCTGATGAAAAGGTATCACTTGACAGTGATGCTCCAATCATTGAAGACATCACTGAGTCAAAATACTCTTTCGAAATTTTGAAACAAAATGGATACAAAGGAAAAGATGTAGAGAAAAAGACTGTTGAAACCAAGCAGTCAAAACCTGAAATTAAACAAGTTGAGAAGGTGGTAATTAAATCCACACAAGTTTCTGAACCAGTGACTTAAACAACCAACCACTACTCTTAAACCAATTATGTATGTTAGATCATCTTATACACATCAAGGAGAGTCTAGTGGTAATTTTCAAAAGAAAAATATGATGTCTAAGAAAGTGGAAAAGGTGGATTTCTTCTTTGATAATTTTGGGGTTGGGCACAAGGTTAAATCAAAGAATTTTCAAAAGAAATTGGATATTTCAAATAAAAGATCAATTGGTTTAAGAAACAAAAGTTCATCTTCTAAGGTTATCTCAAGACCTTTCAGTTCATCAAGTGTTTATGATGAACCCAAACCAAAAACTCAAACTAAAGAGCGAAAATGTTACCGATGTGGTAAAACTGGTCATTTGGTTGCTGACTGCAATATAGGATTCAGTTTGAGGTCTTTCTCACCAAGAGAAACACGCAAATGTTTTACTTGTGGTAAAGGGCATATTTCTGCAAATTGTCCTAATAACAAAGTCAGAAAGAGTTCTGATGAGGAGATTCGGGTGCATGTTTCAAGTGGGAGTTCTAGGAAAGATAGACCAAATGAAGATGAAATCAAAGTTCTTAGAAAATTCAACCCTGATTGTTTTTGGGTGAAAGAAGAAATTAAGCAAAAGAAAAGAGTTTTTAAAAATAAAAGAAATATTAAAAAATTGTGAAAATTGTGACTTCATCTGATGATGAGTCATTTGAAAATGTTTCTCTGAGATCTTCATTTTCAAAACAACCTACTAAATCTAAATCATTTTGAAACTCAAGAATAGATCGGGTTATGAATTCTCTAAGAAAGAGGAGGATACAAGTAATGATGGTTATTCAATCAGGTCATCACAGAAGAATGGAAAGGGTCCATTCCGGGAGACTCGATGTCGAAATGGCGGGGGACATCCCTTTTGAGTACTAACAAGTTTCTTTTAATTTATTGTGCAGGTTACATCCACGGGCCATATTAGCAATCATTGGATTGTTGATAGTCGATGTTCCCGCCATATGACTGGTGAATTGAGCTTGTTAAGAGATGTCAAGCTTGTGAAGGGGAGCTACGTGAACTTTGCTAGAGATAAAGGAGGTCAAATTACAGGGATTGGTAGTTTGAAAAATGGGAAGGTTTCTTTTGACAATGTTAATTTTTGTAAAGAGTTAACTAACAACTTGTTGAGAGTCTCACAGATTTGTGATAAAGATTACAAAGTGATGTTTGACAAAGAGAGGTGTTACGTCCTCAAGCAAGGATTTAAGATTCTAGAGGAGTGGATTCTAATGACACCTGAGCGTAGCAAGGATCTTTGTGTGCTTGAAATGGCAAAAGCGGAGACATAAATAATGTGGAAACTTGCCTAGTGTCCAAAGCTACTAAACAGGATACACGTTCATGGCACAGGCGGATGGGACATATCCACATCCGGAAAATGAACCATCTTGTACATAATCATTTAGTTGATGGTGTACCTGTAAAACATTTTAAACTTCCGGATGTTTGTGTCTCGTGTAAAATGGGTAAACAGAAAAGGAAGTCTCATAAAACAAAGAAAATTTTTTCTATTGACATACCCCTTGAACTTCTTCACATGGGTCTCTTTGGACCCATTAATGTGAAGAGCATAGGTGGTGACTCTTATTGTTTTGCGGTGACTGATGACTTTTCAAGATTTTCATGGGTTATGTTTTTGAAATATAAATTAGAAACTTATGAAAACTTTTTTTTGTTGATTAATAGGTTGGAGAGCTTATATAAGTTGAGGGTGAGGTGTGTACTATCTGACAATGGGACTGAGTTCAAGAATCATCAAATGGAGGAATTTTGTAATTCCAAACGCATTCAGCAGCAATTTAGTGCACCATATGAGCCTCAGATGAATGGTGTAGCTGAAAGGAAGAATAGGACTTTGATTGAAACTGCAAGAACGATGCTAGCTCATTCTAAACTTCCTATTACTTTTTGGAGTGAAGCTGTGGCTACTGCTTGTTTTACCCTTAACATAGTTTTAATTGTTAAAAGACACAATTAAATTTGTTATGAATTGCTTCAAAATAAGAAGCCCAATCTGGAACACTTGGAACCTTTTGGAGCTCCTTGTACAATGCTGAAGAAGGATTCAAAATTCAATTCTAAAGTTGATGAGGTTTCTTTCTCGGCTATAGTCTTCCAAACAAACGTGTGCTTAACAAACTTATGGTGTTGTGGAATTATGGTATCATGTGGATGTCCAACGACTTACACCTATACCAAATGGGAAGGGTCCAGATTGGCTTTTCAATTACAATAAGTTGTTTGGGTCTTTTAATTTGTTTTCAACTTTTTCTGATGATGAAATAACCTTACAAATGTTGTATGGTTTGCAGAATTCAGATGAACAAGGAATTTCTCATCAACCTCAAGATGAAGTCATTACACCACACGGGGAAGGTACTTCAGAGGTTATTAATGATGATTGGTAATCAGAGGATGTAAATAAGATTTTTGAAGATGCTATCTCCCATGATCAAGATCCTGATCAGAACATCAACAATCTTGATCATGATGTGGTTGTACCGCAATTTCCTGTCACAGGTGTTCATGTCAATCATCCAATTGATCAAATTATAGGAGATCCTAATGTAGGAGTGCAGACACGTAATCAAGTCACAAATGAGGAAAGTATGTATGTTGAGTTAGAGAAAACTCATGGCAGTCAGGAGCTCTGGATGCAATCAGCATTTATTTCTCAAATAGAGCCAAAGACTGTGAATGAAGCATTACATGAGCCTGCCTAGGTGGAGGCCATGCAAGAGGAATTGAATCAATTTCACAATTTGGGGGTTTGGCATTTGGGTTGACTTGCCAAAAGGAGAGAAAACGATTGACACGCGGTGGGTGCTGTGATGCAAGCGAGATGACAGAGGCGTAATAGTCCGAAACAAAGCCTGTTTAGCGGTTCAGGGTTTTGACATAAATTGAAGGAATTGATTACGATGAAGTTTTTGCACATGTGGCACGGTTAGAAGCAATTAGGCTTTTTCTTGCTTTTGCAGCCCATAAGAAGTTCAAAATATTTCAGTTGGATGTTAAATATGCTTTTCTATATGGCTCTTTAAAGGAAACAGTGTATGTTTGTCATCCACCGGACTTTGAGGATCCTATCCATCGGGATCAGGTTTACCTCTTGGACGAAGAACTGTATGGTCTTCATTAGGCCCCTCGTGCCTGGTATGAGACTTTATCGACTCACCTTATTGAACACGGATTTAATAGGGGTCAGATTGACAAAACTTTGTTCTTTCGGGAAAAGGGCAAGGACATTCTCCTTGTTCAGATTTATGAGGATGACATCATATTTGGATCTACCGATCAACAAATGTGCTTGGAATTCAAAGAGGTGATGATTGATAAATTCGAGATGAGCGCGATGTCAGATATAAAATTCTTCCTTGGTTTACAAGTAGACCAAACTGATAATGGGATCTTCATACATCAAACCAAATATATTCAAGATGTGCTAAAACGGTTTAGCATGCTTGATTCAAAACCAATTTCCACGCCCATTCAACCCAATCACGGGATTGAGCCTAATATTAAGGGGGAGTTGATTGATCCCACACTTTATCGTGGAATTATTGGAAGTTTGATATATCTGACTGCGTCAAGGCCAGATATTGTTTTTGCTACAAGCATCTGTGCCAGATATCAATCTAAACCTAAGGTGTCACATCTGATAGCAGTCAAACAGATTCTTCGTTATCTGAAGGGTACACCAGACACCGGTCTGTGGTATCCTAAGGATGATAACTTTTCCTTCAATGCCTACAGTGACTCTGACTATGGAGGATGCAAGACAGATGCTAAATCCACAATTGGTGGTGCAAAATTCTTGGGGGAATGGCTTGTCTCTTGGCAATGTAAAAAGAAAACTTCTGTAGCTACTTCAACGTCCGAAGCTGAGTATGTAGTTGCTGCCAGTTGTTGTTCACAAGTGTTGTGGATACAACAGCAAATGAGAGACGATGGTTTGAATTTTCTTAATACCCCTATAAATGTGATATCGAGACTGCTAGTGCTATTACTAAAAACCCAGTGTATCATTCGCGTTCCAAACACATTGATATCCGGTTTCATTTCATACGCGATTGCTATGAAAAGAAACTCATTGATGTGGTGAAGATACACTCAAATAGTAACGTACAGACCTTCTCACCAAGGCCTTCAACCGAACTCGTTTTGAGTATTTACTCAAACTTAATGGAATTCGGGTCGTGGGTGAGGTCATACCAAATCAATTTCCTTCATAATCAATTTTTATTGAATTAACATCAGATATTTTTTTATAAAGTATTGTTTGTTTATTTGTTTTGTGTTTTAGTTTTTAGGGGGAGAAAATTTGAAATATAAAAAAAAACATTTGAAAAATCAAAAACACAAAAAAAATATAAAATTTTAAAAATATAAAAACATTGAAAGATTAAAGATGATCAAGCTGTTTCAAACAGATCACAATGAAAGATTTGAGATTTTGTTGAAGCGTGAAGCAAAGAAGGCTGGAATTGGTTAGTTCCTCAATTTTCAGTGTTGAAACATAACTCATATGTTTATCCAAAGCCGAAGGTGTATTCAACGCCAAGGATAAGGAAAATAGAACAAGATTGGACTTAGTTCTTCAAACTATGGTTTTATGATGAAAGATCTTCTGAAGCTATTATCGTGTTGAAAGAAAACAATCAATGTATTAATTTACTTGATCATGTATGGCTAGTGAATTGTTCTAAACAAGACAATGATACTCTCAATGAAGCTTTGATTTATGCAAGAGAGGGTTATCATGATGTTGGAGTTAGTTATAAAGATATGGCTTTACAATTCCAAACCATTGCGAGAATGTGTTATACCTTGGGAATTCATTCAGAATGTAATTGGGAAGACGTGAATTATTTGTATGTGGAGTTGATGGCTTTACAAAAAGAGATTGATGAAAGAGATGAAAAGATTGAAGCTGAAAGATTGTCAAAGATTCCAAGATCAGTGATTGTACGTGCAGTAGATAATGTTTGTGAAGATCAGTCATCGAGCGGAACTCAAACTGAAGAATGAAGAGCAAAGATCAAGATTTTGAAGACTTGCAGCAACTATTAAGGGGGAGTTTGTTGGTGCATATTGTAATAGGTTTCTTTTAAGTCTATTTTGGTTAAGTTTAGAAAGGTTTGTGATAGGTTCATGCGAGGTTCATCTTGCCCATGAACCTATGCATTAGTGGTTAGCTCAAATGAACCTATTGTATGGTTTTGTAAAGGTTCGTCCAGCGAACCTATTGGTTCGTCTGGCAAACCTATGGGTTCGTGTAGGTTCGTCTGGTGTGTTGTATATATTTACAGGTTTGCTGATTTGTCAATAGTTCTAGACAGAGTTTGTAATTCTCATATTAGTGTGTCTGTGACAGAAATGTGTGTTCTTTGTTGTGTGCAAGTTGTAATTGATTTAATTATCAATGAGAATGATATTTACAAGCATGACTGTGTTCTCTTTTATTCATATAGGTGTTATCTAGATTCCGCATAGATAAAATTGTTAATAGAATTCTAGTTACAGATCCGAAGCTTTCAACAGATTTTACTGTCTGTTCAATTTTGATTTAATCCTCATTAGAATTTAAGATTGTTAAGACGAACATGTACTAACTGGAAGGGTAAATGCCGATAGTTGGGACTCCTGTCTAGGAAAGCAATTCATAATCCCTGACGAGGGACCAGTCTAGCTTTCCTGGAGATTATCAATGAGAGTATTTTATCTATAGGCCAAAGCATGTTACATCTTGGAAATAACATAAATTCTAACAAGCCAAAGGTGTTCAACTTGGTTACCACTTCCTTGTGATTCTAATCAAATTCAAGATGATTTCAGTATATTACATATACAAATCCAAATTCTATGATATCACACTTAGGTTTAGTGATGGTGATTCATCGCTACCTCTTAAAAGATATGATATCATCTCCCCTCACTCTATGATACATATACTATGATTCAAGAAGTAAATAATATTATACCTAAGATTAGTGATGTTGATTCATCACTACTTTTGAAAGGATATAATATAATACACTTTACTGTTACAATAGTCATACTTGTAGTAAACAATTCAATGACATTGAACTTCTAATTAGTGTTTTATCACTACATCTAAAAAGTTTTAATGTCACAGATTTTATACAAATTCACGATATCTATAATTCAATAAAGCACATTAGGATATACGCATGAAATCAATGATACATAATCTTAACATGTCAGTAGGTATTCGATTTTGAATACGGTTATTGAAAGATTTACAATGGTCCAATTAAATCCAACTATGACAATTCCATCCAATGACATTTTTATCAATGACTAGTAGTAATATATTATCACTATATCTATAATAATATAGATGTCACAAGTCTAATAAAATCAATTCATATTCAATTTCTAATCAATTCGTATTCTTATCATTATCTAGAATGGCTCGTCGTCAACGCATTGCGGATCGCCGTATGGCTGCCGAGATGGCTCGACAAATGGCAGTCGTAATACCCGACATGGTGGTGCGATTACAACAACAACTCAATCTCTACCCAGCCAATCCAAAAAACAACACCGAAGCTACAAACCAATCCAAGTGCTCATTTAAGCACTTCAATTCATGTAACCCAGCCAAGTACGATGGGTCGGATGGAGCGACTGTGTTGCTCCAATGGTTCAAAGGTATGGAGAGTACCTTCCTGAAGAGTGATTGTCCGGAAAATATGAAGGTACGCTATGCAATGGGGACTCTTCAAAAACGAGCCCTAACCAGGTGGAACAACGAAAACGAACCATCGGAGAAAACACTTCTGCTGAATTGACTTGGGATAAGCTTAAGGAACTCATGACCCAAGAGTTTTGTCCTCGCAATGAGGTCAAGAAGCTTGAGTTTGAGTTCTGGGATCTCAAACAAGAAAGTGGCGAGAACCTGACCTATAACAACCGATTTCATGAACTTAGCCTGTTGTGCCCAAACATGGTGACCCCGTTGGAAAGAGCAATCGAGAAATACATTGGTGGTCTTCCAATGGAAATTCAAGACTCGATCTTTAGTAGTAAACCTATTACCTTAGCAGATGCCATCCACATGGCACTAACCCTTACAGATAACCAAGTCAAAGCATGAACTCTAACCAGGAAAGGGTCAAAGACAACGAAAGAACCAACATGGGATGCAATCGAAACTCCAAAAGAGGGGTCAAATATTGTTTCATCATTCAACTTCAAAGAGAGAAAGGCAGATCACATGAACTTTGTTGCGATCAATGCTAAAGCAACCCGACAAGTAGCCCCTACAAATCACAACACTCAAGTTCACAAAAAGTTTTACACTGGTGTCCATCCATTGTGCACCACGTGCAATCTTCATCACCCTACTTCTAGCCCTTGTCGATTGTGCACCAATTGCAACCGCTTGGGTCATTTTGCTAATACTTGTCAATTTTCTAAAGTTCAAGCTCCAAAAGCAAATGTGACATTCCTCACAGCTCTAAAGCCTAAAGTTTGTTATCATTGTGGGAATCCAAACCATTTCATCGTGAATTGCCCCTTAAAAGCTAAAAACAAAGCTATGATGGTTACCAACAACCAAGCCAACCAAGAAGCAAGGGGTTGAGCTATTAGTTTCATCACGAATCTGATTCAATATAATGACGACATGGAGAACGGAACGTTTGATAAAACAATCAAATACCCTTATCATATTTAATAAGGGAGCCATTATAAGTTTTATTTGAACCTTCATTGTTTTGTTTTATGTATTCCTGATTTCACGTTCAACTTTCACAATTATGAATTTTATGTTGGTTTTGAGCATAGGTTTCTTGTCAAGACACCATGATTTCTTATTGCATTTTATAATTCGTATAGATTTAAATAGAATGACATGACTTGTACCTACGAAATTTTGGTATTGGTGATTCCATATAAAAATTTCAAAACAAGTTTACATGAATCACATTCTTGATTTCTAAAGGAATTTTACTCTATACGCATGCTTAAACAATGACTCAAAGATTCGATGATATTATAGTTAAGGTTAATGATAATTAGTTATCACAACCATATGATATCACATACTAGTGCATTCAATACCATTTGTGAAGTAAAAATCGATCAATTAGCTACTTATACAATCAGGAGATTCTATTACAAGATTTCAATACTAAAAATCTCTATACTTGTATGATTCTTAAAGCTAGTCAAGTATTCAAATATCAATACAAATGAAGTTAAGGTTATAGTAGTCTTGGTAGGTAATTGGAATGCTATCAAAGTATTAGTGATGTGGTGGGTTGGCTGTGGTATACCCTATATATAAGCACCAATAATACATTGATAGTAGTGCCGAAAGCTTGACCAATTATAGGATTTTTCCATTCAATCTACAATTTGAGTAATCCATTCTACAATCAAGTCTTCAACACTCAGTCAAGCATGTCATAATTTAGATTAGTCATGATAGGCGTTTGGTATACTACAATAATGCGTTGATAGTAGCACCAAAAGTTTAATCAAGAGCTGGATAAGTCAATTTATTCTACATAGTCAAGCAAACCATGTGTCAGTCAATCACATTAGTCAAATTCAATGTTAATCATGCAGCAACATCCGGTGTGGTCAAATAGATCGGTCATTTTGTTTACCTAGAGTTATGTAAGCTATCCTATATTTAAAAACCTCTTAGCAAATAAACGAATCATATATAAGCTCTAAAAGGAAATACATTACTCGTATATCTATAGATATTACTAATAGTAGTATATGAATTTAGACACTATATTCTAACTCTAATAAAATAATAACAACTTTAATATGATTAAATCGATAATCAAAATTAAACCAAACCAAAACAATGGAAATGAAAACTAGGAAATGAGAGATACATGTGACAATAATTATTAAACAATTAATTTTCGAGACGAAATTCCCTAAAGTATGGGAGGTTGTAACCCCCTAGTTTTTCCATTTTGAATTCAAATTTTAATATTAATGAATTATAATTAAATAAAATTTCGTGGGATCTCAGTTGATAATTGTATTCATAAATATCTACATATTATAAAACCTATACATAAATACAAACATAAACGTTACACTCTATGTAATAAACAAATTCGATGTTTAAATATATATATATATACACACACACACATATATATAATTTTAATAAGATTAATATAAGATTCATCATGTGTAAATATATTTATATATTTATACATTATAATATCAAAATAATAATAATTATTATTATTATTATTTTAGTAATAATAATAATAATAATAATAATAATAATATTATTATTATTATTATTATTATTATTATTATTATTATTATTATTATTATTATTATTATTATTATTATTATGATAAAAACTATCAAGTTACAAACTAGCATAACTAATTTAGAATAAACTAAGTTAAATGTTTATTTTAAATAATACAAATAATAATTTCAATAATAATAATTATAATACTAATGCACTTAGAAGCATAAATTAAGAGTTTAATGAAGTTGTAAATACATAACAAAAAGTTTATAAACTTTTGAGAATGGTTTATACAAACAAAATAACAAAATCCATAAAATTGAGGGACCATGTGTGCAATTTACAAAAGACATGTTTCAGTTTTCAAAAGTTACAACCAAAAGCTAAAAGAAAGCAACAGTTGAGGGACTAGAGTTGTAACTTCTGGATTCTTGCTCACCTTATTCTTTTCCATTCACACGTTCGAATCCCACATCACGGCCTAACAATCAAACGCAAAATCCGGAATCAAATCATCAAACCAAATATAGATACGCGTTCTAAGGCTAATTATAGACAAAATCAACAAATCAATTTCGAATTGAATATGGTAATTCATGCTGAATAACTAGACCGAAAGTTTTAAAACAAAACTAGAATATGAAATCGACTAAAACCTTTACAAAAATCAAATTAAAATTCCACACACAACTGCCTCATTGGTCTAAATCCTATGGTTATTGACACAACCCTATGGTTATTGACACCCACAAATCGTTAATCCTTCGAATTTGTTGAATCCCGAATCTAGGGTTTAAACGAATTGGTGGAAAACAGGACTTATATGTTTTAAACAACTAAAACAGTCAAACTTTCTATATGAAGCCAAGGTCTACTAGTAAAAGCTTGTGAATGGAAACAAAGGGTCTCGGGTTCAGGACCTGCTCCAACCCTTTTTTTTTTATTTTCATTATTGTTGCGTTTTGTACATTTCAGCCATTATTTTCACTAGTTTTTTATGGGTAAAAATTATAAAATTTTTCTTCAAACTTTATAAATCATTTTTTAATATTCTGTAAAAGTAATATATGTTTTAGAAAATGTTTTAATTATTTTACTAATTAAATTAAGGAATTTAATTATAAATTAATTGTAATAACTAGTTTAAGTGTTATAAATTTCTGAAATAAATTACCGAATCATAAAAACATAAATAAATATATTTTTATTTCATAAATATAATTTTTATGATTATTGTATTTGAATTTATTAAATACTCTTTGAAACACATAAACTTTATAGTTTATGTAATCCTTTGTAATTTTTAGAAATAACATAATAAAAAATACAATAATAAATAGAATAATCGATGTTTAATTATATTAAATTGAGAGAATATCTATTCAAAATAATACATATAATTATATATTCTCAAATTGACCTTCAAACTTAGACAAAACATTATCGAACTCTAGACATGTTATACTTAGAAAAGCTATAGAATCCATAGACTTAGAACACAAAACTTGAACTTTAAGAATATTAAGTTACTAAGTTATTCCATTAAATGTTAGGTTATCGTGTGATCTTTGACTCGTAAATTTTATCAAGAACTCTCGGAATGGCTAAGCAAATCAAGTGAGTATTCATACTCCCTCTTTTACTTTAGTATTTGGGATGTTACATATGTTTACTCAAAACAACTTTTAAAATCAAAACCATTTGATGCAAGCATTTAGTCTATGTTAGTTAGAATCCTTACTATATGAATGTGTGCTTTGTGAAATCTATTATTCATTATTCATGTGTTATCTATTGCAAACAAGATTGAAATACTAGATGTTATGCTAGTATTGAAACTTGTTTGAGAGACTATTATCTATTGCAGACTTAGTTGAAGTAGTAGTTTATACTATTACTGAAACTGGTTTGAGAGATTGTTATCTATTGCAAACTTGTGATATTGCATGTCTTAGTTTACGACTTGATCAGTCTTGACTGCGTTCTATGTATTACACTTGTTTGAGAGACTGTATTGCTATTGTATTCATAATATATGCAAACGTGACTTATATGTGCCTTGATTCTAATTTTAAATAGTTTGACTGTTATGCATAAATTATTTTTAAACAATTATTTAAACTGTATGTTATACTCACCAACTATTCATATAGTTAACCCAAAATCTATTTTACATATGTAACATGTTAAAGTGAAGACATGGTGAAGACATAGGATAAGTTAATGGACCTAGTTAATTGTAACCAATGTTTAGTATTTCAGTTTGCAACACTTTGTACATTAAATTTCTGTAACGTTGATTATGTCTTAATGAATGTTGTACTTATTTTGTAACAATGATGTATTAATTATTTAAACTTATTAATAGCACATGAGCTAATGAAAAGTCGAGCGCGTGCCCAAGCGTGTTCTGTAACATCTGTTCAGTTAAGTCATAGTAGTCATAAACAGTGATAGTACAATGTGTGTTTTGATTCAGTATGTCAATGTGATTCATGTGTTCATATTTGTGTTTGTTATAGGATCGTATTTAATTGGAAACAAGTATGTATTTTTTATTTACAGTCGATTACGCTAGACAGGAACAGTATTGTATTATATCGAAACAGTGGTGGGCTGGCGTAGATAAGGCAGTTAGCTGGACTATGGATATGCCCTATACATATACTGCGTTCGGTATAATGGGATAGTGTTATTGCGTGGTGTTATGACAAATAGTATGACAAACGAATTATTTAAACAAAATCGTAATACGTAAGTGAGACTGAGTATAGTTATGGGTGACGATCCATAAAGGTACAAATGTTGAACTTATAATTACGAGTAAACGATCATAAATAAATAATACCACCGAAGAACGTACGCAATTGAGGGTATACACGTAATTATATTCGTTTAACGGTCTGAACTACGAATGAAAAGTAAGAATAAGTAAAATAATTATTTTTCGTTTTACAATTTCGAAACTCATCAAAATTATTTAAACAAACTCTTTTATTTAAAACGCATAAAATACGCGTTACGTTCCAGAAACGCGACGAAAACGCGAACCGAGCAGCCAAAACGAAACCGAATATCCTCGGGACATTTAAAGGCTAAAAGAAGCCTTCCATCTCATTTTTTTATAATTCCCTCTCTCTCTAAAATACCATTTCCGTCCATTTCTCTCTCTAGGAGAAAAACCACCATTTTCAATCTTCCAAGCTTCATATCTCCTTCGTTTCTCCACGAAATTGAGTGATTCTTGAATCTACATGAAGCTCTTGATGTCCTCTACTTAGAAGTACAGAGGATCTGGAGTTTTTACCGCTGAAAAACGAGGTATAATCCAATGCAAAATCACGAAAAAAGAGGGTTTTCTATGGTTGTTCGACACACACATGTTTAACAGATCCTAGGACCATCACCATGACCTCTACCTTTCGGGAATCACTTGTTTCATGATACTTGGGTTTAGAACAGGTATGCACGATGGAAATGATGATGATTGAAGGTGCAGGTCGTGGGGGGGAGCCAAACCTGTAACCCTCCGGGATCCTAGGGTTCGTCTCACCTACCAGCGAACCTGCATAATGGGCAACGAACCCATACACAATGAAGTGGCCGAACCTTCTTGCAGGCTGCGAACCCTCTCGACCGACGAACCTCAAACATGCATCCGAACCTTGCATGGCCTTCACGAACCCTACTCCATGACGGCCAAACCTATGACATAGCCTGCCGAAGCTTCCACCATGGCCGAACCCCTTCTGCTCACGAACTTTATGGCGAACCTCGTGTTGTATCTAGCCGGCCGAACCCTCCACACAGACGAACCATGCAGCCTGCATGGCGAACCCTACCACCGAATCCACTTAGCAGAACCTATCTATTTTAACCGAACCCTTGGAAGCAACATGGGAACGAACCTTAGCCGAATTGGGCCTATAGGTTCGCTGACCATGAGATGATGAGATGCAACTTTCGTGAATTTGGCCCAATAAATGGACTCGGCCAGCCCATTAGGGCCCATACGAATTGACCACTTCACTCATCCGGCCCAATTATTTAGACCAAGTCCAATTAAGGGGAATCGGCCCAAGATTTCTACATTCGGCCCATTTGATTTAGGGAACAACTTAATACGTTCATAAGACCAAAAACACAATGTTTTACAAGAATCACACTATGGTTACTTACTAACGGTGAAACAACCTACTCAAACTATTATAAAGTATTAAAGGTTTATAACCTTTTAGCTAAAACCTAAATTAATACTTAGTGTCTTGATGGTTGTGACATTTAAAACCATTGAACATAAAATAACTTAACTAGTATATGAGCCTTGACTAATTAGGCTTATTACCATTGAAATCTCTAACAATCAAAAGTGGGTCGAATGAAGACCAGGATCGAGACTCATGGGTGATGACCAAACTAGGATTAACACCTACACACACACTTTTCATAAATCAAGAGTCAATCAATAAATCAAAGTCTATAAAATCGTAAATCTTATATTATATGTATGATCACAATGATATAGGAATCAGTTAGAAGTCTTGTTGCTTGCTATTTGCTACTTGTTCTGATTCAGAGTCTTCTTCAGTTAGGTGAGAACATTAGCCCCTCTTTTACTGTTTTACAACTGTTTTGGGGTGGAACACGTGACCAAACACTCTTTATGAAATTATAATTCATAAATAGGAAACAAACTGATTTTCAACCATTACAGGATTCATTTACAAATTTAAGGGATGTATCAACTATTCTAAAAAGGATTTATCAATCGTTTTAAGGGTTTTATCAACTGTTAAACATTTTCTACTAATAGGTTTTATAAAAGGTTCTCTAAACTGTTTTATATTTGTTTTACACAAATGGTTTTATAACTGTTAAAACACTTTGAAAGATTAAGTTTTACAAACTCTTACAAGCTTTTAAACTATAACCCGTGTTTTAAAATAAATGTTTTATTAAACATTTTTGTTCAAACCTTGTATTTATACAAAGGTCTACTATCACCGGATTCAATCTATGATTTCAAAACAAGGTATTCATTTAAGGGTTTTCATAGTGGTATTCAATCAAAGGATTTCAATTCAGGGTATTCAAGCAATGTTTTCAAATCATGGTAATCAAATGAGGCATTCAACCAAAGGTTTCAAATCAAAGTATTCAAAAGCATGGTGTTCATTGTTGTGAACAAACTTATACACACATCAAGACACATATTCTTATTCTTATAGCGTTAATACTGGGTGATCACAACAAGGGAAAGCGGGACACACATTGGTTACGCCAAAGCTGGAGTTAGCTTTTAAATTTGTTTTAAAAACTAACTGCAGAATTGGTTGCATTACGGTAATATGAAATTGCTGTTAATTAAATTTATTAGCATAAGTCATATTGACCGGGTTACGTCAACTCGGAGTTGTCTTCTGAGTAAACTCGTTAGTACAACTCGTGTTGAATGCATTTGCTGACTAATTTTATGACTCCAAACTTAGTTTGGGACTTGATTATATGTTGGTTTTTCTAGTAAACAGTCTCTTGATTGTTTGCACACATTATTCTTACTTGATGTTAGTTTGGGTTGCAACCATCCATGTATTTTCAATTACTGCTTTATACATATGCCTTACAATGCAGATTCATGTTTACAAATGTTAAACCAATTGTTTTCACCAACTACTTTTGTAGTTGACAGCTACTTTTCTTGTGTTTCAAGTAATCAGGTTTAAGACATTCTAAAGGACAACTAAGGAGACCGTTTTAAGATAGAACAAGATGAAGAAACAAACTAGGATGGATTAGAAACTCATTTAATCCTGATTGTTTAATTGTCCTGTCTGAGTCTTATTTTGTAAACAATATTTTTAGGTCTGTAGTTGTCATTCTTTTGGGAAGATAGATAGATTGTCTGTAACTAAACAATGGTCTAATCTCTATGAAATTTAGTAATGCATTGTGGTTGTTCTTATTCAATACTTGTGCATGATTCAATCATCGATCGTCACCTCGCCGTGGATTCCACACGCGGCGCAGGGGGTATGACAGGTTGGTATCAGAGCCAAGGTTGTAGAGAACTAGGAAAAACTCAATAATTAATGACCTAGACTATAACCTAAGCTACCCCATAGGACTAAGTGCTATAGGCTTGAGTATACTTAGGATCTAAGTAAACTTAAGTAAGCATTAAGCCTACATTAAGCTTGAAAGATCTAAGGGATACAATTCTAAGATTAGGTATCGAGTCAACGAATTTGGATCGGGATCCTATAATTTTAGAAACCGAACTAAATTTCTCAACACATATTCATCAAAGGGTTTCAGAGGCAAAGATCTGTATTCTTAGTATCTTTGATCTGAAATTCTCATCATGTTATCATTATCATGTATTCATCATCATTAGAACTTCATAACTTAGAATCTGTGTAACATCATTCTTTAGTTTAAGTTCACACGAGGAGATCATTATACTCAACACTGTAAGTATTGGGAACCTAGGTTAATTAAACTAGGACACATATGCTAAAAACTAAGGTCTTGATTCAAGTAAATTAAGAACCATTGGTTACACAATCACATTCATATTCATAGTACAAGAGGCAATCATGAATCAATCATAATCAATCAAGAGTTGGGATCCTAGCTTCAAATACAAACGGCGGCCAAGCTCTGGCATACTGAAGTGGTGGTGGGATGTCAACTGGGCAGGCAGTTAGCTTGACCCTACGTATGCCCTATATATAAACTAACTTCAGTATGACAGGGGGAATTCAGCGTTCGTATTTGAAGTGAAAATCCGGGAACAACTGGAATCATTGAACATTTGTCAAACATATGAAATACAACCATTTGAGATAAAATCATTTTGTGAAACAATCATTGTATTAATCAACCATATGTGAGACAACCATTGTGTGTGAATCAAATAAGTGAACAATCATTATGTGTAGTCTTAAGTGATTACATGCTTAGTACTTACTAACATAGGTTAACGAGAAAAATGTAGGACACACATATGATTTAGTTCTACATGTTAACAATTGTTAGTAGGTGCACACATAATTCAACCATAATTTATCCATATATTCAATCATAATTCAGGTGATCAAAGATCATGAGTAATCTTATGATACATTGTACACAATCATATGAGAAGTATGCTAAAAGGTTAACTGATCCTATGGTAACCTACTTTGTGTGCTTGCTTATATTACAATTGAATGATAATGTTAGTAGTATGAACATATTACTAACTTTATCATGTAAACTCAATTGTAACCTTTCTCATTATTGACCCACCTGTGGCTTTCTATTCGTAGAATGCCTCCTCAACGTAATCCCAATGGAGAGGGTTCAAAAAGTGGCAATGATGATGAGATCAACAAAATTGCCCGGGCCATCACCATACATATGAGAGATGTCCTTCCGGGTATGGTCACTGATATCACCCAGAACCTTCGGGGAAGTACCAATGATTCAGCAAACAACTCAAATGCCCACAACGCTGGAACTGCTACCTTCACCTTCAAGCAGTTCAATGATGCTAAGCCTCCTAAGTACGCTGGTATTGAGGGAGCTACCAGTCTACTGCAATGGCTGGAAAGCATTGAAGATATCCTTGACTTCACGGGATGTCCGGAAAATCTGAAGGTCAAGATGGCCTCAAGCGCTTTTCACAAGGGCGCACTCACCTGGTGGAATTCTGAGAAAAACACCAGAGGACGGGAAGTTGCGTTGGCCTTGCCGTGGGAAGATTTCAAAAAGATACTTGTGGAACAGTTTTGTCCACGCCATGAACTGAAGAAACTTGAGGCTGAAATGTGGAGTTTGGCCCAAGATAGTGGCGAGAATGCAAAATACACAACTCGTTTTCATGAGTTGTGCATCTTGGTTCCTCATCTGGTTACTCCTTTATCCCGCAGGATAGAGAAGTACATTGAAGGTTTACCCCTAGTCATCAGGGGAAATGTTATAGGGAGTAATCCCACTACCCTGGAAACGACCATTCATCTGAGTGCCACTCTCACAGAAGAGTATGTCAAGGCTGGCGTACTTACTCGGAAGGGATACAAGCGGCCACAAACGGATGAAGGCAAGAAGCCTGAACAAAATCAACCCAAGAAGAAGAAGCAAAAACAGAGAATGATCAAGAACTATGCAGCCTTGACTGCAGTTACACCTATTCAAGCCACTCCCGTTACTGCAGTTCCACAACCTGTTACGGCCAGAAAGCCTTATACTGGTCCGTACCCACTTTGCACCAAATGTCAATACCATCATCTACCCACTACCCCATGCAGAAAACGTCTCAAGTGTGGACGGTTCGGACATTTGGCAGCAATGTGTCGAGCTGCTCATCTTGCTGCTGCTACAACTACCACCGCTATTCCTGCTACTACTAGTGGAAGGGTCTGTTATAACTGTGGAGCAGAAGGACACTTCAAAAACCAGTGCCCGAAACTTAACAACGTCGCTACAACTGCTACTGCTCGTGCCTTTGTTATCGGAGCTACCGAAGCACGCGAGGAGCCGGCAGTCATCACGGGTACATTTGTCATTAATGATCACTATGTTTCTACCATATTTGACACTGGTGCCGATAAAAGTTTTGTCTCTACTAATACTGCTTCCCTGTTTAATATACAACCATCTATACTTACTGCTCCTTACACCGTAGAAGTAGCGGATGGTAAGACCATATTAGTGAATTCAATAATTCGTGATTGTGAATTAAGATTAAACGATCATCTTTCCTCATCGATCTTATTCCTATGACACTCGGAAGTTTCGAAGTCGTAGTAGGAATGGATTGGTTATCCAAAAACCACGCCGAAATTGTATGCTCGGAGAAACTTATTCGAATCCCCCTACCATCCAGTGAAATGATGCAAGTTTACGGCGAGAAACCCTGCAGCGGATTGAAGATTGTGTCGTGCATCAAGGCTAGGAAGTATCTGAAGAAGAAATACTGTGCATTCCTTGCTCACGTGGTAAAGAAGAAACCTGAAAAGAAAACAGTTGAAGACATTCCGGTCATCAGAGATTATCCGGACGTATTCCCAGAAGACTTGCCTGGACTACCACCGATCAGACAAGTGAAGTTTAAAATCAATCTCGTCCCTGGAGCAAACCCAGTGGCGAAGTCTTCATATCGATTAGCACCGTCTGAGATGCAAGAACTGTCTAGTCAACTCCAAGAGCTTCTAGACAAAGGTTTCATTAGATCGAGTTTCTCTCCCTGGGGAGCTCCGGTTCTCTTTGTCAAAAAGAAAGATGGTTCATTTCGTATGTGCATTGACTATCGTGAGTTAAACAAGTTGACAGTTAAGAACAGATATCCTCTGCCTAGGGTCGATGATCTGTTTGATCAATTACAGGGAGCGACTTGCTTTTCTAAAATTGATCTACAATCCGGGTATCACCAGCTAAGGGTAAACGATGAGGATATACCGAAGATGGCGTTTAGGACTCGTTATGGACACTACGAGTTCGTGGTTATGCCATATGGACTGACCAATGCACCGGCAGTATTCATGGATTTAATGAATCGAGTCTGTAGGACGTACTTAGATCAGTTTGTTATCGTCTTCATTGATGATATACTGATTTATTCCAAGACGGAACAAGAACATGAGGATCATTTGAGGAAGGTCTTAGAACTGCTAAGAACTGAACAGTTGTACGCCAAATTCTCTAAATGCGAATTTTGGCTAAAGGAAGTTCATTTCTTAGGTCACGTTATAAATAGAGATGGGATACATGTAGATCCAGTGAAGATTGAAGCAATTAAGAACTGGACTACCCCCATCTACTCCAACAGAGATTCATTCATTTCTGGGTCTGGCAGGTTACTACAGAAGGTTCATCTCGAACTTTTCAAAGATCGCCTTGCCACTTACCACTCTGACTCAGAGAAGTCAAGCTTTCATATGGGGGCAGAAACAAGAAGATGCATTCCAACTTCTTAAACAGAAGTTATGCAACTCCCCTATCCTTAGTCTTCCAGAGGGCAGAGATGATTTCATTGTCTACTGCGATGCTTCAAACCTTGTCCTCGGTTGTGTACTTATGCAACGGGACAAGGTGATTGCATATGCTTCAAGACATCTTAAGGTTCACGAGAAAAATTATACTACTCATGACCTTGAGTTAGGGGCTGTGGTCTTTACATTGAAGATTTGGAGGCACTACCTTTATGGTACTAAATGTGTCATCTATACGGACCACAAGAGCCTGCAACACATTCTCAATCAGAAAGAACTCAACATGAGACAACGGCGTTGGGTTGAGCTTCTAACTGATTATGACTGTGAGATTCGTTACCACACGGGTAAAGCCAATGTGGTGGCAGATGCTCTTAGTCGTAAGGAACCAGTGAAACCAATTCGTGTAAGAGCCATGGAGATCAGCACGCAACCAAACTTGAAAGATCTGATTCGTATTGCACAACAACAAGTAGTGATCGACAATCAACTGAAGGCAGACTTAGACTACGGAGTTGAGGGTAAACTAGAACCTCGAGCTGATGGGGTTTTATACTTCAACGAGAGCATGTGGATTCCAAATTCAGAAGAATTACGCACACTCATCTGTGATGAGGCTCATAAGTCGCGATACTCAGTTCATCCAGGAGCCGATAAGATGTACCAAGACTTGAGGATATCTTACTGGTGGCCCGGAATGAAGAAAGACATAGCATTGTACGTGGGGAAATGTCTAACGTGTTCCAAAGTCAAGGCAGAACATCAGAAGCCTTCGGGACTTCTACAGCAACCTGAAATTCCTCAATGGAAATGGGAGCAAATTTCCATGGATTTCATAACTAAGTTGCCGAGAACTCCGCGGGGTTACGATTCGATTTGGGTGATAGTCGATCGACTCACCAAATCTGCTCATTTTCTCCCAATCCGAGAGGATTACAAAATGGAGAAGTTAGCCACCTTGTACATCAACGAAATCATCACTCGTCATGGTACTCCAACATCAATCATTTCTTATCGTGATAGTCATTTCACTTCTCGCTTTTGGCAAACATTGCAAAGGGCTTTGGGAACCCGTGTTAATCTTAGCACGGCGTGTCATCCCCAAACCGACGGTCAAAGCGAAAGAACTATCCAAACACTCGAGGACATGCTTTGTTCTTGTGTGATTGACTTCGGTGGGAGTTGGAAATCAAGGCTTAAGGCAGCAAGGGATCGGCAAAACAGTTATGCCGATCGACGTCGGAAACCGCTTGAGTTTCAAGTTGGTGACCGAGTCTTACTCAAGGTTTCTCCCTGGAAAGGCGTGTCCGATTTGGGAAGAAAGGGAAACTTGCACCAAGGTACGTTGGACCTTTTGAGATCCTGGAATGGATTGGTCCCGTAGCCTACAAACTCAAACTTCCGGTGGAGCTAAGCAATGTTCACGATACGTTTCATGTATCGAATCTTAAGAAATGCTTGGCGGATCATGATGTTCAGATTCCACTTGAAAACATTCAGATTCAAAATAACATGCAATTCATAGAACGTCCGGTTGAAATCATGGATCATGGAGTCAAGAAACTCAAACGTAGCCGTATTCCAATCGTAAAAGTACGATGGGAGGGCAAACGTGTTGCTGAGTTCACCTAGGAACGTGAAGACCAGATGAAGCTTAAGTACCCTCATCTTTTTACAGTATCTTCGGCAAGTTAATTTCGGGACAAAATTCCCTTAACTAGGGGAGACTGTAACATATGTGCATTTAAGTCATAGTAGTCATAAACATTGATACTACAATGTGTGTTTTGATTCAGTATGTCAATGTGATTCATGTGTTCATATTTGTGTTTGTTATAGGATCGTATTTAATTAAAAACAAGTATGTATTATATATTTACAGTCGATTACGCTAGGCAGGAACAATATTGTAATATATCGAAACAGTGGTGGGCTGGCGTAGATAAGGCAGTTAGCTGGACTCTTGGTATGCCCTATACATATAATGCGTTCGGTATAATGGGATAGTGTTATTGCGTGGTTTTATGACAAATAGTATGACAAACGAATTATTTAAACAAAATCGTAATACGTAAGTGAGACTGAGTATAGTTATGGGTGACGATCCATAAAGGTACGAATGTTGAACTTATAATTACGAGTAAACGATAATAAATAAATAATACGACCGAAGAACTTACGCAATTGCGGGTATACACGTAATTATATTCGTTTAACGGTCTGAACTACGAACGAAAAGTAAGAATAAGTAAAATAATTATTTTTCGTTTTACAATTTTGAAACTCATCAAAATTATTTAAACAAACTCTTTTATTTAAAACGCATAAAATACGCGTTACGATCCAGAAACGCGACGAAAACGCGAACCGAGCAGCCAAAACGAAACCGAATACCCTCAGGACATTTAAAGCCTAAAAGAAGCCTTCCATATCATTTTTTTATAATTCCCTCTCTCTCTAAAATACCATTTTCGTCCATTTCTCTCTCTAGGAGAAAAACCACCATTTTCAATCTTCCAAGCTTCATATCTCCTTCGTTTCTCCACGAAATTGAGTGATTCTTGAACCTACGTGAAGCTCTTGATGTCCTCTACTTAGAAGTACAGAGGACCTGGAGTTTTTACCGCTGAAAAACGAGGTATGATCCAATGAAAATCACGAAAAAAGAGGGTTTTCTATGGTTGTTCGACACACACATGTTTAACAGATCCTAGGACCATCACCACGACCTCTACCTTTCGGGAATCACTTGTTTCATGATACTCGGGTTTAGAACAGGTATGCACGATGGGAATGATGATGATTGAAGGTGCAAGTCGTGGGAGGGAGCCGAACCTGTAACCCTCCGGGATCCTAAGGTTCGTCCCACCTACCAGCGAACCTGCATAATGGGCAACGAACCCATACACAATGAAGTGGCCGAATTCTTGCAGGCTGCGAACCCTCTGGACCGACAAACCTCAAACATGCATCCGAACCTTGCATGGCCTTCACGAACCCTACTCCATGACGGCCAAACCTATGACATAGCCAGCCGAAGCTTCCACCATGGCCGAACCCCTTCAGCTCAAGAACCTTATGGCAAACCTCGTGCTGTGACTAGCCAGCCGAACCCTCCACACAGACGAACCATGCAGCCTGCATGGCGAACCCTACCACCGAATCCACTTGGTCGAACCTATCTATTTTAACCAAACCCTTGGAAGCAACATGGGAACGAACCTTAGCCGAATTGGGCCTATAGGTTCGCTGACCATGAGAGGATGGGATGCAACTTTCGTGAATTTGGCCCAATAAATGGACCCCGCCAGCCCATTAGGGCCCATACGAATTGACCACTTCACCCATCCGGCCCAATTATTTAGACCAAGTCCAATTAAGTGGAATCGGCCCAAGATTTCTACATTCGGCCCATTTGATTTAGGGAACAACTTAATACGTTCATAAGACCTAAAACACCATGTTTTACAAGAATCACACTATGGTTACTTACTAACGGTGAAACAACCTACTCAAACTATTATAAAGTATTAAAGGTTTATAACCTTTTAGCTAAAACCTAAATTAATACTTAGTGTCTTGATGGTTGTGACATTTAAAACCATTGAACATAAAATAACTTAACTAGTATATGAGCCTTGACTAATTAGGCTTATTACCACTAAAATCTCTAACAATCAAAAGTAGGCCGAATGAAGACCGGGATCGAGACTCATGGGTGATGACCGAACTAGGGTTAACACCTACACACACACACTTTTCATAAATCAAGACTCAATCAATAAATCAAAGTCTATAAAATCGTAAATCTTATATTATATGTATGATCACAATGATATAGGAATCAGTTAGAAGTCTTGTTGCTTGCTATTTGCTACTTGTTCTGATTCAGAGTCTTCGTCAGTCAGGTGAGAACATTAGCCCCTCTTTTACTGTTTTACAACTGTTTTGGGGTGGAACACGTGACCAAACACTCTTTATGAAATTATAATTCATAAATAGGAAACAAACTGATTTTCAACCATTACAGGATTCATTTACAAATTTAAGGGATGTATCAACTATTCTAAAAAGGATTTATCAATCGTTTTAAGGGTTTTATCAACTGTTAAACATTTTCTACTAATAGGTTTTATAAAAGGTTCTCTAAACTGTTTTATATCTGTTTTACACAAATGGTTTTATAACTGTAACCCGTGTTTTAAAATAAATGTTTTATTAAACATTTTTGTTCAAACCTTGTATTTATACAAAGGTCTACTATCACCGGATTCAATCTAGGATTTCAAAAAAAGATATTCATTCAAGGGTTTTCATGGTGGTATTCAATCAAAGGATTTCAATTCAGGGTATTCAAGCAATGTTTTCAAATCATAGTAATCAAATGAGGCATTCAACCAAAGGTTTCAAATCAAAGTATTCAAAAGCATGGTGTTCATCGTTGTGAACAAACTTATACACACATCAAGACACATATTCTTATTCTTATAGCGTTAGTACTGGGTGATCACAACAAGGGAAAGCGGGACACACATTGGTTACGCCAAAGCTGGAGTTAGCTTTTAAATTTGTTTTAAAAACTAACTGCAGAATTGGTTGCATTACGGTAATATGAAATTGCTGTTAATTAAATTTATCAGCATAAGTCATATTGACCGAGTTACGTCAACTCGGAGTTGTCTTCTGAGTAAACTCGTTAGTACAACTCGTGTGGAATGCATTTGCTGACTAATTTTCTGACTCCAAACGTAGTTTGGGACTTGATTATATGTTGGTTTTTCTGGTAAACAGTCTCTTGATTGTTTGCACACATTATTCTTACTTGATGTTATTTTGGGTTGCAACCATCCATGTATTTTCAATTACTGCTTTATACATATGCCTTACAATGCAGATTCATGTTTACAAATGTTAAACCTATTGTTCTCACCAACTACTTTTGTAGTTGATAGTTATTTTTCACGTGTTTCAGGTAATCAGGTTTAAGACATTCTAAAGGACAACTAAGGAGACCGTTTTAAGATAGAACAAGATGAAGAAACAAACTAGGATGGATTAGACACTCATTTAATCCTGATTGTTTAATTGTCTTGTCTGAGTCTTATTTTGTAAACAGTATTTTTGGGTCTGTAGTTGTCATTATTTTGGGAAGATAGATAGATTGTCTGTAACTAAACAATGGTCTAATCTCTATGAAATTTAGTAATGCATTGTTGTTGTTCTTATTCAATACTTGTGCATGATTCAACCATCGATCGTCACCGCGCCGTGGATTCCGCACGCGGCGCAGGGGGTGTGACATGTTCCACCGTCGGTCGGGGTGTGACAGTTACTTACGAGACAGGAATCTCCCCTGTTCACGGCCGATGTGGGATTTGCCTAGCATGTTACATACACCCTCATTAGAGACTCATCGTCCTCGATGAGGCTTGCCCCACCATCCCGTGTAGAACAGGAGTGTATCTGATACTATTCTGTAACATTCGACCCCGTCTACCGCCAATATTGTCCGCTTTGCCCGCTTGGAGCTCACGGTTTTGCCTTCAGTTGCCCGGGTGAAAGATTCCCAGGAAGGTAACCCATCCCTGGATTGCTGCAACCCAAGCACGCTTAACTGTGGAGTTTGCATGTGCTCCACAGCCAGCTAAGTCGAAAACGTGTTGGTGATGTAAGAGGCGGATTGTTACTTATAAGACAGGAATCTCTTCTGTTCACGGCCGATGTGGAATGTGCCGTGGATGTTACACCGAACCTTAAACGGGATTCGAGTTTGATTTTGACCCGTACAAAAGCTAAATCAAATGCACACAAAAGCCTTCCTTGCTTATTTCGATCTAGTCTGTGCACGAAAATTACACACTCAATCGCTTCTGGACATGATTTAGATACAAGAACTCGCGACCTCGACTCATCACTCGAACTCCATTCAAACGACTTTAATCCAAGTAACCATTAGTACCATTGCACTCTTCGGAATATGGGGATCAAAAGCCCTATGCTTTAGATGCCTCACAATCCCGAAATCAAACCTGATTTGATCGGAACCATTCTAGGGTTCTTGAGCTCTCAAAGGTGCCGAGAAATTAGGTGTTAAATGATGTTACGATCGAATTATGGAAGTAATACCCACCCTGGCTCAGCGGTTAAAAGGGATTGTCACAAATTCAAACCCCACTTCAGACACCCAAAACCGGTTTTTGACTATTTTCCTCTATTCCATCCATAATTTTTTTTTATAAAAATCATTTTAAAATCCAAAAATTCATTTTTTTTATATTTTGTAAAATTTTAACTAAGTTATGAAAAATATTAAATTAATTACTATTATAAAACTAATTAGATACATAAAAAGAAAGATATTAATTGATTTAAAAATCACATTAAATGTTTAAAATATTTTGAAGGTTTTTAAAGCATATTTTTTATATACAAACTTATTTATTTGAAATCGAAGGTTAATATATTTTCTTTTAAATTTTTAATCAACATGATTACATCTTTAAAAGAAATCATTAAAACACACACACACACACATATATATACATATTTATATATATATATATATATGTATATATATTTACATTTTTTTACGTATTAAAATGGTTTTTATATAAAATTCCATATGAAATGGTTATCTTAAAAACAAATAATTCTTTAACAAAAGTTCAAATAAATCATGTTTAATTCATTTATTTCAAAGGTCTTAAAATTATTTTTAAATGAATTTTATAACTATTACAAAATACTAAATAACACATTCATATTCTTATACACAAATAATAGTTTGGATAAACATTTTATTAGAAAACCAAATGGATAGAATATATTCAAATATTATTCTTAGAATTTCCAATAAAAAAATAATAAATTAATAGAATATTTAATATTCTATTTTATTTATTATACAAACTTAAATGGAATAGTATTAAATATTCTTAAAATATTTATTCCGGTTTATTCAAACGAAAATGTTGATAAATAAATAAAGAGAATATTTTATATTCTATTTTATTTATTTTTTAACATTGTTAGAATATTTATTTAAATAAATATTTCAAACAATTCATTCAAACTTAGATTCATTTAATTAGGACTTACATTAGAATGCCGTAGTTATAAGATCTTGAACTTTGAACTTTAGGATGCTAAGACATTTGTTACTTAAACTTTAGTGTCACACCCCGAGCCGGCAGGGTTGGATCGGATTCCCGTCGGGCGAAAGGTTCTCGGGGCGCGATATCGTGAGTGATAATCGTAATGATCAGATTGTTTACATTGCACATGATATGAATGAGAAATGCTAAATAGAATAGAATTGCAAAGTTAAATTACATCAGTATCGTTCATAATTTAACAATGTAAATCTACCATCAACGTCATAAATTTCTATCTTGTATCTGCACAAGATATACAAAATAAATTGTATAATGATGTTCCAAAGGTATGCAGCTCCAAAAACACTAGGTCCTCTATCTGAAGTCCTAGTCCAAAAGCAATAACTTCTTAATTAACGTGTTCGTCACCTGAGAAGTCATGCAAAAAGATCAAGTCAACACATGGTTGGTGAGTTCATATAGTTTAGTATTTGAAAAATAGCTTTGTAACCCTTTTTCAGTAAAAACCCTAACCTCATTAACTTCACCTATAATATCCAGTTCGGTATGCTTATATATAGGGCATACGAAAGGGTCGAGCCTACAACTTGTCCAAATGCCATCCCACCACAAACTAAACCACATATGACATTGTTGTTAATGATAATTAAGCATTTTTTACCTCCCATTCATTTCCATTCCACCATAGTTCTACATGCACACCAAAACATTTGTTAAACTCTCGGGTAACAACCTTAATCTCATTAACATCATCTGCAATATCCAATTCTGTATGCTTATATATAGGGCATATGTAGGGTCGAACTTACCGCCCGCCCAGCCAACATCCCACCACATACTAAATCACATATGGCATTGTTTTTAATGATAATTAAGCATTTTACCCCTATCATTAACTCACTAGTTCTTCAGTTCTTTATTCCTGTAAATGCAACAATTTGGAATCTCTATTGATTCCTTAAGTTCATCACACAATTATGATCAACCACAACATTTGTAGAAACAATTAAATGAATGCTTAATTAAATAAATAAATAAACATTTAATAAAATCTAAGACCTAATGATTGGACCTTGGTCAACTCGAGTAAACTAGTCTAGCAATCAAGGTTCTTAGTAGTAAAGGAGATCTGTAAACCTCATCAAACATGTGACCTATAATCAATCAGTCTAGCTAGGACATCTTTTGATATACAGGCTTTTATAGTTATTTAGACCGTCCATAGTTCGTATAGCTCTTTAGTTTCTTCACACATGTTATCTTTGAGCATTAACAGTTAGGGAATCCTGTAAATATCATCAAACATGCGTCTCATATTCGATCAGTCTAGCTAGGACATCTTTCAAACCTGAGAATGGCACATGCTATCTTTGATATTTCCCAGTCAGACCCTTAAAATAGTTCTTTGAAATAGATCGTTAGTTCTTTGACAACACAATACCAAAATAGTACTTTGATTAGACCGTTAGTTCTTTGAAATTAGAGCTTTGAAATAGTTCTTTGTTTAAGATCTTTAGTCCTTTGAAAGTAGATAATTGAAAATAGTTCTTTGATTTGAAATAGTTATTTACTCAAAATGAATAAACAACTTACTCTGAATTCCTGTTTATTGTATACCTAAACAGAATCTAGGATAACAGTTATACATACAAACATATGTTAAGTAAAAGCATTTAAGTAAATATACTCTTACGAAAATAATTTATGCATGCTTCTCAGCCCCGCGTTTGAAAACAAAAAAGTTAGAAAAGGGGCAATGAACTCACCTGTGTTGCTCTGTATCGTACTATCACAAAATGCGCGCTCTTTGTTTGTAGCCTATGTATCTTCAGTTCTTGAGTTGTTTTAAATGAATTCGAATATGATAAGTATACGCATTAGTCGTCATATCTAAGGTTTGGTCTCGGTGTGCAACTAGGTGTCCTATGTTACTATGGTGCCTCTAATATGTCATTTAACTAATCTAACTTAACTACCCATTTGTAACCATCATCCCACAAATAGAATCATTCCAAGTTCTAAATAACATGTTTTTAAGTTTAATTTACTTTAATTTTAAATATTAAATCATGGCAATTTATTTTACATAATTAAAACTTATAAATCATTTTCTCTTAGTAAAACATAATTAATTTAAATGACAAGGCTTTTAACTTATGATGGGCCTTAGTTAGCCCATTAGGCCCACTTTGACCCTTTACTAGTCGTTGATTTCCAAATGATTACAAATCAAATTTCTTTAAATGATTCGACATAGATGATCAAATCATCTAAGTTAGTTATACATCTCATGAATTTCCTAAGGCTTTTCATGATTTTCATAAGGATTTTCCCAATGAAATGTTATAAATCCTTAACGTGACAACTTACCAACTTCATATAAAAGCATTAGGTTAATTTCATGTTAGGAAACCCTACTAATTCCCCATGCACACCCATATACATGTTGTTCCCATTCTAAAACCTAGGTTCGTAGCCCATGCATCGACAAAACCGATATAAGAGGTCCTAGGTTCGCAGCATTCAAAAGAATTTTTGGGGTTTGAGGTTCGACTAGGGTTCGGCTACAGTAGGTTTGCATGGCCCATGTTTCACGTCCAACTTAGGAGAGGTTCGGCTAAGAAAGCCCTAGGTTTGTGAAGCTGGCAGGCAGCCGCCCCCTAGGTTCGCAACTGGTAAGGTTCGGTCTTCATTTACTTGGAGCGAACCTGGTTGGTTCGGGATGGCATGGGTTCGGCTGCTATGTGTTTCGTGGCATTAGGGTTCGCAGGTCACAGGTTCGTTTCCCCTAGTTCGTATCCTTGGGTTCAGCTGGGTAAGGTTCGCTCCTCCTTAGGGTTTGGCTTAGAGTTACAGGTTCGCTGGGAGGTTTCTGAACATGTGATTCAGACCCATAGGTCTGGCTGGCATAGGTTCTAGGTGCCAGGTTCGGGACTCAGGTTACCAAGATGCAAGGTTCGGCCAACAAAAAGGTTCGGCCAATCGAACCTCTACGAACCCAGCAGCTGTTCACTATTCATCATCTTCATCATTGAGTTCCACATTTGCAGGTCTATCTACAAAGCTTTCTAGTTGTTCAAAATGATTTATCTTCAAGTTTCTAAGTGCTTTGAACCGGTTAGAACAACAACAAGTCTAAGAGGTCGTGATTCACACAAAACCGAAATAAAAACTAGAGTTTTACCTCGTAATCAGTGGATGAAAGCTTAAACCTCTTGTACTTTCGTGATCTACGTGATGAGAGGATCGTTTTGACACCAGGAATGCTTGAAATGGTTGAGAATTAGGTGATTTCTTGTAGAGAGAAGGTGGAGCTTAGATTTCTAGAGAGAGGGAGATGAAAAACGAAATGAGAGGGAAATGTGAGGTTGGTGGTGGTGGTTGTGGGAGTAATGGCCCCATTAATTGTCTTAAAAAATACCCGATAAGTTCGGTCTGGTTTGGTTTCGCGTAAAACGCCGGTTCTTCGTATTTTTCGTAACGAAACGGCCCGATTTTAAAATAAGATTTATAGAATTATTTTAGGTGGTTATTCCTAGTAAATTAACTAAATATCTTTTGTTTATTTTAAAATTTTCAGAATTTTTTAATTACCGTTTAAAATTGAATCGTACAGTCGTCGCGCGTATTCGTTCGAATCGTCACCCGTACGAACACGACGATAACTATACTTTTCAATATTGTTTTCTAATTATCGAATATTATTCAGAACGTTAAACTTTCAGATTTATTCATACAGATCGTCATCTTACGAATAATCCGTCAATTTAGCATTCGCGTAACAACATCCGTGTTGTTTTGTTCTATAAAGCCTCACATACGATTATACATAATAAATCCTAACAAATAATCACATGAGGGTTCTATGTTGCCAGATAATTATCTGACTGATGAACCCTGTTTTCTGAGTTCTGTTTCTCTGAAATGATTCTGAATTTACTGTTTGATAACACGAAATGATAATGACTTATGATATTGAGCAAGACTTAAAATGAAAAGCATACAGTTCGTACCTGATTAATGTTCATATTACTGTTGAGATCACTGTTCCGGTACTGGTTCTGGCACGGATGTTACATTTAGGGTGAGTGATAGTCTTTGCTTCTCAATCTCTATTCAAGGACTTTGGAATTAGCTAAGCATTCACAAGTGAGTTTCTTCACACTCTCTTTTACATTCTATGTTTTTGGGATGTTACACATGTCTTATTCAAAACTTTATTCAATTCTATTATTCATTCAATCTATGATGCAAACCTTAGATCTAATTAGCTTTATGTGTTAAATGCTAAGCTTATACAATGTGTTGATTCTATGTGTGATTGTATGTGTGTTGCCAGTCAAGCAAACTAGTACTTAGTAGCATAAGATGTGTTAGATACCATCTTCGCATTGGCTTTTTTCATTGTGTGAAAAAGTTGAAAAGTACATCTAGCAAACTTGTTGAATTATAACTGTTAACTTACAGTATGGTCATACTTGAATTAATATATTGTAAGGATACTTGTTTGGACACAAGCTATTGTTATTCATTCATTCATTTCTATTTATTCAAGCTTGTATTCATGTTATGCTTATGATACGTATTCTAGTTAGGCTGTTGTTTGCATCCTTTTTATACATATTGTTTAAACTTAGTGTGTGAACTCACCAACTATGCAAATAGTTGAAAAAATCTATTTTACATGTGTGACAGGAAAAGGAAGCATGATGAACACATAACATAGGCTCAGTGACCTAGTTTAACTTTGAAACAAATGTATAGACTTTTCAATTGTAATGATTTCAATATTCAATTCATGTAATGTTTGTTTATTATTAATGAATGTTGTATTTGGTTTTGTAATAACGATGCATTAAATATTGAAACTTATAATAGCACCATGAGCTAATAAACAATCAAACTCGCGCCCCGACGTATTTCGCCATCGGTCGGGGTGTGACATATGTTGGCAAAGTTATCCGGATTAATGCTTTAAATAGTGAGTTATTATTTGAACACTACTCTATATATATATGATGGAAATATAGATAACTCACTAAAAATGAACTGATCCATTAACCATCATCCAATGGTTAATTTAAAATGTAAGTGCATAGGATCGTGTCATGTGTCATTTTCCTTCTTTTTTTTAATACATGTGGGCATTTTGTAATTTTCTTAACCACTTGAAAAGGTATATTTAATATGGTGGTGATAAGTGTCACCATCTAATATATTTTAATAAATTTAATTTTTTATATAAATTTAATCCCCTTTTTTTAAACATTCATAACCTTTTTATACGATACTATTTTTTAATAAAAATTGCACCATTATACTCATCTCATTTTTCAATTTAATTTCGTTATAGTCTAGACTAGTTTTTTTTTACTTTCTTTTAAATGTCATATATTTCCATTATCGTAACAAGCTTAAACATAACAAATTAATTTGAAATTGTTTCTAACAATGGTAAATAACAATGGTAAATTACAGTGATGTAATTTACGTTGATGTAATTTACAGTGATGTAACACAATATTTACAGAGATATAACTTATTATTTACAGTGATATATTTTCTCCGTTATTCCGTTTTAATCTGGGCTTGTTTTAGTTTTTTTCTAGATATCACACTTTACATCGATGTAACGAAGATTAACATAACAAATAATTTTAATTTTTTTCTAACATCGTTAATTAAAGTAATGTAATATAAAATGAAGTAATATATAATTATATAATTTACGGTGTTGTAACACATTATTTACAATGATGTAATTTTCTCTTTAATTCTGTTATAATATCGACTACTTTTTTTTTTAATTTTTTCTCATATGTCCTTTATTTACATCTATGTAACAAGCATAAAAATAAAAACATTATTTTGAAAAAAAATTTCTAATAATACAAAATTACAATCATGTAATATAAACATTATTTTTATTTTTTTTCTACCAATGATAATTATAGTGACGTAATATATAGTGATGTAATTTACATTGATGTAATGTTACCATTTTTAGAAAAAAATTCAAATTAATTTGTTATACTTAGGCTTGCTACAATTAGGGGTGAACAAAAAGCCGAAAAAGCCGAACCAGTCGAATTAGCCGAAAAACCGAACTGGAAACAAATTAATCGAGAAACCGAACCAGAACCGAATTAACCGAAAAAAGCCGAACGGAAAAAAACCGAAACCTAATTTTTTGGTAAGGTTTTTCATATTTTAAAAACTGAGGCGATCCGATTTTTAATCTTGTATAAAATTTATATATATAGTTGGTGGTCGATCAATTAATTTATGAATTATTCATCGTTAAACATGTTTTTATTTTCAATATTAGATGTAAGATTGAACAAAAAAAACAACAAAAAAAAATCAAAAACCGAACTGAAACCAAATGGTTCATAATAACTAAAATCGACCATGTCGGTGTCGATTTCAGTCTTTGTCAAAAATTGAACCAAATCGAATCGAGCACACCCATAGTTACAATGACGTAAATACGGAGTATCTACAAAAATAAAATAAAAAAGTAGTCGAGAATATAACGGAATTAAAGAGAAAAATGAGATGAGTATTATGGTGCAATTGTTTTTTTAAAAAAAATATTTTTTTAAAAATAATAATATAATAAAATGTGAGGCCCCGATCCCGGGCACCTCACAAAGGTTGGTTTTCATCATAACACATAGCTCTTAAACTAAAAACTTTCATAATCATGCAGCGGAAATGTAAACATAGTGTGATAAACAGAATTCAATAAAGTGTCTGTATCAAAATCATATCGAATTGCCAAAACCAAGGGATCGTCTGGATTGATGCCCAAGCTCCATGTTTTCTCTTATCATAGCTTTAACCTGACATACATGCTAAATCAAGTCAGCTTACGCCGGTGAGTTCTAGTTTTTCATAAAACAACATAATCGTTTAGTGAGTTAAACATTTTTAACATGAAAGCGTCATATCATACACATAAACCATAACACATAACCATGTCATCATCGTAGCCATATAACCATCGTCATCATCAAAACCACTGTCATCAACATGAGCAGTGGGCTTATGCCGGCACAAGGCTCCATGTTTATAGTCCGATCGACTCTTACCATGTTTATAGCCCGATCGGCTCTTACCATGTTTATAGCCCGATCGGCTCCGTGTTTATAGCCCGATCGGCTCTTACCATGTTTATAGTCCGATCGACTCTCATGTTTATAGTCCGGTCAACTCTGTGTTTATAGTCCGGTCGACTCTGTGTTTATAGCCCGATCGGCTCCGTGTTTATAGCCCAATCGGCTCTTACCTTGTTTATAGTCCGATCGACTCTCATGTTTATAGTCCGGTCGACTCTGTGTTTGTAACCCGATCGGCTGTTCATATCCTGATATGTTCAGGTCATCGTCCATACTTACTAGTACTGGTATAGTACATCATGCATACATATCCTATAACATGTATAGGAATTCATCATAACATTCTATCATCACATACATAGCATGCAAGCATCATAGCATATTATCATACATCATGGCATCATGTAGTGCTAGCATCATTTCCTCATTCATACATCATGGCATCATATTTTCATATCATGCTAGCATATGATCATCATTCAACATTCATGCATCCAAGTATTCTAGGACCTCGTCAAAGCATCTATTAACTATTGTCTTAGTTAACATCATAATGCATGCTCTCATTAACATGTTATGTCATCATAACTCATTTACCATGCACGTATCATACCTTAGCATATTCCCAGACACATTTCATCATGTGAAATACATATTCATACATACATCATCATGGCATAACATCATTCATTAATCATCATAACATAATCACATAACATAACCATAAGGATGTATGCCAGCCCAAAACAGTAAGTGTAAATAGGGCGTCTAGAATTCACCTGATAGTAGACTCTTGTTTCCTAAGCCGAACTCCTTAGCTAGGCCTTAAGAACCTACATCTGTTACATCTACTCATTGCGTTACGTTACGTTACGTTACGTTCTTGGACCTAGAAAATATTCTAAGTCCCCATAGCCTACTAGTCCCCCTACTGCATCCAAGTCCTCGACACTTAGCTAAGCGTTCGAAGCCCTTGAAATTCATTAAGTCCTCATGTACACGAAATCCATGAGCATTCGAAGTACTAGTACACGAAATACCCAAGGTACAAGAACCCCCGGGTGTACACGAACACCCATGTGTACTCGAACCTAAGGGTGTACTCGAAATTACCATGTACTCGAAATGTCTATTGTACTCGAAATAACATGTATGATTTCAAGTACCCTCTGTTCATGATTTCGTGTACGCATCATTTCGTCATAAAGCATCTCAGAAAATTCATCTAAGGCTTTGGGGAGCTAGTTCTAGGTTCCTTAGGTTGTTAACAACGTATTGGAACCTCAAAGTTACGAACTTTATGCATAAAGGTGTGAGCTTTATGCATAAGTTCACTCTTTGTTTAACCATCCAAACTTTTGTATAAAAATCCTAACTTTTCAGTTTGGATCACTTACTTGAGGTTAAAGGATCACTCCTGTAGATTCTCGTGTGTATCCTCGTACGTTTGATCAACCAAAGCTCGATCCTTGAAGTTTCTTGGTCCCGACTTCCTGTACTCGAGAAAGAACGTGCTTCTAACCAAAGGTTAGCACGTTTCCCAAGGCCCTACTATTTATAGGCAGTGTCCAGTACCCAAAATTGTAAATTTCGAATACTATGGTTTTTCGAGAACTACTGTACTCGATATCCCATTTCGAGTACACAACTTCGAGGCCTAAACTTAGTTATTTTTCGTCCCTTTTTCTAGCAAGTTAATCGCTCGTTACGCATTCGTAAGTTCAAATAACTTGTATTAGAAAATTTGGGGTGTTACATAAAAAAAGTTATGAATATTTAAAAAAATAGGGGTAAACTTTATATAAAAAATTAGATGTATTAAAATATATTAGATAATGACATTTGTCACTACCATATTAAATCTAGCTTTTTAAGTGGTTACAAAATGTCCTCTCATATTAAAAAATAGAAAATGACACATGATACAATCCTATACACTTACGTTTTAAATTAACTATTGGATGATGGTTAATGGGTCACTTCATTTTTTGTGGGTTACATTTTTATTATTTCCCTCCATTTCACAAGGATCAAGAGCATGAAGATTTAAATAGTATGAATATAAGAAGTATGAATTCAAAAACTGAAAAATAAGATAGTATCATGGCATAAGCATAAATTGAGCAACAATAAATATTAAAAAAATACCTTGATTTATATCTTGATTACAAATGATTTCCTTACAATCGGATGGAGCTATAATGATTTGAAAATCTAAAGATTTGGAACATGGGTAGTTGATAATACAAGTTTTGAAGGGGGAGGATTTTTCATACATTTATTTTGTAAGTAAATTTTCGAATGAATAACTAAACAATAGAGTGTTCTATTTATAGCTAAAATTCTTCTGCATAGAGAGTCTCCATAATTATTGAGAGTTATCCGCACTGACAAAAGTCATTTGTCTTCTTCTTGAATAATTGGTCTTCTTTATTAAAGTATGTCTGCCATGAAATAAAGTTGACAGAAAGTTGATGGAGCATCTTTAAAATAATTGAGATTATCTGTATCTTGACAATAATTGTAATTCTCCCATAATGGAATCGGATCAACCCATGGAGAACTTATATGGGTCTAATATCTTCATAAGGATCTTGAGAGTCTTGGAAAATATTTTCATCAGTAGTAGACTTTCGTGATTGAGATGGAGAATTTTTTATTTCATTTATAATTCTTTGCATTTCTTCAGGTGAAGAACAAGACTATAGTCGAATAATATAATCTTGATCTTCCAAAGTATTAAGAGATCTATTAACTGGAGATTTTAAAGATCTCTCCTGCTGGTTGGTTATAGATCTATAATGGTTTTGAACTGCAGTGATATTGGCTTTTTCTATTGAGAATTTATTCCACCATTTACTTCTATAGTGCCTTAATAGAAGAGGAGGAGATGTATCTTGTTTAACTTGATAATGTATGTCCAAGAAAAAATCAAAGGAATTCAAAATATAGTCATAAATTGAAGAGTATACTCGAAATCCGGAAGTCCATCTTGTTTAAAATAGTCTATAAACTTATTATATGAATCAGAAATTTCTTGTGGAAAAGCGGTAGGAATAATTCCCATATATTTAAACCACTTTACAAACCATCTTGGATAATTGTTTGAAAATTGATCATCATAGTATATAAACCAAGAATGATTAAAATTTCTGAATAATAATGCTTTTTCCCATGTTTCTTGATAATCATAATAATTATATTGAGGATAAGAGGAGAAATTAGAAAGAGTCTTTTGAACAAATTGTTTAGAGTTCCATTCTTCAAGAGTAATCACTCTTCTAATTTTTATCTTAGAATAATCAATCTTTGATTGATTTTTAGGATTGAGAATGTGTTGAATATCAACAGATCCAGTATCAACAAGAATAGCTTGATAATATTCAATGGTTTTTTTTATCAGAATCATAGAAATGACAATTTCTAGGATTTAATCAATAAAACTGAGAAAGCTTTGAGAAACTTTCTCTTCTTCAATAGGTTCTAAATTTTTATAATCTTGAAATTAGGATTTATAGTGTAAAAACTAGAATCAGATGAAGAGGGAGTATTGATTATAGGAGATTTAATAGTGTTAGTTTGAATAATAGATTGTGGTAAAGTTCTGGTTTGAACAATAGAAGAATAAGGTGGTCTGGAAGATATAGGAAAAGGAGCGGGTGATCTTGGTCTTGATGAAAATGGAGATAATGGGATAAATCTATTGTTTAATGGTAAAGGAGATATTTGAGAAGAACTTGAAGAAGAGCTTGCTAATTGAGAAGACTTTGATAATTGCTGATTGGTTAACACAATCTTTTTTGAATCTTTACTCATGTTGCCTGTAAAAATTCTCTTGATAAAAAGTCAGGTAAAGAATTGTTTTCTCCTTTTATAAATTCTATTTGAAAATCAAAATTGCTTAATAATGCTTGCCATCTTGCAAAAATTTGTTTAGAAATTAGATTTTTTATATCTTTTTCTAAAATATGTTTTGTTGATAAACAATCGATCCTTAATATGAAAGGTTTCATATATAAATCATTTTCAAATTTTTTAATACATAATACATTGCTTAAAATTTCCTTTTTTATAGTAAAGTAATTCTTTTGGGTATCATTCCAAGATCCTGAATAATATCTAACTAATTGTTCTTTATCATTATTTAGGAATTAT
Organism: Mikania micrantha; assembly: GCA_009363875.1. Taxonomy (NCBI): domain Eukaryota; kingdom Viridiplantae; phylum Streptophyta; class Magnoliopsida; order Asterales; family Asteraceae; genus Mikania; species Mikania micrantha. The sequence goes on from CM018695.1 coordinate 29,035,090, forward strand.
TTTAAAATTCCTCCAAATCCTAAATCGCTAGCATCTGTTTCTACAATTAATTTAGCATTAGGATGTGGAATATTTAAACATGGTAATTGTTTTATTTTACTTTTAATATGTTTTATAATATTAGTATGTTCTATTGACCATGGTTCAGGATTCTTTTTTAATCTATCATATAAGGGTTTACATATAATACCTAAATCTTTGAAAAAATCATGTATATAATTTAAACATCCTAAGAATCTCTGTAATTGCTTCTTATCTCTTATTTCATCAGGATACTTATTTGTAAATTCTAAACTTCTATTTATGGGTATAATAGTTCCTTGTTTAATATCATGACCTAGAAATCTTATCTCTGTTTTAAAGAAATTGATCTTAGTAGGAGATACTACTAATCCATTCTTATGAATTATATCATAAAATATATTTAAATGCTTAAAATGTTGTTCTAAATAATTAGAATATATCAAAACATCATCAATATAGACTATTGAAAAATTTTCTATAGGAATGATTATATCATTCATAATATTTTGAAATTCGGAAGGAGCATTTTTGAGTCCAAAAGGCATTACATTCCATTCGTAATGTCCAAATGAAACATTAAATCATGTTTTATATTTATCCTTTTCAGAAATTTGGATTTGCCAAAATCCTGATTTCATATCAAACTTAGAGAATACCTTTGCTTCATATATCTTTTTTAATAAATCTCTCTTATTTGGAATAGGATATCTAATCCTTTCTAAAACTTTGTTTAAAGGTTTATAGTTTATAACTAATCTAAGAGAGCCTCTTTCTATTTCTGCACTATTATTAACATAAAATGCAGAACATGACCATGGAGATTTAGAGGGTCTAATTAATTTTTTATCTAATAAATCTTTTATTTCTTTCTTACAATGTTCTTCTAATTCTTGGTTCATGTGTATAGATTTTGATTTCGTTGGTATATTTTTTTCATTAAAATCTTTTATATATGGTAATTCAACTATGTGTTGTTTTCTTTGCCAAAAAGCATTGGGTATATTTGCACATACATTTTTTATAAACTTATTTTCTATATTTTTAATTCTAGTTATTATATTAGTATCATTTAGCTGTTCTTTTATTCTTTCATTTTTAATCTCATTTATTAAAAATTCCTTTTGTTTTTCTTTTAAATTAATCATATTTATTTGCTTTGTTAATACTGGTTCAGAGAACTTAAATAAAATTTCTTTATTTAAAATTTTAGTGCTTATTCCATTACTATTTAATGGATATAATTGAGTTATAAAAGGTGTACCTAATATAATCTGAGAAGTTAAATTTTTTACTAATATCAATTGAGTTTTATAACAATAATTTTCTTTACATATATGAACGTCTGATAATTTATAATTTATTATAAGTCTTGAACCACTAGCAGTTCCTTTAGATCGTCCCACGTCATCTTCTCCACATCAGCTGCAGCCTTGGACTGCTTAATTGTGTTCCACCAGTGAAGTGCCTCCTCGACAAAGGAGTGAGCTGCAAACTTGACAGCTTGATCAATTCGGCACTCACTGATGGAAATAACAGCCTCCATCGCAGAAATCCAGTGGCAGGTGGCCACAGCATCCTTCTTCCCATCGAAGATCGGTGGGTTACATCCCTTGAAGGACTTGTAATCGCAAACCTTCAGTTTCCAAGACATAGAATCACTGCTCTTTGTCTCGACGATCACAACATCCTCATCTTCCTTAGAGCTTTCCTTGGTTCCCTCGGACTTGTCCTTCAGAGTATCCTTCAGTGCCTTAGCAATCAAGGCTGGTAGCTTCTCATCCATGATCTTGTAGACCTCATCAGAAATAGCCTTCACTACAACAGGCTCAAGAGTGAACTCTTCTTCATTCTCTGGTTGCTCGTTGTGCTCATGGTCGTCCTCATTGACGGGTTCTTCATCCTCGACACGTGGTTCTTCGGGTTTCTGTGGTTGCTTACGTGGTCTACCCTTTTGTCCATCCATCTAACTATCTACAGGATGCAACAATTGATGAGTTAGTACAGGATCAATTTAGCACGGAATAAGCTTTGTAAATCGTTAATGACGTTGATCAAGTGCTATTAACCATTTACCCAACTCATAGGCTCTAAACGTTTCCCATCCCATCTCCTCAACGTGCATGTCACTAACTACCTTTCTAACCTTAGATCTACATCTTAACTCATACTTATCATTCAGCTCGTGGCATCCGTTCATCCGTGGTTGGCAATCCGCATCATTTAATCCAATTCTCAGTTTAAGTCTTGGCATTTGGGATGCCAAGATCTCTCAAACTATGGCTCTGATACCAACTTGTGAGGCCCCGATCCCGGGCACCTCACAGAGGTTGGTTTTCATCATAACACATAGCTCTTAACCTAAAAACTTTCATAATCATGCAGCGGAAATGTAAACATAGTCTGATAAACAGAATTCAATAAAGTGTCTGTATCACAATCATATCGAATTGCCAAAACCAAGGGATCGTCTGGATTGATGCTCGAGCTCCATGTTTTCTCTTATCATAACTTTAACCTGACATACATGCTAAATCAAGTAAGCTTACGCTGGTGAGTTCTAGTTTTTCATAAAACAACATAATCGTTTAGTGAGTTAAACATTTTTAACATGAAAGCGTCATATCATACACATAAACCATAACACATAACCATGTCATCATCGTAGCCATATAACCATCGTCATCATCAAAACCACTGTCATCAACATGAGCAGTGGGCTTATGCCGGCACAAGGCTCCATGTTTATAGTCCGATCGACTCTTACCATGTTTATAGCCCGATCGGCTCTTACCATGTTTATAGCCCGATCGGCTCCGTGTTTGTAGCCCGATCGGCTCTTACCATGTTTATAGTCCGATCGACTCTCATGTTTATAGTCCGGTCGACTCTGTGTTTATAGTCCGGTCGACTCTGTGTTTATAGCCCGATCGGCTCCGTGTTTATAGCCCGATCGGCTCTTACCTTGTTTATAGTCCGATCGACTCTCATGTTTATAGTCCGGTCGACTCTGTGTTTGTAGCCCGATCGGCTGTTCATATCCTGATATGATCAGGTCATCGTCCATACTTACTAGTACTGGTACTAGTACATCATGCATACATATCCTATAACATGTATATGAATTCATCATAACATTCTATCATCACATACATAGCATGCAAGCATCATAGCATATTATCATACATCATGGCATCATGTAGTGCTAGCATCATTTCCTCATTCATACATCATGGCATCATATTTTCATATCATGCTAGCATATGATCATCATTCAACATTCATGCATCCAAGTATTCTAGGACCTCATCAAAGCATCTATTAACTATTGTCTTAGTTAACATCATAATGCATGCTCTCATTAACATGTTATGTCATCATAACTCGTTTACCATGCACGTATCATACCTTAGCATATTCCCAGACACATTTCATCATGTGAAATACATATTCATACATACATCATCATGGCATAACATCATTCATTAATCATCATAACATAATCACATAACATAACCATAAGGATGTATGCCAGCCCAAAACAGTAAGTGTAAATAGGGCGTCTAGAACTCACCTGATAGTAGACTCTTGTTTCCTTAGCCGAACTCCTTAGCTAGGCCTTAAGAACCTACATCTGTTACATCTACTCATTGCGTTACGTTACGTTACGTTCTTGGACCTAGAAAATATTCTAAGTCCCCATAGCCTACTAGTCCCCCTACTGCATCCAAGTCCTCGACACTTAGCTAAGCGTTCGAAGCCCTTGAAATTCATTAAGTCCTCATGTACACGAAATCCATGAGCATTCGAAGTACTAGTACACGAAATACCCAAGGTACAAGAACCCCCGGGTGTACACGAACACCCATGTGTACTCGAACCTAAGGGTGTACTCGAAATTACCATGTACTCGAAATGTCTATTGTACTCGAAATAACATGTATGATTTCGAGTACCCTCTGTTCATGATTTCGTGTACGCATCATTTCGTCATAAAGCATCTCAGAAAATTCATCTAAGGCTTTGGGGAGCTAGTTCTAGGTTCCTTAGGTTGTTAACAACGTATTGGAACCTCAAAGTTACGAACTTTATGCATAAAGGTGTGAGCTTTATGCATAAGTTCACTCTTTGTTTAACCATCCAAACTTTTGTATAAAAATCCTAACTTTTCAGTTTGGATCACTTACTTGAGGTTAAAGGATCACTCCTGTAGATTCTCGTGTGTATCCTCGTACGTTTGATCAACCAAAGCTCGATCCTTGAAGTTTCTTGGTCCCGACTTCCTGTACTCGAGAAAGAACGTGCTTCTAACCAAAGGTTAGCACGTTTCCCAAGGCCCTACTATTTATAGGCAGTGTCCAGTACCCAAAATTGTAAATTTCGAATACTATGGTTTTTCGAGAACTACTGTACTCGATATCCCATTTCGAGTACACAACTTCGAGGCCTAAACTTAGTTATTTTTCGTCCCTTTTTCTAGCAAGTTAATCGCTCGTTACGCATTCGTAAGTTCAAATAACTTGTATTAGAAAATTTGGGGTGTTACATAAAAAAAGTTATGAATATTTAAAAAAATAGGGGTAAACTTTATATAAAAAATTAGATGTATTAAAATATATTAGATAATGACATTTGTCACTACCATATTAAATCTAGCTTTTTAAGTGGTTACAAAATGTCCTCTCATATTAAAAAATAGAAAATGACACATGATACAATCCTATACACTTACGTTTTAAATTAACTATTGGATGATGGTTAATGGGTCACTTCATTTTTTGTGGGTTACATTTTTATTATTTCCCTCCATTTCACAAGGATCAAGAGCATGAAGATTTAAATAGTATGAATATAAGAAGTATGAATTCAAAAACTGAAAAATAAGATAGTATCATGGCATAAGCATAAATTGAGCAACAATAAATATTAAAAAAATACCTTGATTTATATCTTGATTACAAATGATTTCCTTACAATCGGATGGAGCTATAATGATTTGAAAATCTAAAGATTTGGAACATGGGTAGTTGATAATACAAGTTTTGAAGGGGGAGGATTTTTCATACATTTATTTTGTAAGTAAATTTTCGAATGAATAACTAAACAATAGAGTGTTCTATTTATAGCTAAAATTCTTCTGCATAGAGAGTCTCCATAATTATTGAGAGTTATCTGCACTGACAAAAGTCATTTGTCTTCTTCTTGAATAATTGGTCTTCTTTATTAAAGTATGTCTGCCATGAAATAAAGTTGACAGAAAGTTGATGGAGCATCTTTAAAATAATTGAGATTATCTGTATCTTGACAATAATTGTAATTCTCCCATAATGGAATCGGATCAACCCATGGAGAACTTATATGGGTCTAATATCTTCATAAGGATCTTGAGAGTCTTGGAAAATATTTTCATCAGTAGTAGACTTTCGTGATTGAGATGGAGAATTTTTTATTTCATTTATAATTCTTTGCATTTCTTCAGGTGAAGAACAAGACTGTAGTCGAATAATATAATCTTGATCTTCCAAAGTATTAAGAGATCTATTAACTGGAGATTTTAAAGATCTCTCCTGCTGGTTGGTTATAGATCTATAATGGTTTTGAACTGCAGTGATATTGGCTTTTTCTATTGAGAATTTATTCCACCATTTACTTCTATAGTGCCTTAATAGAAGAGGAGGAGATGTATCTTGTTTAACTTGATAATGGTATGTCCAAGAAAAAATCAAAGGAATTCAAAATATAGTCATAAATTGAAGAGTATACTCGAAATCCGGAAGTCCATCTTGTTTAAAATAGTCTATAAACTTATTATATGAATCAGAAATTTCTTGTGGAAAAGCGGTAGGAATAATTCCCATATATTTAAACCACTTTACAAACCATCTTGGATAATTGTTTGAAAATTGATCATCATAGTATATAAACCAAGAATGATTAAAATTTCTGAATAATAATGCTTTTTCCCATGTTTCTTGATAATCATAATAATTATATTGAGGATAAGAGGAGAAATTAGAAAGAGTCTTTTGAACAAATTGTTTAGAGTTCCATTCTTCAAGAGTAATCACTCTTCTAATTTTTATCTTAGAATAATCAATCTTTGATTGATTTTTAGGATTGAGAATGTGTTGAATATCAACAGATCCAGTATCAACAAGAATAGCTTGATAATATTCAATGGTTTTTTTTATCAGAATCATAGAAATGACAATTTCTAGGATTTAATCAATAAAACTGAGAAAGCTTTAAGAAACTTTCTCTTCTTCAATAGGTTCTAAAATTTTTATAATCTTGAAATTAGGATTTATAGTGTAAAAACTAGAATCAGATGAAGAGGGAGTATTGATTATAGGAGATTTAATAGTGTTAGTTTGAATAATAGATTGTGGTAAAGTTCTGGTTTGAACAATAGAAGAATAAGGTGGTCTGGAAGATATAGGAAAAGGAGCGGGTGATCTTGGTCTTGATGAAAATGGAGATAATGGGATAAATCTATTGTTTAATGGTAAAGGAGATATTTGAGAAGAACTTGAAGAAGAGCTTGCTAATTGAGAAGACTTTGATAATTGCTGATTGGTTAACACAATCTTTTTTGAATCTTTACTCATGTTGCCTGTAAAAATTCTCTTGATAAAAAGTCAGGTAAAGAATTGTTTTCTCCTTTTATAAATTCTATTTGAAAATCAAAATTGCTTAATAATGCTTGCCATCTTGCAAAAATTTGTTTAGAAATTAGATTTTTTATATCTTTTTCTAAAATATGTTTTGTTGATAAACAATCGATCCTTAATATGAAAGGTTTCATATATAAATCATTTTCAAATTTTTTAATACATAATACATTGCTTAAAATTTCCTTTTTTATAGTAAAGTAATTCTTTTGGGTATCATTCCAAGATCCTGAATAATATCTAACTAATTGTTCTTTATCATTATTTAGGAATTATTTTAAAATTCCTCCAAATCCTAAATCGCTAGCATCTGTTTCTACAATTAATTTAGCATTAGGATGTGGAATATTTAAACATGGTAATTGTTTTATTTTACTTTTAATATGTTTTATAATATTAGTATGTTCTATTGACCATGGTTCAGGATTCTTTTTTAATCTATCATATAAGGGTTTACATATAATACCTAAATCTTTGAAAAAATCATGTATATAATTTAAACATCCTAAGAATCTCTGTAATTGCTTCTTATCTCTTATTTCATCAGGATACTTATTTGTAAATTCTAAACTTCTATTTATGGGTATAATAGTTCCTTGTTTAATATCATGACCTAGAAATCTTATCTCTGTTTTAAAGAAATTGATCTTAGTAGGAGATACTACTAATCCATTCTTATGAATTATATCATAAAATATATTTAAATGCTTAAAATGTTGTTCTAAATAATTAGAATATATCAAAACATCATCAATATAGACTATTGAAAAATTTTCTATAGGAATGATTATATCATTCATAATATTTTGAAATTCGGAAGGAGCATTTTTGAGTCCAAAAGGCATTACATTCCATTCGTAATGTCCAAATGGAACATTAAATCATGTTTTATATTTATCCTTTTCAGAAATTTGGATTTGCCAAAATCCTGATTTCATATCAAACTTAGAGAATACCTTTGCTTCATATATCTTTTTTAATAAATCTCTCTTATTTGGAATAGGATATCTAATCCTTTCTAAAACTTTGTTTAAAGGTTTATAGTTTATAACTAATCTAAGAGAGCCTCTTTCTATTTCTGCACTATTATTAACATAAAATGCAGAACATGACCATGGAGATTTAGAGGGTCTAATTAATTTTTTATCTAATAAATCTTTTATTTCTTTCTTACAATGTTCTTCTAATTCTTGGTTCATGTGTATAGATTTTGATTTCGTTGGTATATTTTTTTCATTAAAATCTTTTATATATGGTAATTCAACTATGTGTTGTTTTCTTTGCCAAAAAGCATTGGGTATATTTGCACATACATTTTTTATAAACTTATTTTCTATATTTTTAATTCTAGTTATTATATTAGTATCATTTAGCTGTTCTTTTATTCTTTCATTTTTAATCTCATTTATTAAAAATTCCTTTTGTTTTTCTTTTAAATTAATCATATTTATTTGCTTTGTTAATACTGGTTCAGAGAACTTAAATAAAATTTCTTTATTTAAAATTTTAGTGCTTATTCCATTACTATTTAATGGATATAATTGAGTTATAAAAGGTGTACCTAATATAATCTGAGAAGTTAAATTTTTTACTAATATCAATTGAGTTTTATAACAATAATTTTCTTTACATATATGAACATCTGATAATTTATAATTTACTATAAGTCTTGAACCACTAGCAGTTAATAATCTATATGAGGTTTTTTCATAATATTGAGTAGGTATAATACCTTCTTGGATACAATTCATATCAGCCCCACTATCAATTAGAGCTGTTAATGTGATTCTAAATTCATTATTAACAATTATATCTATTTTAGTATACCATTTTTGATAATTTAGTTCTTTTAATATATTAATTTCATTTGTTTCAGGATTTTTAATTATAATACTGGAATTTTCATCTTTAATTTTTCCTTTTTCAATATTTTTTATTTGTAATTTAATTGTATTAATATCTTGTTTTATAATTTTTAATTCTTCTTGTAACTCTTGCATAGTTATAGGTTTTTCAATTTTATTGAATCTTTTAAAAACATCTTCTAAATTATATATTTCAGTTTCTTTATTTACTATTGATTTTTTGTTGAAATTTTCTTTTAATTTATCTAAGTATAATTGTTTTAAATTTATATCTTCACTTTCTTCAAATAATTTTAATAATATTACATTTTAATCATCATCGTTTATCATATTTATAGATCCAATGTTGCATATACAAGGACCAATGCATTCGCATTCTTCCTCGTTAGAATTATTATTATTGCTACTAGAAATATAATTTAAATCCTCACTATTAAAATCTGAAAATTCTTCTTCACTAATATTAGTATCTAATATTTTATTTATTTGTTCTTTTAACTCTTCTGATATATTTAATTCATTAATTTTCTTTTTTGAATAACAATTTTTTTAGGTATGTCCTCTTTTACCACAAGTATAACAAGTAATTATATTTCGTTTTTTTTTATTTTTGTTTTTTTATCCTTTTTATAATATTTTTGATCTTCAATTTTTTCTTTTTTATAATTTTTTCTAAATTTTTTTCTTTTTATAAAATTATTTTTTCTTTTAGAAGTACTAGGTAATTTTATTTTTTCAAATCCATATTGTTCACAAAAATTTCCTAATTCATTTCTACTATTTATACCGTCCCTTTTCATTTTTTGTTTTAACTTTAAATCGTTACATATCTTCAGACCTTCTTGATTTATATAGTTTATGATTTGTCCATAAGATAATTCATCATATGGTATATTATTATTATTATTATCTCTCTTTATATTATCTCTAATTTTTTCAACGAATAGTTTTGGTAAACCTGCTATAAATCTTTCTTTCCAATATGATTGTCTACAATCATTCCTTGTCATTACTTTAGAAATAAATACATCTTTATACTATATAAAATCTTGTAGTTTCCTACATGTTAAATTTAACAATATTAAAGAATTTCTTTCTTGATAATCTGAAGGATTTCCTATAAAATTTTTTATAATAGCAAAAATAAGAGTATTTATTATATCTGTCTCATTTGTTTGAACTTGAATACCATTTTCAATTTTTATTTTCTTTGCATTTATAATAATTTGTTTTTCAGCTTCTACTATATAATTGTCCCACCATCCTTTTAAATTTCCAGTAAATCCGGAAATAATCATATTAAATATTTGAGTTTCATTATTTCCTAATTGTTTATAACAATTAGACGCCATTGTCATTTCTTGTAATGTATTTAATATTTGATATTCTGATGATCCATCAATATTCCATTCATATAAAGATTTTACATCATAAGAGACATAATTTCTATAACTACTTTCTTCATATTGCAAATCTGGAGGAGTTGGTCTAGGATACCAATTCCTTGTGTGAGGTCGTTGAGTTTGAGTGTTATAATCATTTCTTTTTATTATTGTAAATATTTTCTAAATTAATATTATTAAATTGATTTTCTAAATTGTCATAAGAAAATTCTGTATCATCTGATTCCTCTCTATCTTTTATTGTATTTATATCTTCCTTTTCTTTTAAACTTAAATGTTTTAATCTTTCTTCTAATAGATTTAAAGTTTTTTCTTTTTTATTAAGAATAATAGAAGTTTTAATATTAAAATGTTTAAATATAGGGTTTTCTATTATTATTCCTTTACCTATATCTTTATTTTTTGTTTCAATTTCTTCATTTTCTTTATTAATTTCTATTCTTTCTAATTGTTCTCCTATAGTATTTAATTTTTCATTTGTATAGTTATTTTGAAAAATAATAGTATTTAATGCTTTAGATTGTTCTTCATGTGTTTTTGCCAATGGCATTGCTATATATTCTTCTTTATCCTTAATAAATTTTATATTTTCATGTGGTGGATGAATACTTATTAATTAATTCTTCACTATTTTTTATAGTTATATAATGTCTTGTAATTTTATTATTAACTGATACTTGTTCTATTGTAGGATATTTAATATTATTTTCTTTACAATATATAGGTAACCAAGTAAAGAAAGTTATATTTTCGTTATTTTTTATCATATAAGTTTCCCATTCTTTTCTATGTAATAGTCTAGAATCTTGATTAAAAGTTTTATGATACCATAATAGATTGTCTATATTATATTTATTTAATATTTCGTATCTTAAAAAATTTAACATTTCTTTATCCATTTTAACAAGTAAATTTTGATATTTCTGTAGAAATTATTCTTATTATTTTAAATTGATAACTTATTTCATTTTCTAAATATACTTGACGATTTGTATAATAATATAATTTATTTACTTGTTCTACTATATCTTCATCATTATTGTCTCCATTAAAATAATTATCTATTTTTGTTAATTCTTGTTGATAATTTTTTAAATTTTTTAAACGTTCCCTTTTTAATGATTTATAGAATTTCATATGAGGATTTCTCATTTTCATTTTTGTATCACTCATTCTAACAAGTGTATTTTGATATTTCTTTTGAACAAATTTTGCTAACTTCTTTTGAAATTTTTATTTTATCTTCTAAAAAATATTTAAAATTCATATGATGATATTTCTGTATATTATCATTATACTTATTTTTATCTAAATAATCTATTACTTCCTTTAATTCTTTTTTATATATTTTTAATTTCTTATAATTTTCTTTTAATGTTGATGTATATAGTTGCATTTTAGGATTTTTTTTTATTGGAATTTTAGTATCACTCATAATTCTTGATAATTTTCCATATTAGACTTACTTGGTGCATAAGATTTATTATCATTCTCTTCTTCATATAAGGTTTTAGGTATAGAATTTGAATAATCTATTCCTGATAATTTTATTGATTGTGACCTTCTAATTGGTAACTATTAATTCTAATTGGTGAACTATTAATATATCTTGGTATACTATTTATACTACTACTGCTGGATATAGAATGTCTAGACAAATTATTATTGTTATTAAAAGTTATTTCTATTGAACCATCAGAGTTTTCTATTATACTAGATGTCTGATTTTCTATATTTATAGGTTTTGGTGGATTTATATCTTGCAAATTCCATGATAATGATTGGGTAATTTCAATCCATTTTAATCTTTTTGGAGTTATAACTTTTGTATGCATAGTATTGGCTTCAAATAATATAGTTTCATCTTTTGGAGATGATAATCTAGTTTTTGGTTCTATAGTTGTAGTCATAGTTTTATAATAAACTCTGTATATTACTACAACAGCATTTGTTTTTTCTTTAAATTCTAAATTTTTTGTTTTAATAGTTAGGGTTAATGTATCAAGAATATTTGGATCATATAATCCTATAGAAAAATTAGGATAACAATTAAAATATATAGGACCATTTGATATATTTGATTCAGCCAAAGCTAATAGTGAATTATTAAAACTAGTCGGAAACCCGCGCGATGCCGCGGCGATGACTACAATTTACAACGGGTTACTCGTTTTATATTAGTTTTGAACCCTTTCGTGATATATTGTATTACATGTCTGCTAGTTTCTTACGATGACCAATTATGTGTGTTAAAGAGAGAAAAATAGTCATCATGAATATGATTACTAACAAATCCTAAATAAAATAAAATTAAACATTAAAATCATCATAGCAATTCAACAAATAAACAACAAAATAGATTACCACCAAAACAATTAATGGACGAACATAGGGTTTCTTGTAATTAAGTAAGAAAAGGGCAATCACAACCATAGTGTTGCTGCAAACACACCTTGCCATCTAGAGTTCTCACACTACTACCATCTAGGGTTCTACAAAGGTTAAAACAATTAAAACATGATTTAAGACATTAATCCCATAAAATATGATTTAAAGTTATAAATCAAAACACAAATGATGCAAACGTATGGTTTTGCAGCATGTTACCTTAAATGAACATCCAAAACACTTGCATAATTATTTGAAATGTTCATAATCTTTGGCATTGAAGTGAATCCAAAATTACCTAAATGAGGACCATTTTGATTAAAACAATAAGAAAATATGAAAATGTAGAGCATATTTACCTAAGAACATATATCTGCATTAAAATCCTTCTTTATACTTTTATACGTGTAATGTATTATACTGAAAATCATTTTTTTTATAATATTAAAAGCTTGTAAGCAAAGACTTGTCAATGTAATTTTTTTCTCTGGAACAACAGCACACACGCCTCCATAAACGACACTCAATTCGTCATAGACCGTTTGATTACCATGCAAATCAAGATTCTCGGTTGTCTCTTCATGGTTGCTATCTTTAAACTACATCACAATTACAAACACTTCTATTAAACGTGTCAAATATAAAATACACTAAACAACCCAAGTTTATTTATCTTGTAAATCAGTTCACACAAATATTTACATTATCATTTTGAAATGTTTATATAATAATCATTAATAACAAATCAACATATAAATAGAGAAAGCCTGGACCCACATGGTTCGTTTAACTACCTCTAACTTGAAGTATTCCATAGTCCCGGTGAGGTCGACTTTTCTGAGTATCCTAACTGATTCAACAACATCTATGCTTTTCTTTGTGAGTTTAACTTCTATGTTGCACCCCTATACATATAACATTATTAAACAATTAGAAAAAATGAACACTTGATTATTTAGATGACAAAAATTAATAAAAGTTAATAAAAAGCTCCATTACATGTGTTGAAATTTGAATTTGAGTTCCAATAGTTGCAAAAACACAACCTGAAACAATCCAAAAAACTAAACAAATCAAATTACAACAAATACTAATGCTAGATTGTATAAAAACATCATACACCTAAGCAAGATATTACTTACCAACTTCAAACTTGCATAAAGTCTTCTAACGCTTTGAATGCTTAGATATACTCAAACAACTAAAAGAAAATGCCACCCAATAACTCAAATATATCACTTGATGTTCAATAAATTTCCAACCAATACCAGATAAATAAACTGGCCTCAAGCCCTCAAGGTTTTGGATAAAGTGATATAAACTTAGATGAAATCTTAACTTGCAAGAAACATTTCAAAATCGCGCATATGAATAAGTACCAAATATATGTTTAGAATAAGTATCTTACTACAACAAAAGTAAAATGATATTATTTCTTTGAATACCCCACAAAACACCCGCAACCCACACACTACCAACAACTTCAATCTTATAGCCTGCATAACATCTTTCCCCTAAAATCAAAAACTAATTAAATGACACAAAAATAAAATCTTTACAATAATCATACATAAAATAGCAGTAAGGCATTAAATGGCAACAGTAAGGCATCAAATGGCTATGACAAAAACAGGTTGGTTGGTCAATAATGGCTGCCTTTGTTGCCTAGGACCTGCTATGTCGCTGTGTACTAATCATAATTATCATAATTTGATGGACTGTTTTCACCTTGTGTCATAAGAGCTAATAATAATGCAAGAGCCTACAAATCCACACATAACAAAATACAATTGTATATACAACAAGAATAATAGCACCAAGAAGGTCAGTCCATCAACAGAATCTATAACCAAGAACAACAAGAAGTGATCCAACCACATTAACTGAGTTTTCAGCAGAATCTGATAAAAACTTACACAATTAAATGAACACATTAGCAAAATTATGGCATAGAAATTTTATTAAAGTGTTTGGTTATGCATGGGATAGTGTGAAATTAAGGGTTGTGGTCTTGAATGCACGAAAAATGGTAACCATGATGAAGTTATACATGATTTGGGATTGATCAATCAACATTTCAAGGCAGTGAGGCACCATTGGTTCCCTGGCACCACGTAATATATCAGCAACTCTCTTTTTATTCTTTCAGGAAATGGTTAATTTAAGAAAAAGATAACCAGCTTTGATCTGGTTCTTTTATACATTTAGATTACATTTGACATAAAAAGTTTTACTAATGCAGCTCTTAATTAGAGACAAACATCACTTTTATTCCCAAATGTTTCTTCTCTAATTGTAATTTACTCATTCACCTTAAGGAGGTTATGCTCTCTGCCACCACATTTGCATATCCTCTGCATGAGTTAAATTATTATAATCTATTTTACAACAAGTTTATAGGCCTTATAAATAAACTATATTACTACCCGCTTCTAGCTCATTTAATCAATTTAACTCGTTTTCTTTTTAGTAAAACCTAAACCCTCAATTGTACCAATCATGTCCCAACCTAAACCATCACACCTGCAAATAGATAAGCCAACAATCTGTACCAATCCTTAGCACCACAAGCTATTCTAAATGAATTAGAATGTAAGCACTGATTAGTGGCTGCTCTATCACCACCTTGGTCCAGAGTAACACTGAAGGCTGCAAGCATAAGGCCTTGGCAGACTTCTACCATAGACAGTGTCATCTAAAAATAATAAACAATGTTATATGAAAATCATAAACGCAAAAAATAGGAAAAGATCACCTCATCCGACTCGTTGGCCAAGGAACCGGGGTTTTAGAAACTCTTTTTGAATCATTATGGGAAACAAGCTAGATTAAGCAATGTCGGCACATGGTTGTTGCATAATACTTTCGGCTGGCTTGTACCTACAACAAATATGCATTCAATTTAGAATCTAATAAAAACCATTTTTTTTCAAACAACTGAAGAAACAAAATGGAGATGAATTGCAACTTGTGAAAATATTAATCAACAGCTTCCAAATCAAGTATTAACTTAAGAACAAAAGGTGAAAGTTAATACATTGTTAGTGATCCACATCTTAGACAAGTAAGCTTCTTGGATTTCTAATTTATAATAAATTGAGTTGCATCAAACTATTAACAAAATGAAAATAATAAAAACTCAAATTAATCAAATGTAAAATTAGAGCCTTTGGTCATGGTTGTTCTTTGCGAATTTTCCTAAGATTTTTTGCTTATTTTGTTAGTTCATTTAGGTCCAATTAAAACAACATTGTTAATTTTTCAAGAAAAACAAGTGACCAATCTGTTGAGAGGATAACTAAAAGGGTTGAGAGGATAACTAATGCCAATGGAGCTGCTATTGATACTTATAAAAGCTTTGATTTTCGCATACCATGCATTGGATGGTTATACCTTAAGAACATATAAAAGAAAGAAGAAAATCCTCCCAAAAAATACTCAAGTCCATCAGGAACTTAATATTTCTATAGCTGCACGTTTATTCTCTGCCAAGGGCTTTTGCAATTCCTTTTCCACACTTGAATTTGTTTCATCAATGTACTTAAAATTTCCCATATAATTATAAGCAAAAAGATGGAGATATACTGACTTAATTTAAAACATTAATCCCTATCATTAATAAATACCAGATACCTATTTAATTTATGTGTTGTCTTAACATTGATAACTTCCAGTGATGCAACTCTGCCAATACCAGTCGCAACTACACGTAGCTCAGCAGCACCATAACTACACATTTCTTTAATAAAGTCTTCTACCAAAGCAGACGCATTGTAGCCAAAGTCACTAACAAGACTAACTGCTGTCATCTTTAAGCTACATATATCCTAGTCCATAGCCCTATACAACCAAGGAAAGTATTATAGTTAGCAGCAAATCATCTCTCTTTTTCATTTCTCTTTGTAAAAGATATTCATCATGTGAGTTTTACTTAAAAGCGTAAGTAAAATAAGTTGATAATATAGAGGGGATGTGAAGCGACATGACCTTGACCAGCCTCCAGGAAGTTTTTGGCTTTGTTAAGATTGTGACTATCCTGATGAAATCTTGAGTATCAAATCTACCTCCAAACAGTGCAAGATAATAAAATCTTAATATTTGTATTCTGTAACTGAAACAAAATCTACAATTATAAATCCTCAATTCTTAATCAAAATCAAAAATAAAACTGAAGCATGAAGAACATCTATAATTTATTACATGAGAACAATGAAAACCTAATTAAAAGAAGTCAAACCACAAATTTTTAATCGTAAGCATTGGTCCCACTTAGAAAAAAATAATAGAAATATTGGAAATAAATGTGGCTTAAAATTTTATGCATACTATCAAGAATAAAGAGATGAAAGGTGATAAACTGGACTTCAATATGGAGGTTGCAGAGTAATAAAAATAAATTTAAACATGTAATATTATGAATAAGATGCATTTAAACATGTAATTACGTCACCGCTATCTAATCTCCTTACTACTTGTATTGGTGCCTTGTGAGCTTTACAGACCTAACAGAACACAAATCAATAACAGAAGTCAAATGTTTCAGAGCTTTCTCAATTTTAGCTAGAGCCACATCATATTGGGCCCGTCTATCATAATGTTGCATAAGCGTAACATTATAAGAATAATAAAATGCAAATTTATTCAAATATAAACTCATGCAGCAAGAACAAACCTGAGCAAAATAAAATAAGGTCCACATAAGTGACGAAGGTGGCTCGTTTCCTGCTCTGGACAAAAGATGAAACACACAAAAATCAGTACAAAATCCACATATAAGGGGATGTGATAAGCAAACTTCATGATTTAGTTACACCTACCAGGGTATGTAAAGTGCATCCTCCAAGTCAACTGCGAAATTTTCAAGTATACCAGCCTTAAAAAGATCAAAATAAGTCAAAATAATGAAAATGTCTAAACACTTCAATGAGCTGGCTGCCAAAAACCTTGCTGGTATGATCATACTGAGGTGACAGGTCAGAGTGATGCAAACACACACACTGTTCAATGTAAAAGTAATTAAATTAATTGATATTATGATTAGTACCTTACCAGGTGCAAATATAGTCATTGCATCTTGTGATTTCAGTGTTCCAGTCTGCATACACTGGTATCGTTGATGTCAAGCTTGATGTTTCCTATATTGATAGATGTTTCTTAATGTTCCAGTCTGGCAGTCTGTACATTCGTATTGCTGATGTCAAGCTTGAAATTTGAAGTCTACCAATACCAAATGAGGTTGCTTAAGCATAAAAAAATTACTAAAAGAGAAGCTTATTGCTTTCTTGCCTATACAGGGTAATATGGCCAACCCAAATTTGTTAGAAGGCCATAGTGTAACTTCCAATTTAGAACAGGTAACGACTCAAAACACAAGGAGGTAGCAAACTTTGACCTTGGGTAGTGGATTTGACTCTTCCTGCAGATCTAACACCTGCAAATATTTGTTTATTTAATGATAATTTCATATTCCAGGTGATAAAACATCAGCAAAACCAGTATCTACTAAAAAGGGGGAAAAAGCTTTTTAAATGGAAACCCAAAATTCAATCTGCTTCAAAGATCTGCATAATTATTGTCAAAAGATTAGACAGAATAAGTTTATCTTTATATCCTACAAAATCCAAATCCAGAATGTTACAAATTGACAATATAATCAGGTGCATCAAATGTGATTCATTAAGCTTTGCGATTCATTAAGTGAAATTGAACATTATAAAATTAAACCTTAAAACGATAATTTGAATGTAAACCCTAATATTCGAGCATGAGATTCAACAAAAATAACCAGAACATAACCACCTATGCAACTGAAACAAAACTATCCAACTCGATGATACAAAATTCAAAACCCTTAAAAATCATACCTGTGAGACAAGAGAGTGCATCACCACATGGAAGCATCGTTGTAACCTCCACACAGGTGTCCCTTTGTTTGTTAAATCTCTTCGTATTGCCTTACCTGCATCAAATCAATGATGCATACAAACAGAAAACTTAAGTTTATGAAGTGTAAAGTTTGATGATAATGAACGAAGGTAGATTCAAAGGTACCAAGATCAGCAAAGATAACTTCAAGAGAGAATCGTACCTGTGAAGCAAACCCAGCTGATAACTTCAAGTTGGATTACGTGATCAAAATCTGCAATAGATCCCACTACATCATCCTTAATTACAAAAAACAAACCCTAGATTGAAAAACAATAGAAATTGAAGAACCTGATGAAGAATGAGTTGTGTAAAACCTGACGAAATAGGATCAATTCCCATCGAATCGCGATTAGGTCTGGGCGGGATGAATCGGATTCTGCGATTGATATTGATTTGGCAAAAGCAAGCGAAGCAGAGGATCGGTGAAGGCAAAAATTGAAGAGAAGCAGCCCTCTTTAAATGGTGAAATCATAATTTTTGAAATTTGAATGTGAAGCCATTTCTCCCTTTTTCGTGTATGCTGGGTTCTAAACGATGAATCCAAGAAAATAAAGTTGCCTCTTTTGTCTTCGTGCTTCAGAGTTCTTCATGGGCTGCTGAAATTTTGAATTTTGGTTGAGAAAATTTCTGAACAAGGAAAGAAAATCAACCACGAGCCCTGTGGTTGAAAATTAGCATGTGAATCTTTCTTGGTTTGGGGTGTAGAAGACGAAGAAGGCAAAGAAAGTTGAGGAAGCTGGAAAGTAGGGTAACCAGATGTGTATTCAGTATATGGGAACCAGACATGTAATAAACGATAGCTGCATTAAATTGTTGTAACACAAGCTCACTCATTTGTACATTTCTTAAATTTAAGACATTATACTACTCTCTCTCCAATATCTATTATATATAGTAGTAAGATTAGTGTGCCTAGCATCTCTTAATATAAGTAATACGGGAGCATCAATTCCTTATCTAAACATAGGTTTTATAGCTACTTGTACTAATCCTGTATGTAAAAATTTATAATTTTTTCTATGTCTTAATATAGCTTCTTTTGTTAATAATTGTAGATTTTGGTGTTCTTTATTTATAGGAATAGTTTGTTCGGTAGTTTTAATTGAATAATCTTGTAAAAAATCAAAAGTTCATATTTTGTATATAGTATTGACATTTTGTTTTGGTATATTCCAATTTAGTAAATTGTTTTCAATTTGAGAAATGCTTATTTCTAAAGAATTCATATTCATATTTAAGAAATACAAGACTCGAAACAGATTAAAAAAAAAGAAATTACAACTGTAGTAGCGTCGGATCCTTACCAAAAAAAATTATCACTGTTCGGATATCGTTAAAAAAAATTGGGATTATAATATGGTAAAAAAAAAAGAATTACCCCGTTTTTTTTGACTTTGGTAAAACCAAAAAAAAAATAAAAATACAAGACTCGAAACAGATTAAAAAAAAAAGAATTACAACTGTAGTAGCGTCGGATCCTTACAAAAAAAATTACTACTGTTCGAATATCGTTAAAAAAAATTGGGATTACAATATGGTAAAAAAAAAAAAGAATTACCCCCTTCTTTTTGACTTTGGTAAAACCAAAAAAAAAAAAGAACCATCGTTTTGTTTGACTTTGGTTAAAAAAAAAAAAAACCAATTACCACTGTTCACCCTACTTGTAAATGTATGTGTTTTAATATTTAGATTATATGCTGAGGGAAAATCCCCAATACCCTAGTCGAGGTCCGGCTGCTCTTTCTTGGAGCCTTACGCTAATCGAACCAACTGGCCGACAGGGCTTACCAACACAGCATAAATCAAAATTTTCAAAATATGATCTTGTTTTTTCAATAAAATTTTCCATTATAACATTTACAAATAATTAGTCAGAATAATTAGATATGATATCACTTGAGTAATCATGGCTCTGATACCATATAAATTAATTAATATGTAAAGCATGTATGATGTACAACTAATATCTCTAACAACAATTAGGATA
The DNA here is from genome assembly GCA_009363875.1 of Mikania micrantha. Taxonomy (NCBI): domain Eukaryota; kingdom Viridiplantae; phylum Streptophyta; class Magnoliopsida; order Asterales; family Asteraceae; genus Mikania; species Mikania micrantha. Next base: position 29,055,353 of record CM018695.1, read on the forward strand.
ATGATAAAGCATATATGATGTATATCCATAATAGGATGAAACATTCAAATATATTTCTTCGTTTTTATAAAACTATATAATTATCTTTTTCGTTGCATTTATCAAACAACGTGATAACTAACTACTTTTATATATATATATATACTGTGACAATCCGATTTTTCACACTAACTTTGTTAACGGGAGTTGGTGCTATCACAGGCCCAACAATGCCAATCAAAGCCCAATAAAGACAATGAAAGTCCAATAAGATCAATTAAGGCCCAACAAGACAAGTTAGGCCCAAAGGAAACCAAGGAAGGCCCAACAAGGCCAAGGTAGGCCAGGAAGGCCCATTAAGGCCCAATGAAGCCCAGTAAGGCCCAATGAGGCCTAAGGTAGGCCCAATGGTATATTGTAAGGCCCAAGTGGTTAGAAGTAGGCCCAATTAGGATTTTTAGGCCAATTGAATTAATTGAGCCCAATAGTATTTAAATTGAACCAATTAGTGACAATTGGGATTTTTGGTGCAACTTTGTAAACCGAAATGTTCGGTAATCAAACAAAATCAGATTAAAGGGATTAGAATTAAGTTAAATAATGTCTAGAATACCTAAATTATGAGATTTCTACTTGTAAAAGAATAGAAGTGTAAATTTTGACTTTTATGAGTCAAAATTCGGAATTAGTGACAATTGGATTCTAATTGGACATTAAAATCAAGTAATAACTGAAATTTATCAGTTATAATCATCGACTTAATGATCAGTAACCATTATCAGACGTTATGATCACAGTTATTGTCGAATTAATCACAATGTTAACTCAAAAGTCGAAACCGTTTGGGTATCATTATCAAATTCGCATCATTGGGTCATAATTCAAGAAATCGAAACTTCAGAACTTTAAATCGGCATAGTTAGAAGCTTTCCCATACATCAATTCGAAAAAAGAAGACACGGAAGAAGGAAATTGATCGTGGGTCGGCCGAACATCATCACACAAATCGAACTACATCAATTGGGGATCAAATCAAGTAAGAAATCATTCCTACACCTTCTAATTATACCGAATAAAGAATACCATCTATCAATTTCGTGATTTAACAACGAATGGTGTGGATTCAATAACTAGGGTTCATGTAGAAGACGGATTTGGGGGTTTCCATGAAAAAGAGCTCTATAATCAAATTGAAATACTTAGGAACACTCAGAAGGTTTCGACTAAGCTAATATTTATGAGTATTTCAGATATAAACATCGAATTTATTGAATTCTAGTTTTAGGGTTCATAGGTATAACTATTTTGGGGGTTTCTGATCTAATTGGATTGATAATCGAATTAAACCTAATAGGAAGTGTCAGAAGGTTGCGATTAAACTAAAGCCTAAGTTAATTTGATTTTATAATAGTGAATTATAAGATCTTGTGTTGAATGTGAGTTCGGTTCAAAACCGAACCTAGTTGGGATCAATTAGAACATTTTGATTAAGTTTGGATCAAATTAGAACCATCATTAGGAATGTATAAGGATCTGGAATCATACACCTATGGTTTTAGATTGAATCGGAATCGAATTCATGATCTATTGGAGTACACATGCTTCGGCTATAATATGGAATGGGAATTTAACTGGAATAGGACTTAAAAGAATTAATTCCTGATGATTTTCGCGATACCCTAGCGGGCTTGACTGGTAAGGAGCGTGTGATTTGAACGGGGGGTCGCGGGTTCGAATCCGGGCAACACCATTTTTGAGTTTTTAAATCAATTTTAGTATTTTTAGCATAACTTTCTCATACGAACTCCGATTAAGTCCGTTCAAGTTGCGTTGGAACCGTAACGAGAATGCGAACGTGTTGAAATGATAAAATTCATATTTTAGTCCGAACACGATATCGCGTATAATTACGTTTAATTAAATAAAATCAAATGTGATTTTATTTAAATGATTTCAAAAGCACGCGTACTTCCGTATGCCTAATTCTCACACTTTAACACACGTATGTTGATACGTATGTGATTTCAAGCACAAAACGACATTCCGAATAACTGTAGGTTATTGTTTAAATCACAGATTCTTCGTAGAGGATTTCTACGCAAGTTCACACGTGTTTGATCATTCTACTATTATCAAAGGTGCGTACACGGCCCCTTCCTTATTTAAACTGTTTTGGGGGAGAAAACATGTGCAACAAACTGATTTTTAGATACATATCACTTGCATGAGTTATCTGTTTACATTATGTGACAATATATCAACTTGAAAGTCCTTACACACCTCGAACCGTTTAGTTTGCTGTAATGCAAAGCGTGGTAGTTGGAAATAGATCTATTAGGTTTGACAAACCTCACCTGGTAGATGGGATCTACGCAGGTGTTTGACTGACCAAACACATTCTTTTACTATTGTTGTGATAGACAATAGTGGCAAGGCGAAAACATGCTATAGCATGGCAACTAGTCAGCTTCGGTGTCGAACACGTATGTAAATAGTTTATATGACTAGCTATCATGACTGTGCAATTGTGCTTATGTTATCTACAAACTTGTTATTCAAACTGCTGTTTTGAACTCTATGATTAATTAAAACCTGTGTTATGCACCAACCTTTGTGTTGACTTGATTTGCATGTTTTCTCAGGACGCTAAGGCGCGCGTAACAGCTGGCATGGACTAGGAAGATAGAGTCTCATGCATATAAACACTTTGAACATTTGAATTTGATTATTTCAGTATTTTGATTTGTAATGTTTTACTTATCAACAGTTTATTGGTTTGGATTTGAAACGCTTCCGCAACTTTTTGTAAACTCTGGTTATTATGTTTGTTTTAAAGACCAACGTATGTTTTTGAAATTCATATAGAGGTCTTCGCTATGTCTAATGATCTGAGATCCTGGTTTGTCACGTTCCCAAACGGTATGATTCCGTTAGTTGAAATTGGGGGTGTGACAGATTGGTATCAGAGCCTTTAGTTATAGCGAATTAGGTTTGCATTTGTAGGCCTAGACTATGACTGTTAGACGTTAGACACATCTGATTATACGTATTGCTTAGAAATTACATATGACATTATGTAATTGATTTGTTTACGTATTCCATGGCACTGTACTTACATATGATATTATGTAACAGGCATGGCTTCATCATCAGTCCCGTACATTATCATTGATGATTCAGAGGACGAGGAGCCGATAGTTCCGGCACCACCATCGTCACCACCACCACCCATTCCATCACCTCCACCGTATGACATGGAGGACTCCGATCCAGAGGAGGATCCGGAGGAAGACCCCGAGGAGGATCCTGATGAGGATCCAGAGGAGGATCCTGATGAGGATCCAGACGAGGATCCCGATGAGGATCCAGAGGAGGACCCGGATGAGGATCCGGCAGAGGAGGAGGAGGATACTCAGCAGATTCCTGCTGGGGGACCTTCTACACACCCACCACCAGCACTGGACGCTCCTGAGCCTAAGAGGCAAAGGACGGACGCAGAGGAGATCGCCAAGTTGCGCGAGGACGTGGATACAGCAGAGGAGAAGCTCTATCAGAGATCTCAGGAGTTATGGGATGCCATTGAGAGGCAAGAGGAACTTGCCCAACTGGTTCATGACATGCGAGATGAGATGTGGAACATGATGGGTCGTCTCAACACTGCAGAAAACCGAGCTCTATTCTTGGAGGGTAGAGTAGAAGCCTTGGAGGATTTGGTGGCCTCTGAGAACGAGGAGGAGGATGAGGAGGAAGAAGGGGAGGAACCAGCACCAGTTGCTGAGTCCGATCCTGAATCCGCCGTTGAGGACGACTGATTATTGTTTTCTTTTACTTTCTGTTTTATTTAAACTTATTAGGAACGGGTTGTGTTCCTACATTAGTAGTTTGAAATTTTGTATTTCATTTCAAAAGTATTGTATTCAAAGAAGTTTCTATATATGAAAGAACTATTGTTTGTTTCCAACAACTGTGTTGTTTATATTACATGTTGTATTTATTGTTTTTACTTACACATGTCAAAATTGGATTTTGATTGTGCATTAACATTTCTTGTAAATAGGAAGGAAATGGCTGAAGGAAATGTTCAGATGACTGTTGCTGAGCTCAATGAGTTAATCAACAACAGGGTTGCCGAGGCAATCGCACAGTACGCACAGGCACACAACACGGGGCCACATGGTCCAGCTGGGGGAGTGATTAACCCACAAGTTTGCACATTCAAGATGTTCTTGGACTGCAAACCTCACAACTTCAAAGGGTCGGAGGGAGCCATAGGACTTCTCCGATGGATTGAAAAGGCTGAGTCTGTATTTGAAATGTGCAACTGCCCTGAGGATAGCAAGGTGAAATTTGCTACTGGAACATTAGAGGGTCCAGCACTGACTTGGTGGAACTCCAATGTTCAGACTGTGGGGTTGGGAGAAGCAAATGCGTTGACCTGGAACAACTTCAAAACTTTGCTACAAGAGGAGTATTGTCCTCGTAGTGAAATGCAGAAGTTGGAGGAAGAGTATTGGCACCTCAAGATGGAGGGATCAAATATTGAGGAGTACACGACCAGATCGCATGAACTGGCCAGACTGCTACCACACATGGCTACTCCAGCCAGTAAGTGGATTGAAAGGTACATTGGAGGACTAGTGCCTCAGATTCAAGGTTTGGTGACTTCAGCAAATCCCACCACTATCCAACAAGCTGTTCGTCTAGCGCATCAGCTTACTGATCAGGCAGTGTTACAGGGAACCCTGCCTAAGCGAACATCTGCTACCAAGGTAGGAGATCACAAGAGAAAGTGGGACAGTAACAACTTCAAGGGTAACAACCAACAGCAGAACAGGAAGCAGGACTCAAACAAGTCCTATCATAATTCCAACAGTGGCCAACAATCATCATCATCGGGGGGCTATATTGGTAAGCACCCCAAGTGTAACAAGTGTGGTTACCATCATGCGGGTAACCAATGTGACAGAGCTAAGTGCCAGAGGTGTGGCAAGGTTGGGCATGCGGCTAAGGATTGTCGCGGAGAGCTGCAGAACAATAATAACAATCAGAACAATAATCAAAACAACGCGCAGAAAGGTTGTTTTGAGTGCGGCAAGATGGGCCATTTCAAGAAAGATTGCCCACAACTTAAGAAAGGCGGGGACAACAATGGTAATGGTAATGGGAATGGCAACGGTAATGGCACCAACAACAACAACAACAACAACAACAACAACAACAACGGTGCTAGAGGCAGGGCGTTTGTGATAGGAGGACGTCAAGCGCGGGAGGATCCCAACATTGTTACGGGTACGTTCCTCTTAAATAATCACTATGCCTCTATGTTATTTGACACCGGTGCCGATCGGAGCTTTGTATCTAGTTCACTTGTTAAGTTGCTAAATGCTAGTCCCACTGCCTTAGATAGTCCCTATACTGTGGAATTAGCTGATGGTAAGTTGATTGTAGTAGAAAACATTTATAAGGGATGTATTCTTGATTTGATGGGTCAGACATTAGAGATTGATTTGATGCCTATTGCCTTAGGCAGTTTTGATGTAGTCATTGGCATGGACTGGTTGTCCAAGAACCAGGCTGAAATTGTATGCCATGAAAAGATTGTTCGCATACCTCTTCCGCAGGGAGAGACATTATATGTACAAGGCGAGAAGAGCAGTACGCCACTGCGTCTCATATCTTGTATGAAAGCACACAAGTGTCTACGTAAGGGTCATACGGCAGTTATAGCACTTATAACTGAAAAGCCGGTAGCTGAGAAGAAACTTGAAGATATACCTATAGTTTGTGAGTTTCCGGAGGTATTTCCAGAAGACTTGCTGGGATTACCGCCTGTGAGACAGGTGGAATTCCGAATCGATCTTACACCAGACGCAGCACCGATAGCTAGGGCGCCTTATCGACTTGCACCGTCAGAGATGCAAGAGTTATCTACACAATTGCAAGAGTTGTTGGATAAGGGTTTTATACGACCTAGTTTTTCACCATGGGGAGCTCCAGTATTGTTTGTAAAGAAGAAGGACGGGACTTTTCGTATGTGTATCGATTACCGGGAATTGAATAAGGTTACTATCAAGAACCGGTATCCGTTACCCAGGATTGACGATCTGTTTGATCAATTGCAAGGTTCGAGTTACTACTCGAAGATTGATCTCAGGTCGGGTTATCATCAACTAAGAGTCCAGGAGGAGGATATTCCGAAGACGGCATTCAGGACACGCTATGGCCATTATGAGTTCTTGGTCATGCCATTTGGGTTGACAAACGCTCCAGCTGTGTTCATGGATCTCATGAATCGTGTTTGTAAACCTTATCTGGATAAGTTTGTTATTGTTTTCATTGATGACATTCTCATCTATTCAAAGTCTGAGGAGGAACATGCTGAACATCTTCGATTACTGCTAGAGTTATTGAAACAGGAACAACTGTACGCTAAGTTCTCGAAATGTGATTTCTGGATGCGAGAAGTACAGTTCTTGGGTCATATAGTTAATGAAAAGGGCATACATGTTGATCCAGCGAAGATTGAAGCGATTAAGAATTGGGAAGCGCCAAAGACCCCTACCGAGGTACGACAATTCCTTGGTTTGGCGGGTTATTATCGACGATTCATTGAGGGTTTCTCAAAGATCGCTCAACCACTTACAGCTCTGACGCACAAGGGAACAAAGTATAACTGGACGGATAAACAGGAAGCTGCATTCCAGTTATTGAAACAGAAACTCTGCAGTGCACCGATTCTGTCTTTACCAGAAGGAACGGAAGACTTTGCGGTGTATTGTGACGCATCTGGACAGGGTTTGGGATGTGTGTTGATGCAACGGGATAAAGTGATCGCTTATGCTTCCAGACAACTAAGAACGCATGAAAAGAATTACACCACTCATGACTTGGAGTTAGGAGCAGTGGTTTTTGCTTTAAAGATTTGGAGGCATTACTTGTATGGAACTAAGTGTACTATTTACACTGATCATAAGAGTTTACAACATATCTTTGATCAGAAGGAGCTTAACATGAGGCAACGACGATGGGTTGAATTGTTGAACGATTATGAGTGTGCGATTAAGTATCACCCGGGAAAGGCTAATGTCGTAGCCGATGCTTTGAGCAGAAAAGATACAACGGGAACAAGACGGGTTCGCGCACTTATGATGACGATACATACCGACTTACCTGACAAAGTACACAATGCTCAGATTGAGGCCTTGAAAGCGGAAAACTTAGTACCGGAATCTTTACGAGGAATGGAAGAACAATTGAATGTTAAACCTGATGGAATTCGTTATTTCATTGATCGAATGTGGATACCTTTGTATGGAGGTTTAAGGGAACTCGTGATGGACGAAGCGCACAAGTCTAAATATTCAGTCCATCCGGGATCAGACAAGATGTACCATGACTTGAAGGCACTGTATTGGTGGCCTCATATGAAAGCTGATATTGCTAAGTACGTTAGCAAATGTTTGACTTGTTCGAAAGTCAAAGTTGAATATCAGAAGCCATCTGGTTTACTGCAACAACCAGAGATACCGATGTGGAAGTGGGAACAGATTTCGATGGATTTCATTACTAAGTTACCCCGTACACCGAGTGGTTGTGATACGATATGGGTAATTGTTGATCGATTAACGAAATCTGCACATTTCTTAGCAATCAAGGAAACTGATAAGATGGAGAAACTGACTCGTATTTACATTAAGGAAGTAGTAGCACGACATGGCGTGCCAATCTCTATCATATCAGATCGGGATGCCCGGTTTACTTCCAACTTTTGGAAATCTCTTCATAAGTCATTGGGGACTCGCTTGGATATGAGTACCGCTTATCATCCACAGACCGACGGTCAAAGTGAACGAACGATTCAAACGCTCGAGGATATGTTACGAGCTTGTGTAATTGATTTTGGCGATAGCTGGGAGAATCATTTACCGTTGGTGGAATTCTCTTATAATAATAGTTATCATACAAGCATTCAAGCAGCACCGTTTGAAGCTTTGTATGGTCGCAAATGTCGTTCACCAGTTTGCTGGGCTGAAATTGGTGACAATCAATTAACAGGTCCTGAACTGGTGCACGAGACGACAGAGAAAGTAGTTCAAATCCGGAACCGTATGGCAGCGGCTCGGGATCGACAGAAGAGTTATGCAGATAAACGTCGCAAGCCGTTGGAATTTCAAGTAGGAGACCGAGTTCTTCTAAAGGTATCACCTTGGAAAGGTGTGATACGATTCGGCAAGCGCGGCAAGCTTAGTCCACGTTACGTAGGACCTTTTGAGATTCTGAAAAGGATTGGTCCGGTTGCGTACCAACTCAAACTACCGGAAGAACTCAGTGGAGTTCATGATGTTTTTCATGTGTCGAACTTAAAGAAATGTCTTTCTGATGAGACATTGATTGTACCGTTGGAAGAAATACAAGTAGATGAACAACTGCGATTCATTGAAGAACCAGCAGAAATCATGGACCGAGAGGTCAAACAACTGAAGCAAAGCAAGATTCCAATAGTCAAAGTCCGATGGAATTCAAGACGGGGTCCTGAATTCACATGGGAACGGGAAGACCAAATGATGAAGAAATATCCTCATCTATTCAAGACAGCTACTGATAACACTGAGAGAGCACGTTAAATTTCGGGACGAAATTTCCTTCAACAAGGGGATGACGTGATGCTTCACACATCAACACTGCAAATTTCAAACTGTAAGCACAAACGTTTTATTTATTCAATTGATTTTGTTACAAATTTTGTTACAAACATTTGTGCTACACTACATTATATTCTATATGTTTTATGTGCTACATTACATAGGTTACATGTTATGGTAGTACATACATGATTGGTACACACATTTTACTATGTGCGGGGTTGCATAGTACAAACAGTTTCAGACACTCACTATGTGTGAGGTTACACAACACAGTATGATCAAACACAAACAGTCACAGTTAGGTGAACTAACTAGTGAACACGCAAAACAGTTACATTGAACGATCACAATTGAGTTGTGATGTTGCAAGCATTAGACTTTGTGTGTGAGTACACACAAGCACACAGAATGATCAAATCACACTAACACGTACGATTTAAACTCGTAAGTAGTTTCCTAACTACTCCTAACACTTACTAATTTTCGGGACGAAAATTCCTTCAACAAGGGATGATGTGACAATCCGATTTTTCACACTAACTTTGTTAACGGGAGTTGGTGCTATCACAGGCCCAACAATGCCAATCAAATCCCAATAAAGACAATGAAAGTCCAATAAGATCAATTAAGGCCCAACAAGACAAGTTAGGCCCAAAGGAAACCAAGGAAGGCCCAACAAGGCCAAGGTAGGCCAGGAAGGCCCATTAAGGCCCAATGAAGCCCAGTAAGGCCCAATGAGGCCTAAGGTAGGCCCAATGGTATATTGTAAGGCCCAAGTGGTTAGAAGTAGGCCCAATTAGGATTTTTAGGCCAATTGAATTAATTGAGCCCAATAGTATTTAAATTGAACCAATTAGTGACAATTGGGATTTTTGGTGCAACTTTGTAAACCGAAATGTTCGGTAATCAAACAAAATCAGATTAAAGGGATTAGAATTAAGTTAAATAATGTCTAGAATACCTAAATTATGAGATTTCTACTTGTAAAAGAATAGAAGTGTAAATTTTGACTTTTATGAGTCAAAATTCGGAATTAGTGACAATTGGATTCTAATTGGACATTAAATCAAGTAATAACTGAAATTTATCAGTTATAATCATCGACTTAATGATCAGTAACCATTATCAGACGTTATGATCACAGTTATTGTCGAATTAATCACAATGTTAACTCAAAAGTCGAAACCGTTTGGGTATCATTATCAAATTCGCATCATTGGGTCATAATTCAAGAAATCGAAACTTCAGAACTTTAAATCGGCATAGTTAGAAGCTTTCCCATACATCAATTCGAAAAAAGAAGACACGGAAGAAGGAAATTGATCGTGGGTCGGCCGAACATCATCACACAAATCGAACTACATCAATTGGGGATCAAATCAAGTAAGAAATCATTCCTACACCTTCTAATTATACCGAATAAGAATACCATCTATCAATTTCGTGATTTAACAACGAATGGTGTGGATTCAATAACTAGGGTTCATGTAGAAGACGGATTTGGGGGTTTCCATGAAAAAGAGCTCTATAATCAAATTGAAATACTTAGGAACACTCAGAAGGTTTCGACTAAGCTAATATTTATGAGTATTTCAGATATAAACATCGAATTTATTGAATTCTAGTTTTAGGGTTCATAGGTATAACTATTTTGGGGGTTTCTGATCTAATTGGATTGATAATCGAATTAAACCTAATAGGAAGTGTCAGAAGGTTGCGATTAAACTAAAGCCTAAGTTAATTTGATTTTATAATAGTGAATTATAAGATCTTGTGTTGAATGTGAGTTCGGTTCAAAACCGAACCTAGTTGGGATCAATTAGAACATTTTGATTAAGTTTGGATCAAATTAGAACCATCATTAGGAATGTATAAGGATCTGGAATCATACACCTATGGTTTTAGATTGAATCGGAATCGAATTCATGATCTATTGGAGTACACATGCTTCGGCTATAATATGGAATGGGAATTTAACTGGAATAGGACTTAAAAGAATTAATTCCTGATGATTTTCGCGATACCCTAGCGGGCTTGACTGGTAAGGAGCGTGTGATTTGAACGGGGGGTCGCGGGTTCGAATCCGGGCAACACCATTTTTGAGTTTTTAAATCAATTTTAGTATTTTTAGCATAACTTTCTCATACGAACTCCGATTAAGTCCGTTCAAGTTGCGTTGGAACCGTAACGAGAATGCGAACGTGTTGAAATGATAAAATTCATATTTTAGTCCGAACACGAAATCGCGTATAATTACGTTTAATTAAATAAAATCAAATGTGATTTTATTTAAATGATTTCAAAAGCACGCGTACTTCCGTATGCCTAATTCTCACACTTTAACACACGTATGTTGATACGTATGTGATTTCAAGCACAAAACGACATTCCGAATAACTGTAGGTTATTGTTTAAATCACAGATTCTTCGTAGAGGATTTCTACGCAAGTTCACACGTGTTTGATCATTCTACTATTATCAAAGGTGCGTACACGGCCCCTTTCTTATTTAAACTGTTTTGGGGGAGAAAACATGTGCAACAAACTGATTTTTAGATACATATCACTTGCATGAGTTATCTGTTTACATTATGTGACAATATATCAACTTGAAAGTCCTTACACACCTCGAACCGTTTAGTTTGCTGTAATGCAAAGCGTGGTAGTTGGAAATAGATCTATTAGGTTTGACAAACCTCACCTGGTAGATGGGATCTACGCAGGTGTTTGACTGACCAAACACATTCTTTTACTATTGTTGTGATAGACAATAGTGGCAAGGCGAAAACATGCTATAGCATGGCAACTAGTCAGCTTCGGTGTCGAACACGTATGTAAATAGTTTATATGACTAGCTATCATGACTGTGCAATTGTGCTTATGTTATCTACAAACTTGTTATTCAAACTGCTGTTTTGAACTCTATGATTAATTAAAACCTGTGTTATGCACCAACCTTTGTGTTGACTTGATTTGCATGTTTTCTCAGGACGCTAAGGCGCGCGTAACAGCTGGCATGGACTAGGAAGATAGAGTCTCATGCATATAAACACTTTGAACATTTGAATTTGATTATTTCAGTATTTTGATTTGTAATGTTTTACTTATCAACAGTTTATTGGTTTGGATTTGAAACGCTTCCACAACTTTTTGTAAACTCTGGTTATTATGTTTGTTTTAAAGACCAACGTATGTTTTTGAAATTCATATAGAGGTCTTCGCTATGTCTAATGATCTGAGATCCTGGTTTGTCACGTTCCCAAACGGTATGATTCCGTTAGTTGAAATTGGGGGTGTGACAGATTGGTATCAGAGCCTTTAGTTATAGCGAATTAGGTTTGCATTTGTAGGCCTAGACTATGACTGTTAGACGTTAGACACATCTGATTATACGTATTGCTTAGAAATTACATATGACATTATGTAATTGATTTGTTTACGTATTCCATGGCACTGTACTTACATATGATATTATGTAACAGGCATGGCTTCATCATCAGTCCCGTACATTATCATTGATGATTCAGAGGACGAGGAGCTGATAGTTCCGGCACCACCATCGTCACCACCACCACCCATTCCATCACCTCCACCGTATGACATGGAGGACTCCGATCCAGAGGAGGATCCGGAGGAAGACCCCGAGGAGGATCCTGATGAGGATCCAGAGGAGGATCCTGATGAGGATCCAGACGAGGATCCCGATGAGGATCCAGAGGAGGACCCGGATGAGGATCCGGCAGAGGAGGAGGAGGATACTCAGCAGATTCCTGCTGGGGGACCTTCTACACACCCACCACCAGCACTGGACGCTCCTGAGCCTAAGAGGCAAAGGACGGACGCAGAGGAGATCGCCAAGTTGCGCGAGGACGTGGATACAGCAGAGGAGAAGCTCTATCAGAGATCTCAGGAGTTATGGGATGCCATTGAGAGGCAAGAGGAACTTGCCCAACTGGTTCATGACATGCGAGATGAGATGTGGAACATGATGGGTCGTCTCGACACTGCAGAAAACCGAGCTCTATTCTTGGAGGGTAGAGTAGAAGCCTTGGAGGATTTGGTGGCCTCTGAGAACGAGGAGGAGGATGAGGAGGAAGAAGGGGAGGAACCAACACCAGTTGCTGAGTCCGATCCTGAATCCGCCGTTGAGGACGACTGATTATTGTTTTCTTTTACTTTCTGTTTTATTTAAACTTATTAGGAACGGGTTGTGTTCCTACATTAGTAGTTTGAAATTTTGTATTTCATTTCAAAAGTATTGTATTCAAAGAAGTTTCTATATATGAAAGAACTATTGTTTGTTTCCAACAACTGTGTTGTTTATATTACATGTTGTATTTATTGTTTTTACTTACACATGTCAAAATTGGATTTTGATTGTGCATTAACATTTCTTGTAAATAGGAAGGAAATGGCTGAAGGAAATGTTCAGATGACTGTTGCTGAGCTCAATGAGTTAATCAACAACAGGGTTGCCGAGGCAATCGCACAGTACACACAGGCACACAACACGGGGCCACATGGTCCAGCTGGGGGAGTGATTAACCCACAAGTTTGCACATTCAAGATGTTCTTGGACTGCAAACCTCACAACTTCAAAGGGTCGGAGGGAGCCATAGGACTTCTCCGATGGATTGAAAAGGCTGAGTCTGTATTTGAAATGTGCAACTGCCCTGAGGATAGCAAGGTGAAATTTGCTACTGGAACATTAGAGGGTCCAGCACTGACTTGGTGGAACTCCAATGTTCAGACTGTGGGGTTGGGAGAAGCAAATGCGTTGACCTGGAACAACTTCAAAACTTTGCTACAAGAGGAGTATTGTCCTCGTAGTGAAATGCAGAAGTTGGAGGAAGAGTATTGGCACCTCAAGATGGAGGGATCAAATATTGAGGAGTACACGACCAGATCGCATGAACTGGCCAGACTGCTACCACACATGGCTACTCCAGCCAGTAAGTGGATTGAAAGGTACATTGGAGGACTAGTGCCTCAGATTCAAGGTTTGGTGACTTCAGCAAATCCCACCACTATCCAACAAGCTGTTCGTCTAGCGCATCAGCTTACTGATCAGGCAGTGTTACAGGGAACCCTGCCTAAGCGAACATCTGCTACCAAGGTAGGAGATCACAAGAGAAAGTGGGACAGTAACAACTTCAAGGGTAACAACCAACAGCAGAACAGGAAGCAGGACTCAAACAAGTCCTATCATAATTCCAACAGTGGCCAACAATCATCATCATCGGGGGGCTATATTGGTAAGCACCCCAAGTGTAACAAGTGTGGTTACCATCATGCGGGTAACCAATGTGACAGAGCTAAGTGCCAGAGGTGTGGCAAGGTTGGGCATGCGGCTAAGGATTGTCGCGGAGAGCTGCAGAACAATAATAACAATCAGAACAATAATCAAAACAACGCGCAGAAAGGTTGTTTTGAGTGCGGCAAGATGGGCCATTTCAAGAAAGATTGCCCACAACTTAAGAAAGGCGGGGACAACAATGGTAATGGTAATGGGAATGGCAACGGTAATGGCACCAACAACAACAACAACAACAACAACAACAACAACAACGGTGCTAGAGGCAGGGCGTTTGTGATAGGAGGACGTCAAGCGCGGGAGGATCCCAACATTGTTACGGGTACGTTCCTCTTAAATAATCACTATGCCTCTATGTTATTTGACACCGGTGCCGATCGGAGCTTTGTATCTAGTTCACTTGTTAAGTTGCTAAATGCTAGTCCCACTGCCTTAGATAGTCCCTATACTGTGGAATTAGCTGATGGTAAGTTGATTGTAGTAGAAAACATTTATAAGGGATGTATTCTTGATTTGATGGGTCAGACATTAGAGATTGATTTGATGCCTATTGCCTTAGGCAGTTTTGATGTAGTCATTGGCATGGACTGGTTGTCCAAGAACCAGGCTGAAATTGTATGCCATGAAAAGATTGTTCGCATACCTCTTCCGCAGGGAGAGACATTATATGTACAAGGCGAGAAGAGCAGTACGCCACTGCGTCTCATATCTTGTATGAAAGCACACAAGTGTCTACGTAAGGGTCATATGGCAGTTATAGCACTTATAACTGAAAAGCCGGTAGCTGAGAAGAAACTTGAAGATATACCTATAGTTTGTGAGTTTCCGGAGGTATTTCCAGAAGACTTGCTGGGATTACCGCCTGTGAGACAGGTGGAATTCCGAATCGATCTTACACCAGACGCAGCACCGATAGCTAGGGCGCCTTATCGACTTGCACCGTCAGAGATGCAAGAGTTATCTACACAATTGCAAGAGTTGTTGGATAAGGGTTTTATACGACCTAGTTTTTCACCATGGGGAGCTCCAGTATTGTTTGTAAAGAAGAAGGACGGGACTTTTCGTATGTGTATCGATTACCGGGAATTGAATAAGGTTACTATCAAGAACCGGTATCCGTTACCCAGGATTGACGATCTGTTTGATCAATTGCAAGGTTCGAGTTACTACTCGAAGATTGATCTCAGGTCGGGTTATCATCAACTAAGAGTCCAGGAGGAGGATATTCCGAAGACGGCATTCAGGACACGCTATGGCCATTATGAGTTCTTGGTCATGCCATTTGGGTTGACAAACGCTCCAGCTGTGTTCATGGATCTCATGAATCGTGTTTGTAAACCTTATCTGGATAAGTTTGTTATTGTTTTCATTGATGACATTCTCATCTATTCAAAGTCTGAGGAGGAACATGCTGAACATCTTCGATTACTGCTAGAGTTATTGAAACAGGAACAACTGTACGCTAAGTTCTCGAAATGTGATTTCTGGATGCGAGAAGTACAGTTCTTGGGTCATATAGTTAATGAAAAGGGCATACATGTTGATCCAGCGAAGATTGAAGCGATTAAGAATTGGGAAGCGCCAAAGACCCCTACCGAGGTACGACAATTCCTTGGTTTGGCGGGTTATTATCGACGATTCATTGAGGGTTTCTCAAAGATCGCTCAACCACTTACAGCTCTGACGCACAAGGGAACAAAGTATAACTGGACGGATAAACAGGAAGCTGCATTCCAGTTATTGAAACAGAAACTCTGCAGTGCACCGATTCTGTCTTTACCAGAAGGAACGGAAGACTTTGCGGTGTATTGTGACGCATCTGGACAGGGTTTGGGATGTGTGTTGATGCAACGGGATAAAGTGATCGCTTATGCTTCCAGACAACTAAGAACGCATGAAAAGAATTACACCACTCATGACTTGGAGTTAGGAGCAGTGGTTTTTGCTTTAAAGATTTGGAGGCATTACTTGTATGGAACTAAGTGTACTATTTACACTGATCATAAGAGTTTACAACATATCTTTGATCAGAAGGAGCTTAACATGAGGCAACGACGATGGGTTGAATTGTTGAACGATTATGAGTGTGCGATTAAGTATCACCCGGGAAAGGCTAATGTCGTAGCCGATGCTTTGAGCAGAAAAGATACAACGGGAACAAGACGGGTTCGCGCACTTATGATGACGATACATACCGACTTACCTGACAAAGTACACAATGCTCAGATTGAGGCCTTGAAAGCGGAAAACTTAGTACCGGAATCTTTACGAGGAATGGAAGAACAATTGAATGTTAAACCTGATGGAATTCGTTATTTCATTGATCGAATGTGGATACCTTTGTATGGAGGTTTAAGGGAACTCGTGATGGACGAAGCGCACAAGTCTAAATATTCAGTCCATCCGGGATCAGACAAGATGTACCATGACTTGAAGGCACTGTATTGGTGGCCTCATATGAAAGCTGATATTGCTAAGTACGTTAGCAAATGTTTGACTTGTTCGAAAGTCAAAGTTGAATATCAGAAGCCATCTGGTTTACTGCAACAACCAGAGATACCGATGTGGAAGTGGGAACAGATTTCGATGGATTTCATTACTAAGTTACCCCGTACACCGAGTGGTTGTGATACGATATGGGTAATTGTTGATCGATTAACGAAATCTGCACATTTCTTAGCAATCAAGGAAACTGATAAGATGGAGAAACTGACTCGTATTTACATTAAGGAAGTAGTAGCACGACATGGCGTGCCAATCTCTATCATATCAGATCGGGATGCCCGGTTTACTTCCAACTTTTGGAAATCTCTTCATAAGTCATTGGGGACTCGCTTGGATATGAGTACCGCTTATCATCCACAGACCGACGGTCAAAGTGAACGAACGATTCAAACGCTCGAGGATATGTTACGAGCTTGTGTAATTGATTTTGGCGATAGCTGGGAGAATCATTTACCGTTGGTGGAATTCTCTTATAATAATAGTTATCATACAAGCATTCAAGCAGCACCGTTTGAAGCTTTGTATGGTCGCAAATGTCGTTCACCAGTTTGCTGGGCTGAAATTGGTGACAGTCAATTAACAGGTCCTGAACTGGTGCACGAGACGACAGAGAAAGTAGTTCAAATCCGGAACCGTATGGCAGCGGCTCGGGATCGACAGAAGAGTTATGCAGATAAACGTCGCAAGCCGTTGGAATTTCAAGTAGGAGACCGAGTTCTTCTAAAGGTATCACCTTGGAAAGGTGTGATACGATTCGGCAAGCGCGGCAAGCTTAGTCCACGTTACGTAGGACCTTTTGAGATTCTGAAAAGGATTGGTCCGGTTGCGTACCAACTCAAACTACCGGAAGAACTCAGTGGAGTTCATGATGTTTTTCATGTGTCGAACTTAAAGAAATGTCTTTCTGATGAGACATTGATTGTACCGTTGGAAGAAATACAAGTAGATGAACAACTGCGATTCATTGAAGAACCAGCAGAAATCATGGACCGAGAGGTCAAACAACTGAAGCAAAGCAAGATTCCAATAGTCAAAGTCCGATGGAATTCAAGACGGGGTCCTGAATTCACATGGGAACGGGAAGACCAAATGATGAAGAAATATCCTCATCTATTCAAGACAGCTACTGATAACACTGAGAGAGCACGTTAAATTTCGGGACGAAATTTCCTTCAACAAGGGGATGACGTGATGCTTCACACATCAACACTGCAAATTTCAAACTGTAAGCACAAACGTTTTATTTATTCAATTGATTTTGTTACAAATTTTGTTACAAACATTTGTGCTACACTACATTATATTCTATATGTTTTATGTGCTACATTACATAGGTTACATGTTATGGTAGTACATACATGATTGGTACACACATTTTACTATGTGCGGGGTTGCATAGTACAAACAGTTTCAGACACTCACTATGTGTGAGGTTACACAACACAGTATGATCAAACACAAACAGTCACAGTTAGGTGAACTAACTAGTGAACACGCAAAACAGTTACATTGAACGATCACAATTGAGTTGTGATGTTGCAAGCATTAGACTTTGTGTGTGAGTACACACAAGCACACAGAATGATCAAATCACACTAACACGTACGATTTAAACTCGTAAGTAGTTTCCTAACTACTCCTAACACTTACTAATTTTCGGGACGAAAATTCCTTCAACAAGGGGATGATGTGACAATCCGATTTTTCACACTAACTTTGTTAACGGGAGTTGGTGCTATCACAGGCCCAACAATGCCAATCAAATCCCAATAAAGACAATGAAAGTCCAATAAGATCAATTAAGGCCCAACAAGACAAGTTAGGCCCAAAGGAAACCAAGGAAGGCCCAACAAGGCCAAGGTAGGCCAGGAAGGCCCATTAAGGCCCAATGAAGCCCAGTAAGGCCCAATGAGGCCTAAGGTAGGCCCAATGGTATATTGTAAGGCCCAAGTGGTTAGAAGTAGGCCCAATTAGGATTTTTAGGCCAATTGAATTAATTGAGCCCAATAGTATTTAAATTGAACCAATTAGTGACAATTGGGATTTTTGGTGCAACTTTGTAAACCGAAATGTTCGGTAATCAAACAAAATCAGATTAAAGGGATTAGAATTAAGTTAAATAATGTCTAGAATACCTAAATTATGAGATTTCTACTTGTAAAAGAATAGAAGTGTAAATTTTGACTTTTATGAGTCAAAATTCGGAATTAGTGACAATTGGATTCTAATTGGACATTAAAATCAAGTAATAACTGAAATTTATCAGTTATAATCATCGACTTAATGATCAGTAACCATTATCAGACGTTATGATCACAGTTATTGTCGAATTAATCACAATGTTAACTCAAAAGTCGAAACCGTTTGGGTATCATTATCAAATTCGCATCATTGGGTCATAATTCAAGAAATCGAAACTTCAGAACTTTAAATCGGCATAGTTAGAAGCTTTCCCATACATCAATTCGAAAAAAGAAGACACGGAAGAAGGAAATTGATCGTGGGTCGGCCGAACATCATCACACAAATCGAACTACATCAATTGGGGATCAAATCAAGTAAGAAATCATTCCTACACCTTCTAATTATACCGAATAAAGAATACCATCTATCAATTTCGTGATTTAACAACGAATGGTGTGGATTCAATAACTAGGGTTCATGTAGAAGACGGATTTGGGGGTTTCCATGAAAAAGAGCTCTATAATCAAATTGAAATACTTAGGAACACTCAGAAGGTTTCGACTAAGCTAATATTTATGAGTATTTCAGATATAAACATCGAATTTATTGAATTCTAGTTTTAGGGTTCATAGGTATAACTATTTTGGGGGTTTCTGATCTAATTGGATTGATAATCGAATTAAACCTAATAGGAAGTGTCAGAAGGTTGCGATTAAACTAAAGCCTAAGTTAATTTGATTTTATAATAGTGAATTATAAGATCTTGTGTTGAATGTGAGTTCGGTTCAAAACCGAACCTAGTTGGGATCAATTAGAACATTTTGATTAAGTTTGGATCAAATTAGAACCATCATTAGGAATGTATAAGGATCTGGAATCATACACCTATGGTTTTAGATTGAATCGGAATCGAATTCATGATCTATTGGAGTACACATGCTTTGGCTATAATATGGAATGGGAATTTAACTGGAATAGGACTTAAAAGAATTAATTCCTGATGATTTTCGCGATACCCTAGCGGGCTTGACTGGTAAGGAGCGTGTGATTTGAACGGGGGGTCGCGGGTTCGAATCCGGGCAACACCATTTTTGAGTTTTTAAATCAATTTTAGTATTTTTAGCATAACTTTCTCATACGAACTCCGATTAAGTCCGTTCAAGTTGCGTTGGAACCGTAACGAGAATGCGAACGTGTTGAAATGATAAAATTCATATTTTAGTCCGAACACGAAATCGCGTATAATTACGTTTAATTAAATAAAATCAAATGTGATTTTATTTAAATGATTTCAAAAGCACGCGTACTTCCGTATGCCTAATTCTCACACTTTAACACACGTATGTTGATACGTATGTGATTTCAAGCACAAAACGACATTCCGAATAACTGTAGGTTATTGTTTAAATCACAGATTCTTCGTAGAGGATTTCTACGCAAGTTCACACGTGTTTGATCATTCTACTATTATCAAAGGTGCGTACACGGCCCCTTCCTTATTTAAACTGTTTTGGGGGAGAAAACATGTGCAACAAACTGATTTTTAGATACATATCACTTGCATGAGTTATCTGTTTACATTATGTGACAATATATCAACTTGAAAGTCCTTACACACCTCGAACCGTTTAGTTTGCTGTAATGCAAAGCGTGGTAGTTGGAAATAGATCTATTAGGTTTGACAAACCTCACCTGGTAGATGGGATCTACGCAGGTGTTTGACTGACCAAACACATTCTTTTACTATTGTTGTGATAGACAATAGTGGCAAGGCGAAAACATGCTATAGCATGGCAACTAGTCAGCTTCGGTGTCGAACACGTATGTAAATAGTTTATATGACTAGCTATCATGACTGTGCAATTGTGCTTATATTATCTACAAACTTGTTATTCAAACTGCTGTTTTGAACTCTATGATTAATTAAAACCTGTGTTATGCACCAACCTTTGTGTTGACTTGATTTGCATGTTTTCTCAGGACGCTAAGGCGCGCGTAACAGCTGGCATGGACTAGGAAGATAGAGTCTCATGCATATAAACACTTTGAACATTTGAATTTGATTATTTCAGTATTTTGATTTGTAATGTTTTACTTATCAACAGTTTATTGGTTTGGATTTGAAACGCTTCCGCAACTTTTTGTAAACTCTGGTTATTATGTTTGTTTTAAAGACCAACGTATGTTTTTGAAATTCATATAGAGGTCTTCGCTATGTCTAATGATCTGAGATCCTGGTTTGTCACGTTCCCAAACGGTATGATTCCGTTAGTTGAAATTGGGGGTGTGACATATACACACACACACACACACACACACATATATAGGGTATGGTTAAAATGAAAACCACATGTCAATGAGAAAACTGCGAAAACCATTCAAAAATCACGTAAAAAAAAGTATTTTTTTTTGAATTTTTTTTACATGTTTGTAACACTATTGGACACATTTTTATAAAAAAAATCAAAAAAGCGTCGACCAAATATTTTTAAAAAAAATATTTTATAAACCCACGTAAAACCTACGTAACAAAACGTAAATTTTTTTTTTATTTTTACGTTTTGTTACGTAGGTTTTACGTGGGTTTATAAAATATTTTTTTTTTAAATATTTGGTTGGCGCTTTTTTTATTTTTTTTATAAAAATGTGTCCTATAGTGTTACAAACATGTAAAAAAATTTCAAAAAAACGTTCTTTTTACGTGATTTTTGGATGGTTGTCACACCCCTGCGCCGCGTGCGGAATCCACGGCGCGGTGACGTATGAACAGTTGAATCATGCACAAGTATTGAATAAGAACAACCACAATGGATTACTACATTTCATAATGTTTAGACAGTTGTTTAGTTACAGACAATCTATCTACCAAAAGAAAGACAACTACAGATCCAAAATATAGTTTACAAAATAAGACTCCAAACAAGACAATTAAACATTTAGGATTTAGTGTGTTTCTAATCCATCCTAGCATGTTTCTTCATCTTGTTCTATCTTAGTATGGTCTCCTTAGTTGTCTCTGAGAATGTCTTAAACCTGATTACCTGAAACACGTGAAAAGTAACTGTCAACTACAGACGTAGTTGGTGAGAACAATAGGTTTAAACATTTGTAAACATGAGTATATGATATAAGGCATAGGTAAGTTAAAGCATCATAAGATTCACACGGATGAGCTGCAACCCAAACTAACATCAAGTAAGAAAAATGAGTGTAAACAGTCCAATCACTGTTCGCACGAAAGCCAACATATAATATCAAGTCCCAAAACACGTTTGGAGTTAGATAATACATCAGCAGTTTTTGATAACCATATGACACCAGACCTGCAGTTGGCTTTTAAAAGCAAATTTAAAAGCCAACTCCATCCTGGATAAGAAAACAATGACACCAGACCTACAGTTAGCTTTTAAAACAAATTTAAAAGCTAACTCCATCCTGGATAAGAAACAATGTGTCCGCTTTCCCTTGTTGTGATCACCCAGTACTAACGCTAATGAATGTGATACTTGATGCTTTTACAAGTTTGTTTACAACAATTGACACCATGTTCTGAATCTTACTTTAACCGGATGTGTTAATGCCTTATTTGATAACATGAATTGAAAAGCCTGGATTTAATTCCACGAATTAAATCCTTTGTTTTGAATACCATGAAATGAACCACTTGATTTGAATACCATGATGTGAACAACTTGATTTGAATACCATGTTTTGAACAACTTGATTTGAATACCATGTTTTGAACCACTGGATTTGAATACCATGTTGTGAACCACTTGTTTTGAATACCATGATGTGATGACCTTGTGTAATAACAAGGTTTATAACAAAAGAGTTTGTAAAATCCTTTATCTAAAAGTGTTTATCCTTCATAAATACATTTGAGTAAATCAATTACAAAACAGTTTCAAGATCCCTTATAAAACCTTTTTAGTGAAAAGAGTTTAGTAATTGACAAGTAAATTAAAACAGTTGACAATTTCCTTAAACAATTGATGAATCCCTTGGATTCGTAAGATGAACCTGTAATGTTTATGAAATACACATAACTTGTGTAATGAAACAAGATTGAAATAGCGGTTTTGATCACGTGTTCCACCCCAAAACAGTTATAAAACAGTAAAAGAGGGGCTAGAGTTCTCACCTGTCTGCAGTAGACTCTGAACTAAACAGTTAGCAAGTAGCAAACAGGACTTCTAATTGTTTCCTATAACATTGTAATCATACATAAGATATAGGATTTTTAATTGTATAACTTTGATTCATTGATTAACTTGTGTTCTCATGATTTGATTATTGTGAAAACTTGAAAATTATGAATTGAATCACTTGATTGATCATGGGTCCAAGAAACGAATATGAAATGATTCTTTGTGCATAAATCTTATGCATAAATGATAAATGTTCAAGGATTTGATAACCATTGATTAATCATGACTTATGAAAAGATGTTTCAATTGTTTAAGTCTTGTGATTGTGAATTGATCTTCGTAATTATTGTTAAGTTACAAACTTAACCAATTCATGATAAATTCACAATTGTCATAATCGAAGGCTTCACATTGGGCCTTAAGCCCATAATTATAATACTAGGCTTAAATGGAGGTCCATGGGCCTTTTATGATAATAAGGGTCAATTGAATATGATATTGGGCCATGTAGGTTTCCAAACGATATTAGGCCGACTAAAGATTAAAACGAGTCTATATAATCGATTGGGCTTAGTTTAAGTATATGGGCCAAGTTGCTATTGGAGTTGGGCCGTATAACATTGATTTGGGCCTAGCAAAGTGAAGGACTTGGATGTTAAGCCTCGGCCCATCTCCTTGGCAGCGAACCCTTCAATTTAATGGACCAAGGTTCGGCTCTATCAGTCAAGCCTGCAAGGTTCGGCCAGGATGTTCCCATAGGTTCGGTCCCCTTATGACACACAGGTTCATTACATGATTAGCGAACCATACAAGGTTCGTTGCATCCCTTAGGGTTCGTGATTACAAGCAGGTTCATGGAATGCATGAAGGTTCGGACACTAGGGTTCGCTGCATGAAGGCTTCGGCTGGTTTCAGCAACAGTATGCAAAGGTTCGTTTAATCCATGAGGGTTCGTGACCTTAGGATGGTTCGTCGACAGCATGAAGGCTCGTGAGGACCCCTAGGGTTCGGCTGCTAACTCCACGAACCATGCAGGGTTCGCCTTAAGATGTGTGTTCAAAGGAAGGTTCGGCCGTCGAGTTGATCAGGGTTCGGCCGCCGAACCTGTTACCAACATCATCACCATCGTTGAACACCACTTTCCAACCCTCGATCTAAGTCTACCTAGCATCCAGAAATGTTTCTAAGGTCGCGAAAAGGGTTGTGGTTGCCTGTTTCCAGCTAGGAGTCGGTTTTAAACAAATCAATGGCCGAAAACCCTATTTTCCAGATTTTCTTTCGATCGTACCTCGTTTTTGGCTGGACAAATCTGAGAAAATCTTGTACTTTCGTGTAGATAATGTTGAGAGCTTCGCGTGGACACCAAGAACACCGAATTCCGTCGAGTAACGAAAGAGATACGCGCGTTTGAAGTTCGTTTTCTAGAGAGAGAGTGGGTAGACGGAAATTGTAGAGAGAGAATGGGTTGTTGAAGTAATAAATGAGCATTTAAGCCTTGCTCAAGGCTTTTATAGTCCGGGTGGTGTTCGGGTTCGTTTCGGTCGCTCGGTTCGCGTTTCCGGAACGTAACGCGTACTTTACGCGGTTTTAAAATAAAAGAGTTGTTAAACTCATTTAAATGATGAGTTTCAAAATTGTAAAAATATAAAATAATTAATATAATTATTTTTACTCTTCGTGTGTTGTCGGATCGTTAAACATTCACAATTACGTGTATACCCGCAATCGCGTACGTTTTTCGATCGTATTAAAAATTTAAAGATGTTTAATCATAATTATAAGTTCAACATTCGTATCATTATGGATCGTCACCCATAACTATACTCAGTCTCGCTTACGTATTACGATTCTTGTTGAATTAATTGTCATAATATTCGTCTTGACACTACGCACCAACACTATCCTGTTACACCGAACGCAGTATATATATAGGGCTCACTCTCGCTGCCCACTACTGTTTCGATATGACACAATACTGTTCTTGCCTAGTGAACTCGACTGTAAATAAATAATACATACTTGTTAAATGATAAAGATTCTAGCACACAAGCACATAATGACACATGATTCACATTGACTGACTGAACATGGATACACACTGTTCTAACACTGTTCACTACTACATGACTAAATGTACAAATGTTACAGTCTCCCCTAGTTAAGGGAATTTCGTCCCGAAATTAACTAGCTGAAGATACTGTAAAAAGATGAGGGTACTTAAGCTTCATCTGGTCTTCACGTTCCCAGGTGAACTCAACACCGCGTTTGCCCTCCCATCGCACTTTCACGATCGGGATACGGCTGCGTTTAAGTTTCTTGACCCCATGATCCATGATCTCAACTGGACGCTCAATGAATTGCATGTTGTTCTGAATCTGTATGTCTTCCAGTGGAATCTGAACATCATGATCCGCTAAGCATTTCTTAAGATTTGATACATGAAAAGTATCATGAACATTGCTTAGCTCCACTGGAAGTTTGAGTTTGTAGGCTACGGGACCAATCCGTTCCAGGATCTCAAAAGGTCCAACGTACCTTGGTGCAAGTTTCCCTTTCTTCCCGAATCGGACAACGCCTTTCCAGGGAGAAACTTTGAGTAAGACTCGGTCACCAACTTGAAACTCAAGCGGTTTCCGACGTCGATCAGCATAACTCTTTTGCCGATCTCGTGCGGCCTTAAGCCGTGACTGTATGATTGTGATTTTGTCTGATGTTTCCTGAATGAGTTCTGGTCCTACGACCTGTGAGTCACCAATCTCGGTCCAACAGACCGGTGATCGGCACTTGCTACCATATAGAGCTTCGAATGGTGCACATTGAATGCTCGTATGATAGCTATTGTTATATGAAAACTCAATGAGTGGGAGATGAGTGTCCCAACTTCCACCGAAGTCAATGACACAAGAACGAAGCATGTCTTCAAGTGTTTGGATAGTCCTTTCGCTTTGGCCGTCGGTTTGGGGATGATACGCCGTGCTAAGATTAACACGCGTTCCCAAAGCCTTTTGCAATGATTGCCAAAAGCGAGAAGTGAAACGACTATCACGATCAGATATGATTGATGTTGGAGTACCATGACGTGCAATGATTTCGTTGATGTACAATGTGGATAACTTCTCCATCTTGTAATCCTCTCGGATCGGGAGAAAATGAGCAGATTTGGTGAGTCGATCAACGATCACCCAAATCGAATCGTAACCCCGCGGAGTTCTCGGCAACTTTGTTATGAAATCCATGGAAATTTGCTCCCATTTCCATTGAGGAATTTCAGGTTGCTGTAGAAGTCCCGAAGGCTTTTGATGTTCTGCTTTGACCTTTGAACATGTAAGACACTTTCCCACGTACAGTGCTATGTCTTTCTTCATTCCCGGCCACCAGTAAGATGTCCTCAAGTCTTGATACATCTTATCGGCTCCAGGATGAACTGAGTATCGCGACTTATGAGCCTCATCACAGATGAGTGTGCGCAATTCTTCAGACTTTGGAATCCAAATGCGGCCGTTGAGATATAACACCCCATCAGATCGAGGTTCTAGTTTCTTCTCAATGCCACAATCCAAGTCTGTCTTGAGTTGATTGTCTGTTACTACTTGTTGTTGTGCAATACGAATCAAGTCTTTCAAGTTTGGCTGTGTGTTGATCTCCATGGCTCTTACACGAATTGGTTTGACTGGTTCCTTGCGACTAAGAGCATCCGCCACCACATTGGCTTTACCCGGATGGTAACGAATCTCACAGTCGTAATCAGTTAGAAGCTCAACCCAACGTCGTTGTATCATGTTGAGTTCTTTCTGATTGAGAATGTGTTGCAGGCTCTTGTGGTCTGTATAGATGACACATTTAGTACCGTACAGGTAGTGTCTCCAAATCTTCAATGCAAAGACCACAGCCCCTAACTCAAGGTCATGGGTAGTGTAATTCTTCTCATGAACCTTAAGTTGTCTTGAAGCATAAGCAATGACCTTGTCCCGTTGCATAAGTACACAACCGAGACCAAGGTTTGAAGCATCACAGTAGACAATGAAATCATCACTGCCTTCTGGAAGACTAAGAATAGGGGAGTTGCATAACTTCTGTTTAAGAAGTTGAAATGCATCTTCCTGTTTCTGTCCCCATATAAACGCTTGACTTTTCTGAGTCAAAGTGGTAAGCGGCAAGGCTATCTTAGAGAAGTTTGCAATGAATCTTCTGTAATAACCTGCCAAACCCAGAAATGAGCGAATCTCTGTTGGAGTAGATGGGGTAGTCCAGTTCTTAATCGCCTCAATCTTCGCCGGATCTACATGTATCCCATCTTTGTTTATGACATGTCCTAAGAAGTGAACTTCCTTTAGCCAAAATTCACACTTTGAGAATTTAGCATAGAGTTGTTCAGCTCTTAGTAACTCTAAGACTTTCCTCAAATGATCCTCATGTTCTTGTTCTGACTTGGAATAAATCAGTATATCATCAATAAAGACGATAACAAACTGATCCAAGTAAGGCCTGCAGACTCGATTCATCAAGTCCATGAACACTGCGGGTGCATTGGTTAGCCCAAATGGCATAACCACAAACTCATAGTGTCCATATCGAGTCCTAAATGCAGTCTTTGGTATATCCTCATCATTTACTCTTAACTGATGATACCCGGATCGCAAATCAATCTTAGAGAAGCAAGTTGCTCCCTGTAATTGATCAAACAGATCATCGATCCTGGGCAGAGGATATCTATTCTTGATTGTCAACTTGTTCAGCTCACGATAGTCTATGCACATACGAAATGAACCGTCTTTCTTTTTGACAAAGAGAACCGGAGCTCCCCATGGAGAGAAACTCGGTCTTATGAAACCTTTGTCTAAAAGTTCTTGAAGCTGACTAGACAGTTCTTGCATCTCCGACGGTGCTAATCGATATGGTGACTTCGCCACTGGATTTGCTCCAGGGATGAGATCAATTCTAAACTCCACTTGTCGGACTGGTGGTAGTCCAGGCAAGTCTTCTGGAAATACGTCTGGATAATCTCTAATAACTGGAACATCTCCAACTGCTTTCTTTTCAGGTTTCTTTTCCACTACATGAGCTAGGAAAGCGTAATATTTCTTCTTCAAATACTTCCTCGCCTTGATGCACGATACAATCTTCAATCCGCGGCATGGTTTCTCGCCGTAGACTATCATCGTTTCGCCGGACGGTAAGGGGATTCGGATAAGTTTCTCAGAGCACACGATTTCAGCATTGTTTTTGGACAACCAATCCATTCCTACTACAACTTCGAAGCTTCCGAGAGTCATAGGAATGAGATCGATGGAAAAGAGATGGTCATTTAATCTTAGCTCACAAGCATGAATTATGGAATCTACAACTATGGTCTTACCATTTGCTACTTCTACAGTATAAAGAGCAGTAAGTGTAGATAGTTGCATATTAAGCAAAGAAGCAGTATGAGCAGAGATAAAGCTTTTATCAGCACCAGTATCGAATATGATAGAAACATAGTGATCATTGATAAGAAATGTACCCATGATAACTGCTGGATCCTCACGTGCTTCAGCAGTCCCCATGACAAAAGCACGAGCGGCAGCAGTATTGTTGTTGAGTTTTGGACACTGATTTCTGAAGTGTCCCTCTGCTCCACAATTATAACAGGCTCTTCCACCTGTAGCAGTAGTGGTAGCAGTTGTTGTAGCAGCAAGATGAGCAGATCGGCATGTAGCCGCCAAGTGTCCCATACGCCCACATTTGAGACACTTTCTGCATGGAATGTTGGGTAGATGATGATACTGGCATTTGGTGCAAAGTGGAAGCGGGCCAGTGTAAGGCTTTCTGACATTAGCAGGTTGTGGCATAGCAGTAAGGGGTGTAGCATGAGTAGGTGCAGCCGCAGTCAATGCTGCAAAGTTCTTGATTGTCTTTTGCTTCTTCTTCTTGGGATGATGCTGTTCAGCCTTCTTGCCTTCTTCAATCTGTGCTCTCTTGAATCCCTTTCGGGTGAGCACTCCAGACTTCACATATTCTTCAGTGAGTGAAGCACCAAGTTGAATTGCTGCTTCCAAAGTAGTAGGATTATTACCCATGACAGTCCCTCTAACAACCAGAGGTAAGCCTTCAATATATTTCTCTATCCTGCGGGATAGAGGAGTAACCAAATGAGGTACCAGAATGCACAACTCATGGAATCGAGTTGTATACTTGGCATTTTCACCACTGTCTTGCACCAGATTCCACATCTCTACCTCGAGTTTCTTCAGTTCATGACGTGGACAAAACTTTTCCACGAGTAAGTTCTTGAAACCGTCCCACGGTAAAGCTAATGCAACTTCACGTCCCCTGGTGTTCTTCTCAGAATTCCACCAGGTGAGTGCGCCCTTATGAAAAGCGCTTGAGGCCATCTTGACCTTCAGATTTTCAGGGCATCCAGTGAAGTCGAGAATGTCTTCGATGCTCTCCAACCATTGCAGTAGGCCGGTAGCTCCTTCAGTACCAGAGTACTTAGGAGGCTTAGCATCATTGAACTGCTTGAAAGTGAAGTTAGCAGTTCCAGTAGTTGTAGCATTTGAGTTATGTGCTGAATCACTAGTACTTCCCCGAAGATTCTGGGTAATATCAGTGACCATACCAGGGATTACTTCCCTCATATGAACAGCAATAGCTCGAGCAATCTTGTTGATTTCATCGTCGTTGCCACTTGTTGAACCCCCTCCGTTAGGATCACGTCGGGGAGGCATTCTACGAATAGAAGCCACAAGTGGGTCAGTAATGAGGAAGGATACAATTGAATTTTCATGATAAGGTCAGTAATATATCCATACTACTAGTATTATCATTCAATTGTATTATGATCTAGTACACGTATAAGTTATCAACTTATTTGCATACTTATCATGTGAATATGTACGATGTCCCATGATCTCTCCACCAAACCTACACACTGACACTTTCCCGATATACCGAAAATAGTTTATATATAGGGCTCACTCTCGCTGCCCACCACCGTTTCGATATACCACGATCATGCCCTTGCTAGCATTTGGCAACACGTTTGTACTGATTTCCAAGTGTGTTCCATTGATTAAGAATCCCATGATCTTTGATCAACTTGAACTATGATTGATTCCATGATTGAACTATGACTATGTTATGCGTGCACCTACTAACTGTTGTTAACATGTAGAACTAAATCATACGTGTGTTCTACACTTTCCTGTTAACTTATGTCAGTAAGTACTAATGATGTAATCACTTAAGAATTTCACTTAAGGTTTACATTGAAAATGTTCACAACTTGATTGATTCACCATAATGTTTGGTTCATCCAAGTTTGAATTGCACTATGATCTGATTCACCAATGATTGTTTCCCAAATGATTGTATCCCATGTGTTTGACTAATGATCCATGTGTCCAGTTGATCCCGAATCCTCACTCCAAATACAAACGCCGGATTCCCCCTAACATACTGAAATAAGCTTATATATAGGGTAAGCTCTCACCGACCCACCACTTACCTCAACACGTCAGCGTTAATCCGTCGTCTATATTTGGGGCTAAGATTCCAACTGTTGATTGATTATGATTGTTTCATGATTGCCTCTTGTTTTGTGACTATGATAATGATTATGTAAACCATGGTTCTTAATTTACTTAGAAATTAAAACCTTAGGTTTCAGCATGTGTGTCCTAGGTTAATTAACCTAGGTTCTCAATACCTACAGTATCGAGTATAATGATCTCTTGTGAGAACTTCAACTAAAGAATACTGTTACACAGATTCTAAGTTATAAAGTTCCTATGATAATGAACACCTGATAATGATAACAATGACAAGGATTTCAAATCAAGACTCTAAATTAATAGATCTTGACATTTGAATTCCTATAATGAATATGACAAGGATTTCAAATCAAGACTCTAAATTAATAGATCTTGACATTTGAATTCCTATAATGAATATGACAAGGACTTTAGATCAAAGATATCAATCTTTGCCTCTAAATCCTATAATGAATATGACAAGAAATTCATATCAAAGATACTGAAAATACAGATCTTTGCCTCCGAATTTCTATAATGATCTCTGTGTGAGAATTTCAGATCAAGGATACTAAGAATACAGATCCTTGCCTCTGAAATCCTTGAATGCATATGTGTGAGAATTTAATCCGGTTTCCAAAATTATAGAATTCCGGTTCAAATTCTTTGACTCGATGTCTAATCTTAGAAAAATGTCCCTAAGATCTTTCAAGCTTATTGTAGACTTAATGCTCACTTAAGTTACTTAGATCCTAAGTATCCTCAAGCCTATAGCACTTAGTCCTATTGGGTAGCTTAGGTTATAGTCTAGGTCATTAAACATTGGGTTTTTCCTAGTTCTCTACAACCTTGGCTCTGATACCAACCTGTCACACCCCTGCGCCGCGTGCGGAATCCACGGCGCGGTGACGTATGAACAGTTGAATCATGCACAAGTATTGAATAAGAACAACCACAATGGATTACTACATTTCATAATGTTTAGACAGTTGTTTAGTTACAGACAATCTATCTACCAAAAGAAAGACAACTACAGATCCAAAATATAGTTTACAAAATAAGACTCCAAACAAGACAATTAAACATTTAGGATTTAGTGTGTTTCTAATCCATCCTAGCATGTTTCTTCATCTTGTTCTATCTTAGTATGGTCTCCTTAGTTGTCTCTGAGAATGTCTTAAACCTGATTACCTGAAACACGTGAAAAGTAACTGTCAACTACAGACGTAGTTGGTGAGAACAATAGGTTTAAACATTTGTAAACATGAGTATATGATATAAGGCATAGGTAAGTTAAAGCATCATAAGATTCACACGGATGAGCTGCAACCCAAACTAACATCAAGTAAGAAAAATGAGTGTAAACAGTCCAATCACTGTTCGCACGAAAGCCAACATATAATATCAAGTCCCAAAACACGTTTGGAGTTAGATAATACATCAGCAGTTTTTGATAACCATATGACACCAGACCTGCAGTTGGCTTTTAAAAGCAAATTTAAAAGCCAACTCCATCCTGGATAAGAAAACAATGACACCAGACCTACAGTTAGCTTTTAAAACAAATTTAAAAGCTAACTCCATCCTGGATAAGAAACAATGTGTCCGCTTTCCCTTGTTGTGATCACCCAGTACTAACGCTAATGAATGTGATACTTGATGCTTTTACAAGTTTGTTTACAACAATTGACACCATGTTCTGAATCTTACTTTAACCGGATGTGTTAATGCCTTATTTGATAACATGAATTGAAAAGCCTGGATTTAATTCCACGAATTAAATCCTTTGTTTTGAATACCATGAAATGAACCACTTGATTTGAATACCATGATGTGAACAACTTGATTTGAATACCATGTTTTGAACAACTTGATTTGAATACCATGTTTTGAACCACTGGATTTGAATACCATGTTGTGAACCACTTGTTTTGAATACCATGATGTGATGACCTTGTGTAATAACAAGGTTTATAACAAAAGAGTTTGTAAAATCCTTTATCTAAAAGTGTTTATCCTTCATAAATACATTTGAGTAAATCAATTACAAAACAGTTTCAAGATCCCTTATAAAACCTTTTTAGTGAAAAGAGTTTAGTAATTGACAAGTAAATTAAAACAGTTGACAATTTCCTTAAACAATTGATGAATCCCTTGGATTCGTAAGATGAACCTGTAATGTTTATGAAATACACATAACTTGTGTAATGAAACAAGATTGAAATAGCGGTTTTGATCACGTGTTCCACCCCAAAACAATTATAAAACAGTAAAAGAGGGGCTAGAGTTCTCACCTGTCTGCAGTAGACTCTGAACTAAACAGTTAGCAAGTAGCAAACAGGACTTCTAATTGTTTCCTATAACATTGTAATCATACATAAGATATAGGATTTTTAATTGTATAACTTTGATTCATTGATTAACTTGTGTTCTCATGATTTGATTATTGTGAAAACTTGAAAATTATGAATTGAATCACTTGATTGATCATGGGTCCAAGAAACGAATATGAAATGATTCTTTGTGCATAAATCTTATGCATAAATGATAAATGTTCAAGGATTTGATAACCATTGATTAATCATGACTTATGAAAAGATGTTTCAATTGTTTAAGTCTTGTGATTGTGAATTGATCTTCGTAATTATTGTTAAGTTACAAACTTAACCAATTCATGATAAATTCACAATTGTCATAATCGAAGGCTTCACATTGGGCCTTAAGCCCATAATTATAATACTAGGCTTAAATGGAGGTCCATGGGCCTTTTATGATAATAAGGGTCAATTGAATATGATATTGGGCCATGTAGGTTTCCAAACGATATTAGGCCGACTAAAGATTAAAACGAGTCTATATAATCGATTGGGCTTAGTTTAAGTATATGGGCCAAGTTGCTATTGGAGTTGGGCCGTATAACATTGATTTGGGCCTAGCAAAGTGAAGGACTTGGATGTTAAGCCTCGGCCCATCTCCTTGGCAGCGAACCCTTCAATTTAATGGACCAAGGTTCGGCTCTATCAGTCAAGCCTGCAAGGTTCGGCCAGGATGTTCCCATAGGTTCGGTCCCCTTATGACACACAGGTTCATTACATGATTAGCGAACCATACAAGGTTCGTTGCATCCCTTAGGGTTCGTGATTACAAGCAGGTTCATGGAATGCATGAAGGTTCGGACACTAGGGTTCGCTGCATGAAGGCTTCGGCTGGTTTCAGCAACAGTATGCAAAGGTTCGTTTAATCCATGAGGGTTCGTGACCTTAGGATGGTTCGTCGACAGCATGAAGGCTCGTGAGGACCCCTAGGGTTCGGCTGCTAACTCCACGAACCATGCAGGGTTCGCCTTATGATGTGTGTTCAAAGGAAGGTTCGGCCGTCGAGTTGATCAGGGTTCGGCCGCCGAACCTGTTACCAACATCATCACCATCGTTGAACACCACTTTCCAACCCTCGATCTAAGTCTACCTAGCATCCAGAAATGTTTCTAAGGTCGCGAAAAGGGTTGTGGTTGCCTGTTTCCAGCTAGGAGTCGGTTTTAAACAAATCAATGGCCGAAAACCCTATTTTCCAGATTTTCTTTCGATCGTACCTCGTTTATGGCTGGACAAATCTGAGAAAATCTTGTACTTTCGTGT
Organism: Mikania micrantha; assembly: GCA_009363875.1. NCBI lineage: Eukaryota > Viridiplantae > Streptophyta > Magnoliopsida > Asterales > Asteraceae > Mikania > Mikania micrantha. The sequence goes on from CM018695.1 coordinate 29,089,276, forward strand.
AGATAATGTTGAGAGCTTCGCGTGGACACCAAGAACACCGAATTCCGTCGAGTAACGAAAGAGATACGCGCGTTTGAAGTTCGTTTTCTAGAGAGAGAGTGGGTAGACGGAAATTGTAGAGAGAGAATGGGTTGTTGAAGTAATAAATGAGCATTTAAGCCTTGCTCAAGGCTTTTATAGTCCGGGTGGTGTTCGGGTTCGTTTCGGTCGCTCGGTTCGCGTTTCCGGAACGTAACGCGTACTTTACGCGGTTTTAAAATAAAAGAGTTGTTAAACTCATTTAAATGATGAGTTTCAAAATTGTAAAAATATAAAATAATTAATATAATTATTTTTACTCTTCGTGTGTTGTCGGATCGTTAAACATTCACAATTACGTGTATACCCGCAATCGCGTACGTTTTTCGATCGTATTAAAAATTTAAAGATGTTTAATCATAATTATAAGTTCAACATTCGTATCATTATGGATCGTCACCCATAACTATACTCAGTCTCGCTTACGTATTACGATTCTTGTTGAATTAATTGTCATAATATTCGTCTTGACACTACGCACCAACACTATCCTGTTACACCGAACGCAGTATATATATAGGGCTCACTCTCGCTGCCCACCACTGTTTCGATATAACACAATACTGTTCTTGCCTAGTGAACTCGACTGTAAATAAATAATTCATACTTGTTAAATGATAAAGATTCTAGCACACAAGCACATAATGACACATGATTCACATTGACTGACTGAACATGGATACACACTGTTCACTACTACATGACTAAATGTACAAATGTTACAATGGTTTTCGCGGTTTTCTCATTGAGATGTTGTTTTCATTTTATCTTTTCCCTATATATATATATATATATATATATATAACTGTATTTAAAAATATTTATATATAAATGCTACTTAATAGATACTTAATACAAGAAAGAAAATTTTTATATTTATAATTTTAAACTAAAAATAAACATATAAATTAATTAATATGTAAAGCATGTGTGATGTACAACTAATATCTCTAACAACAATTAGGATAATGATGTATATCCATAGTAGGATGAAACATTCAAATATATTTCTTCGTTTTTATAAAACTATATAATTATCTTTTTCGTTGCATTTATCAAACAAGGTGATAACTAACTACTATTATATATATATATATATATATATATATATATATATATATTAGTGTTCAAATAATAACTCACTCTTAAAGCAATAATCCAGATAACTTTGCCAAAATGAAGCCAAATTTTAGATTTTTTTTTGAACATCATTGTAACATATTTAGAACACTATGTTCTTTTATAAGTTTGTGAAAATTCATCACCGTTTAAGAGATATTGTCGTTGTAACGTTTTGATTTACAGTACTGTAACTGTTTTAGGCTCAAAACTTACAACGATGTAAACTCTAAAAACGGTGATAAATTTTCGCAAACTAATAAAAGAACATAGTGTTCTAAATGTGTTACAATGATGTTAAAAAAAATCCAAGATTTGGCTTAATCTTGGCAAAGTTACCTGGATTATTGCTTTAAGAGTGGATTATTATTTGATCCAAATCCTATATATATATATATAACTTCAAAGATTTAAGTTTCGTGAATCAATATTTTAAATTAAAACATATAAGAAAACACACTCTTATTTATCGAATATGTATCGATTTTCAGTTCTCAAAAATAAAATCGAACCCAAGATCACATACTCTTTTTCTGTTTTGAGTCAAGAGACTTCATAAAAATTCTTGCATGCATGTCAAAGTACAGGAAAGTATGAAATAAACAATTGTTCATATATTACAAACGTCATAAATTGTTAGATGATTATTGAACATTATTGTACGTGTTATATGTGTGTTTGTGTATTATGGAGTACATTGCAATTTTAATTCTTTATGTTTACACAAAATTGTATAAGACATGCAGTCCTTTATGTTTTAAAATGTAAAAATCGGTACTTTAAGTTTTCAAATCTTGCAAACTCGGTCCTTTCTGTTAATGTCGTTAAGTACTAACAGAATAAACGACCATATCTGAAAATTTATGTAAACATAAAGGACCAAAAGTGAAAATTAATCAATTACTTATATGATTTTTTTTTTTTTACATTTATGCCTCTATACTGTTAGTACTTAACGGCGTTAACGGAGAAAGAACCGAGTTTGCAACATTTAAAAACTTAAAGTATTGTTTTCGACATTTTGAAACATAAAGGATTATCTCTGAAATTTTGCGTAAATAGAAAGGACCAAAAGTGCAATTTACTCTATATTATGTTAATTTCTATATATGTGTGCTCAATGTTGATTTCATGTAAAACTTCCATAGATGCAAGAACAACTCAAGAAACAACGTTTGAAAAACCAAGTTACATGACTCAAAACAGAAAACGTATATGTTTTCTTAGTACAGTTAGAGCAATAATGAGTGCTGTGGCTTGCTTTCCATCAAAGAATGAAAGGTTTAGATCTGTATTTATCATCACCAAGGGGTTGATGTACGTGAATTACAATCAGGCCGGCTCAACTAATTTGGGGGCCCTAGGCGACGTTACAATTTGGGGCACTTCATCCCTTTGAGATCTTACATTCTTTCTCTACATCTATTTGATTCATTTGTTCCCTTGTAAGCTTAAGCGACCCTTTATTAGAGGTATTTGTGGTTCGGTTTTTAGGTGAAACCGTAAATAACAGTTTATGATTAACTTAAACCATAACCTAACATTTAAAAACAAAAACAAACCAAACTGTTATTAACGGTTTGGTTTCGATTTATTTTTAATGTTTGAGCTTTTTGGGTTTTGGCTTTCTGGTTTGGCCATTTTAAGCCCGTTGAAAATTAAAACCAAATCAAACCTTACAATTTTACGGTATGAGACGAGCTAATCACATTGCAATCTCAAATTTAAATTTTTTTTATTGAATAACACCTAAATCATCAGCCCTATACTTACATATATACATAATACATACATAGATACACATATATGTATGTATGCATGCATAAACATGCACGGTCCGGTCTGATTTTTAGAGAAAATCATAAACCAAACCATTCACTACAGTTTCATACTTTTGAAACTGATCGATCAAATGTTTGGGAAAAAGTTCGACCGCGAAACCGAACCATTTGGGGCCCCAAACAATATGGGGCCCTAGGCCATTGCCTAGTTTTTTTTATTGAAGAGAGCCGGCTCTGATTACAATTCTATTATTACAATTCAGATAAATACAAAATTAAAAAAAAAAATATTACAAGAAATATAAAGTGTTAAAATTTAAATTATAAGAAAGAAGTAATAGTATAAGATGAAACGACAGAAATGAAATTGTAGATTATAAATGAGTTTAGTGGCTGAGGATTTCTGTTCAATAAAGGTACCCTAAAACAGATTTTGAGCCACCCAGGTTGTAACAACTGTCAAAATTCAATAATAAATTGCTGCTTATTTGAACTAAATGGGCTAGACCCGGTTAAGCCCAATGAGGCACAATAACCTTATTCATAAAGATAAACCGAATTAACTTACATATCTTGTTTACGAATTGTTATGTAATTACTTGAGATTTTCGAAAGAAAACGAACAAGTTATATTAATGTTCGATGATTGGATAATATTCCAAACTCGATAATTAAGTTCTCAAAAATAAATAATATTTATGTTATTATTTTTATTAAAATCCAATTGAGCAGACGGTAAAACGAGGTGACAGTTAATCCGACAAAGTTAAACTATTAAATTTGCCTGTTTGTCATTAATTCGTGTTCGGCGAAAAAAATATTACGAGATGGTTCGTGTTATTCGTAACATGTTTCAATCACCAAATAATTATGGTGGTGATAAGTGACTCGAACGGGTTGATTATGCGAGATATATACTGTTTATACGCGATACAGACTGACTTAGGGTGTTCTCACCCACCCCAAACACTAACAATAAAAAAAGAATTTGATCCCTTTGATCCCATTTTATTTCCAGCCATCATCTACACACACTTGTGTATGTGTTGGAGGGGGAAGCCAAGAAAGAAAGAAACAAGAGCACCGGCTCTTGCTGGCTCATCTCCCGTGAAAGCTGCTTCTCCGGTGAGCCTCACCCAAACTCCAGCCGCCTCCTCAGCCCTCACCTTACCCTTTTCTCCATTCAACATACCACTGCTGTGACACACACACCCACACACACACCGGTGTGTGTCTTGAACGTAAGAAAAGTAGGAGCAGTCGCTGCTCCGGCCAGCTCTCCTTGGACGCCATCCACCGGTTAACTCGACGCACATCACCTCACAAGGCAACAACGGTGGTGAGTTTGTTCGATGGTGTTGCATACAGATCGATTAAGAAGAAAGAGTACCACCACATGTGGTGGTGGTGGTTGTGGCTGCAGATTACACGAACTGGACCTGGGTAAAACACCGAGAGTTGTAAATCCTTAACCGGTGGTGGATGGTTGGACTCCTGGTGGCTGACTTGGTTTAGGCCTAATCGGTTACGAAGAATGGAAGCTGCTCGTTCACACCGGGCCACCTCAACACTTCACAACGGCGGTCTTTAAGAGCTGTGCGGTTCTGGCAGACGTAGGTGAGAACCGAACATTCAAAACTATTAATCGTGGTGTTTTGAGTAAGGTTCGGGTCCAAAAACTGGTTTCTAATTACCCACCATGGTTATACACTTAAATCCCACTCGTTTGCTCAGATCTATAAACATGAGCTGATTATTATTGACACTTGTGATGTTGATCGGTGATGTGATGATTGTAACAGGTCACAAAAATGAACCGGGTGTTGTCTGGGTCGTTTTTGACACTCCCGATCTTGAAGTCAACAAAAGTCAAACCCCGGTCAATAGCATGTTCAACGTGCCCGGAAACGATCTTGAAGCATCCCAAATCGGGATTCCGGTTCCCAAAATGAGCTCGCGTATGCGAACCAACCCGGTAGGTATATCCGCACACTAATCAATATCATACAAATCTTAACTCGTGCATTAATATTTTAGATTTCCGTAAACCGAAACAGAAACAAGAAAATAGATATATATTTGTTAAGAAAAAGAAAAATACATATTGTATAATATGATATGGTTCGCTAAAAATACGATCATATTATTAATGATAGCCGCGTTAAATAAACGGATCGAGTGTATAGTGATATCAAGAGATTTGAGACGAATATGCTAATTACTAAACGAAATTCATCTAATTGTTTGATTTGATACACTTAAGTATTTGAGTATTGGATATATAAACAACTATCCAACATTGATAAAAGAAATTCGATTGACAACTGTAAACCATAAATGTAAACGTAACTTATCGTGTAGTTGATAACGCTTGAGTCAGAAACTTTATGGTTAACGAATATCAGCTTAAAAGTGTTGTATTGGAGTTTTATAAAATCAGATTATTTAAAATGAAATGTAATAAACATTTTATAAACTAGTAATCAACAAAAAGATAAGGATTTCCTATATATATATATATATATATATATATATATATATATATATATATATATATATAGGGAATGGTTCCTTTGTTAACCCTTCCTTATTGTGATAACCGCATAACCTTGGCATTTTTTCCGTTTTTTGCCCGAATCTTTGTTTTTTTTCATGGTCTTTATTATACATAAATAGGGGGGTTTCTTTTTTGTGCTAATTCATCACCGTTTAGAAATTATTTACAAGTGTAAGTAACTATAAGTACTTACACTTACTTACATCAGATATGTGATGTAAGTAAGTGTAAGTACTTATACTTACTTACACTTGTAAACAATTTCTAAACGGTGATGAATTAGAAAAAAACACAAAAAAGAAACCCCCTATTTATGTATAATAAAAACCATGAAAAAAAAACAAAGATTCGGGCAAAAAACGCAAAAAAAAGTGCTAGGGTTATGCGGTTATCGCAATAAGGAAGGGTTAACATTTGATCCTTCCCCTATATATATATACACATATATTAAACATCTATAAATCTCAACATATCTATGTAAATACAAATATGAAAGCGTTATATATTTAAAAGTGTCCATTATGTGCAACTTGAAAGGTTTTATTATATTAAAACTCAAATATTAGCAATTGTCATGTTTGATTATCGGGACGATCATTTTATATAAAACTAAGGGTTAAACGCTTTGAAATATACGATATGTAACTATGTAAACAAATGAGTTCAAGTACATTTGATAAAATGGGATTTCATACAATATATGCTTATATTGATAAATCGATCTTAAAAACCGATATTTGGATCTAATGACTACTATTTCAACAAAATAGTTTAAGTGTATTTCACACACACACATATATATATATATATATATATAAATTTTAGGGTACAACAAACCTTATTACAATGGATTATACGTATACCTGTTAGATCATTTTAAATATCTTTATTACAAATATGAACTAGATATTCGACAAAGTCATATAATAACAAGAATTATCTAGTTTTGATAATAAATATTATATATGCACATTTAAGCTTATCAATTACAAACACATTCGATTAAATAAATTATCGAGTATTAAAGGGGTAAACATTATTAACCCGAAGGTAACACCTGTAAACAAAAAGTCTTCGGTTAATCAAATTTAAAATATGTGAGGACGCGTTAGAGCACATGCGACCGTTGTATCAACTTGGCGCATAAAACAAGATTGTAGGTATTGATAATTGATATTGTCGCACCCCGGCCTTCCCGGCCTGTCCGAGGGCGCGACGTGTGGCTGTCAGGATCGCAGTCTTCGGTCATACAGTTACGAGACCTACATGTCTGGTTGCATACGTACATCCAATAACTTGGATAAAATAGTTTTATAAAATCAGAGTTGCGGAAGTAAAATTTTAAGTTGTCAAAACAACGTTGTAAACATAAGTTGCGGAAGCTTAAATTAAAACAGTTTTCAAACAATAAAGAGTAATAGTGCGGAAGTGGTTTAAGTAATTATCATTACATAACAAGTCAATTGTTTAAATGTTCTCAAATGACCTAAGACACTAAACTGATGCATGGACTCCATCCTAGCATCCTAGTCCTCGTGCGCGTGCCTTATTTACCTGAGAAAACATGCGAGTAAAAAAGGGTCAACACAATGGTTGGTGAGAGCACAGGTTTTTCCTAAGCAGTAAACATCAAAATGTTTAAAGTAAATGTTGCTGGATTACATATCATTACAATGCAGTATCGATTGATAGCTAGTCAATATAGTTATATTATATGAGGGTTCGTACCGAAGCTGACAGCTGTGCCACCTGCCATGTCCATCACAAGACAATGGCAAAGTGTATTGGTCAATATTGCACCCATTCTGACCTCCAGTCGGGTTGGCCTCCCAGGCACGATGGGTGGGGCTTGTCAGGCCCAAATAGTGCTATCCAAGATTACCACGCTAGGCGCTTCGCGCTACTAACGGTTCGAGGTGTGTTTGCGAGGACTTTGAGTTTGTGATGTGTGCCACACTTATACATATAGTGATAAAGCATGTCCATAAGTAATCAAAATAAGTTGTTGTCTCAAACACAATTTATCATGCAATGTTTTCTCCTCCAAAGGTAGAAAAGATAAAAAGTGGCCGTGAACTCACCTAATAGAGCAGTTCCGGTATGTATGTGTTCGCAACTTGCGAATGCTAGCACCTGCTAGTTTGCCCCTATACCATATAGGTGCGAGTATGTGTTTTGTGGTGTGTTGTATCCCATACAACTCCAAGTGTCGATGTGCTCAACCGAGTGTGTGAGTGTGTTTACTTGTGTTGACTCGACGAATCGTTGGTGACACATTTTATGTGTTTAGTCATAAATGTAAGTACGACATCAACATGTATCCTATGACTCTAATCATGGTGTTTTCACATAAGTCATGTTTTGATAATCGTAAGATTTCAGTTTCGAGAAACTTTCTATATTTAGAAAGTTTCTATGTTTGGAAAGTATAGTTATGAAATCCCATTTCATAAAGCTCACAACTCTAGTATGTTTGTAAAAAACACGTTTTAACACTTAAAACATATCATTTACACATAAATCACCGTTCATGGCCTTTTGCCCAAATAAAGTTTCCTTATTTGGAAAGTATCCGTTTAAATGTCCGTTTTCAAAAATCAAAGTTTCCAATATGCTTAGAAATCACTTCTAAATATATCTCAAGGATCACAAATCACCAAAATACGTTAAAACATCAAAACCCCTCTTTTGATTTACAAAAGTTTCCATTTTTAGTGACTTTTTCATAAAACCATATTTTCACAAAATCGAATACCCAAATGTGTTTCTAAACACTTCAATATGCATTTGACAACATCTAGACATGTCTAACATGTCTAGATCATTACAAATTACCAACATGCAACTAAAAAGCTTCCTAATATATTAAGTTGCATAATATCATCATCAAATCAACAAAACCCAATCCTAGATGATTTCTATCATCAATCGTATTCAAAATATATCAATAAACACTCTAGACCCACTGAAAATTCGTGCATGTGAGCGGATTAGAGTTGCATGTGATAAAATACACTTGCATGTAGGTTTTTAGCCCTTGCATATGTGATCTAACTATGGATAAGTCATAAGAACTACCTTAGAAACTCTTAGTAGCTTGGATTCCACTGAGATTGAGCTGGAAACTTCCTAAATACAGCTGGTATGGTCCTCAACTCCAAGGATGATGATGGTAGATGGCTTCTCTAAGCTTTCTTCTTGCTCCAATAACTTCCCAAGCTTCAAAGCTTCAAAAGTGGAGTTTTTCTGGTGGAATGGTGGTGATACAGAGGTGTTGGCTCGAGAATGGAGTGCTCTGGCCGAAGAAATAGGATAGAAATGATGAAAAATGGGATAGGTTGAGTGTTAAGGTGGTTTTGGCATCTGTGCCTTCCAGGCATATCGCCTAGCGTGCCCATACGAGGGCGTAGTGCCTGGATTAAAAATAATCCAAACGGCATCTGGTTGATCCGCGCGCATCGCCCCGAGTGGAAGTAGCACTCCGGGCGTACCGCCTAGTGCTTGGCGTATCCCTTAGGTCCAAACATTGGTCCTAAGCGTACCGCCTGGCTTGCAAAATGAGCCCAATTGGCCCAATTTTGGTGTTTAATCTCGTTTTTCTCGTATTTCTAGTTTACGATCATCGTTTTGAGACTAATGGACGTTTTTTTTAACTTATTCTAGGTTCCCATAGGGCTTAATTATTGTCAAATTCATTTATTGTTCGTTTTATTCACCAACGTTCGTGAGACTCGTGTGTGTTTCGATAATTCCTCGAATTATCGGTGATAGTTTGTGTTTGTGTTTTACGAAAGGTCTGCATGCATGATTATGTAAAGACGTGATAGGACCGGCGATTTCACTTTGGACGGAAGGTTAGGGTTTGCACACACGACGAACATGAAGATGATGAACAAAATCAGGTGATATATTGATAGAATCGAATGATTACATGACTTAATCTACATCATAAAAAAACATAGTGTTGCAGGGGAGAGAACGAGCATGATCTTTGTCACACCCCTGCGCCGCGTGCGGAATCCACGGCGCGGTGACGTATGAACAGTTGAATCATGCACAAGTATTGAATAAGAACAACCACAATGGATTAATAGGTTTCATAATGTTTAGACAATTGTTAATTACAGACAATCTATCTACCAAACGAAAGACAACTACAGACCCAAAATATAATTACAAAAATAAGACTTCAAGCAAGACAATTAAACAATTAGGATTTTAGTGTGTTTCTAATCCATCCTAGCATGTTTCTTCATCTTGTTATATCTTAGTATGGTCTCCTTAGTTGTCCCTGAAAAAGTCTTAAACCTGATTACCTGAAACACGTGAAAAGTAACTGTCAACTACAGAAGTAGTTGGTGAGAACAATAGGTTTAACATATATAAACATGATTTTGTAATATAAGGCATAGGTATATTAAAGCAACAAATGAATTACATGGATGGGTTGCAACCCAAACTAACATCAGGTATGTCAAACGAGTGTAAACAGTCCAAAGACTGTTTGCACAAAAACCAACATATAATCAAGTCCCAAACTACGTTTGGAGTCAGAAAATTTGTCAGCAACAATGATAACCATACGTAACCGAAATCTGCAGTTAGTTTATAAAACAAATTTAAAATCTAACTGCAGCAATCGGTCTGCCCAAATGTGTCCGCTTTCCCTTGTTGTGATCACCCAGTACTAACGCTAATGAATATGAAACCTGATGTGTTTATAAGTTTGTTCACAACGATGGACACCATGCTTTTGAACGTTGCTTTAAACTAGCGTGTTAATGCCTTATTTGATAACATGATTTAAAACCTTGTTTGAGTACCATGAAATCCATTGTTTGAATACCAGGTTGTGAATCCTTTGATTGAGTACATAAGATAGCATCCTTGCATAACAACAAGGTTTATAAAAGATTAATTTCGAAAACACGAGTTTAGAGTAAAAGATTTTATAAATTCCTTTAAAAACAATTGAGAAATCCCTTGGATTTCTAAAGTAAACCTGTAATGTTTGCCAAGTAACAGTAATATGTATCATGAAATATGATTGAAGTAAGAGCATTTGATCACGTGTTCCACCCCAAAACAGTTGTAAAAACAGTAAAAAGAGGGGCTAATGTTCTCACCTGTCTGCAGTAGACTCTGAACAATAACAAGTAGCAAATAGCAAACAGGACTTCTAACTGGTTCCTATATCATTGTAATCATACATAAGATATAAGATTTATAATTGTATAGACTTTGATTCATTGATTGATTTGTGTTCTCTTGAACCTGATTTACACTTGAATACTTGTTCTCATGTTTGAAAATGTTGTGTGAACTTGAAAGTCATGATTGTGTTACTTGCTTGATCATGGATCCATGAAAAGGATGTGTGATGTTCTTTTATGCACAATCTTGTTTGTACAACATCACATGTGTTTAAGAGTTTGATAAACCATTGATTAACATGTATTTCAGAAATAAATGTTGAATTGTTAAGCCTTTGGAATTATGAATTGATCTCATGATTTATGTTAAGTTACAACTTAACCTATTCATGCTCAATTCACAAGTATCATAAGTCGAGGGCCACACAATTGGGCCTTAAGCCCATGAAACCATGAGGATTTAACCAAAGGCCATGGGCCACTTGAATGTGGTATTGGGCCGACAATATGTATATGGGCCATGTAGTGTACTAATGATAAGATTGGGCCAATTAGAATCATAATGGACCGAATGGCATCTAATTGGGCCAAGAGTTCTATTGGGCTTGATCTAACGTGGCCAAAGTTAATTAATCACTTGGGTCAATTAGGATCAAAATGGGCCGACCTAACTTCCTTGGCTCGGTTTAACCTATGGGGCCGGTTACTAGTGAAGTTAGGCCGTATGAAAACTGAATTGGGCCGAGAGGTTATGGGCTGCCAATCCTGGGCAGCGAACCTATCCCCTTTTCTTCTAAGGTTCGGCTTGCATGACTAAGGGTTCGTCCGAGATGAGATTAGTTCGTGAAAGCAAGGGTTTGTTCATGATGAGGTCCAAGATTCGGTAACAATCAACGAACCATGCAGGTTTCGTCTTCACAGGGTTCGGCATAGGAGGGTTCGGCCGCATGGCTAAATGGTTCGGGAAGGAACAAATGGTTCGGTGATAGCTCATGGAAACCCCTAGGGTTTGGCTGATACGTCCACGAACCCTGTAGGGTTCGGCTGCTTGCATGGAGGGTTCGCCGAAGATGCTTATACCCATGAAGGTTCGCTGCATGTTGATAAGGGTTCGTGAAGCCATGTAAGGTTCGTGTAGGTTCCCTATAGTTCGGCTGATCAAGAAACGAACCATGCAGGGTTCGTTATGGTTCGCCGAGACTCCACAGGTTCGCAGGGGTTCGGCTAGGAGCTGAATGGGTTCGGCTTTGAGCAGATGGGGATTCGGCAGCCACCAAATGGTTCGGTACTCACGCATCCAACGAACCTGTCGAGCTGCACCACCTCCATCATCACCACCCTGGTTCCAGACCTCGATCTAAGCTAACCTAGCATCAGAGAATGTTGCTATAGGTGCGAAAATGGAAATGGGTTGCTAGAACCGGCTAAGTGTCGGGTGTGAACAAAAACACACAAGAAAACCCTATTTTCCCGAAACTTCCTTGGTTCATACCTCGTTTTTGGCCGGTGAAAACCTCCGATCCATTGTACTTTCTTGTAGTACTCGTTGAGAGCTTCGCGTAGACACCGAGAACACCGAAATCCGTTGAGAAACGAGCGAGTTATTCGCGTTTGAAGCTCGGTTTTCTAGAGAGAGAGAGGTTGAACGAAAATTCTAGAGAGAGAAATGGTTGTTGGTGGATTTAATGAGAAAATGGCCATCTTTAGGGCTTTTATAGCCCGTGTGGTATTCGGGTCTGTTTTGGTCGCTCGGTTCGCGTTTCCGGAACGTAACGCGTATTTTACGCGATTTAAAATAAAAGATTATTATCCTCATCTTTTTGATGAGTTCCAAAATTGTAAAAAATGTAAAATAATTATTTTAATTATTTTTGCTCTTCGTTCGTTGACAGATCGTTAAACAAATAAAATTACGTGTATACCCGCAATCGCGTACGTTTTTCGATCGTATTAATTATTTAAAGTCGTTTAATCATAATTATAAGTTCAACATTCGTATCATTATGGATCGTCACCCATAACTATACTCAGTCTCGCTTACGTATTACGATTCTTGTTGAATTAATTATTTGTCATAATATTCGTCTTAACACTACGCACTAACACTATCCTGTTACACCGAACGCAGTATATATATAGGGCTCACTCTCGCTGCCCACCACTGTTTCGATTTAACACGCTACTGTTCTTGCCTAGTGTAATCGACTGTAAATAATAATACATACTTGTTCTCAAATAATAAGCATTCTAACACACAAGCACATAATGAACATATGAATCACATAGATTATCTGAACATGGACACACACTGTTCTAACACTGTTTACGACTATCATGACTAAATGCACAAATGTTACAGTCTCCCCTAGTTAAGGGAATTTCGTCCCGAAATTAACTAGCCGAAGGTACTGTAAAAAGATGAGGGTACTTAAGCTTCATCTGGTCCTCACGTTCCCAGGTGAACTCAGCACCGCGTTTGCCCTCCCATCGTACCTTTACGATCGGGATACGACTGCGTTTAAGTTTCTTGACCCCATGATCCATGATTTCAACCGGACGTTCTAAGAATTGCATGTTGTTCTGAATCTGAATGTCTTCCAGTGGAATCTGAACATCATGATCCGCCAAGCATTTCTTAAGATTTGATACATGAAAAGTATCGTGAACATTGCTTAGCTCCACTGGAAGTTTGAGTTTGTAGGCTACGGGACCAATCCGTTCCAGGATCTCAAAAGGTCCAACGTACCTTGGTGCAAGTTTCCCTTTCTTCCCGAATCAAACAACGCCTTTCCAGGGAGAAACTTTGAGTAAGACTCGGTCACCGACTTGAAACTCAAGCGGTTTCCGACGTCGATCAGCATAACTCTTCTACCGATCTCATGCGGCCTTAAGCCGTGACTGAATGATTGTGATCTTATCTGATGTTTCCTGAATGAGTTCTAGTCCTACGACCTGTGAGTCACCAACCTCGGTCCAGCAGACCGGTGATCGGCACTTCCTACCATATAAAGCTTTGAATGGTGCACATTGAATGCTATTATGGTAGCTGTTGTTATACGGAAACTCGATAAGTGGAAGATGAGTGTCCCAACTTCCACCGAAGTCAATGACACAAGAACGAAGCATGTCCTCGAGTGTTTGGATAGTCCTTTCGCTTTGACCGTCGGTTTGGGGATGATACGCCGTGCTAAGATTAACACGAGTTCCCAAAGCCTTTTGCAATGATTGCCAAAAGCGAGAAGTGAAACGACTATCGCGATCAGATATGATTGATGTTGGTGTACCATGACGTGCAATGATTTCGTTGATGTACAATGTGGATAACTTCTCCATCTTGTAATCCTCTCGGATTGGGAGAAAATGAGCAGATTTGGTGAGTCGATAACCGATCACCCAAATCGAATCGAAACCTCGTGGAGTTCTCGGCAACTTAGTTATGAAATCCATGGAAATTTGTTCCCATTTCCATTGAGGAATTTCAGGTTGTTGCAGAAGTCCCGAAGGCTTTTGATGTTCTGCTTTGACTTTTGAACACGTAAGACATTTTCCCACATACAGTGCTATGTCTTTCTTCATTCCCGGCCACCAGTAAGATATCCTCAAGTCCTGATACATCTTATCGGCTCCAGGATGAACTGAGTATTGTGACTTATGAGCCTCATCACAGATGAGTGTGCGCAATTCTTCAGACTTCGGAATCCAGATGCGGCCGTTGAGATATAGCACCCCGTCAGATCGAGGTTCCAGTTTCTTCTCAACCCCGCAATCTAAGTCTGTTTTCAGCTGATTGTTTGTCACCACTTGTTGCTGTGCAATACGAATCAAATCTTTCAAGTTTGGATGTGTGTTGATCTCCATGGCTCTTACACGAATTGGTTTGACTGGTTCCTTGCGACTAAGAGCATCCGCCACCACATTGGCTTTACCCGGATGGTAACGAATCTCACAGTCGTAATCAGTTAGAAGCTCAACCCAACGTCGTTGTCTCATGTTGAGTTCCTTCTGATTGAGAATGTGTTGCAGGCTCTTGTGGTCTGTATAGATGACACGTTTAGTACCATAAAGGTAGTGTCTCCAAATCTTCAATGCAAAGACCACAGCCCCTAACTCAAGGTCATGAGTAGTGTAATTCTTCTCGTGAACCTTAAGCTGTCTTGAAGCATACACGATCACCTTGTCTCGTTGTATAAGTACACAACCGAGACCAAGGTTTGAAGCATCACAGTAGACAATGAAATCATCACTGCCTTCTGGAAGGCTAAGAATAGGGGAATTGCATAACTTCTGTTTAAGAAGTTGAAATGCATCTTCTTGTTTCTGTCCCCATATAAAGGCTTGACTTTTCTGAGTCAAAGTGGTAAGTGGCAAGGAAATCTTGGAAAAATTAGAAATGAATCTTCTGTAATAGCCCGCCAGACCCAGAAATGAACGAATCTCTGTTGGGGTAGATGGGGTAGTCCAGTTCTTAATCGCCTCAATCTTAGCTGGATCTACATGTATCCCATCTTTGTTTATGACATGTCCTAAGAAGTGAACCTCCTTTAACCAAAATTCACATTTTGAGAATTTAGCATAAAGTTGTTCAGCTCTTAGTAATTATAAGACTTTCCTCAAATGATCTTCATGTTCTTGTTCCGACTTGGAATAGATCAGTATATCGTCAATAAAGACAATAACAAACTGGTCTAAGTATGGCCTGCAGACTCGGTTCATCAAGTCCATGAACACTGCAGGTGCATTGGTCAGCCCAAATGGCATAACCACAAACTCATAGTGTCCATATCGAGTCCTAAACGCAGTCTTTGGTATATCCTCATCATTTACTCGTAACTGATGATACCCGGACCGTAAGTCAATCTTAGAGAAGCAAGTTGCTCCCTGTAATTGATCAAACAGATCATCGATCCTGGGCAGAGGATATCTATTCTTGATTTTCAACTTCTTCAGCTCACGATAATCGATGCACATACGAAATGAACCATCTTTCTTCTTGACAAAAAGAACCGGAGCTCCCCATGGAGAGAAACTCGGTCTTATGAATCCCTTGTCTAGAAGTTCTTGAAGTTGACTGGACAGTTCCTGCATCTCAGACGGTGCTAATCGATACGGTGACTTCGCCACTGGGTTTGCTCCAGGGACGAGATCGATTCTGAATTCCACTTGCCGGACTGGTGGTAGTCCAGGCAAGTCTTCTGGAAATACTTCCGGATAATCTCTGATGACTGGAACGTCTCCAACCGTCTTCTTTTCAGGTTTCTTCTCTACCACATGAGCCAGGAACGCATAGTATCTCTTCTTCAAGTACTTCCTAGCTTTGATGCACGATACAATCTTCAATCCGCTGCAGGGTTTCTCGCCATAGATTCTCATCGTTTCGCCGGACGGTAAAGGAATCCGTATAAGTTTCTCCGAACATACAATTTCGACATTGTTTTTGGATAACCAATCCATTCCTATCACAACTTCGAAGCTTCCAAGTGTCATAGGAATAAGATTGATGAGGAAAAGATGGTCGTTTAATCTTAATTCACAACCATGCATTATAGAATCTTCTAGTATGGTGTTACCATCAGCTACTTCTACGGTATAGGGAGCAGTAAGTATAGATGGTTCTATGTTAAGCAAAGAAGCAGTATGGGCAGAGATAAAACTTTTATCAGCACCAGTATCAAATATGATAGAAACGTAATGACCATTAAGGAGAAATGTACCCGTGACAACTGCTGGCTCCTCGCGTGCTTCGGCAGCTCCGATAACAAAGGCACGAGCAGTAGCAGTGTTTTTGTTGAGTTTTGGACACTGGTTTCTGAAGTGTCCTTCTGCTCCACAATTATAACAGGCCCTTCCACCTGTAGCAGTGGTAGTGGTAGCAGTTGTAGCAGCAGCAAGATGAGCAGATCGACATGTAACTGCCAAGTGTCCCATCCGCCCACACTTGAGACACTTTTTGCATGGAGTATTGGGTAGGTGATGGTATTGGCATTTGGTGCACAGTGGGAACGTGCCAGTATAAGACTTTCTGGCGGTAGCAGGTTGTGGCATGGCTGTAATGGGTGTGGCTTGAGTGGGTGTAGCTGCAGTCAGGGCTGCAAAGTTCTTGATTGTCTTTTGTTTCTTCTTTTTATGCTGTTGTTGTTCAGGCTTCTTGCCTTCATCAATCTGTGCTCTCTTATACCCTTTTCGGGTGAGCACTCCAGACTTAACGTATTCTTCGGTAAGGCTAGCTCCAAGATGAATCGCTGCCTCCAGAGTAGTGGGGTTATTCCCCATCACAGTTCCCCTGACAACTAGAGGTAAGCCTTCGATGTACTTCTCTATCCTGCGGGATAGAGGAGTAACCAGGTGTGGCACCAGAATGCACAACTCATGGAAACGAGTTGTGTACTTTGCGTTCTCCCCACTATCTTGCACCAGATTCCACATTTCCACCTCAAGTTTCTTCAGCTCATGTCGTGGACAAAACTTATCCACAAGTAACTTCTTGAAATCCTCCCAAGATAAAGCTAATGCAACTTCCCGTCCTCTGGTGTTCTTCTCAGAGTTCCACCAGGTGAGTGCGCCTTTGTGAAAAGCGCTCGAGGCCATTTTGACCTTCAGGTTCTCAGGACATCCTGTGAAATCAAGAATATCCTCGATGCTCTCTAACCACTGTAGTAGACCAGTAGCTCCTTCGGTACCAGTGTACTTAGGAGGCTTAGCATCATTGAACTGCTTGAAAGTGAAGTTAGCAGTTCCAGTGGTTGTAGCATTTGAGTTATGTGCTGAATCACTAGTACTTCCCCGAAGATTTTGGGTAATATCAGTGACCATGCCCGGAATGACATCTCTCATGTGTATAGCGATGGCTTGGGCAATCTTGTTGATCTCATCGTCGTTGCCACTTGTCGAACCCCCTCCGTTAGGATCACGTCGGGGAGGCATTCTACGAATAGAAGCCACAAGTGGGTCAGTAATGAGAAAGGATACAATTGAATTTGCATGATAAAATTAGTAATATATCCATACTACTAGTATTATCATTCAATTGTAATATGAGTATGTACACGTATAAGCGATCAGCTTATTAGCATACTTCTCATGTGAATGTGTATGATGTTCCATGATCTCACTCCACCAAACCTACACACTGACACTTTCCCAATATACCGAAGATAGCTTATATATAGGGCATACGAAAGGGTCAAGCAAACTGCCAGCCCAGACGCCATCCCACCACCGCTTCGATATACCACGATCATGTCCTTGCTAGCATTTGGCAACATGTTTTGTACTGATTTCCATGTATGTTCCATTGATTAAGAATCCCTTGATCTTTGATCAATTTGAACTATGATAGAATCCATGATTGAACTATGATTATGTTATGTATGCACCTACTAACAGTTGTTAACATGTAGAACTAAATCATACGTGTCCTCTACACTTTTCCGTTAACCTATGTTAGTAAGTACTAGTCATGTAATCACTTAAGAATTTCACTTAAGGTTTACATTGAAAGAATGTTCACAACTTGATTGATTCACCATAATGTTTGGTTCATCCAAGTTTGAATTGCACTATGATTTGATTCACCAATGATTGTATCTCATGTGTTTGACTAATGTCCAATGATCCAATTGCTCCCGAATCTTCACTTCAAACACGAACGCCGGATTCCCCCTGACATTCCGAAATAAGCTTATATATAGGGTAAGCTCTCACCGACCCACCACTTACCTCAGCACGTCAGCGTTAATCCGCCGTTTGTACTTGGAGCTAAGATTCCAACTCTTGATTGATTATGATTGTTTCATGATTGCCTCTTGTACTATGGATATGATTATGACTGTGTAAACCACGGTTCTTAATTTATTTGAAATTAAAACCTTAGGTTTCTGTATATGTGTCCTAGGTTGATTTAACCTAGGTTCCCAATACTTGCAGTATTGAGTAATATGATTTCCTGTGAGAACTTCAACTAAAGAATACTGTTACCCAGATTCTAAGTTATAAAGTTCCTATGATAATGAACACCTGATAATGATAACATGACAAGGATTTCAAATCAAGATTCTAAATTAATAGATCTTGACCTCTGAATTCCTATGATAAACATGATAAGGATTTTAGATCAAAGATACTAAGAATACAGATCTTTGCCTCTAAATTCCTATAATGAACACTGATTAAGAATTTCAGATCAAGGATACTAAGAATACAGATCCTTGCCTCTGGAATCCTTTAATGATCTCTGTGTGAGAATTTCAGATCAAGGATACTAAGAATACAGATACTTGCCTCTGAAATCCTTAAATGAATATGTGTGAGAAATTTAATTCGGTTTCTAAAATTATAGAATTCCGATTCAAATTCCTTGACTAGATATCTAATCTTAGAAAAATATCCCTAAGATCTTTCAAGCTTAATGTAGACTTAATGATCACTTAAGTTACTTAGATCCTAAGTATCCTCAAGCCTATAGCACATAGTCCTATTGGGTAGCTTAGGTTATAGTCTAGCTCATTAAACATTGGGTTTTTCCAAGTTCTCTACAACCTTGGCTCTGATACCAACCAGTCACACCCCTGCGCCGCGTGCGGAATCCACGGCGCGGTGACGTATGAACAGTTGAATCATGCACAAGTATTGAATAAGAACAACCACAATGGATTACTAGGTTTCATAATGCTTAGACAATTGTTAGTTACAGACAATCTATCTACCAAAAGAAAGACAACTACAGACCCAAAATATAATTACAAAAATAAGACTTCAAGCAAGACAATTAAACAATTAGGATTTTAGTGTGTTTCTAATCCATCCTAGCATGTTTCTTCATCTTGTTCTATCTTAGTATGGTCTCCTTAGTTGTCCCTGAGAAAGTCTTAAACCTGATTACCTGAAACACGTGAAAAGTAACTGTCAACTACAGAAGTAGTTGGTGAGAACAATAGGTTTAACATATATAAACATGATTTTGTAATATAAGGCATAGGTATATTAAAGCAACAAATGAATTACATGGATGGGTTGCAACCCAAACTAACATCAGGTATGTCAAACGAGTGTAAACAGTCCAAAGACTGTTTGCACAAAAACCAACATATAATCAAGTCCCAAACTACGTTTGGAGTCAGAAAATTTGTCAGCAACAATGATAACCATACGTAACCAAAATCTGCAGTTAGTTTATAAAACAAATTTAAAATCTAACTGCAGCAATCGGTCTGCCCAAATGTGTCCGCTTTCCCTTGTTATGATCACCCAGTACTAACGCTAATGAATATGAAACCTGATGTGTTTATAAGTTTGTTCACAACGATGGACACCATGCTTTTGAACATTGCTTTAAACTAGCGTGTTAATGCCTTATTTGATAACATGATTTAAAACCTTGTTTGAGTACCATGAAATCCATTGTTTGAATACCAGGTTGTGAATCCTTTGATTGAGTACATAAGATAGCATCCTTGTATAACAACAAGGTTTATAAAAGATTAATTTCGAAAACACGAGTTTAGAGTAAAAGAGTTTATAAATTCCTTTAAAAACAATTGAGAAATCCCTTGGATTTCTAAAGTAAACCTGTAATGTTTGCCAAGTAACAGTAATATGTATCATGAAATATGATTGAAGTAAGAGCATTTGATCACGTGTTCCACCCCAAAACAGTTGTAAAAACAGTAAAAAGAGGGGCTAATGTTCTCACCTGTCTGCAGTAGACTCTGAACAATAACAATAGCAAATAGCAAACAGGACTTCTAACTGGTTCCTATATCATTGTAATCATACATAAGATATAAGATTTATAATTGTATAGACTTTGATTCGTTGATTGATTTGTGTTCTCTTGAACCTGATTTACACTTGAATACTTGTTCTCATGTTTGAAAATGTTGTGTGAACTTGAAAGTCATGATTGTGTTACTTGCTTGATCATGGATCCATGAAAAGGATGTGTGATGTTCTTTTATGCACAATCTTGTTTGTACAACATCACATGTGTTTAAGAGTTTGATAAACCATTGATTAACATGTATTTCAGAAATAAATGTTGAATTGTTAAGCCTTTGGAATTATGAATTGATCTCATGATTTATGTTAAGTTACAACTTAACCTATTCATGCTCAATTCACAAGTATCATAAGTCGAGGGCCACACAATTGGGCCTTAAGCCCATGAAACCATGAGGACTTAACCAAAGGCCATGGGCCACTTGAATGTGGTATTGGGCCGACAATATGTATATGGGCCATGTAGTGTACTAATGATAAGATTGGGCCAATTAGAATCATAATGGACCGAATGGCATCTAATTGGGCCAAGAGTTCTATTGGGCTTGATCTAACGTGGCCAAAGTTAATTAATCACTTGGGTCAATTAGGATCAAAATGGGCCGACCTAACTTCCTTGGCTCGGTTTAACCTATGGGGCCGGTTACTAGTGAAGTTGGGCCGTATGAAAACTGAATTGGGCCGAGAGGTTATGGGCTGCCAATCCTGGGCAGCGAACCTATCCCCTTTTATTCTAAGGTTCGGCTTGCATGACTAAGGTTTCGTCCGAGATGAGATTAGTTCGTGAAAGCAAGGGTTTGTTCATGATGAGGTCCAAGATTCGGTAACAATCAACGAACCATGCAGGTTTCGTCTTCACAGGGTTCGGCATAGGAGGGTTCGGCCGCATGGCTAAATGGTTCGGGAAGGAACAAATGGTTCGGTGATAGCTCGTGGAAACCCCTAGGGTTCGGCTGATACGTCCATGAACCCTGTAGGGTTCGACTGCTTGCATGGAGGGTTCGCCGAAGATGCTTATACCCATGAAGGTTCGCTGCATGTTGATAAGGGTTCGTGAAGCCATGTAAGGTTCGTGTAGGTTCCCTATAGTTCGGCTGATCATGAAACGAACCATGCAGGGTTCGTTATGGTTCGCCGAGTCTCCACAGGTTCGCAGGGGTTCGGCTAGGAGCTGAATGGGTTCGGCTTTGAGCAGATGGGGATTCGGCAGCCACCAAATGGTTCGGTACTCACGCATCCAACGAACCTGTCGAGCTGCACCACCTCCATCATCACCACCCTGGTTCCAGACCTCGATCTAAGCTAACCTAGCATCAGAGAATGTTGCTATAGGTGCGGAAATGGAAATGGGTTGCTAGAACCGGCTAAGTGTCGGGTGTGAACAAAAACACACAAGAAAACCCTATTTTCCCGAAACTTCCTTGGTTCATACCTCGTTTTTGGCCGGTGAAAACCTCCGATCCATTGTACTTTCTTGTAGTACTCGTTGAGAGCTTCGCGTAGACACCGAGAACACCGAAATCCGTTGAGAAACGAGCGAGTTATTCGCGTTTGAAGCTCGGTTTTCTAGAGAGAGAGAGGTTGAACGAAAATTCTAGAGAGAGAAATGGTTGTTGGTGGATTTAATGAGAAAATGGCCATCTTTAGGGCTTTTATAGCCCGTGTGGTATTCGGGTCCGTTTTGGTCGCTCGGTTCGCGTTTCCGGAACGTAACGCGTATTTTACGCGATTTAAAATAAAAGATTATTATCCTCATCTTTTTGATGAGTTCCAAAATTGTAAAAAATGTAAAATAATTATTTTAATTATTTTTGCTCTTCGTTCGTTGACAGATCGTTAAACAGATAAAATTATGTGTATACCCGCAATCGCGTACGTTTTTCGATCGTATTAATTATTTAAAGTGGTTTAATCATAATTATAAGTTCAACATTCGTATCATTATAGATCGTCACCCATAACTATACTCAGTCTCGCTTACGTATTACGATTCTTGTTGAATTAATTAATTGTCATAATATTCGTCTTAACACTACGCACTAACACTATCCTGTTACACCGAACGCAGTATATATAGGGCTCACTCTCGCTGCCCACCACTGTTTCGATTTAACATGGTACTGTTCTTGCCTAGTGTAATATACTATAAATAATAATACATACTTGTTCTCAAATAATAAGGATTCTAACACACAAGCACATAATGAACATACGAATCACATAGATTATCTGAACATGGACACACACTGTTCTAACACTGTTTACGACTATCATGACTAAATGCACAAATGTTACAATCTTTCCCCCTCTCGTGCAAAAACCCAAGAACACACACAAAAAAAAAACCTTAAACACTAAAATCTGGAAACTGGTTTATATAGGGGCTGTAGCCCATTCGCCCGAATAAAGACATTCGGCCCCTCATTCGGCCGAATGGATCCCTTTACATGAAATCCATTCGCATATGCTCCTGCGAACGACTTAGTTTCCAGTGTAAAAACACATAAATACATACAAGTGATTACAAATAGGCAAATACAAATCTAATCTATTCGAACAGCAGCGGACACCCAAAATATGCCTCAACAAATTAATCATAATCAACATGTAATGCGCAATCCAATAATTCCCCGAATTATTGTTTTGCATTTGTGTTTGTGTTTGCCATACTTGGTTTCCATAACCAATGTGCAATGCACAATTCGATAGTTCCTTGAACTGTCCTTTCACAGTTGCTTGTGTTTAACTCATCTAATTAAACCTAATTAAATGAAATGTAACAAGTATGAATGTGAAATGCTAATTTGTAAGAGTTGCAATTTACCTGAAATTGCCGAGTGTCACATCATCTCCTTGTTGAAAGAAATTTAGTGTTTAAGAACAAAATTTTCTGGTTGTCACATCATCCCCTTTTTGAAAGAAAATTTCATCCCAAAATTTATTCGTGGTCGTCAGCGTTCGACGTTGCCTGTTTGAAAAGGTGGGGATATTTGCGCATCATCTGATCTTCACGTTCCCACATGAATTCAGGTCCGCGTTTCGAGTTCCATCGGACTCTGACAATCGGAATCCGACTTTGCTTAAGCTGTTTGACCTCACGGTCCATGATCTCTACCGGTTCCTCCACGAACTATAGTTGTTCATCCACCTGGATTTCATCCATTGGAAACACAAGTGTCTCATCAGATAAGCATTTCTTTAGGTTTGAGACATGAAACACATTGTGAACTCTGTCAAGTTCGGCTGGTAGGTTGAGTTGGTATGCCACTGGACCAATTCGTTTCAAGATCTCAAACGGTCAAATATACCGTGGGTTCAGTTTACTTCATTTTCCAAAACGAATAACGCCTTTCCATGGCGAAACTTTCAGAAGGACCCTATCTCCTACCTGAAATTCTAGAGGGTTTCGGGGTTTGTCGGCGTAGCTCTTTTGACGATCGCAAGCTGCTGCCATACTGTTCCTGATTTGCGAAATCTTCTCTGTTGTTTCGTGTACAAGTTCCGGCCCTGTGAGCTGACTATCGCCCACTTCAGCCTAGCAGATGGGTGATCGTCATTTCCTGCCATAGAGTGCCTTCAAAGGCATTGCTTTGATGCTCGTACGATAGCTGTTGTTGTAGGAGAACTTCACCAGCGGTAGGTGAGTTACCCAACTGTTACCGAAGTGTACTACGCACGCTCGTAGCATTCTTCGAGAGTCTGTAATGTGTGTTCGCTCTGGCCATCCATTTGTGGGTGGTATGCTGTACTCATATCCAACCGTGTGCCAAGCGACTTTTGCAATGATTTCTAGAAATTCGAAGTATATCTGGCGTCTTGATCTGAAATGATGGAGATTGGCACTCCATGAAGCGAGACTACTTCCTTAATTTAGATTCTGGCTAGCTTTTCCATCTTGTCATTTTCCTTGCTCGCAAAGAAATGTTCTGACTTAGTCAATCGATCCACAATTGCCCAGATAGTGTCGCATCCACTAGGAGTACGGGGTAATTTGGTAATGAAGTCCATAGATATTTGTTCCCACTTCCACATGGGAATCTATGGTTGTGTGAGTAATCCAGATGGTTTCTGGTACTCAACCTTGACTTTGGCACAAGTCAAGCATTTACCCACATATGTGGCGATATCGGATTTCATGTTTGGCCACCAATAAAAGACTTTCAGATCAGGATACATCTTATCAGATCCAGGGTGAATAGAATATCGAGACTTATGAGCCTCGTCCGTCACAAGGTCTCGTAAATCTCCAAGGTGTGGAACCTAGACGCGTTCCATGAAATAATGTAAGCCATCGGCTTTGACTTCTAGTTGCTTCTCCATTCCCCTTAGTGATTCGGTCACTAGGTTTTCTTCTTTCAATGCCTCAACCTGGGCACTGCGTATCTGTTCAGGGAGATTGGGATGGATGGTGAGCTGTAAAGCTCGTACCCTCTTGGGTTTTGAGGTATTCTTCTGGCTTAGGGCATCGGTCACAACGTTGGCTTTCCCTGTGTGATACTTGATAGCACACTCGTAGTCGTTTAGTAGTTCGAGCCAGCGACACTGTCGCATGTTCAGTGCCTTCTGCTCTAATATGTGTTGGAGACTCTTATGATCAGTGTATATAGTACACTTTGTGCAGTACATGTAGTGTCTCCAGATCTTGAGTGCAAATACCACAGCTCCAAGTTCCAAGTCATGAATGGTATAGTTCTTCTCGTGGACTTTCAGTTGACGAGAAGCATGTGCGATCACCTTCTCTCGCTGCATCAGCATGCAGCCGAGTCCTTGTATCGAGGCATTGCAGTATACTACAAAGTCATCTGTT
Organism: Mikania micrantha; assembly: GCA_009363875.1. Classification (NCBI taxonomy): domain Eukaryota; kingdom Viridiplantae; phylum Streptophyta; class Magnoliopsida; order Asterales; family Asteraceae; genus Mikania; species Mikania micrantha. Next base: position 29,114,545 of record CM018695.1, read on the forward strand.
CCATCGGGAAGAGATAAGATAGGTGCACTACAGAGCTTCTGCTTGAGAAGTTGGAATGCAGCTTCTTGCTTGTCAGTCCAGAGATATTTCTTCTCCTTGTGGGTGAGAGCTATGAGCGGTTGCACTATCTTGGAAAATCCTTCGATGAATCGACGATAATAGCCTGCCAAGCATAGGAATTGTCGCACCTCATTTGGGGTCTTTGGTGCTTTCCAGTTCTTGATAGCCTTTATCTTAGATTTATCCACATGAATCCCTTGTTCATTAACAACATGTCCCAAAAATTGGACTTCTCGAATCAAGAAGTCGCAATTTGAGAGTTTAGCATACAACTTCACCTGCCGTAAGAGTTCAAGAGCCAATTGAAGATGCTCTTTGTGCTCTACCTAAGTCGTCGAGTAGATGAGAGTATCATCCATGAAAAAAATGATAGACTTGTCGAGGTAGGGTTTGCACACTCTATTCATGAGGTCCATGAATACTGCAGGTGCATTAGTTAGCCCAAATGGCATGACCAAAAACTCATAATGGCCATACCGTGTGCGTAAAGCTGTCTTGGAGATATCTTCTTCTTGAATTCTCAGTTGATGGTACCCAGATCGCAAATCGATCTTGGAGTAGTAGCTCGATCCTTGTAGTTGATCAAACAGATCATCGATAAGAGGCAAGGGGTAACGGTTCTTGATTGTTACTTTGTTCAATTCCCGATAGTCGATTCACATGCGAAATGTGCCATCCTTCTTATTTAAGAACAAAATCAGAGCTCCCCAAGGTGAGAAGCTTGGTCTAATGAAACCTTTGTCCAGCAACTCCTGGAGTTGGTTGGACAGTTCCTGCATCTCTGAAGGTGCAAGTCGATAGGGTGCTAGTGCGATAGGTGCTGCTCCCGGCGCGAGATCTATGCGGAACTCCACTTGTCGAGGTGGTGGCAGTCCTGGAAGATCCTCAGGAAATACATCGGGATAGTCGCATACGAATGGGATGTCTTCTAGTTTCTTCTCTTCTTCAGTCTTGTCAGTGATCAGAGCCAGTATGGCAGTGTATCCCTTTCGTAGGCATTTGTGAGCTTTCATGCACGAGATGATGTTCAGCGGAGTGTCTCTCCTTTCGCCATTGATGTTTAAAGTATCTCCACTAGGCAGGGGTATGCGCAAAAGATGGTCATGGCAAACGATTTCAGCTTGGTTTTCAGACAACCAATCCATGCCCACTACGACATCAAAACTGCCTAGTGTAACTGGCATGAGATCAATCTTAAACTTATGGTTTGCTAGCTCCAAAGTGCATTCCCTCAAAATGTGCTTAGTTACAATCAGTTACCATCAGCTAGCTCTACTGTATACTAAACCTCTAAGGGTGTTGGGGTAATGGCAAGTATCTCACTAAAGTCCTTAGATATAAAACATCTCTCAGCACCAGTATCAAACAATACAGAAGCGTAATGATCTTTTTGGAGATACGTACATGTTGCAAGGTTGGAATCCCTTCTGGCTTCTTTCGCCCCGATCACGAAGGCTTGTCTCTTCGGACCGTTGTTGTTTCCATTATTGTTGTTGTTTTTCAGATGTGGGCAGTCCTTCTTGAAGTGCCCTAGTTTCCCAAATTCGAAACAACCCTTTGGTGCCTCGAGTTACTGTTGTTGTGGTTGTGGTTGTGGGGTTTTCGCCAGTATCTCGCCTCTGCAATATTTGGTGAGGATTCCTCCTTTGCCACAATGCTGGCATTGGATAGAGCCACATTCTCCCAAGGCATGATGGAAATTACATTTGTTGTACTTGGGGTGCTTGCCTGCATAGGCTCTGGAGTTCTGAGTGGTTGGGATGGGTGGTGTGTAAGCTTGGGGTGATCCAAACTTACGTTGCTATGGTGTTGGCTGAAGAGTGGAAGGTTTGCTCAGGGTGTTATCCCATTTGCATTTGTTATCGGCCTATTTGGCTACAGCACCATGGGGTGTTAAGAGTCCTTGTGCCATAGCTAAATCAGTGAGTTTGTGAGCTAGTCGCACAGCTTGTTGCAGGGTGATGGGATCAGCAGAAAGTACCATTCCCTGGATTTAAGGGGGTAGTCCCTCGATGTATTTCTCTATGCGCTTGTAGGCCGGTGTCACAATTTCCGGGCACAGCTGTGCCAGCTCATACGATCGAGCAGTGTATGCCTCGATCTCGGAACAGACCATCTTGTGGTTCCAGAATTCTATTTCTAGCTTCTGCACTTCACCGCGAAGGCAGTATTCGTGGTTCATCATCCTCTTGAAATCCTCCCAAGGTAGGACATTGGCTGCATCGAGCCCTGAGGTTTGGATATTTGCATTCCACCAAGTGAGGGAAGCTCCCTCAAGAGTTCCAGCAACGAACTTGACCCTGTCTGCGTTCCAGCAGTTGCTCATGGCAAAGGCCGACTCCGCCTTTTCCATCCAGCGTAATAGCTCAACGGCTCTCTCAGTGCCGTTGAACGAGTGGGGTTTGCAGTTTAGAAACATTTTGAATGTGCAGAGAGGTGGGTTGAGGTTTGCTCCTTGATTCAGTTGGTTTTGATTACGGGCAGTCTCCCGTGCAGGAAGTGCCTCCTCAACTCGTTCGTTGATGAGCGCGTTGAGTTTAGCTAGGGTCAAAGTGATGTTCCCACGTCCTCCTTCATTTTGTCGTCCTCTGCGTCTTCTAGCCATGATCTTCATAGCGAGAATAACCGTTAGAGTCTTTCCAAAAATTATTGTAATTAGCATAGACAAGATTTTTCAATAACAGATAATAGTCTTGATATATAATAAGCCGTATTGATTACAATTCATTTAATACCAAAACATTTAGATTCCAACATATCCATTACAAAGACACAACCCGTCCCTACTAGGTTTATGCTAAGTTAATCAAAGGTATTGTCGATACTAGAGTCAGAATTAGCATCCTCTGCTGGTTCGTCTTCCTTAGTGTCAGGCTCCTCTGGGTCTGGAATGACAGCCCTGCTCTCTAGCTCTTCGATTCTAGCTTTAGCGGTGGCAGCTCGGTCTTCAGCCATCTGAAATAGTGTAATCAACTGGGTCATATCCCGATCCATCTTGTTGACTACACTACAGAGTTATGCATGTCGAGTGTTTGTATATCTCAGTTCTTCTGCAAGACACTCGATTTGGTCGTCCGCCCAAGCCAGGTCCCGAGTCATTCTGGCAATAAAATCCGACTCAAGACACTGCCTCTTAGGCTCGGGTGGTTCTAGTATGGGTCATGCATTGTCAGGTGACTCCTCCATGGGGTCCTCCTCAGGATCCTCATCAGGGTCCTCATAAGAATCCTCCACGGGATCATCTAATAATAGGGGATGCTGGTCAGGCGTCTCTACGGTCAGTGGTAGAGGTGATGCGGGTAGTGATGGAGCTATCGGCTCCTCCTCATCGTGTGCAAACACATGCGGTGATGATGGTGACGCCATATCTAGAATCCGCATAATGAGTATGCGTCCAATCACGTATGAAGTTTGTAAATGATTAGATACGCTAGTACCGTTACTAATAACACTATGTGTGTGGAGACTAGTGGTTATATACTAAGATCACTACATGCAAACCTAATTCGCAATAACAGAAGGCACTGATACTGTTGAGGCATATTTTGGGTGTCCGCTGTTGTTCGAATAGATAAGATTTGTATTTGCCTATTTGTAATCACTTGTATGTAAATATGTGTTGCTACAACGGAAACTGAGTCGTTTGCAGGAGCATATGCTAATGGATTTCATGTAAAGGGATCCATTCGGCCGAATGAGGGGCCGAATGTCTTCATTCGGGAGAATGGGCTACAACCCATATATAAACCAGTTTCCAGATTATAGGGTTTAAGGTTTTTGTGTGTGTTCTTGGGTTTGAGCACGAGAGGGCGAGAGATCATGCTCGATCTCTCCCTGGCAACACTATGTTCTTTTATGATGTGGATTAAATCATGTAATCATTCGATTCTATCAATATATCATTTGATTTTGTTCATCATCTTCATGTTCGTCGTGTGTGCAAACCCTAACCTTCCATCCAAAGTGAAATCGCCGGTCCCATCACGTCTTTACAGATACCAATCTGTCGAACCCCGGCCTTCGCGGCCTGTCCGAGGGCACGACCTGTGGCTGTCAGGATCGCAGTCTCCGGTCATACAGTTGCGAGACCTACATGTCTGGTTGCATAAGTACATCCAATAACTTGGATAAAACAGTTTTATAAAATCAGAGTTGCAGAAGTAAAAGTTTAAGTTGTCAAAACATCGTTGTAAAAATAAGTTGCGGAAGCTTAAATTAAAACAGTTTTCAAACAATAAAGAGTAATAGTGTGGAAGCGGTTTAAGTAATTATCATTACATAACAAGTCAATTGTTTAAATGTTCTCAAATGACCTAAGACACTAAACTGATGCATTGACTCCATCGTAGCATCCAAGTCCTCGTGCGGGTGCCTTAGTTAATAGAGAAAACATGCGAGTAAAAGGGTCAACACAATGGTTTGTGAGAGCACATGTTTTTCATAAGCAGTAAACATCAAAATGTTTAAAGTAAATGCTGAGGGATTACATATCATTACAAGGGAGTATCGATTGATGGCTAGTCAATATAGTTATATTATATGTGGGTTCGTACCGAAGCTGACAGTTGTGCCTCCTACCATGTCCATCACAAGACAATGGCAAAGTGTATTGGTCACTATTGCACCCATTCCGACCTCCAGTCGGGTTGGCCTCACAGGCTCGATGGGTAGGGCTTGTCAGGCCCAAATAGTACTATCCAAGATTACCACGCTAGGCGCTCCGTGCTACTAACGTTCCGAGGTGTGTTTGCGAGACATTGAGTTTGTGATGTGTGCCACACATATACATATAGTGATAAAGCATGTCCATAAGTAATCAAAATAAGTTGTTGTATCAAAAACAGTTTATCATGCAATGTTTTCTCCCCCAAAGATAGAAAAGATAAAACGGGGCCGTGAACTCACCTGATAGAGTTGTTCCGGTGTGTATGTGTCATGACTTTCGAATGCTAGCACCTGCTAGTTTCCACCTATAACCATATATGTGTGAGTATGTGTTTTGAGGTGTGTTGTATCCCATACAACTCCGAGTGTTTGTGTGCTCAACAGAGTGTGTAAGTGTGTGTGTTGACTTGTGTAGACTCGAAGAATCGTTGGTGACACGTTTGATGTGTTTAGTCATAAATGCAAGTAAGACATCAACATGCATCCTATGACTCTAATCATGATGTTTTCACATAAGTCATGTTTCGATAATTGTAAGATTTTCGTTTCGGGAAACTTTCTATTTTTTAAAAAGTTTCTATTTTTGGAAAGTATAGTTATCAAATCCCATTTCATAAAGCTAACAACTCTAGTATGGTTGTAAAAACACGTTTAAACACTTAAAACATATCGTTTACACATAAATCACCGTTCATGTCATTTTGCCCAAATAAAGTTTCCTTATTTGGAAAGTATCCGGTTAAATGTCCGTTTTCAAAAATCAAATTTTTCAATATGCTTAGAAATCACTTCTAAACGTATCTCAAGGATCTCAAATCACCAAAATACGTTAAAACATCAAAACCCCTCTTTTGATTTACAAAAGTTTCCATTTTTAGTAAGTTTGTCATAAAACCGTATTTTTACAAAATCGAATACCCAAATGTGTTTCTAAACACTTCAATATGCATTTGACAACATCTAGACATGTCTAACATGTCTAGATCATTACAAATCATCAACATGCAACTAAAAAGCTTCCTAATATAGTAAGTTGCATAATATTATCATCAAATCAACAAAACCGAATCCTAGATGATTTCTATCATCAATCTTATTCAAAATACATCAATAAACACTCTAGACCCACTGAAAATTTGTGCATGTGAGCAGATTGGATTTGCATGTGGGTTTTTAGCCCTTGCATGTATGATCTAACTATGGATAAGTCATAAGAACTACCATAGAAACTCTTAGTAACTTGGATTCCACTGAGATTGAGCTGGAAACCTCGTGAATACAGCCGGTCTGGTCCTCAACTACGAGGATGATGAAGGTAGATGGCTTCTCTAAGCTTTCTTCTTGCTCCAATGACTTCCCAAGCTTCAAAGCTTCAAAAATGGAGTTGTTCTGGTGGAATGATGGTGATACAGAGGTGTTGGCTTGAGAATGGAGTGCTCTGGCCGAAGAAATAGGATAGAAATGATGAAAAATGGGATAGATTGAGTGTTAAAGTGGTTTTGTTGTAACATCAGTGCCGGAATCGCACCGGAACAGTGATATCTACAGTAACTTGAACAGTAATCAGGTACAAACTATATGCATTTCATTGTATGTCATGTTCACATCATGTATTGTTATCATTTCGTATTATCAAACAGCGAATTCAGAATCAATTCAGAGAAACAAAACTTAGAAAACATGGTTCATCAGTCAGATAATTATCTGGCAACACAGAACCATCATGTGATTTTGTGTTAGGATTTTATTATGTATGTACGTATGTGAGGCTTTACAGAACAAAACAACACGGATGTCGTTACGTGAATGCTAAATCGACGTACTATTCGTATAGGTGACGATCTGTACGAATAAATCTGAAAGTTTAACGTTCTGAATGATATTCGAAAATTAGAAAACAATATTGAAAAGTATAGTTATCGTCGTGTTCGTACGGGTGACGATTCGAACGAATACACGCGATGACTGTACGATTCAATATTAAACAGTAAATTTAATATTACAAAAATTTCAATTGAAAAGAATGATATTTAGTTAATTTACTAGGAATAACCACCTAAAATAATTTAATAAATCTTATTTTAATTATTCGAGTCGTTGTATTTCAAAAACAACGAAAATCCGACGTGTTACGCGAAACCGAATGAGACCGAACCTATTGGATATTTTCTAAGGCCTTTAATATGGTCGTAAAGACCACACCAACCACCACCAACCCATTTTCACACACACATTTCGTCTCTCTCTCTCTAGAACTTTTCCAAACCTTCTCTCTAAGATTTCTCATCCAATTCTTCATGAAATCGGGAGTTCTTGGTGTCAAAACGACCATCTCATCACGTAGATCACGGAAGTACAAAGGATTCAAGCTTTTGTCCGTTATTTTTGAGGTAAAATTCTAGTTTATATTCGGTTTTAGTGTGTACAATGACCTCTTCAAATTGTTGTTGTTCTAATCGGTTCTAAGAACTTAGAAACTTCAAGATAAATCATTTTAAACAACTAAGAAGCTTTGTAGATAGACCTGCAACATGTGGAATTCAATGAAGAAGATGGTGAACATTGGTTCGTGGTAGGGGCCGATTTGGCCGAACCCTGTGCAAATCGGCCGAACCCTAGCAGCTGCCACATGAGAGATGTCCCGAACCTTGGAACTCCTGCCGAACCCACATGATGAAGCGAACCTTGCATGTCAAGAAACCAGTGCCACGAACCTCTCTGCCCTATGGCCGAACCCTTGATGGCCGAACCTAAGGGCCGCGAACCTTAGGACCCCACGAACCTAGTTGAGGCGAACCTTAGGTTGTAGCCAAACCATACCTTGGCCGAACCTCATAGCTCCACGAACCAATGCAGGGACGAACCTGGCTTTCTTTTTGATTTAGCCAAACCCACTAAGCTAGCCGAACCTGCAGGTTGTAAATCTGAATAGGCCGAACCCTAAAGGTTCGCCGAGCCATTATCATTGTCGAATCCATGGTTATGGCCAAGAGGTTCGCTGCCTTCATGCTTATCGCCACCCAAGAGTTATCGAATCATGGTATTGTCAGATCTAGGACTGTCAAACTTAGTTTACAAATCAAAGGGATGAATATATGAGTACCTAAAAACCAATGATAAAGGAATAAACATTCATGCATGGTAGATGTATGTGCCTGGGAGCTTACTAAAGCCATTTTAATGACAAAAGGGAAATTAAGGTCATCATGGTTTTGGGTTATACAAATTAGTTAAAGAAATTTCCAAGTTAGGAGTTCATTTAAAGGAAGGTTACTATAGATCACTCTATAAACTATACAAAATTGTCATCATCAATTGAGATTAAACATTGGGAATTCATTAAAATCAAAGACTAAAGTCCAAGGTTATGAATTGTTCTAGCGAGTAACTCCTAACACTTAGACGGGTTATAAGAACATATAACCACTTTGGGTGGTTCATCTAATTACCTAAAGATAGATTATGCAAGGAAGTGATCAAAAGTTCATGGATTAATCAAGAATTAGTATTGGGCCGATATTGACCCAATGGGTTTAACCGAAGCCCAACATATTGTTAAATGCTATTCAAATTAAAGTTAATGATGGTTTTAATAAAAGAAAATGATTTATAAACTTGATTGAATTAAAATAAATGATTTTGACTTAATATTTGATTAAAAAGAATTAAATTATAAACGTGTTAACTAAAGAACTTGTTATGATTAACTATTGGGATACGGGTTACATATGGGTACTAAGTAGACTAGTAGATAGAGTTCTAGAAGTTCATTAGTCACACAGGACACTTAGTAGCACACCGAGACCAAGACCCCAGATACGACAACTATTACATATACTTATCGTATTCGAATTCTTTTAAAACAACTCAAGAACTGAAGAAACCTAGTCTACAACAACGAGCGCGCATTTTGTGATAAATCATTTGCACAGCAACACAGGGGAGTTCATTGCCCATTTCTAAACGTTTTTGTTTTAAACGCGGGGCTGAGAAGCATGCGTAAAATGTTTTATTTAAATTGTTTTACGTAAATGCTTTTATTTATTATTGCTTATTATATATGCTTGTTGATACTCCTAGACTCCTGTCTAGATAATTGCTATGCAGAATTAACTAACAAGTTTATTAAATTACTCTTATGAGAAGTACCTTAATTCTAAAACTCTAAACAAACCCTTAGTCCATCAAGATCAAATCCAAGAATCTAAATTCAAAGTGGAATCAAAAGAACTAAAGCTTAAGATCAAATTCAATGGAATCTAATCCAGTGTGTGATCAGTAAACTAAGGATCCTAATCAAAAATCCATAATCAATAATATATAATCATTGTGGAATCATGGAAATCAAAAGATCAGAATCAAGAGAATCAAGTGAATCATGGGAATCATAACCGTGTGTGAATCATGAAAATAATGAAATCATTAAAATCTAATGAAATCATTAATGCTTAAATTAAGGTGGATGTCAGTTGTATAGAAATCAAGACCACGTGTAACACACGGAAAGTCCCGGCATAAATAGTAGACTCTTGTAGTCAAGCTATATGGGCAATAACAGAAACTCTTAAACAAATCAAAATCAGGAGAATCAAAGAAGATCAAGAATCAAAGGATATCCTTAAAGTCCCAGCATGTACAATAGACCAATGAGTCAAGCTGATATGGGCATCATTAAAGTCCCAACACATATAGGTAGACTCCTTGTGGGTCATGCCTGATATGGGCCACGTGTGAGAGGGTACAACTTGGAGAACCACCAACAACTAAGTCTAATTGATTGAGTCAAATAAGGCCCAATCATCATGTCTTAGTTGTATTTAAATGTTTAGTTATTAATTTAATTACTCATTTAATATTATATTTCTACAAATCCTTTGGGGTAATCATGAATACATGGTGAACTTAAGAGATCAAAGGTGAATCTATTTGTGGAAATCAAAATCTAAATTGAAGGTGAATGGAGTGAAACGCTTAATTATCATTAACAACAATATGCTAAGCAGTCCGGTATGTGGTGGGACCGTGGCTGGGGCTTGTCCCCTACATATGCCCTATATATAAGCATACTTGATTGGATAGCATAGGTGGTTGTTGATGAGGTTAAGGTTGTCATTTCGGGGGAACAAGGTAAACATTTTCAGGGTAATCAAAAACTATGAATCAGACGTTATGAAATCAAAGATGTGGGATGAAACGCTTAATTATCACCAGGAACAATATATCATGTGGTTTAGTATGTGGTGGGACGGTGGCTGGGCGGGCGGTAAGTTCGACCCTACATATGCCCTATATATAAGCATACTGAATTGGATGGTATATGTGGTTAATGGTGAGGTTAAGGTTGCCATTCAAAGGTTATTCAAACTCATTTTTATAAAACTACATGAACTCACCAACCATGTGTTGACTTTATTTTTGCATGACTTCTCAGGTGACGAACAGGTCAACTAAGGAGTTATTTCTTTTGGACAAGGATATCAGTAGAGGACCTAGCTTTTTGGACTTGCATATTTTGAAGCATCATTTTACAAATTTATTTTGTATATCTTGTGCAGATACAAGATAGAAGAACTATGATGTGATAGTAGCTTTACATTGTTAAATTATGAACTTAACTGATATAATTTAACTTTGTAATTCTATTCTTACTTAGCAGTTTCTCATTTATATATCATGTGCAATGTAAAAATCTGATCATTCCGATTATCACTCACGATATCGCGCCCCAGGAACCTTCCGCCCGACAGGGAAGTCGATCCAACCCGCCGGCTCGGGGTGTGACATTTGGCATCTGCGGCTTCCAGGTGTATCGCCTAGCGTTCCAACGCGAGGCCAGGCGTAGTGCCTGGATTAAAATAATCCAAATGGCATCTGGTTGATCCGCGCGCATCTCCCTGAGTGGAAGTAGCTCTCTGGGCGTACCACCTGGTGCTTGGCGTATCGCCTAAGTCCAAACATTGGTCCTAGGCGTACCACCTGGCTTGCAGAATGTGCCCAATTGGCCCAATTTTGGTGTTTAAGATCGTTTTTCTCGTATTTCTCATTTACGTCATCGTTTTGAGACTAATGGATGTTGTTTAACTTATTCTAGGTTCATATAGGGCTTAATTATTGTTAAATTCATTTTTTGTTCGTTTAATTCACCAACGTTCGTGAGACTCGTGTGTGTTTCGATAATTCCTTGAATTATCGGTGATAGTTTGTGTTTGTGTTTTACGAAATGTCTGCATGCTTGATTAATCATAATCAACAAGTAATGCACAATCCAATAATTCCCCGAATTATTGTTTTGCGTTTGTGTTTGTGTTTGCCACACTTGGTTTACACAAGCAATGTGCGATGTACGATTCGATAGTTCCTTGAACTATCGTTTCGCAGTTGCTTGTATTTAACTCATCTAATTAAACCTAATTAAATGAAATGCAACAAGTATGAATGTGAAATCCTAATTTGTAAGAGTTTCAATTTACCTGAAATTGCCAGGTGTCACAGATATACATTTGATTTACAAACAGGAACTTATGTTTCATTTGATTAGGAAATGCTATACCATATCAAACATACATAGTAGACTGTAGACTAGCACTGATGTGCTGACCATGGTTACTCAGGCTTTGGTTATTACAACACATGGACACGGGTTCCATTGCTATATACACTGTGAGTATTCGTAGCCCTTTTTTCATTTTACATATTTTGGGGGAAGTACATGCTACAATTCTTTGCTTTTTATACTATGATACTCGAATGGTTTTCATTACTATGCTAAATTTGTTAATGCTTAAACATTAGTTAGTCGGATGTAGATTTCATAAGGTTTTGTTGTTCAATTGTAAGTCCCTTATCTATTCATGCTAGACACAACCATTAACTCATAGGATTGAGCCAAGAGATATATTGAATAGTACTATTTTGGTTGACAACCCATTCACCTATCGGGTGGTCTTGCTAGCTACAGTCACCTAATGACGTGGTCAATCACGGTGAATGAATATTTCCATCCCATACATACTAAGAACTCGGGAAGAGTTTGTTGATCATGAGATCATAAACAAGGGCAGCCAGTCATAGGCGTGGTTGTGGACTTATGTAGAATGTATCCATTCACACTTATGGCTTAACATATTATATGATAGCATAACATAATGGGATTGATGATCCTACTGGATTTTTATTGAATCATTTTACTCGTGCCTGTAAAGGCCAACACATTATGGGATTGACGATCCTACCGGATTTTTATTGAAACATTTTACTCGTGCCTGGAATGGCCAACACATTATGGGATTGATGATCCTACTGGATTTTGATTTAAACATTTTACTCATGCCTGAAATGGCCAACACACTATGGGATGATGATCCTACTGAGTTTTGATTGAAATACATTTTACTCATGCCTGGATGGCAGATGCTACTACTTAAACTGTTTGATTAAACATAAAACCTACGAACTCACCAAATTTTTAGTTGACACTTGTTTTTGTATGTATTTCATGTACTAATATAAGGCTAGATATGGACCTTACACTTAAGCAGAAGGAATAACATTCTTTAAAACCAATGAGTTCTTGATATACAGTTTCGTCGCATCTCCCGTGTTTCCGCCGACGGTGGGGTGGTGACAGATTGGTATCAGAGCATTGGTTATAGAGAATTAGGTTTCCTATAGTGACACCTAGACTATAACCATAAGCTCTAAATTGTTGGGACTCTAGAAACTATAATAAGATCCAACTTCATGCAGACATATTTTGTTCAGGAGACTGTTTTTCTTTAAGGAACAACACATGATTTAATTGATGCTAGTCGTTTCAAGTGGTTGTTTTCTTGGAAATCAAGCTACACTAAATATGGGATGTATAGATGTTTGGGTAAAGTGAGTTACTGTTCAAAATTGTCAAACTGACCAGATCCGGTAATAGCATGTTCAACATGCTCGGTTATGTTCGTGACTCGAAAAAGAACGCATTGATGTGCTTAAATCTCGAATCAGGTTTCCGGTTCCCAAAATTAGTTCACGTACGCGAACCGATCCGGAAGGTATACCCACCTACTAACTCTTTGTAATATCCATTGTATTTATTACGACTCGTGCGTGTTACAATTTATCCTTCATGAACTCATTGAGCGAAAAACGGTTAACAAGATTAACTAAATTAGCAAAGCTAACATTTGGCAATATATATACACACACAAGTATATACTTATAAATGACAAATTCGATTAATGGGTCGAGTGTTTATAGACATCAACAAATTTTGGCTAAAGCAATAATTATTAACCTAAGATTTATCTAATAAGATATTGGAATAATCTCAACTAATGGCAACTTGAATGTATAAATGAATATCAAGTAATAATACGTGGGTTCAAACGATAATAGTAAGTTACAAATGTTATGTAACTTGAAATGTTTAAAATACCCAAAAACTCAAATGTCACACCCCGAGCTGGCGAGTTGGATCGACTTTTCCGTCGGGCGGAATGGTCCCGGAGCGTGATATCGGGTGATAATCGAAGTGATCAGATTGTTTACATGACACATGATATTATAATGAGAAATGCTAAATTGAAATAAAATTACAAAGTTAAATTACATCAGTCAAGGTTCATAATTTAACAATATAAATCTACTAAAATGAATCATAAACTAACTATCTTGTATCTGCAAAAGATATACAAATGTGATTCGTATATTGTTGTCCAAAATATATTGTAACATCAGTGCCTAAACAGTAGTTCGGAACATTAGGTTGTACAATAGAGTCATGTACGGAACTATGTGTAATGCATGTTATGCGAATACAAACGAAACTATTCAGAAAACATTGTGTGAAATTAGTGTTTAACAAGCAGAAGAATATCTGACAACACGAATCAATAATATGAATGTTAGTTAGGATATAATTATGTGTGAACGTAGGTGAGATTATACAGTTCAAAACAATAACGGATGTCGTTACGTGAATATTAAACTAACAGTGTATTCGGGTTGATGACGATTCGCACGAATATATCTGTCAATTTAATGTTTTGAATAATGTCTTATAATTAGAAAATCAAATCGAAAAGTACAGTTATCGTCGTGTTCGTATGGGTGACGATCTGTACGAATACGCGTGAAAACGATAGGATCCGACTAAATATTTAAAATAAGCGTTTTCAAAATTTTAAAAATAAGAAAAAATATATATTTAGATTATTATTTAGTAATTACAACCTAAAGTGATTAAAAATGTCTATTTTTATAAAGTTATGTAATGTTATGCAAAGTTACGAAAACGACGTTTTACGCTTAAGCGAACGAAACCAAACACACCCAAAATATATAAGCCATGAATCCCTTCATTAAATGAGCCAACTACCAACTAACCACCATTTTCTCTCACTAGATCCGACCCCCTCTCTTTTTACTTTCTCTCTCTAAGCTTTCAAAACCCAAATCACTCGGTTCTCCACCAAATCGAGTGTTCTTGGTGTCAAAACGACCCTTACAACACGTAGAACGCGAAAGTACAACATATCAAAGCTTGGAATCATCCAAAACGAGGTAAAATTGAGCTCAAACTTGCGGCTCTAGGGTTTTCATCACCAATCGGATGACGAAGCTTGTAATGGAGTTTAGGACAATCAGAACACTTAGGATTTGCACAAAAATAGGTTTAGAACACTTGGAACCTATAAGATTGAATCTTAGAAGGGTTAAAGATGGCTGGAAACCTGGAAAAGCTTAGTATCGATGGAAGAACACCCAAGAACATTAGTATCGATGGATCTGAAAGTTACAGCTACTTTGTCATCGACATTAAAAAATTCGGTGGGCCTAGAATCGATGGCTTATGGTCGATACTACTAATGTCGAAGGTCTCCAAGGTTTGGACCACAAGGGACCATCGATGCTAGTAGTATCGATGGTCTAAGGGACTACCAACTTCAACTTAGCGATATTGTAGTATCGATGAAATCACTTTGAGTGCCATCGATAATAACCGAAACTTGGCCATCGATACTAAGCTCACACCCTACGATACTAATTCCTTGATCTAATCCAAGTACATAGAACCTAAAACCAACTGATAAGGATCGAAATTGAAGTCATGTGGGTTCGGGATAGCCATGATAGTATCGAAAAGGTTCAAGGTTGGATAACCAAGTGTTAACCGATTTTAAAAGTCATCGATACTAAGTTCTTGCCAAAAGCTAATAACTTCACAAAATGTTTAACTTATAAAAAAACGTTTTATAAACAAATTAGGATCACAATCCATGGAATTCAATAACATTATAATGGATCAATGATGAAGGATTGGATCAAGTGTCAAGTGATTTTAGAACTATCAACATTATCATATTCCATCAACACTATTCTTAGATTATCAAATCCAATGAGATTAGTGTCAAGAGGTTTGATTTCAAACAAACATAAGGGATAAATCAAGTTACCAAGAATTAAAGGAGCATGTAATGACTTGGATTAAACTTGACTAGTTTAATCTATGTTCCAAAAGTTCAAACTTAATATTTTCACTATATAAAACTTAGATTGTACTAAATTGTACTTTCTAATAACATGTAACAAAAATTTAATAAGATAACAATGGTTTATTTTGCTAAAGTATTATAAATAAAACTAAAGGGGTTTTAATAAAATAAACTTAACTTTTTCAAAGTCAAAAAAAGTTTTGTAAACAAATGATTTACTAATAATTTAATACATGTCTTTTAAACACCATGAACCTTATGCAAGTAAGGTTAATTTATAATTTATTATGGGTAAGTGTTCAAGAAGGGTATGTTTAATAAGAACATATAGATCAAGATTGAAGTAACACATTAAAAAGTCATAGGACACTTAGTCAAACACGGAGACCTAATCACTATATCAAATAACTATAAACACTTGCAACATGAAACTATAATCAATAAAATCAGGTGTCGAAGCCAATTAGTCTACAACAAACGAGCGTGTGCATTCTTGGTTGATTCATATACACAAAAACACAGGTGAGTTCATTGCCTCTTTTCTTAACTTTGTGTTTTATAACTGCGGGGCTGAGAAACATGCATAAATATTTTCCTTTGATTAAATTTTGCATGAAATAATTATATTCAATATGTTATGTATGTATAAATGTGATCATTGATTATCTCTAGGTAAAACATTTTCAAGGAATCAAGTACACATTTTCAACGAATCTTGTATGAAACAAGAAATCATTTTTGGTGGAATTTTTTGAAATATCAAAGATAACATGTGCGAACGAATCAAGATGAAATAAGTACGAATCTAGATGAATTAAGAACAAAAAAAGTCCTATATTTCAAGAAGTGCTAGCTAGACCGTTTTATACATAGGCCACATGTTTGATGATATTTACAGAATCAACCACCCCACTAAAAACCTTTTATTGATAGACTAGTATACTCGAGTTGACCTAGACACAATCATTAGGACTTTCTTTTATTTAAATGTTTATCTATTTAAGCATTTCAAATATTTGCTAAACTTCCACAGTGGGATCATGGGGATGATCGTATGAGGAACGGGAAACAACGAGTGAACTCAGAGAATCAAGAACGTTATGAAATCAAAGAATCTGACGAATCTATTGTGGTGCTGGTAGGGAGTGAAACGCTTAATTATCATTAATAACAATATCACATGCGGTCTAGTATGTGGTGGGCTGGCGGTTGGGCTTGATCCTACGTATGCCCTATATATAAGCACACTTGACTGGATAGGATAGGATACGTGGTTGATAGTGTGGTTAAGGTTGTCATTCCAGCAGGTTTGTTCAAAATCATTTTCAATTACAAAACTGTATGAACTCACCAACCATGTGTTGACTTGATCTTTTTGCATGACTTCCAAGGTGACGAAAATGTCTAAGCTTTAGGAGCTTATGCTACTAGTAGGATGCCCATTTAGAGGACCTAGTACTTTGTGTGTGCATATCTTTTGGACATCAACATATGAATCATTTTGTACATCTTGTACCGTTACACGATAGTTAGTTTATGATTCTTTTTGGTAGATTTACATTCTTAAATTATGAAACATGACTGGTGTAATTTAACTTTGTAATTCTATTTCAGTTTAGCATTTCTCATTATATATCATGTGCCATGTAAACAATATGATCACTTCAATATCTCCCGATATCGTGCCCTGAGACTATAACGCTCGATAGGAAAGTCGATCTAGCCTGTTGGCTCGGGTGTGACAGATATGCACTTCCAAAAAGTTACTAGGTCCTCTAACTAGGCATCCTAGTAAGTATCTTAAGATCCTATGGCTTAGACCTGTTCTGTAGATGCATTAAATGTCCCTAGTTCGATTTTGTACCACCCATTATGTATAAAGTTTATGATGTTAATGGAAGTTGTCTGTCTATATTGTTTCTTAATGTTTATTATTAAATATTTGTGTTTGATTAGGATTTTAAATGTTCAAGTATGATAACAGACCCATTCGGGCGAATGGCTCTAAGTATGAAGCCATTCGCCGAATGAACGAAGTAGCGAATGACATAGGTGAGCGAATGAGTCATTCGCCGAATGACTCATTCGATTAACTTGTCCATTCGATGGGGTCATTCGCCGAATGAGTTGCTTCGGCCTCTCATTCGGACGAATAACAACTGAATATAAATACAAGTCCAAACCTTTTCAAACCCAACTTTTTAGCCCTCCTTCTTCCCTGAGAACCCAGAGTCAAAAACCTAGGAGATTAGAGCGGCATTGCACGTCCAAGTTCGATTCTCATCCCGTGGTGTTCGATTCTCGATCAAACGTCCTTCCTACACCTTCGGATCACCACGGTTGCTGATGGTTTCGATTGGAAAACCCTAGAATAGGATTCTGCACTATTCCAGAGGCTGTCGGGTAGATATCCATTGGAACCGGATTGTTTCCGAGCTCCAAAACTGGTCCTACAAAGTGGTATCAGAGCTTTGGCTCTTGATTTTACTCGATTTCCATTCAAAATCATCAGATCTGAGATTGGATTTTCGTAACTTGCAAAAACCCTGCTTTTCTTGTTTCCCAAGTCACTGTTTCATTCAAAATCAGTAAGTTTTTGTGGTGTTTTTGTCAAAACTGTCATCCCAATTGGTTGGTAATCTGATCATGGTGTTCTGTACCAAATTTGGTGCATAGATTTGGTCTAAATCAAGAGATATCGCGATTTTAGTTGCTGAAAACCCAGATAGCCCGAATCACTGTTATTCGCCGAATAGCTCCATTCGATCACTCATTCAGCGAATAGCTTCATTCGATAACTCATTCGACGAATAGCTTCTTTCGGCCCCTCATTCGGCGAATAGCCTCATTCGATCATTTCATTTGCCGAATAGGTTCAATCACCCTGCTCATTCGCCCAACTGTCATACTCATTTTCTCATTCGCCCTTTTTCTGTTCATTCGCCAGTTTCATCACGTTCGGTCCACGACATTCGCCATAATTGTCTTCATTCGGCCATCAGTTTGAAAATTTTTTTTCAAGTGTTGGATATTATTGTTCTTGATTCTATGGAGGATTTAGCATTGATGGCTAACCAGAACCATCGTATTCAGACATTGCTGCTGACTGAAAATGAGACAGGGAACTCCAATAAAGCTCCCAAGCTACTGTCCTTAGATGATTATCTGCACTGGAAATACAGATTTGAGATTTACATAAATGGAGTAGACAGTAATTTATGGATGATGATTGAAGGTGGTTATCTGAGGCCTTTGAATGAAGATGGAACTCCTATGCTGGTCACACGGATGACTGAGCCTTAGAGGAAGCTTTACGATTATGAGAAGAAAGCTTATCCTATTCTGTCTCAGTCCATTGCTACTGATATCTTCCATCAGTTTAGACAGTTTACTTCATCTAAGTATTTGTGGGATGCTTTGCAGCAAAGATATGAGGGCAATGATGCTTTGAAGAACATCAAGTCAAAGGCCTTGAGGAAGGAATTCAACAGCTTCATGTATGTTGGAAATGAATCATTGGATGATTTGATTCCCAGATTCTACCATCTGTTGAGTGAGTTGTTCAACCATGAAGTCAAGACTACTACTCAGGAGAAGATCCAGTGTTTGGCAGATGCCTTGCCTCCAAAATGGGAGTCATTTTTGATGGTACTTAAGCAGAATGAGATGATGACACATATGGACATAAATGATTTCATCCAGAAGCTGAAAGAGCAAGTAATGGAGAACAAGTGGAAGGCTAAGAGAGTTGCTCAAGTCTAGGATCCCTCATTGTATTATTCTACTCCTACTGTCGAGAAATCTTCTCATGCTCCGCTAAAGACTGCCTTTGTTTCTCAGACTACTGAAGCTCCATCTTCCAATCAGATTCATTTCAGTCAGTCTTCTTCCTCATCCAGCTCTCAGAAGGAACTTCATCAACCTGTCACCAGTCTGAAGACAGACAACTTTGATAAAGTGACTGTAGAGATTGCCAAGGAGCACATGGGTCTTTTGTCTACTCTTGTCAGCTCCTATGATGGTTTAGTAGCTGGACATATTGGTAATCCTTATCTGACCAATGATGATTATTCTCAGATAGACCCAGATGATATGGAGAGGATATATATCATGTGGGCTGAGCCAGTGCTGTGAGAAGGGCAAAGGAGTTTGTGAAAAGGACAGGAAAAGATATCAATCTAAACAAGGAGTCTAAGTTTGGACTTGATATGGCATCTGTCACCTACTACAATTGTGGGGAAAAAGGTCATTTTGCCAGGCAGTGCAAGCACCCAAGGAAAGCAGGGAACAAGAATCCTTTTCAGCACCAGAAACTTGCTACAGCTAATCCAGAGAGAAGACTTGTCCCTATTGATTCTTCTGCTCAAAAAAGTTCTTCAAATGCAGGTAAAGCATTGATGGTACAGCAGGATGAAGGTGAAAATTGGGATTTCAGATTCAATTTTGAATTAGGGGGACAGGATGAAGCATGTGTTGCAGAGATACAGAAGTTGGATGATTCCAGTGAAGAGAGCACTTCTGGAGAAACACAGATCAGAATAGAAGAATCCTCGGGTTCAGAGTTTGAACGTTTGTCAGAATCAGACACTCAAGCTGAATATGATGCTGATCTTGAAGAACCGGTCACTCAGTTTGCTTTGATGGTAAACTCTTCAGCTACTCCTACGGCATCTTCACTGTCAGATCAGGTATCTGATGAATGTTCATCTTATCACTCAAAATGTTTTAATTGTGTTGATCTTGACATCAGGGTCCTTGCTTATCAGAAGAATAATGCTGATTTGATCAGTGATCTCAACCAGTGCATTGAGGCAAATAAAGTTTTAAAATCTAATGAAAAAGATTTTCAAGCTAAAATTGACCTTTTAAATAGACAACTTCATGAGGCTGAGATTGCTGCTCTAAACAAGCAAGATGCTATCACTTCTTATCTCAATACCATCAATGAGATTAAGAAGAAGTTAGCTATAGTCGAGTGTGACTATGAGACCTTAGGTCAAAAGCTCAAGAACTATGAAAGCTCCTCTTATATTATTGAGCATATGGTCAGTAAGGGTACTGGTCAGAAGGGTAAGGGAAAGGTGAGCTACCAACAATGTCCTCCACCAATCTTGAACACCTTTGTCAATTATCTAGATGACAAAGATGTTAAAGACTTTCAAGTTAAAACTCCATTAGTAATTCATCCAATTGGCATGATTTCTGATGAGGGTTCCTCCTTGTCAGAGGAATCTTTTGTGGAAGGGATTGTTGAAGATTGGGTCTCTGATTCTGAGGATGAATCTGACATTTCATCTGACTGTGTTGTTGCTCTAAATCACACACTTGCAGTCACGAAAGGTGACCCAATCTCATCTTCTAAAATCTATCAAGCTTTAAGCTTTGTGAAAGCTTCAAAAGAAAATGAAGCTTGTGTATCTAACAAGATTGACAATCTTGTACCTAATGGGAAAA
Source organism: Mikania micrantha (assembly GCA_009363875.1). Lineage (NCBI taxonomy): Eukaryota > Viridiplantae > Streptophyta > Magnoliopsida > Asterales > Asteraceae > Mikania > Mikania micrantha. The sequence goes on from CM018695.1 coordinate 29,135,208, forward strand.
AGGGATAGGGTTTCAATCAAAACAAGCTTAAACAAATGTTTTTAAATCACAAAAGTATTCCTTTTCTGAATTAAAACATTTTCATAAAAAGGGTGACAAAGTTTGTTTTGAGTGTGGTACACCTGGACACATAGTTAGATTTTGTCCACAGTTGATAAGACCGAAGGTTGTACCACCCAGAAAACTAAATCAGATTTCTCTCAAAGCTGTTAAATCCAAATCTAAGTCAACTCAAGCAAAACCCAAAGAACCAAATCAAGTTAAACCTTTGGACAAGGGTAAAGGGGAACTGGTGAACTTGGATGTTCCCAAAGTTGTTAATGTCAATCAAGAAAAGTCATCATCCATTTACGTGAAAAAATCTTTCAGCAAAAATACTGTCTGGAGAGTCAAGTCTTCTGAGACTTCAGTTTCACCCATTCCAGATATGGCTATCCCTGATGGTAAATGGATCGATGTTTGGATCCGTGACTCTTTGGGTCAACCCAAGACTGTAAAGGCTTGGGTTCCCAAAACAAACTAATCATTTGTGTTTGTGCAGGTTGCCCCAACAGCTGCTCTTAACAGCTCTTGGATCGTTGATAGTGGGGCTTCCAGGCACATGACTGGTGATATTTCGCCGCTCGCCAACGTTAATTCTGTTCGAGGTGGACATGTAGTGTTTGCCGGGGACAAAGGCGGGTTCATAACATGAGAGGGTATTCTTTCAAATGGCCAAGTTTCTTTCGACAAAGTCAGATAAGTCAAGCAGTTGGAGAATAATTTGTTTTCAGTGTCATAGATATGTGACAAGCAGTATAAAGTTCTTTTTGATGACTCCAAATGCTACATTCTTAAGCAAGGTGTGACCATTCCTGATGATTGGATTTTAATGTCAGCTCCCCGTAAGCAGGACTTGTATGTACTCAACATGGCAACAGCTTCAACTACATCCTCCACAGCTTCATGTTTTTTGTCAAAGGAAACTGAAAAAGATTCAATTCCTTGGCATAAGAGGATGGATCATTTGAGTCTACGCAAGATGAATCACTTGGTACACAACAATTTGGTTTAGGGGGTCAGTCTGAAGAATTTCAAGCTGTCTGATATCTGTGTATCATGCAAGAAAGGAAAGCAGACAAAGCAGTCTCCCAAGCCAAAGAAGTATCATTCAATCACTGTTCCTCTTGAGCTTCTCCATATGGATTTATTTGGTCCTGTTAACCGCAAGAGTATAGCTGGAGATCAATACTGTCTCGTCATAACTGATGAGTATTCCAGATATTCTTGGGTTTTCTTTCTAAAGGAGAAATCTGAAACGTTTGAGTGCATTCAAGTGTTGGTAAACAAACTTGAATCCCTCTATAAGCTCAAGATTCGTATGTTCAGAACCGAAAATGGGACCGAGTTTAAGAATCACAACATGGAGAACTTTTGTAATGCACGGGGCATTGTTCAACAATTTAGTGCTCCATATGTCCCTCAAATGAGCGGTGTTGCTGAAAGTAAGAACAGAACTTTGATTGAAGCTGCGAGAACGATGCTTGCTGATTTATCTCTACTAGTTCAATTCTGGAATGAAGCTGTAGCAAATGCTTGCTACACACTGAACCGGGTTTTGATAGTGAAGAGACATGGGAAGACTTGCTTTGAACTGCTCCACAACAGAAAACCTAATATTAAGTATCTTGAACCTTTTGGTGCACCGTGCACGATGCTTAAGAAACAGGAGCAGGTCAAGTTCAATGAGAAGGTGGAAGAAGGGTATTTTCTTGGGTACAGCACTCCTACTAAAAGGGTCTACAACTATTCAACTCAGAATGTGGAGGAGTGGTATCATGTTGATGTTCAGAGACACTCTATGCCCCCACCTGGGAAAGGTCCAGACTGGATGTTTGACTATTCAGACCTTTTCGACCCATTCAATATGCCTCCCATGTACTCAGATGAAGATGTTGCTGTTCAAATGATGTATGATGCACAGAATGCACCTGATGAACCTGTGCAACCTTCATCAGCTTCAATTCCCACAGTACAGATAAATGATGACAGCTCAGACACAGATGATAACCCAGTTCAGCCAGCAGCCCCCGAACCAGATGTTGAAAATCTAGTGCCAGGTCTTGAGGATTTGAATCTGAACAATCTTGATCCACAGGTTGAGGTTCCAGCTCATGCTGTTGGAAGAATTAATCGTATTCATCCTCAAGAAAACATCATTGGAAGTCCGTTGGATGGAGTTAATACAAGAAACCAACTCTCTTCAGGGGGACTTGCAGACATTCTTGATTTTGCGGATGTAAGCTTTTGTGCCCATTCTTGCTTTATCTCTCAATTGAACCACGAACCGTCACTGAAGCTTTAATGGAAGAGTCATGGGTTGATGCCATGCAAGAAGAACTCCTGCAATTCAAGAAATTAGGTGCCTGGCAACTTGTTGACAGACCAAAAGGTGCAATAGTTATATGCACCAGATGGGTTCTTCGTTGCAAGAAAGATGATCACGGGATCATTGTAAGAAACAAGGCACGTCTGATGGTTCAAGGATTCAGACAGATTGAAGGATTGGACTATAATGAAGTGTTTGCACCGGTTGCTCAACTTGAAGCAATTCGTATTTTCTTGGCATATGCATCCTTCAAGAAGTTTAAAGTTTATCAAATGGATGTCAAGAGTGCATTCCTTCACGGTGTGATAAGTGAAACAGTGTATGTCAGTCAACCTCCCGGGTTTGAGGATCCATTGCATCGTGACCAAGTCTACAAGCTAGACAAGGCCTTATATGGATTACATCAAGCACCGCGAGCATGGTATGAGACATTGTCTACTCACCTTCTGAACAACGGGTTCAGAAGAGGTGTCATTGACTGTACACTGTTTATTCGAGACAAGGATGGTGATCTACTCTTGGTGCAAGTTTATGTGGACGACATCATTTTTGGTTCCACGAATGATAGTCTGTGCAAGGAGTTTGAGACGGTTATGAAGGAGAAGTTCGAAATGAGCTCAATGGGAGATATGAAATTTTTTCTCGGGTTGCAGGTGGGTCAGTCTGAGGCAGGGATTTTCATTCATCAAACCAAATACGTTGGTGACATTCTGAGCCGGTTCAGTATGTTGGATGCGAAACCTCCTGGTACCCCGCTGGCTGTCAATCACGGGATTACACCAGACGAAAAGGGGGAGTTAATCGATGCCACTCTGTACCGAGGAATGATTGGATCTCTGATGTATCATACTGCTTCTCGGCCAGACATCATGTTCGTCACATGCTTGTGTGCTCGTTATCAATCAAAACCAAGAGTATCACATCTCATTGCTGTGAAGAGGATTATGCGTTATCTGAAGGGTACACCGGATCTTGGCTTATGGTACCCTAATAATAATAATTTTGAACTTACTGCATACAGTGATTCAGACTATGGTGGATGCAAGAGATATTTCAAGTCAACATCTGCGGGATGTCAATTCTTTGGAACCCGATTGGTTACCTGGCAGTGCAAGAATCAGACGTCGGTGTCTACTTCAACCTGTGAAGCTGAATACATTGCTGCTGCAAGTTGCTGTTCTCAAATCATCTGGATAGAACAGCAACTCAGGGACCATGGGTTACATTTTTCTAACACCCCTATCTATGTTGATAATACTGCTGCCATAGCTGTCATTAAGAATCCGGTCCAGCACTTGAAAACCAAGCACATCGATATCAAATATCACTTCATACGTGATTGTTTTGAAAGGAAACTCATCGATGTTGTTAAAATACACACCGATCACTAGAAAGCCGATCTTTTTACAAAAGCTTTTGATAAACCTAGATTTTTATATCTGTTATCGGCTAATGGTGTTTTTAAAAGGATGAAGTTCTTCCCTCATCTGAAACTACAAAAATGATCATCGATTTTCTTAGTTGCTTTCATTTTGTTTTATTTTATTTTTTTATTTTATTGTTAAGTTTGTCTGTTATTTCACTTCATTAATCAAAAACTCAAAAGATTTTCTGTTTTAGGTTTTTAGGGGGAGAAATAGTCAGTTAATTGAAAAACCAAAAACATCTAAAAATTTGAAAAATACAAAAACAATTAAAAAATCATAAAACCGAGAAAGTCATCTTTGAGAAAGTGATGTGTTAGCCTTTTTATGTCTTAAAAGCTAAGTTGAATGTGAAACTCAAAACACATGAGAATTGTGAACAGATGTACTGATAGGCTGACTTTACAAAATGCATAGACAGTTTGTGATAACTTAGAAAATCTGATTTGTGGGATCTGTTTTAGAAAATTTGCTAAGTGAGAAATAGTTTATGACTCAAATCAGGCATACACCTGATATCATAGGATCTTATAAGGTTTCCAATGATTCATGAATTCAAGTCTGTATACGTGCCAAACTACTGGGACGAACCTAGTTGAAGCCGTCCATTCAGATAAGGATGATTGAATCACAATAAAAGAAAAACCAAACTGGTATTAAGCTTGTAAAACTACAAAAATAAAAAAGTTCGATTCCATACACGTGCCATATTGCTTTGTAAAGACCTAGCTGAAGCCGTTCATTTGGATAGAACAAGTCAATCATGTCAACACAGGTCTGTATACGTGCCATACTGCTTTGTAAAGACCTAGCTGAAGCCGTCCATGAGAATGTGTTGATTATGAGAGACAAAAGAAAAATACAAAAAGAAAATAAGATGGAACCTTATAGAGTTTATGATGTTAGGTTCTAAGCTGTGCGGAGATGAGTTACAAAATGCTTTTGATCTTAGCTGAATAAATAAAATGGGTAACTCAGTCAGAAAACATGAGTAATCATCAAATTTGTTTTAAAGTTTTGTATTGAAAATGTTAAAATGGATAATTATATCAGTAATCATATCATAAAACAAATGTATTTGAAGGGAAACATTCAGTGTTGCTGATTTGATGTGATTAGGTATATGTGTTATTTTCTCAATAGACTTCTCACAAAAATATGTGTTTCTTTGTTAATGATTGCTAGTTGTATAGTTGTATTCTGTTTCAGAAAAACACAAAAAGAGTTTGTATTTTTCAGAATTTGTTTTAGATGATCATTTGTAGGTTCAGATGTCTGTCATATCTGAATCCTTGATTAACTAGACTATTCTTCATAAATGGCATTTTCTTGACTGGTCGTAATGTGAAATTTTGAAATTAAGTTGTGTTTTATGAGTGAAAATTCTCATTAGAATGAATGAGTATTGAGGATGACTCATTCGACCGAATGACTTCATTCGGCGAATGAATCTTTCGGCTGAATCACTCAGGACCGAAGGAAAACATTCGCTTGTTTCATTCGGCGAATGACTCGTAAATTTGAATTTCATTCGGCGAATGACTTTGGGGCGAAACACTCATTCGCCAGTCTCATTCGGCGAATGACTGGTACTATTTAATTACTTAATTCAGCCGAACAACCTCATTCTCCTATTTCTCATTCGCTCGAGACTGTGTGTGTGTGTTATTCGCCCGAATTTGCCTCTCTCTTCGGTTCATTGATTTCTCTTCGGTTTTCTTGATCAAGATACTGATATTTCTTATTCTAATCATCTCAGGTACCCATGGATCCAATGTCATCGATTTTTGACCGCGAAATCATTGCAAACCATTCATGATTTAGGGTTTTGGGAATCTTGAGATCGCCCTTTCAATAGATGATTAAAATGGACTTTAAATCGTATGATACATGTTTTAAAGTTGTTAGTCGGTCGATTCTGAGCATGAATACATGATTTTTATGGACTGATTGGAATTTTTGTCGACTGGTGTTTGAATCCCAACAGTCAGACGAATGACGCCAGTCGTCGAATGGCTCATTCGGCGAATGAAGCATTCGGCGAATGTCCCATTCGGCGAATGAAGCTCATTCGACAGGATGACTCATTCGACAGGATGACTCATTCGACAGGATGACTCATTCGGTCAGTATACTCATTCGACAAATGGTCATTCGGCCAAATCAATTACATTTGGCCAAAATGATCTATTTGTGATTTGTTCTTAATTGATTCTTTTGAGTTACTGAATTGTACTAACATGTGTATTTCTATGTTTTTCAGTATGGCTGGATACAAGTCTATGACCAAGAACAACATATGTGCTCACCTGGATCTTACTACGCCGAATTCCCGACATTTCACTGAGATTATTACATTTTTGAGGCGTTCCAGGATTTTTGTTGCCATTTTGACTGTTCATGTTCCTTATCATTCACATCAGTAAGACTTCTGGGCATCTGCAGATATTGACTGCGAGGTTGAGCCTCCTGTTATTCGAGGTAATGTGCTTGGACATGATGTGATTATATCTGCTGAGCACATCAGAAGAGTCTGTGGATTCCAGGATACACCAGATTAGCCATATCTGATTGACCGATACTTAGTTCGTGGATGTTTTATGCGGTGCAAGTACGAAGGTGATCTAGGAGCAAGGATTCTGAACAAGGCATATATGTCTCCTCAATTCAAGTATTTGGCACACGTACGCATTCATTGTCTGGGGTCTAGGAGAGGTGGCTTCAATGATATGAGGGAGACGATACAGTGTGCATTTGTTGCCTTGGTGCTGAACAGACCCTTCAACTTCTCAGAGATGATCTTTTCGCACATGAAGGAGAATGTGGCACTTAAGGGAGATAAGAAGTTCCTTATGTATCCTCGGTTCCTCCAGCAGTTGATCGATGCTCAGTTACCAGATTTGCCGAAGATCAATGCTGATATTATTCGCTTGGAGCACATGAATGACATTACTCTCAACAGAGTGATAGAGGAAAGGAGAGGAAGCCTACAGTACGATCTTTGTTTGGCCATCTTGTGAGGCCTGATTATATAGCTCCAGCTGGTAGGAGATGGAGGCATGACGATTTGGGTTCGGACATGGATGATATTATTGTTCCTGATGATGGTGGTGATGATGATGATGGTGCAAGTGGTAGTGGTGCAGATGGTAATGGTGAAGGTGGTAGTGGTGCAGGTGGTAGTGGTGCAGGTGGTAGTTCTGCTGGTGCTAGTGTTGGTGTTAGCTCGACTGTTGATGTCACTATTACTACTGTTAGTGTTAGCATAGTTGAGGTTGGAGTGACATCTGTTGTTGATGATGAGGATGTGGATATTGATTCACTGTTGGAGTTGGACTTCATGGCTACTACTACCTCCACAGTGACTACTCCACTTGATATGACCGGCACCACATCTGCTAAAGACAGGGATGAGTCAGATGACTCAGGTGATGAAGGTGGTGAGGCTGGTGATGAGGGTGCTGAGAGCTCAGGCTCGGAAGATACTCCTGATGATGAGTTTGAGAGTGTATGGATAGGTGGGAGATTAGTGAAGAAAAAGAGGAAACGAAGTGAGGCAGAGCTTGATGAGATCACAGATCCTTCATTCATTCCAGAGTTTGACATTCCACCCCCTCCACGTACCTCTGCTCCAGCCACTTCAGCTGTTTCTGTTGCTGCTACTCAGGCCACATCATCTCCAGCTGGGAGGAGGAAAAGGACTAGATTCCAATTCTAGAGGAGGTCAGAACTGTCTTCTGCTGCTACAATGACTGTTTCATCAGTAGCAGCAGTCACAGTTTCTTCACTGACCAGGTCAAGGGCTATTCCGACACGTACCACTGTTGCCCCTCTGACCACCTCTGTTGTTCAGGTTCCCATATACACTACTGCATCTACAGGTCCTTCCATAACACGATCTGATCTTATCATACCTACTGTTTCAGTTGTCGAGCAGCTGAGCACACTGAACAGTATGGTTCTTAGATTGATGGAAAGGAACCTGGAACAGGAGAAGAAGAACAAGGAGCAAGATTTGTTGATTGCCCAGCTCACACAGCGGGTGAATGATCAGGATGCCTTGTTGCTCCAGGCTGCTGATCAACGAGCTGATTTGAGAGCCCGCTTTGCTCAACAAGAAGAAAAGCTCTTGAAGTACATTGATGAGCATAATCAGTTGGCATTGACTGTCACTGATTTCAGTGACCGGATCCTGACTTTAGAGACGGAGAATGCTAGGCTTGCTGAACAGATTGACAGCCTTAAAGACAGCACTTCGAGGATCGAAGGCACTGCTGCTCACTCCGATGATTCAGATTCAGAGAAAGAAGAAGAAGAAGATGATGAAGAAGAAGAAGAAGAAGAGGAAGAGGAATCTGATGAGGAGAAAGTTGACTATGAGGAGTCAGAGAAAGATGATGACTCAGATGGTGGTGATCAGGATGGATCAGGGAGTGGGTCTACTGGATCTTCAAGTTCTGATGATGATGATGATGATCAAGCCCCTCCTTCCCCTGAGATCCGCACAAAGACAAGGCACGATAAGAGTGCTAAAGCTCCTTCTCCTCCTCCTGCTCAGACTAAAGAACCTACAGCCGCTGAGGAAGTTGAAGTTGTGCCACTGAGACGTCAACTGGATGAGACACTTACTATGATTCTTGACGTTCAGGGCATTATACAGAACTCAGTGAGCTACGATAAAGAGGAGGGGGATATCATTCATTGTTTATCTAAGGAGCAGATCGCTAAGCTATTTAGGTTGAATCCTGACGAGGTAGTGATCGAGGACACCTCAGCTCCAGTTTTTGATGAGCCGTCTCCAGAAACTTTTGATGATGTTGATGAAGTCATTCTGGAAGACATAACTGAAGAGGAATATCCCAAGTATACATCGGCTGAAGATGAACTGCCGACTTTCACTGATCTGTTTGATCAAGCTACTGAAGAAATGCTGAGCCGATATTTAGAAGAACAAGTTGTGAGTAGTAAGTATGCAGCTGATGACATCAAACAGAGAAAAGAAGAATGGAAAGCGTACTGGGAGATCCTAAAGAAGGAAAGAAATGTGAAGATGCCAGCTACGCAAACCAAGTTGTATAGGACCAAAGGCTACAAAGCTAGAGGTCAGATTCTCAGCTGGGAATACTTTCATGACTTAGGATGCTACGCAGTAAAGAGAGAAAGGGGAATTGATTACTTCAAACATCCACATGACTTCAAGACGCTACCAGGATTTGAAGTCAATCAGATTGCACGCTTGAAGATGTTATACAGCGATGGCTCAGGGATGTCAGCTTGGTTCTCCAGACAAATCCAGTATGAGTACAGAAATAGATGGGTGAATTTCAGGCCTCAGCAACCTGAAAGATATTACTTGCCAGAAATAAATGGAGATACCCGGAAGCATAAGGTTATCCTGAAGTGGCTTCCTCCTAAAGTCATGAAGAAGATTCTGTTAAGGAAGATGCGTCAAGAATTTATAGAGGGCTTCTGATGGTGGTATTATGACGGGCGTACTGGAGAAGTTGTGATAGTGATGTGCAAAGAGAAGAAGTGGGAGACCGAACGTATTTTTGTGTCAATGTGGTTGCAAATCTGTCTCGCAATGATTTCAAGACTTTGTACTTTCATTAGATGTTTTTCGATGTTGCTGACATAGAGCAAGCCATGCAGTTCATGAGAGTCACTCGTATCTGTATGGTGCTCAAGATTCATGCTGGAGCAGACGGGAAAGCTATCTCGGACAAGCTCTTCAAGAAAGACGCTTCCAAGGATTGAACTAGGTCCAGGGGTAGTTTGTAGATGCATTAAATGTCCCTAGTTCGATTTTGTACCACCCATTATGTATAAAGTTTATGATATTAATGGAAGTTGTCTTTCTATATTGTTTCTTAATGTTTATTATTAAATATTTGTGTTTGATTAGGGTTTTAAATGTTCAAGTATGATAACAGACCCATTCGGGCGAATGGCCCTAAGTATGAAGCCTTTCGTCGAATGAACGAAGTAGCAAATGACATAGGTGAGCGAATGAGTCATTCACCGAATGACTCATTCGATTAACTTGTCCATTCGATGGGGTCGTTCGACAAATGAGTTGCTTCGGCCTCTCATTCGGCCGAATGACAACAGACTATAAATACAAGTCCAAACCTTTTCAAACCCAACTTTTTAGCCCTCCTTCTTCCCTGAGAACCCAGAGTCAAAACCCTAGGAGATTAGAGCGGCCATTGCACGTCCAAGTTCGATTCTCAACCGTGGTGTTTGATTCTCGATCAATCGTCCTTCCTATACCTTCGGATCACCACGGTTGCTGTTGGTTTCGATTGGAAAACCCTGGAATAGGATTCCGCACTATTCCAGAGGCTGTCGGGTAGATATCCATTGGAACCGGATTGTTTCTGAGCTCCAAAACTGGTCCTACATGTTCGTCACTTGAGAAGTCATGCAAAATGATCAAGTCAACACATGGTTGGTGTGTCCATATGGTTTTGTAATTGAAAAATGATTCTTGACAAACCTGCTGGAGTCTCAACCTTAACCTCACTAACAAAACATATCTTATCTAGTCTAGTATGCTTACATATGGGCCATACACAGGGTCAAGCCAAGCCGCCAGCCCACCACATACCGGACTGTCGATGCATTTTCTGTGTGAAAGCTGCATTTACTGTGTGAACCTCGCTTGTTGTAAATGAAATCATAGTCTGCTGTATATGATTAGAAAAGTCAAGTGTCAAAGGGTTTGGCTAGAGATCCTAAAAGGTTAGGTTAGGTTCGGCTATGATTGATAGTTAATACGTTCGGCTAGCATAAGGTTCACGAACCTTATCATAGGTTCGTGTAAATTCATTGTTCATATAAGCCAAACCTATTGGCAAACCTATTGGCAAACCTATTGGCAAACCTATTCGCAAACCTATGAAACCTATATATATAGTTTTGCTAGTTCATTTCAAGAGACTTGGGGTAGACTTGGAAGCTTGGAGCTCATAATTACACATACATACAAAGCAACATTCTCTGAACTTCATCTTAGTGTCATTCTTTGTATATTCAAGTGTTGCATTTCACGTTTGTATTATAAACACTTGAATGTTGATGAGAAATTCAGATTCATGATGATATATTACAATGTTATTGTTGATCCAAATCTAGTGGTAAACGGATTCCGCACATTTATGATCGAATCGTAGAATTTCGTGATCGATTCTTCAAATCTACAGTGGTCTTATAGCGTTAGGCTTGATTCTACTACGAGTATTTGGACATCAATCTCATGTAATTTGATCAGAAACTTCATCATTTTGAAGGTGTTCTTGAAGTTCTTCACGTTTTGTCAACAAAAAGCCAGATCTATGAAAAATTATCAAGTTTTTGCAAATTTTGATCCGATAGAAAGATGCGCCTCAAAAAAATGAAGATTTTGACTACTCATATGCCTTCTAACACAAAAAAATGAAGATTCTAGAGCCATTTTAGTGAAGTTGCAGGTCTGTTCGAACGAACAGACGAACCTTCATAGGTTCGTGACCAGTAGGTTCGTGGGAACCTCCATAGGTGCGTGGGAACCTCCATAGGTTCGTAGGAACCTCCAGGTTCGCGAGAAATTGACTATTTCACAAGAAATTGCGAGAAATTGACCTAGATTCACGAGATTTTGGTTGGGGTTCGCGAGATTTTGATCCTTATACATCATAAAGGGTTCGTGAGCTTCCAAGACTGATAAGGTTCGTGAAAAGGGTTCGTGGCCAATTTTTAAAGGTTAAAAAGCTTCATTTGAGCCAAAAAGACACATTCTTAAAATCTCAAGCAAACCTTGTTTACCTATTTTGGGCCTTCTGGATCATTTGGGATAGGTTTTAAGACCTAATTCGGACGTTAAGACAAGGTTTGAGCTGTTTTGTTTTGAGAGGTTTAACTTTGACGTTCTGAACATAAAAGTTAAATAATACATACAAGAACTGGAATGTGGAATGGTTGGCTAACAATGGACTTGTGTTGGACAATTTGGAAAATTATCCAAACTAGAGATCCACATTTGAAACATTTATTGCTAAAGCGGATGACAATTACCAGAAGTTATTATACCAACAATACAAGAAACCATGTCTGAAATCAAATGATAATTTTGGTACATCAAAACTGAATGAAGATCAAATGTTTGAATTTAATCAAGAAAGAGAATTGTGTGACTTGTTTTCAGTGTTATTTCTGAAGATATTAAAAAGACTGATTTTGAACAAATGCCACATTCATGTGCAAAGTGGAGTTTGTTAGAACTTGCATATAATAATCATGTTGCAAAGAAGATAAATGATGCTTATGATCGTCTTTTACCACTTATGCAAGAATTGAAATATTTTCAGTTTGATATCACTGATGGGCTCAAAGCCTCGCCATAAGACCCCGTGTTCGATTCCGACAATCGTATGAAGAATAGATGTGGGATAAATACTCTTCCAGTCTCCTATTTATTTTATTAAGTTTACACAATTCTTACCTTATCGATGGAGTGATTTTGTTGAAAGAATGAAGGAAACAGAAGTCATTCATCATGTCAAATTAATGAACTTCAAACATGTGGTTGACAAAATGGAATCGGATATAAGATGAACATGAACATGGATTGTGAAAATTGTTGATTTCTCGTGGATTGATGAACAAAGAAACATGTTAAAGGCTACTATGAGTGTTGAGAAAGAAAAAGAAGATGTTGATGGAAAAACGGAAGATGATTTGAAAACTGAAGATCGTATTGAGACAACTGCGAATTTGAGGATGGAAAGTAGTGATGAAGAAAAGAGTGAGGATTCTTTAGTGTCAGAATCTGATAAAGCAAATGAACCTGAAATGGCTGAAGATAGCAAACAGGTGAAGGAGGTTGTAGATGAGAGATGTAAGGTAACTGAAGACACACTCATTCTTGATGATTCTGAAATCACAAGTGAGATGAAGAAGTCTGAAGATGATGTGTTGAAGTCAAAGGATGAAACTTCAAGTGATGAAGTGGTGTTAACAGAGGATCAGAGTGTTTATGAGGATGCCTCTGATGGTTTGTCTAAAACAACTACCATCGTTAGTGAAGATCATTGTCATGCCATTTCAGATAAAGAGGTAAGTTCAGGTAAGTTTTCTAAATTCTCGTGCTCTAAATGTTTAAATCTTGAGGGAAAAATTTGGAGTTTGGAGGAAGAAAACTTAAACTTGAATTGTGACTTATCAAACTGCAATAAAGCATACATGGTTTTAAAATCAAATGAAAATTTTTTTACAAAACAGATTGCAGAATTGAAGTCACAGGTTCAAAAGTTGACTGATGATTTGTCAAAGTCAAATGCCAATGAAGTCATTTCTGAACAAAAACTTGACATTCTGAGCAAAGTAAATGTTGAATTGACAAATGCAGCCAATAATATTAAACTCAAAATGGACAAGGCAAAAAGAGACTTTGACAAAATCATGCACAAATTAGAGAATCATTATGATTCTATAATTTCTTCAAGTCCTCTTATTGAGAAACCAAGTGATAATGAAATTTCAAAAGATAACAATTTCAATAAGGGAAAGTCTCCAATTTGTGTTGATGACAACATTCCTCCTATCATTAAAGATTGTACTTTAGAGGAATATGATGAGGAGACATTTTACAGATGTGGATTGGTGGATGTACATCAGAATTATGATGATTCTCACATTTGATGATGTGAATCCATGTGTTTCAAACTCAGCAACATCATCCAATAAGAAAGTTTCTTTCAAAACCCCATTGGTTGAAATTAAACAGTTTTCAAAGAACAAAAACAAGCATTTTTCAAAACAAAATGGTTTTTCAAGTTCAAAACCTAAACGTCAAATTCAATCAAAATGGGTTGTGAAATCATCATGTGCATCAAATGAAGTGGAATCAAAGTGTGATACTTCAAAGTCTTGGATCAAAGACAAGATTTCACTAAGTCCCACAAGATGTGAAATGTTGAACTATGAGTCTCCCACGTCAAGTGGTAAGAAGTCACATTTGACTCATATTGGTTCAACAAGGAATCAAAGACTGGTTTATGGTTCGCCAGTGATAAATCACCAAAACCATAGGTTTATGCAAAACTATTCTCCTAGGTTTGTGGAGAGGAGAATATGTTTTGAGTGTGGTACAAGAGGGCATATCATTGCTAATTGTCCTTATCTGTGTGAGTTAAAAGGACAAGTTAGTAATGCAAATTCATGTGTCATAGAGGTTTCAAAGTTCATTTCCAAAAAATATAAAATTTCAAATCAAAACAAGGAAGAACTTGTGAAAGCCTCAGATGAAGAGAAGTTGAAACTTTCAAAACCCTTAACGTCTTATTTGGTTTTTAACAACAATGTGGTGATTCAAGATAAGTATTATCTTAAGAATGCACTTGAACAGGAACAGTTGTGGATACCAAAAACAAACAAAGTTTCAAAGGAAACTTCATTAGTTTCACCTGGAAAATGGATTAAATTTCGGTATACGGATGCTCATGGAAAACTCAAGACCTCGAAGGCTTGGGTGACCAAAGCTATCTAATGGTTTGTGAGTGTGTACAGGAGGATTTCAAAAGGACCTATCAATTGGAGGAGAGCTCATTGATAGTGGAACTTCCTGAAGTGTATTTGGTAAAATCGTTCTAATCTTTAACTGTCATATAATTATGGAGAACTTGACAGGTTTGGAATTACATTGTCATATTTTCTTGATGTTTTCAAGTCACATTGATCATAATGTTTTACAAAGATGGTAAATCATATCGGTTGTCAATTTTCCGGGAATTTTAATTTTTCTATGTACTTATAAAATTCTAAAAATCAAAAAGATTTTCATTTTTAGCATTTTTGGGGGAGTAAAAATTTTAAAAAAAAATCAAAAACAATATAAAATTAGAAAATTGAGAAATTGATCCGACCTTTGAGATATGATTGTACATTGTAACATTCTGAAACTTACTTCTATCATACAAGATCAAATACAAAGCGATCACAATGCACTCAGTATGATATGTTGGTAGGTCTTTCACTTAATTGTGATTTCTGTAGACTAATGCCATAATCATTCTTTGTGGGACACATTACTTAGAACACAGTGTTCGATCTTTGTCCTGAGTGCGTGGTCATTTGCCTCAGTGATTGCTAATTGTATTAGTACATATATTAGTTTGATCATGTGTTTCTTTTTCAAAAGAAATTCTAAGTTCATTTTTTTCTTTTATTTTCGTTCAAAACATGGACATTTTCTGCGTATACTTACGTATCGACCTGATTGTTATGTTTTGGACATTCTGTTTTTATTTTCTTGGTTTGTTTAAAACTTGGGCATTCTATGTGTATACAGAAGTATCGATCTGATTGCTAGGTTTTAAACTTAAGTTATTTTTTGGTTCAATATCCTGGTTTCATCTGCGCATATGGAAGTATCGATCTTGTTACCGGATTTTGAACATTCAGTTTTATTTTACACTTTGTTATTTCAAAAAGATATTCTGCTTTATTTTTGCATGATCAAACTAAGCAAGAATTTGATCTTATAATTTACAATGGCATCGCTGTTGGTTGATGTTTCACAAAGCGGGGATGTGTTCAAGTGAGTGGGGAACACAAAGTCTTGTGATTGGTTTTCATTAATCCAAATTCACAACAACTAGTAAGACTTAAAGTGGATCCATATACTGGCAATCGTACTAGGCTTGTGCATCGACTAAATAAATCTCATTAACAATCAACAAGTAACGCTGAGGTATGATTGCAATATGACTACATGTTTGGATCTTTCTCATCAAAAACATATTTATTTTTTAGTTAGAATACAAATTTTTTAGGATTCTAGGATATAAAAATTTTGCAATTCATAGCTTTAGGGGGAGTTTATTCAAATCATTGAAAAATTCATAAAAATTTTTCTTCTATTTTCTTTTAGACTATCCGATGTGACTTACTAATTCTTTGTAAACACTATAATTGATTAATTGTTAATAAGTGTCAAAGAGAAATTGGAGTTGTGATGAGGAATCTTGTATGATCACATGTGAAGCATGAGATTTAGTGTTGATAATGTGTCAACTGATGCAGGTGATCAGGGTGATGAAGATTTGTGTGTTGAAGATGTCACTGCAGTCCTCAGCAAGTGAATCTTGGAAAAAGAAAGACATAAGATGGAGACAGAGAGAATGAGATCAAGAAAGAGAATGAAGTGGAAACAAAGAGTCTAATGCTGTATATACAACAACATTTGATACAACAACTACAACTGAAGGGGAGTATGTAGATAACAAGGTTGTAAGGGATGCACACAAAGTTTGAGCATATACAACAGCAAGGTTCAAGGGGGAGTATGTTGACGCATTTTCTGTGTGAAAGCTGCATTTGCTGTGTGAACCTCGCTTGTTGTAAATGAAATCATAGTCTGTTGTATATGATTAGAAAAGTCAAGTGTCAAAGGGTTCAGCTAGAGATCCTAAAAGGTTAGGTTCGGCTATGATTGATAGTTAATAGGTTCGGCTAGCATAAGGTTCATGAACCTTATCATAGGTTCGTGTAAATTCATTGTTCATATCTGAGCCAAACCTATTGGCAAACCTATTGACAAACCTATTGGCAAACCTATGAAACATATATATATGGTTTTGCTAGTTCATTTCAAGAGACTTGGAAGCTTGGAGCTCATAATTACACACACATACAAAGCAACATTCTCTGAAGTTCAAGATCAAGATTCTCTTCATCTTAGTGTCATTCTTTGTATATTCAAGTGTTGTATTTCACGTTTTTATTGTAAACACTTGAATGTTGATGAGAAATTCAGATTCATGATGATATATTACAATGTTATTGTTGATCCAAATCTAGTGATAAACGGATTCCGCACGTTTATGATCGAATCGTAGAATTTTGTGATCGATTCTTCAAATCTACACGGACTATATATGATATTGTTATTAGTGATAATTAAGCGTCTCACTCCCTACCATTTCCATACTTGATTCTTTGAATTCACACCGATCATGATTCTTTAAATTTACCCTATGTTTCCCTTTCCTCAATCGATCATTCCTGTGATCCTGGTGTGGAACTTGGAGAAGTATTTCAGATGCTTAACTAAATTCATAGTTTAACATTACTATGTCATATTGATTGGGGTCTTGGGTCAACTTGAGTTACAATCAAATGAACCTTAGCGGGATAGTGGTTTCTATAAATATCATCTCACATGTGGCCTATAATCAACAAGTCTAGCTAGGTGTTCTTAAATTATAGGACTTCTTGATTCATACTTGATTCGTCTTGATTCGTTTCTTGATTTGTTTCTTCATTCGTCTGCACATGTTATCTTTGATATTTCCTAGAACTGCACTAGAAAATCGGTACTTGTTTCGTATTTGATTCTTTATATTTGAAAACTTGATTCGTCCAAATGAGTACTTGATTTGTTGAAAACGTGTACTTGATTCGTTGAAAGCTTGTATTTGATTCGTTGAAACCTTGTGTTTGATTCGTTGAAAACTTATGTTTGATTCGTTGAAAACTTGTCTTTGATTCGTTGAAAACATGTGTTTGATTCTTTGAACCTTATATTTGTTTCGTTGAAAAATATAATTTATTGTTTTGAAAACCTTGTATATGAATCTTACCAATGTTTTACATATGAAATTTATTGAACGATTCATATAATAACATACAGAAATATAAATATAAGAAAACATTTAAGCATGCTTCTCAGCCCCACAGTTAGAAAACAAAATGTTTAGAAAAGGGGCTAAGAACTCACCTGTGTTGTTATGTGATGGATTGGATTCAAGAATGAGCACGCTCGTTTGTTGTGAATTGGATGAATTCAACACCTGATTTAATTGATTATGGTTTTATATTGTAAGTACTTGGTATTTTTTGTCGTTGTGTTTAAGACTAGGTGTTAGACTATGTGTTTTGTTCTAAGAGATCTATGCTTAGTTAGTGTGTTTCTAGGTTTTAACTATATGATTATCACACTATTCCATATCTAATTCTTACCCATAATTATTAACACTAAATTATTTAAGCTAGATTTGTGTTAAGAACATGTCTTAGATTATTAGAAAAATAAATTCGTTACAAAATTGACTTTTGATAATAAAGAAAGTTTAAACCATTTTTCCAATACACTTTGTATAACTAGATCATATTTTTCACAAACATAAAATTGTGGTCTTATATAAATATTAACCACATGCTATTCATTAGGTTATGTCAATAAAATTCAATTTTAAGTTTAAAAATCCCAAGCTTAGTAAACTTGAAAGTAATTTTAGTTCAAGAATGCTTTGCATTAATGCATAATTCCTTTTCTTTTGCATGATCTTGTATCCATCCTATTTGGTCATCCTTGATTACATTTAGTCTTGTGGCTATTAGGAACACTTAGGTTTGAGTTTACATGGTAGTATCGACAAGTACGCTACAATATCGATGGTTCCTTATTTCGATTAACACATGAACAATCCCAAATAGTTTTTGCCGATACTATCATGTTTAACCCAACCCCCATGGCCTCATATTCGATTAGTATCAATTGAGTTTAAGTTCAATATACTTGTATTGGACTAATGTAATAGTATCGATGATCTGGGAATAGTATCGATGGGGATCATATCAACCACAACCATTTTAAGTCCAAACAACCCTACCGATAATATAGTATCGACCAGCTCCTACTTAATCAACCTTAGGCCATCGATATTGCTAGTATCGATGGCCATTGGAGTTTCCAGCTTTGGAGAGCATCGATATTAGTAATCTCGATGAGTCTTAAGCCATGGGAGCCATCGAACTTAACAATACCGACTGGAACAGTTGCCTTGTCCACCCAGCTCGTCGATACTAAGGTTCATGCTTGTTCGTATGTCAATACTATTTCCAAGTGGGTTTCCAGCCATCTTCAACCTTTCAACCTTAAACTCGATTACAAGATTGGGTAACCGGTTTGTGATGAAAACCCTAAATCCGTAGCTTTGAACTCAAATTCGACTCATTTTGGATGGTTCCAAGCTTAGATCCGTCGTACTTTCATGTTCTACGTGTTATGAGCATCGTTTTGACGCCAAGAACTCGAAATTTGGTTGAGAAATGAACGATTTAGGTTTTGAATTCTAGAGAGAAGCTAGAGAGAGGAGGCCAGTTTTAAAAACAGAAAATGGTAGTTGTATGGTAGTTGTGTCATTTTATGAGGGTGGTTATGGCTTTTGTAGTCCGAAGGTGTTTGGGTGTGTTCAATTTCGTTCGATTTTGCGCAACACGCTATTTACGATACGTTGTGTAATTTCATATTCACTTGTAAAAATAGTTTTTCTTAAATCTTTTTACGTGATAATTCCTAGTAAATATTCTAAATATCTTTTTATTATTTTTAAAGTTTCGAAAACATTTATTTTAAATGATTCGTAGGATTGTGTCTTTTTCGCGCGTATTCGTACGGATCGGCACCCGTACGAATACGACGACAACAATCCTTTCCAATTTGGTTTTCTAGTTATAAGATATCATTCAGAACGTTAAACTCGCAGATATATTCATGCGGATCATCACCCACATGAATACCCAGTTAGTTTAATATTCATGTAACATTATTCGTTATTGTTTTGAATTGCATAACCTCACATACGTTCATACGTAATAATGTCCTAAACTAACATACCAGTTATTGATTCATGTTGTCAGATGTACTTTTGACTGTTACATCTTGATTTCACACACTGTTCATGAATTGTTTTGTATTGTATTCACACAATAGACATTACAAATAAGTTCGTTACAAAAATTTATTGTACAAACCTTCTGTTTAGATACTGGGTGTCACACAAACACTAGATTTATAAAAGTGTTATATATTTAAACACGTTCGTTATATGAAAATCGAAAGCAAAGAACCAAAAAATATATTTATATATGCGCACACCCACACTTTTGATTGCTTTAAAACAAGATTTCACAAATTAATGATTTGTTAAATATACCAAGTAAATTGAAAGGTTTTAGATATATTAAATCTCAAATATTAGTTTTGTAAGGCTTGACTTATCAAAACTATCATTTCATCCAAGTGGTTTTAAATATATTTTATAAATAAATAAGTCATCAAGTTACTACTAATAGAGATAAATGCTTATACATATTAATGACGACTTGTACAGATAATAAATACATTAGGGTATACAATAAACCTTGTTACCACGAATCATACGTATGTAAGGTAGGATATTGTTGATATTTTTATTATAAACATGAACTAATTATTCGACAAAGTTATATATGTATACATACATACATATTAACAATAATTATCAAGTTTGATAATTAAGATTATATATGCATATTTAGGCATATTGATTATAAAGACATTCGATAAATAAATAATCAAGTATTAAAGGATAGACATTACTAATCGAAAGTAACATATATAAACAAAAGTCTTCAGTTAATCAAACTTAACACAAGTGAGGACGCGCTAGATTACGTATGAAGTTGTGACTAATAGACATGTGAAACAAGATTATCAATATCAATTATTGATACACATTTGATTTACAAACAGGACCTCATATTTCTTTTGATTAGGAAATGATATACTATATCAAACATTTAGTGTTGGCTTGCACTAATGTGTTGTATAAGGTCACTCAGACTTGGTTATCATGGACATGGGTTCCATTGCTATACACACTGTGAGTGTTCGTAGCCCCTTTTTCATTTTACATATTTTGGGGGAAGTACATGCTACGATGCTTGATTTTTTTACTATGATACAAGAATTCTTTTACTATATCCATGCACATACTTCTCGAGGTATGTTGCATGAGACAAGAAATGTACATCGCATGACACAAGAATTGTCACACTAAGACCCTAGTATTCAACACAACCATTTAACTCAGGGTTTTGCAACGATGGATTAATATAAGCTAGTACTAGCAGGGTCTGACAAACCTCCATTCATGGCTTAATCGTGCCAATAATAACTAAATTGTTAAAGGCAAATTGGATTTCAATAATCCAAACTTTTAGTCGTTGGCCGATAGCAGTCCCAACTATGAAAATCCCCAATAACGGTACCAACTATTGACCTATTTACCAACAATGGACCGCCGTCAATTCTCTCTTAACTCCGTTAACACATGCTTATTGGATTGCCTATGTGGCCATTTGACGTGGAACATTTAATTTTACCTTATTTACCTTTTTTACCTTGTTTAATTATACCCCTAATTTGACTTCTGGTCTAACAACGAAGCTCGAAGCTTGAAGAAGAACGATTGAGCCAACGAACAAGGAAAGCTTGTCGATTACAGGTATACCTCTATGTGTTTTGCTACTGATTTGTTCTTTGTTTATGATTATGTAACTCTAGATTTTAATTATATGTTGGGGTAGGAATGGAAGAAGATGTACTGGTGAAGGTTTGGTACGGTGGAAAGCTTTCCAAAAACCCTAAATTGCACTATGTTGGGGGATAAACCAGCATGATTAAGGTTGAAGTGGACAAAATGTCATACTTTGAACTTGTTGATTATGTAATGGAGGTAGGATCATATGAAAAAAAAAGATTTTTTAATGTTTTACTTGCTACCTGGTAAAAAATTCGAAGAGGGTCTGGTTGAATTGAAGAATGATGAAGATGTTTCCCGGATGATGGTTGATTTAGGAGAAGATGTTAGACATATTATGCATCTATATGTTGAAATATGACCAATAAGGAGGAGTTAGCCCAACCCAGTAACGTAACAGCCCAGAAAGAAGCCCAATTGATCCAAAGTTAAACTTCAACTTCTTCACCCCTTAAACTCACGAAAAGTGCAGCCAGGAGGTTACCATGTAACACATCCATTTCTGAAGATGAATCTGAAGAGGGATCTGAAGATGGATCTGAAGATGGAAGTGAAGATGAATATGGGTCAGACACAGATGATGAAGAGTGGAGAGCATATATTGGTGCAATAAAGAAGTCTAACAAGGAATATGAAAGCCCAAGGAAAAAGTTGCTTGAACAATTTTTAGCAGAACCTGATTCCACACATGAAGAAAGTGTACAAATTACACATCATAGTGATGCCAGTAGCTATGAAGACTCAGATGGGGATGTAAATTCACCAGGAAATAGTGAAGATGATGACATCAGAGGAAGGAAGTACAAGTCAAATGTTCATGTTGTAACTGAAAATACTGACTGGAGTAAGTGGAAATGGGTTGTTGGGACAAGGTTTCCTACCAGATATGCTTTTAGAGATGCACTCAGAAATTATGTTGTTTATTCAGGTAAGGATGTTGCAGTTTCTTTAAGTAACAGGAATAGACTAGGAAGGCTAGGTGTTAAATGTGAGTCTGGATGCCCATTCAAGGTTTACTTATCATTTCATGAAGGTAAGGGTTGCTTCATGGTTAAAAGTGTTATTAGTGAACACATGTGTCAAAGAAACATATCCAAGAATAGGCAACTTTCATCAGATTATATAGCTAAACAATTTTTGCCTATGTTCAAATCTAATCCATATTGGTCTGCAAAGGAGATCCAAGCAGCAGTTAAAGAGAAATTCAAAGTGTTTATTACTAAATGGCAGGCTTATAAGGCTAAAAATTGTGCACACAAAAAACTTCATGGATCAATGAGAGAACATTATAGTAAGATAGGATCATACTTGGATGCTTTGAAATAGTTAAATCCCACTTCCACTTTTGAACTTGTAACAGTTCCATCTTCATACTATGAAATGGATTCCACTGAGGAGGTTTTCTTCAGGATATTTATATGTTTTGATGGAGTTAAGAGTGGTTTTTTAGCTGGATGTAGAAGGGTATTATGTCTTATGGGTGTTTTCTAAAAACTTTTTTTGGAGGTATGTTATTAGCTGCAATAGGTAGGGATGCAAATGATCAAATGTTTCCACTAGCATGGGCAGTAGTAGAGGGTGAGAACAATGACAGTTGGACATGGTTCATGAATGAGTTAAAGAAATGTCTACAAGTGACTTATGATGGAAAGGGATGGACACTAATTTCTGACCAGCTCAAGGTATGTTTTTATATTTATTTGTTTTAAGTGATCATGTTATTGACTTCTAATGATGTGCATATATGTTTTAGGGATTACTGAATGCAGTTTCTCTGGTTTTGCCTAATGTTGAACATCAAAATTGTGCTAGGCACATATATGCAAATTGGCACAAAAAGTTCAAAGGTGATGATTTAAAAGGGGTTTTCTGGAGAGCAGTTAGGGCATATTCAGAGGCTGATGATAATAAGGCTCTTGTGGAGATGAAGGATTTGTCACCTGATGCAACTGAAGCATTCATTCATCAGAACCCAAAATGTTTTTGCTGGTGCTTCCTACAAACAGAGACAAAGTCAGATGTTGTTGTCAACAACATGGCAGAGACATTTAATGGGTATATCATTAAGTCCAGGTCTATGCACATTATAAATATGTTGGAGGACATAAGGGTGGCAATCATGACTAGTAAATCTGTTTATGTGTGCCCTAGGATCCAAAGTAAGCTTGACAAACATAAGGACATGGCTTACAAATGTGAAGTGTTTCCTTCAAGTAATACTTTATTTCAAGTAAAGGACTTAGATGATGTTGTTGTAGATCTGAGCAACAAAACCTGCACATGCAGAAAATGGGACTTAAGTGGTATTCCATGCTACCATATGTGTGCAGTAGCAGCCTTCATTCATAGAAGGGTTGAAGAATTTGTTCATCCATGTTACACAAAGGAAGAGTACCTCAAGTCTTATAATTTCACAATCCCTCCATTACCTTCACAAAAATATTGGCCTTCAGTTGATATGCCATTGGAACCTCCACCAATCAAGATTGGTCCTGGTAGACCAAAGAAGAATAGGAAGAAAGATCCCCATGAAGAACCAAAAAAACCGAGAAAGCTTAGTGGACATGGAGTTTTGATGACTTGCAACAACTGTAAAGTTAAGGGGCACAACAAGAGAAAGTGCCCTCAGAAAGGTAACACATCATCTGAAACAAGAATCCCAAAGAAGCCAAGAGGTAAACCAAGAAAGCAGCCAGTTGAAGTAGCTTCTACAACAATAGTCACACAGCAAAGTCAACGGTCTACAATAACATCTCCTCAATCCAGTTAAATAAGGAAATCTAGGGGAATGCCAAGAAAGTCAACAGGTGCAGATCCAACAGGTGCAGAGCCAAGAAAGTAATTTGATCTACTAGATGTGTTTTGTTTTGTATGAAACTTTTATGTTAATTCTAAGTCTATGGTGTGTCAATGTGTAAGACACTTATGTTTGATGGTGTTATCTTTTAAACTTTTGTTTGATGGTATGTCAATGTTAAGACACTTATGTTTATGTATGAGTTGTGTTATTTCTATCTTCGATATGGTGTTATGTTTGATGATATGTCAATTTATAAGTCATTTTGTCAAATGTATCAGTTGACATTTTGATCAAAACTGATACATTACATTTCATGCATATTCATAATAACCATACATTGTTAATCAAAGAGATTTAAACATTACATTTCATATCAACCCTTAAAATAATAGTACATAAAAGTTATTACATTAAGCATTACAAGACAAAGACATTTTTTTGGCAAAAAAGTGGACTTTGACAGCCTCTGTTTCAAGCTTTTGTTCTCTTCTTCAAGCATCATCTTTTTTACTTTTAGGTTTGCAATCTTCAAGAACTATATGATGGCCGCCCCTCAACCAAGTAGCAGTTGTCCTACAGAGCCTCAACAAGAAGCAATACACAGGCACATTTCCTTTATGTTCCAAGTGCCAATATCATCATGCCGCTAACCCTCCCTGCAAACATTGCACGGGATGTAGAAGAAAGGGCCATTGGGTCTAGAACTATAGAATGGCACCGGCTCAGGCAGTAAACAATGCTGCTTTAGCTCTCCCTCCACCCAACAACCCGAACTCTCAGCCAAATTTGCATGCCAACTTAATCATCTTGAGGGATCTTTAGACTCCTCTTATATCATTGAAGTAGCAAATGGGAAACAAATCACAGTTAGTACAATCTTTAGAAACTGCCCATTAACACTTAATGGCCAAACATTCACCATCGATTTGATATCGATGGAGTGGGGCAGTTTCGATATCATTGTCGGGATGGATTGGTTATCTCTCAATTGAGTGGAAGTCATCTATTCTGAAAAGCTACTTCAAATATCGATGGTGCATGACCACGTGTTGGAAGTTCGAGGGGATCAAGAAAAACGGAGTGTCAAAATCATATCGTGCATAAAAGCGCATTAATGTTTACAGAAGAAGTGTGTAGCTTTCATGGCTCACGTGGAGGAAAGAGAGAAAGACAAGATCAAGATGCAAGACGTGCCTATAGTAAAAGAGTATCCGGAAGTGTTTCCTGATGATTTACCGGGTTTACCACCGGCACGACAGGTAGAATTCAGTATAAACTTAGTTCTCGGAGCAACTCCTGTTGCAAAATCTCCTTACAGGTTAGCCCCTTCAGAGATGCAGGAATTGTCAAATCATTTGCAAGAATTATTAGATAAGGGCTTCATCCGACTGATCTACTCACCATGGGGAGCTCTAGTTTTATTCACGAAAAAGAAGGAATGATCCTTCCGTATGTGCATAGATTACAGGGAGCTGAACAAGTTAACCATCAAGAATCGGTATCCATTGCTGAGAATTGATGATCTTTTTGATCAAATACAAGGAGCACAGTATTTTTCCAAGATTGATTTGCATTCAGGACATCATCAACTCAGAGTTCAAGAAGAAAACATACCTAAGATGGCTTTTCGAACCCGGTATGGGAATTATGAGTTTATGGTAATGTCTTTCGGATTGAAAAATACACCCGCAGTTTTCATGGACCTCATGAACCGAGTGTGCAAGCCGTATCTGGATCAGTTTGTCATTGTCATTATTGATGACATACTGATTTAATCCAAGAGCAAAGCAGAACATGAGCCACACCTCAGGAAAATCTTGGAGCTGTTGAAGAAAGAACAACTCTATGCCATATTCTCTAAGTGTGAATTTTGGCTGAGGGAAGTTCAGTTTTTGGGTCACGTAGTCAACAGTGAAGGAATACATGTAGGCCTACCAAGATTGAAGCTATTAAGAACTGGGATACTCCAACAACACCGGCGGAGATACGATTTTTTCTGGGACTAGCGGGTTATTATAGAAGGTTTATTTCAAACTTTTCTAAGATAATTTTGCCTCTCACCAAGTTACCTCAGAAAAGTGAGCCATATGTTTGGGAGCAGAAACAAGAAGATGCCTTCCAGACATTGAAACAAAAGCTATGTGATGCTCCAATATTATCTCTCCTAGAGGGTACAGACGCCTTTGTAGTGTATTATGACGCTTCCCACGATTGTGTATTAATACAGCGAGACAAAGTTATCACGTATGCATCAAGACAGCTGAAGATACACGAGAAGAACTACACGACACATGATCTCGAACTGGGAGTAGTAGTCTTCCCCTTGAAGATTTGGAGACATTACTTGTATGGCACCAAGTGTACCATATTTACGGACCACAAAAGTCTGCAACATATCTTTGATCAGAAGGAACTCAACATGCGACAGCGTTGTTGGGTTGAACTTCTGAACGATTACGACTGTGTGATTAAGTACCATCCGCGTAAGGCGAATGTAGTAGCTGATGCCTTGATCGAGAAGGAATGGGTCAAACCCCTGCGCGTCAGAGCAATAGGAATGACTGTGCAAACGAGCTTACGCGACAAGATTATTCAAGCTTAACAGGAATCAGTGGAACGGGACAATCTGAAAAAAGAACTTGATTGTGGAGCAGAACGACAATTTGAGACAAAATCAGATGGAGTTATCTACTAGTAGGATCGCGTGTGGATTCCTGCGGTAGATGAACTGACGAAACTTATTTTTGACGAAGCGCACAAAACCAGATACTCAGTACGCCCGAGTGCTGATAAAATGTACCAAGACTTACGGGAATTTTATTGGTGGCCGGGAATGAAGAAAGATCTAGCCGAGTATGTCGGCCAATGTTTGACGTGTGCGAAAGTTTAAGCGGAACACCAGAAACCGTCTGGTTTACTGGAACAACCCGAGATTCCTCTATGGAAGTGGGAACAAATAGCTATGGATTTCATTACCAATCTACGCGTTCCAGTGGTCGCGACATGATATGGGTTATCGTTGTTAAATTACCCAAATCTGCTCACTTTTTGCCGATGCGTGAAACTTTCACGATGGATAAACTGCCAAGATTATACATCAATGAGATAGTGGTACATCACGGTGTACCATTGTCTATCATCTCAGATCGAGATAGCAGATTCACTTCAAGATTTTGGCAGTCTTTGCAGAAATCACTGCGGACACCCTTAAACTTTAGTACAGCTTACCATCCACAGACGGACGGTCAAAGCGAATGTACTATATAGACCCTAGAGGACATGTTGCGAACATGTGTTTTGGATTTCGGTGGAAATTGGGACTCCCATTTTCCACTGATCGAATTCTCCTATAATAACAGTTACCATAGTAGCATCGGATGCGCTCCATTCGAGACTCTTTATGGTCGAAAATGTCGGTCACCGATCTGTTGGACCGAAGTAGGAGATAACCGAATAACTGGTCCTGAGCTTATTCAGGAAACCACAGATAAGATCGCCCAGATTCAACAAAAGTTACAAGCAGCCCGAAGCAGACAAAATAGCTACACTGACAAACGGCACAAGCCTTTGGAATTCCAAGTTGGAGACCGGGTTATGTTGAAGGTATCCCCATGGAAGGGTGTAGTTCGCTTCGGAAAGAAAGGCAAGTTAGCACCGCGATACGTCGGACTGTTTGAAATTATTCAACGAATTGGCTTGTGGCATATAAGATGAGGTTACCAGAGGAACTCAGCGGTGTGCACGACGTGTTTCACGTCTCAAACCTTAAGAAATGTCTTGCAGACAAATCACTTGTCATACCGGTTGAGGAAATTCAAGTGGACGCACAATTGCAATTCATTGAGGAACCTTTGGAAATAATGGATCGTGAAGATAAACAACTGAAGTAAAGCAGTATTCAAATCATTAAGGTTCGATGGAATTCAAAGCGCGGACCTGAGCTTACTTGGGAACACGAGGATCACATGAAGTCCAAGTATCCCCATTTGTTTGCTGAGGAAGCCGTACCTGATAACGATTCTTAACTTTCGAGGCGAAATTTCTCTAACAAGGGGAGACTGTAACATCAGTGTCTGAACCGTAGTCAGAACAGTAACGTGTACAGTAGATCAGGTACGAACTATGTATATTACATGTGTACTATTATCATTTGATGTTCAATACGAATCAATCACGCATCTATTTCAAAAATATGTTGTGAATCCATGGTTAAACAGTTAGTAACATATCTAACAATACAAACTCGTTTTGTGAATGTAGTTAGGTTTGTTATGTATAAACATATGTGAGATGGTACAGAACAAAACAATAACGGACGTCGTTACGTGAATATTAAACTAACGGAATATTCGTGTGAGTGACGATTTGCACAAACATATCTGAAAGTTTAACGTTCTGAATGATGTTTAATAATTAGATAATCAAATCGAAAAGTTACGTTGTCGTCGTGTTCGTACAGGTGACGATCCGAATGAATACGCGCGAAAACTGTACGATTCGATTAAACAATTAAATTAAACGATTTCTGAATTTTAAAAATTAAAAAAAAAGATATTTAGTTAATTTACTAGAAATAACCACCTAATGGGGTAAGATCCAATAAGAACAAGATTTTGCTTAAGAACAATTTAAAAATGACATTTGACAACTCTAACGAACTCTGATTGAACTCATTTTGGATGCATTAGAACCGTCTCGTTGAAACTTAAACCCTAAACCTAAACTCTAAAGCTAAATCCTAAATCCTAAAGCTAAATACTAAATCTAAACTCTAAAGCTAAAACTAAAGATAAACTCTAAAGTTAAACCTAAAACCTAATGCTAAAAGCTAAACCGTAATCTTAAACCTTAAAGCTAAATCCTAAACCTTAAAACTAAACTCTAAAACCTAAAAAGAAGTCCTAAATTTTAAAGTTAAACCTAAAAAGCTAAATCTAAACCCTAAAAGCTAAAGTTTAAGGCCAAACGCTAAGCTAAATTATAAAACCTAATTTCTAAACCCTAAAAGCTAAACCCTAAATGCTAAGATCGTAGAGTTCGACGAGACGGTTCCAACGCATCCGGAATTAGTTCAATCGGATTTCATTAGGGTTGTCAAATGTTGTTTTTAAATTGTTCTTATTGTTCTTAGGCAAAATATCCTTATTATTTGAACCTACCTCACCACCTAAAGTAATTTAGAAAATTCCATTTTTTTTTAAAGCAATGTTACGTTACGCGAAATCCGGAAACGACGCATTTATGCGAAACCGAGTGAAACCGAACGAACCCGAACACACCCGAACGTTAAAAAGGTTAAAAATGACATTAAATGTCTTTTACTCACATTCACCAACCCCACTCTCTCTCTCTCTCTCTAAAACGTCACACTCTCTCTCTACACTTTCTCTCACTAAGATTCAAACCCCAAAATTCTCAAATCTCCACCAAATCAAGCGATTTTGGTGTCAAAACAACCACAATAACGTGTAGATCGCGAAAATACGAAGGAACCGAGCCGTAAATCATCGAAAACGAGGTAAAATCGAGTTCCAATGATCGTTTTTTTAGGGTTTTCTCCTTTTCCGATCATTCGGCCTTTACAGCCGATTTCCGACCCTCAAAACCCTTAGTTGTGCACGAAATTGGTCTAGAACGGTTTAGGAACTTGTGGGACAATTTGAAAGGTCCACGATCTTAGAAATGGCAGCATGAAATCGGCTTGTTGCAGTTCAGGCGAATGAGGCCATACGAATGGTTCCATGAGCGAATAACATATACCCATTCGCATGGACTGGACGTCCGAAGGAACTATCAGGCGAATGAAACCACTCGAATGGCTCCATGGGAGAATGACCTGCCCGTTCGTATGAATTGGGCTACCGAATGAACAATCAAATGAATGGTTCATTCGTGAGGTCCCATTCGCATGACTCATTGGCGAATGATTTCCATTCGTACCACAACCTTATTTTCGCCCCAAAACTTGAATTTCCATTCGTACGAATTATACCTATTCATACTACAGTTCATTTGCCAAGAAACCTTAAGATAATAAGCTAACTTATTTAACAAATTCACAACAAGTTAAAGGGTATGTTAAGTAGATATGGGTACAAACGAACAAAAGAACTAAATGAGATCATGATAATTCAAAGAACTAATCAAGTACGAGTGTTATAACCTTATGTCACCAACACTCAACGCTTAGCAAGTTCCTTGCGTGGTTAATTAACCAAGATTATTCTAAAAGAATGATCTTAGTTGATAACTAATTCAAGTAAGAATCAAGATCCGTAGTGTCAACAAGAAAAATATAAGAACTTGATGAATAACTTTGATAAGTTAGGTTAAATCAAGTTCTAACTAGTTTAACTTATGTTTTCATAAAATAAATTAGATTTTTATTTAAAATGTGACGTTTAATAACATGTAACCTTAGTTTAATAATAATCATCATAACTTATTTTACTGAGATATTATAAGTGGTTATGAGTTTCAAAGAAACTAAAGAACTAGGGTGGTGTCATGGGAGTTCGAAGAAATTAACTAAGTATGGATGTGTTGATCCTATGTGTCAACTTCCAACACATAGTGATTTCATGCATTATGTAGTCAACTTAGATTGTTCGAAACAGATAATCTAAAGTGATCTATGCATAAGGCTGAAGAAGAACAACGAGGTAACAAGGAACTATTGGGGGATTTAAGGATTAACCTAATAAGGTTAACCTAAGTCCTACAAATTAACTTATAATTTTCATAAAAATAACATATGTTTTGTTAAAATGTAATTATTGTAAATCATCATAACTTAAATTACTAAAACCTTTTAGAAATAACTTGAATGATTTTCTAAACTTAATATTTTGTAACTAAGTTAGACTTAATAAATGAAGATTTACTAAAAGGTCATGTAGTTTATAAATTTAAAACTTATGTAAATAAGGTTTAGTAGTTATTAACTAAAGGATAAGGGTTCGTAAAGGGTACATAACCAGGAATAATTAGAGGAATAATAGTAACACATTAGTAAGATTTTAGGACACTTAGTTGCACACCGAGACCAAAACCCTATATCAATCAACTACGAATACTTATAGTATAAAAACAATAATAAATTAACTCATGTGTTGAAGATACATAGTCTACAAAGAACGAGTGTGCGTATATTTCTTGCATGGTTCATTTGCACTACAAGATAAGTGAGTTCATTGCCCTTTTTCTAAACTTTTTTAATTTATAAATGTGGGGCTGAGAAGCATGCGTAAACTATTTTCCTTGGATTATATTTTACTTAAATGCTTTTAAATACTATATGTTTTGTATGTATAAATTATTTTATGCAGGTTTTACTAAAGATTATCTACTTATAACATAAGTGGATATTTGTGTTCAATTAGACATTTTGACGAATCAAGCAAACATTTTCAACGAATCTATTTTCAACGAATCTAACGAAACTATTTCAACGAAACAAGTGTGTGAGTTCAACAAATCAAACGAAACAATTTTCAACGAAACAATTATTCGATGTTCAACGAACCTAGTGTTCAACGATCAACGAATCAAGTTACATTTGATCAACGAATCTAGTATTCAATGTTCAACGAAACAATTACATTTGCAACGAATCTAGACGAATCAATAAATCATTTTCAAGGGAAAATCTAGGAAATATCAAAGATATCATGTGTCAACGAAATTATACGGAACAAGGGACGAAACTAGACGAATCAAGAACGAAACAAAAACTCTACATTTCAAGAAGTCCTAGCTAGACCGTTTGATTTGTAGGTCACATGTTTGATGATATTTACAGAATCCCCTAACTTCTAAGCACCTTTGATTGACATGCTAGTCTACTCGAGTTTGACCAAGACCCAATCACTAGGCCTTAGCTTTTAATTTAAATGTTTACTTATTAATATATTTAAGCATTTCAAATTAACCACTTCCACATTTTTCCACATTTGCTATGGTGTTGTTTTGTGTGTTGACGGAACTAACGAAACTAATGTTTTGACGAAACTAACGAATCAAGTGTTTTGACGAATCTAACAGAACAAGCATGGTGATGAAAGTAACGAAACAAGTGTGATGATGGTTGAGGGTGAAACTCTTAATTATCATTAACAACAATATGTTATGTGGTTCGTTATGTGGTGGGCTGGCGGCTGGGTTGGTGGTAAGCTTGACCCTACGTATGCCTTATATATAAGCATACTTGACTGGATAGCATAGGTGGTTGTTGGTGAGGTTAAAGTTGTCATCTGGTCATGTTTGTACAAAATCATTTTTTTATAACAAAACTTTATGAACTCACTGACCATGTGTTGACTTTGTTTTCTTGCATGACTTCTCAGGTGACGAACAGGGTCAGCTAAAAAGTTCGTGCTTTTGACT
This sequence comes from Mikania micrantha, assembly GCA_009363875.1. Classification (NCBI taxonomy): domain Eukaryota; kingdom Viridiplantae; phylum Streptophyta; class Magnoliopsida; order Asterales; family Asteraceae; genus Mikania; species Mikania micrantha. The sequence continues at coordinate 29,167,533 of CM018695.1, forward strand.
AGGATGCTCAGATAGAGGACCTAGTATTTTGGATGTGCATATTTTTGAACATCATTATACAGATTATTTTGCATATCTTGTGCAGATACAAGATAGATAATTTATGATGTTGTTAGTAGATTTACATTGTTAAATTATGAACGATACTGATGTAATTTAACTTTGTAATTCTATTCCATTTAGTGTTTTCTCATTTCATGTCATGTGCAATGTAAACAATCTGATCACCTTGATTATCTCCCGATATCGCGCCCCGAGACCTTTCTGCCCGACGGGAAAGTCGATCCAGCCCGCCGGATCGGGGTGTGACATTTAAACATACATGCGTATAAAATGAAATCGAGTAACAAGTTCAACCCATTGTAAAAAAGTAAACAAGGTCAAACCACATTAATGAATCTTATATTATGTATGATTACAATATTATAGGATTCACTTAGAGGTCTCGTTGCTTAGCTGCGTATACGGGACTGAGTCTAATGCTGTCAGGTGAGAACATAGCCCCTCTTTTAACTATTTTATAATTGTTTTGGGGTGAAGTATGTGATCAAATACTTTTAGCAAAATTTTATCGATTTAACTTTACAAAGACTTCTTTTACAAAGTTCTTCCATATTAGCAAGTTTTATCTAGATTTTACAATTAAATGTATACACTTGTACTTATGATTTCTTAAAAACCCATTTTATTAAACTCCTAAACTTTTAAACTATGGGATATCACTTGTACATTTATATCAACCTTTTAACATTAGGTCAACATTTCAACATAGGTTCAACCTTTTTCTTTTTTTCAAATTGCAAAACATGCAGTCATGGTGTTCAATATTGTAGGCAAGCTTGTACACATCAAGATTCGTCATCATCTTATTCTTATTTTGTATGACGTTAGTACTGGGTGATCAAAACAAGGGAAAACAGACATATTACGACAAGGTTGTGTGACTTGATCATAAGTTGGCATAGTGTTATGGACCGCATTCTTTGCTTCACTTGATAGTTTGGGTTACAATTACCATGTTACATTTATGTTATGTTCGACTCATATTGTCTTAAATTCATACTTTAAATTTTCATTGCTAAACCTATTATTCTTACCAACATATACTTTTTCACATGCTTCAGGAAATTAAGTATATGTACAACATGGACCACTAAGGCGACCTATTTAAGATAGATCAAGATCAGAAAACAAGCTAGGATGGATTAGAAACACACTTAATCCTTTTTGTCTAATTATCTTGTTTGATCTTATGTGTAAACAATATTTTTGAGGTCAGTTAGTTGTAGACTTTTGGTAGTTAGTATGCTTTGTAATCAAACTACATTTAATATTATGAAACATAGTAACAATGTGGTTGTTCTTCCAACACTTGGTGATGATTCAATCATCAGTCGTCACCGCTCTGTGGATTCCGCACGCGGCGCAGGATGTGACAAAAAAAACATAACAGATTGTTTTAATTTCTTTCAGAAAAGATGTTTATCAAAAACAAAATTTTGTACGAAACTAAATAGTTTATATTAATGTTTTGTAATTCAATTAATTTTAAAAACACAAACATATGACCAGTGATTTCAAATATGTTTTAAGCTTGTAGAAAACATTGTTTACAATATAAATATATACTTATATTATTTCAATCATTTGATTTACAATTTAAAGAAATACGAAATGTAAAATAAAATATTACAAGAAATATAAAAATGCAAAAATTTAAATTACAAGAAAGAAATAATAGTACAAAATGAAACAACATAAATGAAATTGTAGAATAGAAATGAGTTCATTGGCTGAGGATTTATGTTTAACAGATGGCTTGTAAAACAGATTTTGGGTTACCCAGGTGAATCCGACTCTATCACAGAATATAACAGTCTTAGCATTGCGTACGGCCGAAGTTTACCGAAAACCTGAAATGTTGCTTTAAACAAGAGCGTATCGCAATGTGGCATGAAAAACTCGATCATTTTTCCTTGCATCGAATTGGCATAGTATAAGTACATTTTGGGAATTGTGAAGCTTGTGTGTCAAAATTTTAGCAACTCCAACAAGAGACCAAATACCTCTATATGTATATGTAGTCATGACATTTTTAAGGTTGACATCATGCCCATTAACAAGCATATTCATGTCTTAGTTACTAACCAATTCATGACATTTGAATTTTGTATATGAAGAATTTTTTTTTTCTTTTTAACACTTTACACAACACAATTTTGAGATTCGATGTCTCATTCATCTTAGCTCTGTTTTATACCCGGATTTGTTCGTTGTGATTCTCTCACATCATACAAAAAAACGTAATATACAATAATCATATTCGTAACATATACAAATAATTATCGGGTCCAAAATTTATAACAAAACATATATATTATTAAAAAAGTTCCAACAAATTATTAATGTTTCCTTAGGTTTTAAAGGATGGATTACATATTATATGCAGGATGCTTTGCTCTTTGGAGAGACTTGGCGTTCAAATCTCTCTGTCAGCACTTTTGCAACCACTCGATCACGGTGAGCAAATCTTAATTTTCAAACAAAATTAACCGTCATTGAACCGAATTTTTAGATAATCAAGATTAATAGATTATTATAGTTAAAGTTATGATTAAAGTTATTTGATTAACTTATAGAGTTATAGTTACGGTTAAGTTTGGCGTTCCTAACCAAACATCAATCGAACCGATACAACCTTAAATCTATATATTGTTTATGTTAATTAGTTTCCAATAAACTACATGATTTGCTTGTGTGAAAATCAAATTTAGTTGAAACAAACATGTTAATAATGTAAAGTCAGACATTGTATTTGCATCCCTGATTTGTCATACGAAATTAGGCATGGGTAGCCGAAGGTAATTATGGATTTACTATTTGCGTTAAATAAAATTTTAATTGGTTAAGGGCCTGTTTACTAGGGTCTGAATGAGGTCCTGTCTGAATCGGTCCTGTCTGAATCGGTCAGATTCAGACTGTTTGTTTCAAATACCTGAATGAAAAAAATGTCCGAATAAGCATCTGAATGGTTAAGATATGGGTATGGTTCTGGATGAAAGGGGTTGGTTTCTCTTCACCTCTCCAATCCTCTCCGACGACCTACCTCCTCTCTTCTCCAATGAAGACCATCCTCTCCATAGACATCTCTCCTATGTATAGTTCTTCACATGTTCAACCAAAAGTCATAAATAGTTCAACGCTTACTGCTACAAAGTCTTTTATCCATTCAGACATTTTGCTAATTCCGCAATTAATAGTTCAGAGCTTACCTAACGACTCCTAAATAAAATTAACAATAAACCACCCATGATTATTAACCGAACCATGCACAACTGACCATCGGTTATGGTTAAGGTTTTCAATTTGTGATTAAATGAAAATCCAATTGTTGTTATGGTTTTGAGATAAAGCCGACCCAAACTAACCCGAGCTCATATCTAACAACCACACGAGTCATGGTATCAAATTAGAGAAGAGATATGACAAAGTTGAGAGGGTTTTATTATTGATTACACTGAAAATGAATTACAACATGCTTTATATAGCATATGAAGACCACAACAAACTAACCATATTAACTAACTATTACAGAGTAGTTACTAACAAACTTGCATCTAGAATCATCCATTCTAACTGAACTATTTTGAAGTAGACACTTCTTCATTACCCTCCCTTACTTCAAAATCACGCATCCCTACACAATGCCTAAAGTAAACAAACTTCTCTTTAGTAACTGACTTGGTTAACAAATCAGCTAACTGATCATTAGTGCAACAAAACTCCATAGAGATCATCCCTTGTTTCACAAGATCCCTGATAAAATGATGCTTAAGTTCAATATGCTTAGATCGACTGTGCATACCAGGATTCTTAGACAAATTAATAGCCGACTTATTATCACACCAGATTACAGTGGGTTCAGACTGAGATATCCCCAAATCCTCAAGAATCCTCTTTAGCCAAATCCCCTGACAAGCTGCAGAAGTAGCAGCAATGTACTCCGCCTCAGTACTTGAGAGAGCAACTGAAGGTTGTTTCCGAGAACTCCATGACACAGCCCCATTACCCAACATGAAAATGTTAGCAGACACACTCTTACGATCATCAATGCAACCAGCCCAACCACTATCTGTGTAACCAGTTAGAATTAACTCATCACCTTGATCATACCACAGCCCAAATCTAGTAGTGCCAGCAATGTACCTCAGAATTCTCTTAACAGCTCCCATGTGAATCTTCGATGGCCTTTGCATAAATCTAGAAACAACACTCACAGCATAAGCCAGGTCAGGCCTAGTGTGAGTAAGATAAATGAGGCCTCCAACAGCACTTCTATAGTTCATTTCATTCACCTTCTCTGACTTATCTTCAGCCTGCAGCTTCTCACTTGTATTCATAGGGGTGTACTCTGATTTGGCATCTTTCATCTTAAACTTCATAAGTAGATTATTGGCATACCGAGTTTGACATACAAAGACTCCACCTTGACCTTGAGTTACCTCTAGGCCCAGAAAGTACTTTAGCAGTCCCATATCTGACATTTCAAATTCTTCTCTCATGCTATCCTTGAATTCCCTTATTAGATTCTTACTAGAGCTGGTACACACAATATCATCTACGTATAGACATACAAACATAGTACCTTGATTCAGCACCTCTTTGACATACAAAGTGGGCTCACTAGCACTCCTCTTGAACCCATGATCAACAAAGTATCCATCTATCTTTGAGTACCAGGCCCTGGGAGCCTGTTTGAGACCATAAAGAGCCTTCCTGAGTCGATATACCTTGTCCTCACTTCCTTTGACAACAAATCCCTCTGGCTGCTGTACATATATTTCTTCGGAGAGATCACCATTAAGGAAGGCAGTCTTTACATCTAGCTGATGCAGCTCCCAGCCTCTGTATGCAGCAGTTGCAATCACCACCCTAATGATTTCAAAGCGAGCCACTGGAGCAAAGGTCTCAGTATAGTCTATCCCCTCTATCTGAGAGTACCCTTTGGCTACCAGTCCGGCCTTGAACCTCAGAACTTCCCCATTTGGCCCCACCTTGGTCTTGAAGGTCCACTTGACCCCAACCATATTTTTCCTGCTTGGAAGAGTAGTGAGCTCCCATGTATTATTCTTTTTGAGAGCCGCCATTTCTTCCTTCATGGCCTGCTGCCATTCTTGTTTGGGGGCAGCTTCTGAGTAGGTGATTGGGTCGGTGATGCTGAGGGCAAAGAATTGTGTTTCCTCCTCAGTAAGAACCTCCCCTATATGGTAATCTCTCAGCCAAGCAGGGGGTTTGCTGATCCTTTTGGATGGGCCTGGAGAGAGTTCATTCGAGGATTGAGGTTGTGTGCTAGTGGATGGGTTGTGTTGGTTCGGATTTTGGAGTGGTCTGGGAGGATTTGGTAGGTGAGTTAAGGTAGAAGAATGGGTTGTGGCTTGTAGGTGGGGATTTGATGGGTTAGGACAGGAGGGAGTGTCGTCATTTTCAGACTCTGAGTAGGATAGAGGAAATGGGTCGGTGAAGTAGGTGGGGTCTAGTAGTGGCTCTTTTGTGTCTTCATTATTCCACTCCCACACGCTATCCTCATTAAAAGTAACATGTTTCTGCACTGAGAACCTTTTGGTGCTGGGATTGTAGAGTCTGTAGCCGGGGCTTTCCTGCGAGTATCCCACGAAGATGCACTTCTCGGACCTGTGGTCTAACTTTTGTCGATTGTGAGGTGGGACTAGACTGTATGCGACACACCCAAAGATTCTGAGATGGTGAACACTAGGCTTGTGTCCTTCCCATCCTTCTAGTGGGGTCTTGTTTTGTGTTTCTTTAGTGGGGGCCCGGTTGAGGAGGTAGATAGCTGTTGCCACGCCCTCTGCCCAAAAGTGGTTCGGTAGTCTTTTCTGCTTTAGCATGCTCCTTACAAGTCCCATCACCGTTCTGTTTTTCCTTTCTACTACGCCATTGTGTTCAGGAGTATGGGGAATGGTTAGTTCCCTCCTGATGCCCAGTTCTTTGCAGAACTGATTGAACTCTTGAGAGCAAAATTCTCCTCCCCTGTCGGTTCGGAGGACTTTGAGGGGGCAGCTGCTTTCCCTCTCCACCAGGGCCTTAAAGTGTTTGAACTGGTTGAAGGCTTCAGACTTGTTCTTGAGGAAGTAGACCCAGTTCATTCGGGTGAGATCATCGATCAGGAGCAGGTAGTACCGGCTGCCGCCGAGGCTGTTGGTCTGCATGGGGCCGCATAGGTCTGCATGGACTAGCCCCAGCTTGGTTGTGGCTCTCCATGATGTTGAGTTGAAGGGCATCTTGTGTTGTTTTCCCATGATACACCCTTCACAGGTGTTGTTTGGATCTATGGAGGGTAGACCGCGAACCATGTCTTTATCTGCTAGGAGCCTCAGCCCCTGATAGTTCAGGTGCCCGTATCTCAGGTGCCATAGTTGAGAGGAGGAGTTTGTATTAGCCTGAGGGTTTTCCTCTTCTCCCACTTCTTGGGTGGCATCTAGTAGAAACATATTGTTGTTTGAGACCTTTATGGCCATCAACTTGGCCCCGGTTGTCTTGTTTCGAATCGTGCACATGCCATCTTCGAAGGTCAGTGAGTAGCCTTTCTTCATTAACTGACCGACGCTTAGGAGGTTGTACTCCAGTCTTGGTGCGTAGTACACATCGTCTAATAGCTTGTGTTTTTCATTCTTCATGGAGATCCTGACGGTGCCCTTTCCTTCCACTCTTAGCTTCTTCTTGTCCCCTAGGTTTACCTCCAGTTTGAAGGATTCGTCTAGGGTAGTGAAAATTTCTTTAGCACCAGTCATGTGGTTGGAGCAGCCGGAGTCCAGGAACCACAAGTGTGAATTGTTCTTGGTGTTCTCGGTACTGGCCACTAGGGCGTAGTCTTTTCTATCTGGGCAGCTCGTGATCAGGGCCTGGGCAAAGAACAGGTGGGGCTCTTCATGGATAATCTGTTCTTGCGGGTGGTCATCGGCTGCTACTTGGGCCTGGTTTTCATCATTGAACCAGCAGTCTTTTTTCACGTGGCCAAATCTGTTACATATGTGGCATTGGGGCCCTCGGTTTCGTTCAGGTAATCTGCCACGTCCTCTTCCCCGGTTAGGACCGCCGCGACCTCGTCCTCTGAATTGGCTTCCTGAGCTGCTTCGTTGGGGATCTTGGAATACTTGTAGAGCTTGCCCCTCGGGCTTTTCTTGTTGGGTGCTGGCTCTACTGTTTATCCTTGCTTTGTGTGATTGAAGAGATCCCATCAGCTTTACCAGTGCCAGTGTGGAGAGGTCGTTTGAAACTTCAATGGAGGGGACAATGTAGTCGAACTTTGGGGTAAGGCTTCTCAGTATTTTTTCCACTATCGTTTGGTCTGTTACTGGCTCCCCGTACGATCGCCTTTGACTTGCTATGGTCACGACCCTAGAGAAGGAGTCTCCGACTGCTTCTTCTTCTTTCATGGTGAGGTTCTCAAAGTCTCTTCTTAGTCCTTGCAGTTTGATGGCCTTGATTTGATCGTCCCCTTGGAATTCCATCTTTAGGATTTCCCATGTCTCCTTGGCGGAGTTGGCTGCGGCAATACGTGAGAACAGCTGATCGTGAACTGCTTGTTGGATTATTGCCATGGCGTGGGCGTCCTTTTTCTGGGCCGCCTTCTGTCTTGTTTGATCGGTTTCTGCTGGATTGACGCCTGTCTCCACCAGGTCCCATAGATCTCGCGATCGCAGGATGGTTTTCATCCTTATGGACCAGAAGTCATATCCCTCTCCTTTAAAGATCGGTATTGGCGTCGGTTGAGTCGGCAGTGCGCTGGTGGGTTCCGCCATGTTGTTGGTGGTTCCGATCGGTTGTGGTGGCCGGCTGGTTGTTTACGGTGGCTCTGATACCACTGATGGTATCAAATTAGAGAAGAGATATGACAAAGTTGAGAGGGTTTTATTATTGATTACACTGAAAATGAATTACAACATGCTTTATATAGCATATGAAGACCACAACAAACTAACCATATTAACTAACTATTACAGAGTAGTTACTAACAAACTTGCATCTAGAATCATCCATTCTAACTGAACTATTTTGAAGTAGACACTTCTTCATTAACGAGAACAGTGAAAATGATTGATGAGATCGAGCGCACAATGATCATAGAACATTTATCAGATTTTGATTAGTAAGAGTTTTGTTATTATTTTTATCAATTTTTGGTTTTGTTTTATTATCTATAAAAACTTCATAAATAAATTTTAAAAATGTTTGCTTGAATATATACCTTAATTAATCTTATGTAGGTTCTGCTTGAATACTAGAATCTATTAATTTGAAGGTTTCTGATGTTAGTGCAACTACAAACAAGTATTCTGGTGTTGTGGATGCTAGAAACCAACTCGGACAACAACGCTTGATGTAAGGTTGAGGTTGTGAACAGTGGGTATGTTGTGGAGTGTTTGTTTATAAGGTGTGGTTTTTAAAGTGAATAGAAGAACATGTCTTAGATCCAGTTAAATCTTAACCTGAACTTGTCCCAAACCGTTATACCGTTCAACGGAACTTGCTTGTTTTGCGATGTATAAAAGTAAAGTATAATAATGCTCTAGAAAAACTAGATTTTTAAAAAATGAAAAAGGCTCAACACTAATTTTACTAAAAACCCGACACTCATTTACGAGTGTGGGCGACGAGCCATTGACTAAACCAACCCTCAGTTTTGAAAAATTTTCAAAACTCAAATCTCAACTTTATAAAATATCATTTTAAACCAGTTTCTAAAGATTAAAGTTTATTCTTTTTTTTTTTTTCTCAATGATTTACCTCCGCTAATTTAGAAAAAAAATTAATAATCTTGAATTTTAACAATAACGTATAGATGCAATGAAGAATAAAACACCACCAGTTGAAAAACATCAATACTATTATATTTCTTTAACTAAATTATCGGAACTCCATCAGTTTCATTAATGTACATAACCACACTAAAATCAACAATACAATATGTGTAGTAAAATTCTTATACACAACATATCACATGATCTCTTTTGACTTTTCTAACATTTTTTTTGTTAATTAGATTATTTTTGAAGTTATTAATAATACCATAATATACACGACTTAATAACAATTTCTATGTACATTTCAATCTCCATAACCAATCCGTCATTACTTCATATAATTTTTTTAATCATACTATCACACCGCAATGCAACGAATAGTTTTACTGTTACACGGCAAGCAGATAACAAATATTAAATAAAAATAACCAAAATATTGTGTCCCATTAATACACAAACAAACCACAACAAACAAAAGATTCAAGAATATTAAACTGAAATGAAAATAATTCATAAGCTGATGATTTGTTTGAAAATGGAACTGTGTGGATGTGGCTATTCCTTTGCAGACTCAGTTTGATGTTTGACTATACTCAATTGACCACCTTCTTTGTTGGCAGCAGTGGCTGCTTTTACCTCATTGCAGTAATTGATGAACTTGCTTAGTTCCTGATCACATCAACAATAAACAACTTATAAACGTGTTTTTAGAACGCCAAAGCAAATAATCTGATTTTATTGAACGTGTCTAGACATAAATACAATTGACTATCTATCTATCTTTCAATATAACAGGCACAATCGACTATTTTTCATATACAGACCATTAACCCTTGTCCGGACAATCCATGATATGCATTGAACATATGTGCAACTAGATAGCTTGGTGGGTGGAGGCGTGAGGTCTAGAATGCTGAGGCATGGGATGGGAGCTTTATATACGGAGATGTTATTCTTATGTACAACTAAATAAGTTTCAATGTTTCATGTACAACCAACACCTTGGTTTTAAAAGCAAGATGCAAAGAGACAGGATCTAAAACCAAGGTTTAAAAGCACAACGTTTTTTGTAAGCCAATGGGCGAATCTTAGTAGGGACCGGGGGGCGACCGCCCCACCTCTTTTTTTTTCTTCAGTAATGTTAATTTTCGGAACAAAAGGTTATTGCACTTGAGGCTACCTTGCACCTAGGTGTCCTTTTTAAACCAAGATCAAAAGTTTTTGGGAAAAACACATGGTTGGAGAAATAGCTAGTCGCTAGTCGGTCGGCAAGGTAAGGGACCAGGGTTTAATCGGATTGGAATTTTATATGTAATTTTAAAAATTATATACATATATAAAATTTTTATCTATAATTTTTCAAATTCCTAAAAATAATAACCAATTAATTCATGATTTATAGGGTAATAATTAATAAATACCTCATTTCAATTTTCTTCCTTTTAAAAAACCATAAAGAATTAAAAAGCCCATATAAAATAAACCCAATTTATTTCTATTTAAAAATCCTTAAGCCCATGAATTATTAACCCAATAAACCCAATTTATACCCCTTCCCGTTCTCACTTCTCAAGCCTCGTACTCTCGCTCGCCTTCTCGTTTCCAGCTAGGGCAAACACGCACACATCCATGCGTTTCTTCCACATCTCCAGGTTGCTACTTCTTCTCGCTACATTCCATCGATTCCGACAACCATCACCATCCTGTCTTGCCAAATTTGTGTCGGAGTTCGGCCGGAGTCCCAGGTGAGTCGTTCTCTTTTCGTTCTTGTTGGTTAGATTGAAGTTTTCTTGCTGGAATCGCTCAAATTTGGCCAATATGTGGCCGATTAGGACCGGCTTAGTCACCGAAATTGTCAAAATTGTTTGATTTTAAGTCACCGATTCTCCCGACTAGAGCCGACTAGCTCCAATTTTGACCGACTACCGATTAATGGACCGACTAGGTGAAAATTAATCAGTAGAGGGCCGACTAGCGATTAATCGCCGATTAATCCCGATTTTTACAACACTGGAAAAACAAGAAAGGAACTCGCCCTTTGACACCAAGGGATAACAGCGGATTGTTGACGATGACTTGGTCCGACTCCTTTTCAATAGAAAAGAATAGCCAAACCGACCTGGTCAATCTCAAAAAGAAGAAAGGCCAATAAACCAGAGGCGTATGACCACAGTTCCAACCTTACCAACACAGGGGGTGTACTAATCAATGAACCCCCAAAACCTACTTGATTTTCTGACAAAATCAACCAAGCCTAACCGACCTTATGTGAGGTAAGCTCTATATGCTAGCGGAGGAAAGAAAATTTGATCGCCATGAGTTTCCATGGATAAAGTATTCGCCATGACAAGAAGATGATCCACTAAAGAGTGGCCACACGAATGGGTCCAGTGTTGTAAAAATCGCTAGGCGCTAGTCGGGCAGTTAGGTAGGGACTAGGGATTAATCGGGATTAATCAGGATTAATCGGATTAGAATTTTATATGTATTTTTTCAAAATTATATACATATATACAAAATTTAATACATAAAATTTCAAATATTTAAAGATTTTAACCATTTAATTGATAATTTATATGTTAATTAATATCTATTTTATTTATTTTTATCTTTTAAAAAACACATTTGTTAAAACCCAGCCCATTTGTTAACTTAAAACCCATTAAAGAAAAGCTGAGAAGGCCGACATCGGCTTTCAAGAGGGGATGGTCGAACTCTCAATCGCGAAGGCTGAAGGAATGATCGGAAGACTGAAGTTCAAGATGGGATCGGAAGTCGACGGTCGAAGGGAATGGTCGAACTCCGACTCCGACATCGGCCAGACTTCCATCAGGTACACAAATCGTCTCCATCATGTACACAAATCGTCAAAGGCGGAAGGAATGATCGGAAGTCAGAAGAGGCCGAAGTTCAATCGCAAATCGTCTCTTCATGTTCGAATTTCTTCAATCAGGTACACAAATCATCCTGACTAGAGCCGATTTTGACCTAATTTCGTCATCTTCCACTGCCTGTACATGATTTTGACCTAATTTCTTCATCTTCCACTTCATCCCGACTAGTCCGATTATCCCGATTAGAGCCGATTTTGACCGATTAGGTCCGATTTTGACCGACTTTGACCGCCTAGCGATTTTTCGACCGACTAGGCTAAAATTAATCAGTTAAGTGCCGATTACCGATTAATCCCGATTAATCGGCCGTCTAATCGCGATTTTTACAACACTGAATGGGTCAGAAGGTATAGGATTTGGAAAGGGCAAGCATGCGTAAGAACACAAACAGAAGATTCAACTGAGTATGAAAGCCTTTTTCTGGGAAGGACTTTCCGAACTCAGTCAACTCAATATAAAAAAAAGAAAAGAAACGTGCAATAAGCGTCTGGGTTAGCGTTCGCGGTAATCACTAGCCCTAAGTATGTCGGGTGCTTCTTCAGTTTGAATGAGTCACTCACGGAAAAGGAAAGAACGAACTCAACAGTACTTAGAGTAGTGGCAAGTCTAAGGTGAACGAGAACTAGTTGTTACTTCCTCTTTTCTCTTGTCCCTTGTCTGATTATGTTATCTCATTGACTTTCCTTTCTCTATAGGGATTAGGGTGGTATGCTCTTCTGAGTGGGAGTGTGTGTTGTGCCAGAAGGCTTGCGTATAGTATATATACAAATATTCGAAAAATCATTCTCAAGGATGCATAGTGAATACTTGTTCTTGATGGTTAGGTTACCTTGTTGAACGCCCGACAATCAGTGCCCAAGGCTTCCGCTTATTTTGGGGACTGATTCATTCCACTTGGCCTTCACAGTATCGACCTTTGTCCATCGCTTCTTTTGGGGAGACAATCATGCGGATACTTTCAAAGAGGGAGAAAGAAGAGCGCAAAAAAGAATCAAGAATGTTGTATATTTCAAGAGCTAGATCAGTTGCCGATGAACAAGTAAGAATTACCTCAACAAAAATAGATGGAATTAGGCCTCAAAAGCCATTTTCGTTCATTATCAAGTTTTATCTATATCTATCTTCAAATTACAAAAAAATGGAAAGAAAAGCGCTTTTGCTAGCTAATAGAGTGCCTTTACTATAGAGTGATAACTAAACTTACTCAATGAAAATACAAGCGAAAGCTTGAAGAAAAGAAAAATGCGAACTTTCAGGCCTTCGAAATGAATGTAGTTAGTGTTCTAATTGAGTGAGCCGTGGATCATAAATGATGATCATAGATTTAGCTAATCTAACACCAAACTATAAATCAATATGTGAGTGGTTCTTTAGAGAGACTTAGAACCAGAAGGGCACTAAGTTAGTCACATGGGAACTCCAAGTGCTTCCTAAACTTATACTCTATAAAATAAACTTGAATAAGTCACTCTCGAAAAAGGAATGAAAGAGCTTGACCATACAATAGGAAGAGGAATTGGCTGAAATCTAACATTGGCTCTACTGGCTTGGTCGTCTCTTCTATTGATCTATTGTCAATGGGTACATCTATGTGCCTACGACGTCGTCTAGGCCCACCAAGAGCCATAATTAGTTGTTATTTCTGTTTGGTAGTTTTTTTCTCGTTGTTGATACCGGCAAGACCAGACAAATGATGTCTGCTGGTTAGTAGTGAGAAGAATTTTAGTTATTGCAAACACAAAAAGAAGTGTTGGCAGTGTTGTAAAAATCGCGATTCCTCGGCCGATTAATCGGAATTAGGCGCTAATCGGGGTGTTCCCGACTAATTTTCCTCAAATCGGCCAATTAATCGCTAGTCGGTCAACATCGGTCAAAATCGGACCTAATCGGTCCTAATCGGCTTTGATCGATCCTAATCGGCCACCAATCGGCCACCAAACAGCCACCAATCGGCCAAAAAACGGCCGATTTCCGGCAACTACGAGTTGAAAATGGAAAACAAACCTTCGATCTTCGTTGAGAACGACGATTCCCGACTTCGATTGACAAGAAGGACGACTGTAGCGCTCGCCGGAACCCTAATTTGGAGAAGACGACGACTGATTGAGATCGGGACTTGGAGAAGACGATGACTGGTGTAGCCAGAGCCCAAATAGAAGGGTTTTTAAAGTAAGATTTGGGCTTTTTATTATATAAATGGGCTTGGTATTTAAAAAAAATAAAATAAATAGTCCATATGAATTATTAATTTGATAAAATCTTATATTATTTGCAAACTTATACATAATGTTTTGTGTATATATATATATATGTATATATATATATATATATATATAATTTTTAAAATTTATATATAAAATCTCAATCCGATTAATCCCGATTAATCCCTAGTCCATACCTCACCGACCGACTAGCGACTAGCGATTTTTACAACACTGAGTGTTGGTTAAAAAACAAAAAAAAAATGATATCTCTTGCTCTCCCTTAGCAGCAGGAAGGAGTCTATCAATCTTCCTAGCTAGTAGATTTCTTTTACATATTTTCTTCATTCTTTTTTGCCTTTTGCACACACGAGCCTCCTCCATACCGTAATTTTGACCCAGAAGTGCATGAATTGCTGCCTCAAGGCCATAGGTATTTTTCAGTTTGCCTCGTGCCTTGGGTACTTTAAAACCAACCTAGATAAATAGGAAAACAATTATTGTTGCATATACCTAGTTCATGTTACCTATTTGTATCCAACTCATCACCTATATTAACTATCCAAACAATTGTGCACACAGAAAACTACACTATATTGTACATGTTGTTAGGTTTACGAAGGCCTTTAGGGGATTAGGGCAGCCGGCCCTAGTTCGGTCCTATGTTCAACCCGTTTATTTGTTTAACCTAATTTGTATCTCTATATATACACTTGTCATGTAATTGTAATCTTTGTACTGAGCTCTTTGTACTGAGCTTAATAATAAAATACCTAGTTGCAGCCCATGGATGTAGGTCACTCCGACCGAACCACGTTAAACCTCTCGTGTCATTTACTGCTTTCTCTTGTGTGTGTGTTAAGTGTGTGTGAGATATACCCCAACAACTGGTACCAGAGCTTCGGTTCTGAGTTTCATCACTAACCACCACTGCTACTCCCAGAAACCACCACTGCTGCCGCCGCAGGTTGTTGATCTGAGATTATACTGTTCCAGATCTGAAAAGTCGCGATTAGGGTTTCGATTGGAGAGGTTTGCGCCGCCTAGATCTAGGGTTTTCTGGGCCGCCGCCGCCGCTGTCATAGCCGGATTAGGGTTCCGGCGAACCCCAGTCGTCGCAATTTGTTGCTACAACCGCCGCTATTCACTATTTAGGATTTCGAGGGGCGCGATTTGCTGATAACAGACACGGATTGGAACGATTAGGGTTCAGACGAACCTTGCTGCCATCGTTTTTTGATATTCCGACCAAGCAGCCGCCGGATTAGGGTTCCAGCGCCGCCACTGCCGCCGCCACTGCCGGATTAGGGTTCCGGCGAACCTGATTTGACCAGAATAGTCCGTTTCCGACCTGAAACGTTCTGATTGCAGCCGTTTGCTGTGTTCGGGGTTTATTCGGCTGCTTCCGCTGTTGTTCGGGTCAGGTGTGTTCGGGTTTGATCGATCGGGTTCAGATTGGGTTTTATCGGGGTTAGATTTCGCGGGTGAAAGGTTTTGTTTGGTTACCGGGTTAAAATCTGCTTCGTTTGACTCACATATTATCAACTTTGGAACTGGGTTGCTTTGATCAGATTCTGTTTGTCCTTAGACTATCCACAGCGGTCACCCCACTGAAAACCCTTCCCCACTGAAATTTCCTGTCACGTCATCACCCCACTGAAAACCTTTAACACCCACAATGGTCACCCCACTGAAAACCCTTCCCCACTATTCCACATCATCAACAATTAAAATTAAATAAAAAACATTACTCTAATTTAAAATAATTCAATATTTTACAAAAAAACACACATTACATTAAAAAAAACAAAAACATATTAAAAATATACTAGTCGCCTTAGATGCTACGAACAACAATATCGGTGCGAACCCTTTCGATATGTTCGACCAAATCGGCTTTTAACGACTCGTGAATGCTTTTGTTTCACAACGCCAAAATTTGGTTATCTCTGCGCGGGTCATCAATGTCAAAAGGAGATGGCGGTTCGTTTTCATCGGGTACAAACAGGCTAATCGACTTACCATCACATTCAAGTATCATATTATGTATTATGATACAGGCATACATAACGGATCTAATTTTTTTGGGATGCCATGCTCTAGCCGGATTTTTTATAATATGAAATCTTTTTTTAAGAACACCAAAAGCCCGCTCAATATCCTTCCTTGCACCCTCTTGAGCTACTTGAAACCTTTTTCGTTTAAAGGTTGTTGGACATGTTATTGTTTGCATAAAATCCGGCCATTCTGGGTAAATCCCGTCAGCAAGATAGTAACTGTGAGCGTACTCGTTATCGTTACAAAAAAACGATGATTGTGGAAACACACCGTTTTCCATATCATTGAGTAACGGCGACGAGTTTAGAACGTTTAGGTCGTTATTCGCACCAGGCACGCCAAATCCATAAATCCTATGAAGCAACTGCTTCAAGAATAATCGAAGGGCATCCCTGATCGCCTCTCATAAATTGTCCTCTCCATGCAACCGGACAATTTTCCCAATCCCAGTGAATACAATCAATACTACCAAGCATACCGGGAAACCGATGATAATTTTCATGGTGTTCATACAAATTCATAACATCATTATAATTTGGTTTTCGCAAATATTTAGGACCATAGAGTCGACGGATATTCTTATAGAAATTATAAAGGCATTCTCTGGAAGTGCTGTCTGACATCTGTAAATAGTCATCCATTAAGTCTGCCGTACTCCCGTATGCCAATTGTCGAATAGCCGACGTACATGTTTGTAAAGGTGTAAATCCTCACTTGCCGCGAGCATCCCATCTCAATTGAAAATAAGTATTCGCAACCTCCTGGTCGTTCACGATACGTTCAAATAGAGGTCGTTGCATCCTGAAACGCCTCTTGAACACATCTCATTATACAACGGTACGTTTTTCAAAATAATGACGCATCAGCAGATCATGCCCCGCTTCCCTGTCTCGATTAATTTGAATTCTTCTAATTATAGGTCGAGGAATCTGAGAAGCGTTTTCTTGAGCCATCGTAGACAAAGACGAGATAAAAAGATCAATATCCTCGCTATCAGAAGATGAAGAGGATGATGATAACATCGAAGAGGATGATGGCATTTTTATAAAAAAATAAATTGTATAAAAATTAAGAGAGTTTTGAATGAAAATGAGTGTTTAAAATGGTTGAAATGAGAGGTTTATATCAAGATTGATTTTATTATTGTTATTATTATTTTTTAAATTTCTAGCCGTTAAAAAGGAGTATGGGGCCCACCATTTTGAAACCAACCAATGAGGCTCATGGATACCGAACTGGGAGCGGGGCCGTTCCGGCTCGTTGGGCGGGGCACCGCTGGCTGGGCAGGACACCCACTGTGGGTGGTCTTATGGCTGAAGATGGAAAGTTCTCGATTGAAAAGTATGACGATTCGGACTTTAGTTGGTGGAAAATGCAGATGGATGCATTGCTTTGTCAAAAAGACTTGGATATGGTACTAGACGAGAAACCGGAGAAAATGGCGAAAGCTGCTAAAGCTCTATGGGATGCAAAGGATAAGAAAGCTAAGGTCTGCTAGGAATCAAAGAGGCGCAGCGGAAACCGATTAACTCATACACGCACACGAAAGCAAAGAAAATAAACAGACACAACGATATAACGTGGTCCGGTCGATGTGACCTACGTCCACGGGTTGCAACTAGGAATTCTTTATTGATTAGGTGTTAAAGATTACAATTACATGACAATGCTTAAATAGAAAAACAATTAGGTTTAACCCTAATGGGCCAGGATTAGGACCGGCTGCCCTAACCCTCCCAAAGGCCTACGAAACCTAACAATCTCCTACTCGGGGGCCTTGCGATAGAATCAAGCCCGGCATCCAACATAAGCAATCCAGTCATCCAGTAAATCCAGTAATCTTCAATAACAAGTCTTCTAAGCCTCAATTCCCAAGAATAAGCCAAGACTTCATCATATCCAGACAAATACCCCTAGTTGCAAACCGCCCCTCAATCATCAAGTACAAGAAGGGCCGGTTGAAGCTCCCCCGAGCTCCAACTCAGTCGTGATAAATCCCGTCAACGACTCATCCTCAATCTCAACTGGTATGGACACTCCACCAGATCCAAAGATACACCGAGGACCACCAACACTCTCCAAGCACAGCAAACTACAAACAGGAGAGAATTCTTCAGCTCTGGTCTTCAAAACCCAACGGCTCTTCGTAACTGTACCCGGAACACAACCCTTACTCCCACTGTCACCGAATCCCCTGAATGGTTTAGACTTCTGAACACGTTCAACTAACATCTCCTTGGCTCCAGACTTCACGTTTGCAAAATGAACTCCCTTAGCACGAGATTTAGCGAACCAGATTTTGTTTCGTTTAACCGGGACGGTCATACATCCCTCAGCAGGGTCATCAACCAAATACAACGACCCATGCTTCATACCATGAGCAATCACGAGATTTCCCTTGACCACCTTCCATTCATTGCTACCAAACCTTACTTCCATTCCCTGTTTATCCAGCTGACCCACAGAAATCAATTTCCTATTCAGCCCTGGAATAACCCTGACATTCTTCAGGTTCCATGTAGTTCCCAATGAAGTAACAAGATCAACATCCCCGATGCCCGTGACTTCAAGCAACTCGTCATTAGCAAATTGAATCTTCCCAAAATCTCCTTTCTTCAGATTCAGCATCGTTTCCCCGTTGTCCATGGCATGAAACGAAGCCCCTGAATTCATGACCCAAGAGTCTACACAGCTTTCAGTGCTGCATACCAAAGCATCATCATCATAAACGCCCTCAATAGCGTTTACTTGCTTCGAAGTACCCGGGCATTGACTCTTAATATGCCCTACTTCATTACAGCTTCAACCATAGTCACACGGAACGCGGTACTCTCCGGTACGTGGTACGAAAACGGGTACGCGGTTCGTAGATTTCTAAAATCAGGTACGAGGGGGGTAGGTTCATTCGGAACGCCATTTCGGTACGCGGTACGATGTATCACATGTTTCGGTACGTTGAATCGCTTCATAACATAAAATTCATATAATAGAATTCATTTGATAATCATATGTATCATTCATTCATTCATAACCCAAAATTCATAACATAACTTCATAAAAACGAAATTAGATGTACTTATTTTGAACCTGAAACTTTCTTTCCAAATGCCATTATTTTGATCTTCTGATTTTCGTTTGTAGTATCTTAATTCTGAAATTAGATGTACTTAGAAATAATGATTGATTCATGAATTTATGAGTAGTAAATTGAACGAATTTGAAATGTGAAAGAATCGGAAGTCAGAACGACGATCGGATACCAACAGTCACCTGGAAGCTTCAATCGGCGATTCTTGGACAAATTCAACGAATTGGTGGTCTGGGAACGCGAATTAGGTTTATCTTGTACGCGATTTCAGTGCCAATTTGACGAATTGATGTTCAATCAGGATCGGCTAAATTCCACGTACCGGATCGCGAACCAGGGGCGATTGGGACAATGATGTACCGCGATTCGGTACATTCGGCTCAGATCGCAGTACGCAGGCTCCTACATGTTTCCTGTAACTATGACTCCAACACTTCACAGTCTTCCGAGTCTTAGACGGACTTCTTCCCCGACTCCCACAGCTTCTGTTATTCCCTCTTCCCCTACCAACATGTAACATCTCAGAAGATGATCCTGCACTAATACTTTTCCGACGAACGTCTTCACCTAGCACAATATCACGGATACCCTCAAATGTCATATCAGTTGTCCCAACAGAACTTGTAACAGCAGTCACTGTCCCAGACCAACTATCATGTAGTGAAGACAACAGCAACAAAGCTTTCGTCGCATCATCAAACTTGATTCCCACAGATGACAATCTGGACATAATCGAATTCAGATTATTGATGTGAACTATAACTGAGCTTCCTTCGTTCATTCTTGTCATGAACAATTCCCTCATCAAGAACACCTTGTTTGCAGCAGAGGGCTTCTCATACATATTCAACAGAGCTGACATCATTCACCAAGCAGTAGTCTCGTGCATGATTTTGAATGCAACGCTCCTTGTCAAAGCTAATGTAATAGCTCATCTGGCTTTCTTGTCCTTTGAGTTCCATGCAGATTCAGCAGCTGCATCCATCTTCTCAGGTTTATCCTCCAGCACCATATCCAAATCCTTCTGACTGAGCAATGCTTCCATTTGCTTTTTCCACCAGACGAAATCAATTCCATTGAACTTCTCAATCTGAATCTTCCCCTCATCAGCCATTTAAACACGGTAACAAGATAAAACCAACAAAAGATACCAACACCTTTTCTAATCAATCCAATCCCAATCAAATCCCAACCGATCAGAGAACCACGATCATTAACAGCTGCAACAGACCCGATCAGAGAACCACGATCATTAACACTGCTCGTGGTATGATGGTAGCGTTGTCAAATATGTATGAAAGGTCGTCTGCAGCTAACAACGTGTTCCTGATGTGAGAGCTGTTTACGATGAGGATGAGAGAAGGAAGTTCAGTTACCAAGCACATTAATAATATGAATTCCATTCTGTCCAGATTATCATCTGTGGGAACGAAATTCGATGATGAGACTAAAGCTGTACTATTGCTATCTTCACTGCCTGATAGTTGGTCTGGGACGGTGACTGCTGTTACCAACTCTGTGGGAACTGACGGGTTGACATTTAAGAAAATCCGGGATTTGGTGCTAGGCGAAGATGTTCGTCGAACGGGTTCTAAAGCAGGATCTTCTTCTGAGATGTTTTATGTTGGCAGGGGAAGGGAGAATAGCCGAGATATTGGGAGCAGCAAAGGTCGAGGGAGGAGCTCTTCTAAAGCTCGGCCTAGTGTGTGTTGTTGGGACTGCAACAAAAAGGGACATTATAGGGGTAAATGTCCGAATAAGAATTATGGTGGAGGTTCAAAGAATTCTAGTGGATTGAACACTGCTGAAGCAAGCTATTCTGATGATGATGCTTTGATACTTTGTAGTGAGAGCAGTGTAGAGTCTTGGGTCATGGATTCCGGTGCATCATTTCATGCTACCCATAGCAATGATGGCATGCGGAATGTCAAAGAAGGTATTTTGGTAAAGTTAGGCTTGGAAATGGCGAAGTTCTTGATGTGACTGGCATGGGGGATTTGGATCTTGTCACCTTTTTGGATACTACTTGGACTTTGTAACGTCAGAGTCATTCCAAGGCTTGAAACAAAGTTGATCTCCGTTGGCAGTTGGATGAACAAGGCTTGAACGTTAAGTTTGGTAGTGGAAGTTGGAAGGTCGTGAAGAATAATCTCGTGATTGCTAAAGGTTTCAAGATGGGATCGTTGTATTTGGTGCATGTTTCGTCTGGGGAAGTGACTAACCCTGTTAAGACGAATGCCAAAGTTGGGCTCGCCGATTCGAGAGTTAAAAGAGTTCAGTTTACAGCAAAGAACTCGGGGACTCCAGGTAATCAATTTAAGCATATTCGGAGGTCTGGGCATAGACGGGATTTTCGTGACAGTGGGAGCATAGAAAGTGTTCGGACACAGTTAGGAAATCGACGTTGGGTTCAGAAGACCAGGAAACCGAATGAAATCTCTCCTGGGAAGTTGTTGTTAGTGGGGAGTGTTCCTCTGAGAATCCCTGCATCTGATGGTTCGAGTCTATGGGAATCGGTTGGGATTGAGGATGAGAAGACAGGGTCTATTATGACCGGGTTGGGGCCTTCTGAGGCCTCAACGGGCCCTTCAGGTTACTGATGAGAAGGGCCGCTGCAACTAGGGTGATTGTTGATTGAAGATACACGGTTTGAAGTTTGGTTTGTTCTTGAGAACTGTACCTGAAGACTTCTATTCCTGTATGTTATGAAGATTACTGAAGTTACTGGATGACGGGGTTGCTGTGTGCTTTAGATGGCGGGCTTGATTCTATCGCAAGGCCTCCGAGTGGGAGATTGTTAGGCTTACGAAGGCCTTTAGGGGATTAGGGCAGCCAGCCCTAGTTTGGCCCGTTTATTTGTTTAACCTAATTTGTATCTTTATATATACCCTTGTCATGTAATTGTAATCTTTGTACTGAGCTTAATAATAAAATACCTAGTTGCAGCCTGTGGATGTGGGTCAATCCGACCGAACCACGTTAAACCTCTCGTGTCATTTACTGCTTTCTCTTGTGTGTGTGTTAAGTGTGTGTGAGATATACCCAACACATGTGTATTTACATTCTTAGGCTAAACAAGATAGCAAGCCTGCCTGCCTCTCATGTTTACAACGCATTCTCATTTGGTCCAATGCCATGTTCCAAACCTTGAACCAAACCATGAACCACATAAATCTCAAACCTGCCTAACTGGCTAACTTGCTTCAATATATATGGTCTCAGTTCATTTCAACGGTTTCAGCC
Source organism: Mikania micrantha (assembly GCA_009363875.1). Taxonomy (NCBI): domain Eukaryota; kingdom Viridiplantae; phylum Streptophyta; class Magnoliopsida; order Asterales; family Asteraceae; genus Mikania; species Mikania micrantha. The sequence continues at coordinate 29,189,839 of CM018695.1, forward strand.
ACCCCGACCATGACCCAAACAAATCTCTAAATCATCCCAATCCCTACTTTACACCCTACCCTAATCACAGATAATTACATTGCAATAACCATATAATTTCAAATTGTATAAATCAATTTTGAACACACACACAAACTCAGATTACTAGAAATTGAATATAGTACTCGATTTAAAGATCAGAAGACAAAGAAACCTACACGATCTTTGTCCATCTGCTCCGTGATCTTAGCAGGCTTCACAACTCTTTTTCCTGAAAAATCAAGAACTCATATTAGACCAAATCATTCAAGCTGCAAATGCAATCAAAACACAAGCAGAAGAGAAATTACAAATTGAACCTTTGCGAGTTTTGGGCGTCTTTCCATGGCGGCTAGGAGGCACAGATTTCCTCTTCTGCTGGCCTTTGAAGAGAGCCGCTTTCTGCGTCATTTTTCTGTGATTCGAAATTAGGGTTTCGGAGTGACTTGGGGTTATAACTAGCGATGACGATGATGTGTAATTAACGACGTTGGCTTTAAAATGGGAGTTCTATGACTCCTGTGTCCTTTGTAGTTTTTCACTTTTCGATATATGATAGGATTTTGGGTTAATCGGGACAGGTTACTCGAGTTTTTCTTAAAATTTTATTAACCCACAACTGACCCAAATAACATTTGAGTTAATCGGGTTGCTATTTATTTGTTGTTATCTTGGTTTAATTTTTAATTTCTACAAAAATTCATTTTCCAACCATATAATTCAATGAAAAATGCAATAAACTATACATAATTTGATTAATGATCATAGTTATATGTAGTAAACGTAATTAAATATTTCAGGAAAAAGTTGAATAAATAATATATTTAATAATTTATATATATAAAAAAATGATAATCATTCTTATTGGGGTTGTACGAGTTAACCCGAAACCTGACTAATGTTTAAAAACATACCCAAAACTCGACCCTATTAATAATTCGGGTTAATCGGGTTGAACCGAACAACCCGACTAACATTTTTGACCTGAATAACCCTACCCTATTAAGCTTATTCGGGTTCGGGTGCGGGTCGGGTTAATCGGGTTCAGGTATTTTCGACACCCCTACTGGTCATTAGACTATTCAAAGTGATTAACCTATTAAGATTCTTTCTCAATGTTTTTAAAACCGAACCGGACGTTGAATGAGTGTTTTACTAGTCAGCGTTCAGACCGGTCGAACCGGTCATACCGGATTTAAAAACCAGATAACGTCAGAAATTATATATATATAACATAGAAAAATTATAAAATTCCAAGTAATAATATTAGTATAAAACATCCATTCACCCATTCACTATATGAAATAAAAAAAAAAAACTATTATAACTATATCACAACATTTTTTTTCTTTGTATAAAAATCTTCTTCCCGTTCAAAGAATAAAAAAAAATAATTTATCACAAATACTAATGTTTTAAATTAATTAGAGCCAACTGTGAAAACACATACTATTTGTGTGTGATTTAAAAAAGTGATAGAAAGAACAAAGAAGTGAAGAATCGAGAACAGAGTAACGTTTTTCGGCTCTAAAGTCCAATCCGATCGGGATTTTTTCCGGCTAATCACGACTTTCTCCATCCTGAGTCCTTTGTCTTTTACGATGGGGACGAGACCAAGATGATGAGGACGATCGCATAAGCAGATCGAAACTTCTACTCCGTTGGCTCCAAGAATCCTAGATTTCGGGTCATCAGGAATGTCTGAGAATCATTCAGGAGATTTTATTCCAATGCAAACCAATCTCGCTTCAGGATCCCAGGACTTGAGGATATCTCGGGATAATATCAATATCCCGGGAACTTCTTGTCTAACTTCTGTTAACACTTACAATTATTCTCCTATTGATACTGCTAACTTTGGTTATTCGCAGGAAACATGATAAACCCCCAAGTGGCTAAGGAAGTAGAAAAACTCAGGGATATGATCTCAAGTGTCTTAGGAGTGGTGAAGCCTATCTCGGAAGTTCCCGTGACTACTCACAGGATCTCTAGATTCGCTCCACCAATATGTGATGCTGAGATCCCGAAAAGATTCCAAACTCCCACCATGAAGTTATATGATGGAACCACAGATCCTGAAGAACATGTGGCACAATATAGGGAAAGGATGGAGACTAACCCTATACCTCCACATCTAAAGAAAGCTTGCTTGTGCAAGAGATTTGGTTCTACATTGACAGGGGCAACCCTGAAATGGCTGCTCAATGTTCCTTCTTATTCAATTACATCATTTGCTCATTTGATTAACTTGTTTAACAATCAATTTTCTTGCAGTAGAACATTTGAGAGGCTGACTAGTGACCTATACCCGATAACCCAAGGACCTGATGAATCCCTTAGGAGCTATGTCAACAAGTTTGGCAGAGAATACCTGGATATCCCTAACCTTGATATCACAACAGCTGTTCAAGCATTCAAGACGAGATTACAGAGGAACTCATCGTTTTATGATGACTTGGTTATGAACCCTTGCAAGAATATGGATGAAGTCCGGAATCGTGCATTAAGGTTCATTAGGTTGGAAAATGATAAAGAAATCCGAAAGAGGATAACTACAACACCCCCTAATGACCAAGGAAAAAGGAAGCTGGACTTACCCATGAACAAATCATTCAAATCCAAGCCATACTACAAGTCTGATAGTCACAAGATCAATCTGTGGATGACGATGAGGATGATAAAGAATATCCCAGGATATCTGATTATTGTTTTTCTGTTGATATTCTTGAACTAATGTGTGTTATGCATGATCTAGGTGAAAAAACTAGATGTCCTCCAAAGGAAAAGAAGTTTGCTACAAATGACAAATCCAAATGGTGTGCCTTTCATGAAGACTTTGGCCATATAATAGATGGTTGTATTGCCCTGAGAAAGGAAATAAGTTATCTACTCAGTAAGGGCCATCTCAAAGAGCTGCTTGGAAAAAAGAAAGAAAGGAGACATGATACCCATGGATTCCCAAAAAGAGATGCATCCCTACCATAGGATGCGAAGGTAATAAAGTTTATTTCTAGAGAATCTGACATATGTGGTACCTCTTATTCTGCAGCTAAGAAGCATGCTAAGGAAGCTAAGATGGAGAATGGAGAGAGCCCCACAAGGACATCAACCCTTACTACCGAAACAGTGGTGTCCTTCGAAGAATAAGACCTAGAGAACATCCTGGATCCTCATCATGATGGGCTAGTTATTACCTTATATGTAGCTAATCATTATGTCCGCATGATACTCATAGACGGAGGAAGCTCGGTGAATATCATCCAATTGGAAACACTCAAGAGGATGAATATTCCTGAATCAGAGATAACGACAAAATCCCTGATCCTGGTTGGATTCAATGGAGAAGCTAAAGCTACTGTTAGAGAAATCAAACTATCGGTATACATCGAGGGGGTAAACTCTATGTAACGTTTTTGTATTATATATTCCCTATCTTGTTATAATATTATATTAGATAGACCATGGATGCGTGATATTAAAGTTGTCCCCTCGACCTATCATCAGTGCGTCAAATTACCTACACCATATGGAGTGGTGAAGACAAACATCGACCTGCAAGAAGCCAAGGAATGTAAAAGAAGTACTCTTAAACCCTGATAATCATGAAACTAAATTCCTTATAGGAACTAATATCCCTGAGGATATTGAAGGGAAATTGATTTCTTTCCTGAAATCAAGAATTTCCACATTCGCATGGAAACATGAGGATATGACAGGGATATCCTCGGACGTAATTACACATAAGTTAGGAATAGATAGGACCATAAGCCTATTCACCAAAAAAGAAGGAAATTCGCCCCTAAGAAGAATATAATCATCCAAGAGGAAGTGGAGAAGCTCCTCAAAGCAAAGATGATTAGGGAAGTGAAATTTCCAAGATGGCTAGCCAATGTAGTTGTGGTTCAAAAGAAGAATGGAAAGTTGAGAGTTTGTGTAGATTACACAGATCTTAACAAAGCTTTTCCCAAGGACCCTTTTCCATTACCACATATAGATTCTATAGTGGATGCAACAACAAGACACGAAATGTTAACTTTCATGGATGCGTCAGCAGGTGTAACATCACTGTATTTCAGGTATGTCCGTACATATTTAAATTGTACTGATAAAACCTAATATGAAAATTTCATAATTTTTGATTTACTTTATGGTATGATCACTGGTATACATTGATGAGAACATATAATTATTATGCATAAACCATGGGGAAGTTAGTTTGAAATATAACTAAACTGAACCACAGAGTTTAATGCAGCTGGTTAATTATGAAATGAATTTATTTTGGTTTGGATGGTTGAAGGTTATTGGTCTGGTCACTAAATATAGTCAAGGACACATGGTCATGTTTTATCGAAATGGTGGTGAGACGGCGGCTGGATAGGTTGCGATCGACTCCTATGTATGCAATATACATAAACTTATTTCGGTCTATCATGGTTTTGTCAGTGATATGATTTAGTGGGGATGGTGGATTGAGAAATTGATAATTGATAAATATATTTTATTATAACGATGAAAAGGATATTGGAAAATAAGTAAGCGATGGTGAGGTCACGAATATAAATTATAACGCGAATGTTGTTCAGAAATGTTAGCCTAATAATGTGTTCGCGTGGGTGATGATTCACATGAATACACTTATTAGGAATAATATTCTGAGACGATATTCCATGAATCGAGTTGAAATACGATACGAATGTTGTATTTATAAAGGTGACGATCTTTATAAATGCGTACGTAAGTAATGCGTTTCAACGAGATAACTAAAATAATATTTTTACGATATTTAAATTAAATAAAAAGGATTTAAAACGTTTACATGGAATAAACACCTTAAACGATTTTAAATAAAATCATTTTTATTAAACGAAATCGTTTTATGAAACGTTTTGTAATTTAAAATATAATTTGCGAGAAAACCGAGCAACTTAAAATAATTAACGCGAATATAAACGTAACCGAGCGAGCGGGATCGACCCGGACTATAAAAGGGGAAGAACCTTTCTTTTTCCCCCATTTCCAGCCCCCTCTCTCTCTAAACACACACACCCATCACTTTCTCTCTCTAGACTCTTGTCACACCCCAGGCCGGCGGGAACGGATCGGGTTTTCCCGTCGGGCGGAAGGTTCCCGGGGCGCGATATCATGAGTGATAATCAAATGATCAGATTGTTTACATAGCACATGAGATATAAGTGAGAAATGCTAACATGACTTGAAATAGAATTACAAAGTTAAATTACATTGTTCCATCACAATTTAACTAAGTAAATTTAATCAAAAAGAATCAATGAGTTTATATCTTATATCTATGCAAGATATACAAAAGTGATTCGCTGTTTTGTCATTCCAAAAGTATTCAATCAAAAGTAAGCTAGGTCTTCTAAAAGTCCACTAGCTAATCCTTGCATAATAGTAGCTACACCTATTCATCACCTGAGAAACATGTATTTAAACAAAATCAACACTAGGTTGGTGAGTTCATAATTAATTTAATGTAAAACCTTGATTCATTCACATGCACATTCACATTGATAAATATGTTACTTGTATGTTATCTGTTTCACCTGTTCACCCAATGGCTTCTCAATAGTTATATTTACAGGTATTATATCATCCTAGTAGTGTTGCTTATATATAGGGCATATGTAAGGGAACTAAGCCCTAGCCAACATCCCACCACAACACCACTAGAACTCCACACTATTTGTAATACACTATTGATTTCCACTCTCAATTCACATGTTTATCTCTTCCTTGATCACCTGTGTTCGCATGTATAGAATAATATAATGATAGCGTTGTAGTTATCAAACCGAAGTATTGATAACCAATATATGTGTTAAGGATATTAGATTTTCAATCTGTTCCCTTGTATTATTCTATATTGTGGGGTTAACTGCTGTTTCACTTTTAAATATTAAAAGTGTTAGTTAACTGTTTGTAATGTAATCTCAATGCAATGTATAGAGCCCAAATGAAATCCATTGTAATCCTCACGTAATCAGATTACAATGCATTCCATTCACCCCTATTCCACCATGTGATCCCAAAGTCTCAATGTGGGATTGTCCTCATGTGATTAACAAAGTTGAATAAGAACTTGTCTCATTACATCATGTTAATCATGTGTGAATGATAAGCATACTCATGAAGTTACGTTATCATGATCATCATTCACTGTAATCCATATGATCCCAAAGCGTAAATGTGGGATTGTTCTCATGTGATTAACAAAGTTGAATAAGAACTTGTCTCATTACATCATGTTAATCATGTGTGAATGATAAGCATACTCATGAAGTTACGTTATCATGATCTTCATTCACTGTAATCCATATGATCCCAAAGCCTTAATGTGGGATTGTTCTCATGTGATTAACAAAGTTGAATAAGAACTTGTCTTATTACATTATGTTAATCATGTGTGAATGATAAGAATCCTCATGAAGTTACGTTATTGTGATCATCATTCACTGAAATCCATGTGTTCACCATGTAATCCTTAAGCCGTAGTAAGAACATGTCTTATTACCCTTAAGTGACGCAGGTGGTGGATACCCAATGCGATCATACTATCCAATAGTATGTTTTTAGGGTGTAGATAAAGTGTTATAAGAAATTGACTTATCACACTTGATCAATTATGATGTGGAATGATATTCAAAAGATATTTTATCTTCTGATCATTCATGTGCTGTGAAGTGTCACCATGTTTCACTGTAGTAGTTCTCATTGTTTGTTTGTGTCTGAATTGTCTCAATGTTTGCTCATGTAGGAATAACTAAGTGTTATAAGGTATAATCTTACAACTATGTTATTCTAATGTGTTGATGATTATAAAATTACATTATCATATCCATCTGAGTTTCCCTGTTATCTCATGATCATACAAGCATGCATACAATGATAAGCGATAATTAACAGTTAATATTATCTAAATCAAAGTATAAATAACATGTTAAGCAAAGCTTTTAAATAAATAAAAGTAAACATGTTTCTCAGCCCCGAGAGTTTAAAATCAGTAAAGATTAAAGAAAAAGGGGTATATGAACTCACCTTGTTGTTGTAGGGTTGACTTAGCTTAAAATAAAGAAGACACGCGCTCTTGATTGTTCCTTGATGTTGATTTCACGATCCTGTATTGAATTCACATTGTTTGTAAACTATAGTGTTGTGTGCAATTGTTTAATGTGCGCGTATAGGTGTTAGCCTTAAAATTGACTAACACTCGCGGTCTCGGTCATGCCTCAACCCTTGTTCAATTGCCTTTGCCCTTACAACCATTTGGTTATTTAAGTGAATCTTGATACATGGAGTTACTTGTTCGATGTTTAATTTGTCATAAATTTGGTGATGAATTGTAACCCATTTGGGCTTAATCAACTTCTAAATAAACTTTAGATTCTAGGTTGGAAATTAGAATCCTCAATCCTTATTAATCTTAAAATCGCTTGTTAATCATTGTTGAGAACATAGAATTTTTTTTGTCTCTTCATGTCTTACTAAACCGCGTTGTCATCCTTTTTCCGTTAATTTTCATGTGTTGAATTAAAGCCAAAGCCATATGGATCAAAAGGTCAATTGAATCAAGGATTGATGTTGGGACAGTTAGCACATAGACCGAATGTTGTGTGGGCTTGATGGGCTTCTATGGTTCACCAATTAAATTTAAACCAATCCCATTGCTATTGGGCCTACTGATGGATCGAATAGATAACCGTGGGCTGAGACAAGTTACTTGGGTCGAATACTAGGGCCTTGGGCCGAACGTGTGATGTGAGGTGGGCTGCACATTGTGGGCCGATTATTTGTGTAACATTTGTGCATATAGTCATGTAGTTGTAAACAGTGTTAGAACAGTGTCTGTTCAGTTTCAGTTCATCAATGTGTTTCAGTATGTTCATAATGTGTGCTTGTGTGTTACAGGATCTTAGTAGTCAGAAAACAAGTATTTATTATCTATTTACAGTCGATTTCACTAAGCAAGAACAGTAACTTGTTATATCGAAACAGTGGTGGGCAGCGAGAGTGAGCCCTATACATATACTGCGTTCGGTGTAACAGGTTAGTGTTAGTGCGTAGTGTTGAGACGAATAGTATAACAATTAATTAATTCAACCAAGATCGTAATCTGTAAGCGAGACTGAGTATAGTTATGGGTGACGATCCATAATAGTACGAATGTTGAACTTATAATTACGATTAAACATCTCTAAATATTTTAATACGATCGGAAAACGTACGCGATTGCGGGTATACACGTAAATTGTGAATGTTTAACGATCCGACAACACACGAAGAGTAAAAATAATTAAATTAATTATTTTATATTTTTACAATTTTGAAACTCATCATTTTAATGAGTTTAACACTTAATTTTAATTAAAACCGCGTAAAATACGCGTTACGTTCCGGAAACGCGAACCGAGCGACCGAAACGGACCCGAACTTCACCCGAGCTATAAAAGCCTTGAACAAGGCTTAAATGCTCATAAATTCCACCAACAACCCTTTCTCTCTCTAATAGTTCGTCTACCCCTCTCTCTCTCTAAAAACCAAGCTTTAAACGCGCGTAACTCGCTTATTTCTCAACGGATTTCGGTGTTTTTGGTGTCCACGCGAAGCCCTCGACGAACTCTACACGAAAGTACGAGAATATTGCAGTTTCATCCAGCCAATCTCGAGGTATGATCCAAGGAAGTTTCGGGAAAATAGGGTTTTGTGTGTGTGTTCATGAAACCCGACATTAAACCGATCCTTACATCACAAATCGTAGTTTCGCACCTCCAACAACACTCCCTAGTGCTAGGTTAACTTGGATCGTGGTATGGAGCAGGAGGTTCGATGAGGAGGATGATGCTTGTAACAGGTTCGTCGGCCAAAGCTCCAGCCGCCATTGACGAACCCTAGAGGTGTTCCACGAACCATCATGGTTCGTAGCTTTCCAGCCGAACCCTCAGGGGTACTCACGAACCTGCGTTCAGTCATCATTGATCCCACGAACCCTAATGGATCTCACGAACCTGCAAGAACCAGCCATGCTCGCCACGAACCAGACCGCCGAACCTAGCAAGGTTTCTAAGCCGAACCAGGGAAGACGAACTCTGCATGGTTCGTGGCATGCACAGCGAACCCTAAGGAGCCATTCACGAACCCATCAAGTTTTGAACGAACCCTGCATGCAGGTCTTCTCACGAACCCTCTAGACCGAACCCTTCAATCCGATGATGTCCACGAGCCTTGCCTGCCATAGTGTTAGTCGAACCTGTGAGGCTACATCCATAAAAGCCGAGCCCTCTTTGAGGCCCATGACCAACGAACCCTCAGCATTTAAACTCAAGATAGCCGAACCTTAGGCTAGAACCAAGGAGGGTTCGCTGCCTAAGGTGGCTGCTCACCATCTTTTCGGCCCAATTAGGTTGCAATAAGCCCCAATTCCACTAACAACATGGCCCATATGTATAAACAAAGCCCAATAGAGTTAAATTGGCCCGTTATGGTTTAATTGGTCCAACCTCACATACAATTGGCCCATGGTTACCCTAAGTGGTCATGGGTTTGGTTTTAGGACCATCATGGTTTTATGGACTTAAGGCCCAATGTGAGGCCCTCGAATATGACAAATTGTGAATTGATTACAAATGGTTAAGTTGATAACTCAACAATAACCATGAGGATCAAATCACAATTTCATGAACTTAAAACAATTGGAACATCTTTTCACAACAAATGGTAATCACCGGTTATCAAATCCTAGAACAAATATCATTTTATGCATAAGAAATTTGTATCAAAGAACATATCATAAGTTTCTTGGACCCATGATCAATCAAAGGACTAAAAGCATAACATACAAGTTTTCACAACAATCAAATCATAGAACACAAGTCAATCAATGAATCAAGTTATACAATTATAAATCCTATATCTTATGTATGATTACAATGTTATAGGAACAAGTTAGAAGTCCTGTTTGCTACTTGCTAACTGTTTTAGTTCAGAGTCTACTGCAGACAGGTGAGAACTTTAGCCCCTCTTTTACTGTTTTATAACTGTTTTGGGGTGGAACACGTGATCAAAACCGCTATTTCAAACTTGTTTCATGGTACAGTTTATGTGTATTCATAAGCATTACAGGTTTATCTTATGAATCCAAGGGATTCTTCAACTGTTTAAGGAACTGTCAACTGTTTTAAAGGAATTATTCACTGTTAAACTTTTATAAATAAAAAGGGTTTATAAATTGTTTCTTTGAAAAGTTTTATAATAGTTTCACTCAAATGTTCTTTAAAAGGTTAAATGATTTTATATAAATGGTTTCATAAACTCTTCTTTTGTTATAAACCTTGTTATTACACAAGGTCATCACATCATGATATTCAAAACAAGTGGTTCACAACATGGTATTCAAACGCATTGGTTCAAAACATGGTATTCAAACTCATTGGTTCAAAACATGGTATTCAAACGCATTGGTTCAAAACATGGTATTCAAACTCATTGGTTCAAAACATGGTATTCAAACGCATTGGTTCAAAACATGGTATTCAAACTCATTGGTTCAAAACATGGTATTCAAGTCAAGTTGTTCACATCATGGTATTCAAATCAAGGGATTCATTTCATGTTACATAAACAAAGGATTCAACTCGTGAAGTTAAATCCAGGTTTTCAATAAGACATTAACACATCCGGTTAAAGTAAGATTCAGAAAACATGGTGTCATTTGTTGTAAACAAACTTATAAACCCATCAAGTATCATATTCATTAGCGTTAGTACTGGGTGATCACAACAAGGGAAAGCGGACACATACATTGGGGCAGGCCGATTGCTGCAGTTAGTTTTAAATCTGTTTTATAAACTAACTGCAGATTTCGGTTACATATGGTTTATTCAAAACTGTTGACTTATTATCTAACTCCAAACGTGGTTTGGGACTTGATATTATATGTTGACTCATGTGCAAACAGTGATTGGACTGTTTACACTCATTTTCTTACTTGATGTTAGTTTGGGTTGCAACTCATCCGTGTGAATCTTATGATGCTTTAATTTACCTATGTCTTATATCATATACTCATGTTTACAAAAGCTTAAACCTATTGTTCTCACCAACTACGTCTGTAGTTGACAGTTACTTTTCACGTGTTTCAGGAAATCAGGTTTAAGACAATCTCAGGGACAACTAAGGAGACCATTCTAAGATAGAACAAGATGAAGAAACATGCTAGGATGGAATAGAAACTCACTAAATCCTAAATGTTTAATTGTCTTGTTTGGAGTCTTATTTTGTAAACTATATTTTGGGTCTGTAGTTGTCCTACTTTTGGTAGATAGTTGTCTGTAACTAAACAATTGTCTTAACATTATGAAACAATAGTAATCCATTGTGGTTGTTCTTATTCAATACTTGTGCATGATTCAACTGATCATACGTCACCGCGCCGTGGATTCCGCACGCGGCGCAGGGGTGTGACAGGTTGGTTTATTCAAAACTGTTGACTTATTATCTAACTCCAAACGTGGTTTGGGACTTGATATTATATGTTGACTCATGTGCAAACAGTGATTGGACTGTTTACACTCATTTTCTTACTTGATGTTAGTTTGGGTTGCAACTCATCCGTGTGAATCTTATGATGCTTTAATTTACCTATGTCTTATATCATATACTCATGTTTACAAAAGCTTAAACCTATTGTTCTCACCAACTACGTCTGTAGTTGACAGTTACTTTTCACGTGTTTCAGGAAATCAGGTTTAAGACAATCTCAGGGACAACTAAGGAGACCATTCTAAGATAGAACAAGATGAAGAAACATGCTAGGATGGAATAGAAACTCACTAAATCCTAAATGTTTAATTGTCTTGTTTGGAGTCTTATTTTGTAAACTATATTTTGGGTCTGTAGTTGTCCTACTTTTGGTAGATAGTTGTCTGTAACTAAACAATTGTCTTAACATTATGAAACAATAGTAATCCATTGTGGTTGTTCTTATTCAATACTTGTGCATGATTCAACTGATCATACGTCACCGCGCCGTGGATTCCGCACGCGGCGCAGGGGTGTGACAGGTTGGTATCAGAGCCAAGGTTGTAGAGAACTAGGAAAAACCCAATGTTTAATGACCTAGACTATAACCTAAGCTACCCAATAGAACTAAGTGCTATAGGCTTGAGGATACTTAGGATCTAAGTAACTTAAGTGAGCATTAAGTCTACAATAAGCTTGAAAGATCTTAGGGACATTTTTCTAAGATTAGACATCGAGTCAAAGAATTTGAATCGGACTTCTATAATTTTAGAAACCGAATTAAATTCTCACACATATGCATTTAAGGATTTCAGAGGCAAGGATCTGTATTCTTAGTATCCTTGATCTGAAATTCTCACACAGAGATCATTATAGAAATTCAGAGGCAAAGATCTGTAGTTTCAGTATCTTTGATATGAATTTCTTGTCATATTCATTATGGGATTTAGAGGCAAAGATCTATTAATTTAGTATCTTTGATCTAAGATCCTTGTCATATTCCTTATGGGATTTAGAGGCAAAGATGGTTATCTTTGATCTAAAGTCCTTGTCATATTCACTATAGGATTCAAAGGTCAAGATCTATTAATTTAGAACTTGAATTTGAGATCCTTGTCATATTCATTATAGGATTCAAAGATCAAGATCTATTAACTTAGAACTTGGAATTGAGATCCTTGTCATATCACTATAGGAATTCAAAGGTTGAGGTCTATTAATTTAGAACTTAGATTTGAAATCCTTGTCATTGTTATCATTGTTATCATTATCAGGTGTTCATTATCATAGGAACTTTATAACTTAGAATCTGTGTAACAGTATTCTTTAGTTGAAGTTCTCACAGGAAATCATTATGCTCAGTACTGTAAGTATTGGGAAACTAGGTTGATTAACCTAGGACACATATACATAAACCTAAGGTCTTAGTTTCTAGTAAATTAAGGACCATGGTTTACACAATCATAAACAGAATCAAGGAACAAGAGAAATCATGAGACAATCATAATCAATCAACAGTTGGAATCTTAGCCCCAAATATAGACGACGGGTTAACGCTGACGTGTTGAGGTAAGTGGTGGGTCGGTGAGAGCTTACCCTATATATAAGCTTATTTCAGTATGTTAGGGGGAATCCGGCGTTTGTATTTGGAGTGAGGATTCGGGATCAACTGGACACATGGAACATTAGTCAAAACACATGGGATACAATCATTTTGGGAAACAATCATTGGTGAATCAAATCATAGTGCAAATTCAAACTTGGATGAACCAGACATTATGGTGAATCAACCAAGTTGTGAACATCTCATAAATGTAAACCTTAAGTGAAATTCTTAAGTGATTACATCATTGGTACTTACTGACATAGGTTAACAGGAAAGTGTAGAACACACGTATGACTTAGTTCTACATGTTAACAACTGTTAGTAGGTGCACGCATAACATAATCATAGTTCAATCATGGAATCAATCATAGTTCAAGTTGATCAAAGATCATGGGATTCTTAATCAATGGAACACACTTGAAAATCAGTACAAACGTAATGCCAAATGCTAGCAAGGGCACGATCGTGGTGTACCGAAACGGTGGTGGGCAGCGAGAGTGAGCCCTATATATAAGCTATTTTCGGTATATCGGGAAAGTGTCAGTGTGTAGGTTTGGTGGAGAGATCATGAGACATCGTACATATTCACATGATAAGTATACAAATAAGTTGATAACTTATACGTGTACTGGATCATATTACAATTGAATGATAATACTAGTAGTATGGATATATTACTGACCTTATCATGAAAATTCAATTGTATCCATCCTCATTACTGACCCGCTTGTGGCTTCTATTCGTAGAATGCCTCCTCGACGAGACCCAAATGCTGGTGGTTCGACAAGCGGTAATGATGATGAAATTAACAAGATTGCTCGAGCTATCGCTGTTCACATGAGAGATGTAATCCCGGGCATGGTCACTGACATCACCCAGAATCTTCGGGGAAGTACCGGTGATTCTGCACACAACTCAAATGCTACAAACGCTGGAACTGCTAACTTTACTTTCAAGCAGTTCAACGATGCTAAGCCTCCTAAGTACTCTGGTACCGAAGGAGCTACCGGCTTACTGCAATGGCTGGAAAGCATCGAAGACATTCTAGACTTCACTGGATGCCCTGAAAATCTAAAGGTCAAGATGGCCTCGAGTGCATTTCACAAGGGCGCACTCACCTGGTGGAATTCTGAGAAGAACACCAGAGGACGTGAGGTCGCTCTAGCCTTACCATGGAATGGATTCAAGAACTTACTGGTGGAAAAGTTTTGTCCACGTCACGAGCTAAAGAAACTGGAAGTGGAGATGTGGAATCTGGTGCAGGATAGTGGCGAAAACGCAAAGTATACAACTCGATTCCATGAGTTGTGCATTTTGGTACCACATCTGGTTACTCCTCTATCCCGCAGGATAGAGAAATACATTGAAGGGTTGCCTCTGGTTGTTAGAGGAACTGTCATGGGTAACAACCCCACTACCTTGGAAGCCGCGATTCAACTCGGTGCTACTCTGACCGAGGAGTATGTTAAATCGGGAGTGCTCACCCGAAAGGGATTTAAAAGAGCACAGATTGAGGAAGGCAAGAAGCCTGAACAGCACCATCCCAAGAAGAAGAAACAGAAGACAATCAAGAACTTTGCAGCGTTGACTGCGGCTGCACCTACTCATGCTACTCCCCTCACTGCTATGCCACAACCTGCTAATGTCAGAAAGCAGTACACTGGCTCGTTTCCACTCTGCACCAAATGCCAGTACCATCATCTACCCACTATTCCCTGCAGAAAGTGTCTCAAATGTGGACGTATGGGACACTTGGCGGCTACATGCCGATCTGCTCATCTTGCTGCTGCAACAACTGCTGCCACAACTTCTGCTGCTACAGGTGGAAGAGCTTGTTACAATTGTGGGGCAGAGGGACACTTCAGAAATCAGTGTCCGAAACTCAACAACAATACTGCTGCCGCTCGTGCTTTTGTGATTGGAACTGCGGAAGCACGTGAAGAGCCGGCAGTCATCACGGGTACATTTCTTATCAATGATCACTATGTTCCTATCATATTTGATACTGGTGCTGATAAAAGCTTTATCTCTGCTCATACTGCTTCTTTGCTTAATATGCAACTATCCACACTTACTGCTCCCTATACTGTAGAAGTAGCGAATGGTAAGACTATAGTTGTAGATTCCATCATTAATGCTTGTGAGCTAAGATTAAATGACCATCTTTTCTCGATCGATCTCATTCCTATGACTCTCGGAAGCTTCGAAGTTGTAGTAGGAATGGATTGGCTATCTAAGAATAATGCTGAAATCGTATGCTCGGAGAAACTTATTCGAATTCCTCTACCGTCCGGCGAAACGATGATAGTCTACGGTGAGAAACCCTGCCGCGAATTGAAGATTGTATCGTGCATCAAGGCGAGGAAGTATCTGAAGAAGAAATATTATGCGTTCTTAGCTCACGTGGTGGAAAAGAAACCTGACAAGAAAGCAGTTGGAGATGTACCGATTATCAAAGACTATCCAGACGTATTTCCAGAAGACTTGCCTGGACTACCACCAGTCCGACAAGTGGAGTTTAGAATTGATCTCGTCCCTGGAGCAAACCCAGTGGCGAAGTCACCGTATCGGTTAGCACCGTCTGAGATGCAAGAACTGTCTAGTCAGCTTCAAGAACTTTTAGACAAAGGTTTTATAAGACCGAGTTTCTCTCCATGGGGAGCTCCGGTTCTATTTGTCAAGAAGAAAGACGGTTCATTTCGCATGTGCATAGATTATCGTGAGCTGAACAAGTTGACAATCAAGAATAGATATCCTCTGCCCAGGATCGATGATCTGTTTGATCAATTACAGGGAGCAACTTGCTTCTCTAAGATTGACTTACGATCCGGGTATCATCAGTTAAGAGTAAATGAGGAGGATATACCAAAGACTGCATTTAGGACTCGATATGGACACTATGAGTTTGTGGTTATGCCATTTGGGCTGACCAATGCACCCGCAGTGTTCATGGACTTGATGAATCGAGTCTGCAGGCCATACTTGGATCAGTTTGTTATCGTCTTTATTGATGATATACTGATTTATTCCAAGTCAGAACGAGAACATGAGGATCATTTGAAGAAAGTTTTGGAACTACTAAGAAAGGAACAACTTTATGCTAAATTCTCAAAGTGTGAATTTTGGCTAAAGGAGGTTCACTTCTTAGGACATGTCATAAACAAAGATGGAATTCATGTAGATCCAGCCAAGATTGAGGCGATTAAGAACTGGACTACTCCATCTACTCCAACAGAGATTCGTTCATTTCTGGGTCTGGCAGGTTATTATAGAAGATTCATTGCAAACTTCTCTAAGATAGCCTTGCCACTTACCACATTAACTCAGAAAAGTCAAGCTTTTATATGGGGACAGAAACAAGAAGATGCATTTCAACTTCTTAAACAGAAGCTATGCAATTCCCCTATCCTTAGTCTTCCAGAAGGCAGTGATGATTTCATTGTCTACTGTGATGCTTCAAACCTTGGTCTCGGTTGTGTACTTATGCAACGGGACAAGGTCATTGCTTATGCTTCAAGACAACTTAAGGTTCACGAGAAGAATTACACTACTCATGACCTTGAGTTAGGGGCTGTGGTCTTTGCACTGAAGATTTGGAGACACTACCTGTATGGTACTAAATGTGTTATCTATACAGACCACAAGAGCCTTCAACACATTCTCAATCAGAAAGAACTCAACATGAGACAACGACGTTGGGTTGAGCTTCTAACTGATTACGACTGTGAGATTCGTTACCATCCGGGTAAAGCCAATGTGGTGGCGGATGCTCTTAGTCGCAAGGAACCAGTCAAACCGATTCGTGTAAGAGCCATGGAGATCAACACACAGCCAAACTTGAAAGACTTGATTCGTATTGCACAACAACAAGTAGTAACAGACAATCAACTCAAAACAGACTTGGATTGTGGTATTGAGAAGAAACTAGAACCTCGAGCTGATGGGTTGTTATATCTCAACGGCCGCATTTGGATTCCAAAGTCTGAAGAATTGCGCACACTCATCTGTGATGAGGCTCATAAGTCGCGATACTCAGTTCATCCTGGAGCCGACAAGATGTATCAGGACTTGAGGACATCTTACTGGTGGCCGGGAATGAAGAAAGACATAGCACTGTACGTGGGAAAATGTCTTACTTGTTCAAAGGTCAAAGCAGAACATCAAAAGCCTTCGGGACTTCTGCAACAACCTGAAATTCCTCAATGGAAATGGGAGCAAATTTCCATGGATTTCATAACAAAGTTGCCGAGAACTCCGAGAGGTTTCGATTCGATTTGGGTGATCGTTGATCGACTCACCAAATCTGCTCATTTTCTCCCTATCTGAGAGGACTACAAGATGGAGAAGCTATCCACATTGTACATCAACGAAATCATTGCACGTCATGGTACTCCAACATCAATCATATCTGATCGTGATAGTCGCTTCACTTCTCGCTTTTGGCAATCATTGCAAAAGGCTTTGGGAACGCGTGTTAATCTTAGCACGGCGTATCATCCCCAAACCGACGGCCAAAGTGAGAGGACTATCCAAACACTTGAGGACATGCTCCGTTCTTGTGTCATTGACTTCGGTGGAAGTTGGGACACTCATCTCCCACTCATTGAGTTTTCATATAACAATAGCTATCATACGAGCATTCAATGTGCACCATTCGAAGCTCTATATGGTAGAAAGTGCCGATCACCGGTCTGTTGGACCGAGATTGGTGACTCACAGGTCGTAGGACCAGAACTCATTCAGGAAACATCAGACAAGATCACAATCATTCAGTCACGGCTTAAGGCCGCACGAGATCGACAGAAGAGTTATGCTGATCGTCGTCGGAAACCGCTTGAGTTTCAAGTGGGTGACCGAGTCTTGCTCAAAGTTTCTCCCTGGAAAGGCGTTGTCCGATTCGGGAAGAAAGGGAAACTTGCACCAAGGTACGTTGGACCTTTTGAGATCCTGGAACGGATTGGTCCCGTAGCCTACAAACTCAAACTTCCAGTGGAGCTAAGCAATGTTCATGATACTTTTCATGTATCAAATCTTAAGAAATGCTTAGCGGATCATGATGTTCAGATTCCACTGGAAGACATACAGATTCAGAACAACATGCAATTCATAGAACGTCCAGTAGAAATCATGGATCATGGGGTCAAGAAACTTAAACGCAGCCGTATCCCGATCGTGAAAGTGCGATGGGAAGGCAAACGCGGTGCTGAGTTCACCTGGGAACGTGAAGACCAGATGAAGCTTAAGTACCCTCATCTTTTTACAGTATCTCCGGCTAGTTAATTTCGGGACGAAATTCCCTTAACTAGGGGAGACTGTAACATTTGTGCATATAGTCATGTAGTTGTAAACAGTGTTAGAACAGTGTCTGTTCAGTTTCAGTTCATCAATGTGTTTCAGTATGTTCATAATGTGTGCTTGTGTGTTACAGGATCTTAGTAGTCAGAAAACAAGTATTTATTATCTATTTACAGTCGATTTCACTAAGCAAGAACAGTAACTTGTTATATCGAAACAGTGGTGGGCAGCGAGAGTGAGCCCTATACATATACTGCGTTCGGTGTAACAGGTTAGTGTTAGTGCGTAGTGTTGAGACGAATAGTATAACAATTAATTAATTCAACCAAGATCGTAATCTGTAAGCGAGACTGAGTATAGTTATGGGTGACGATCCATAATAGTACGAATGTTGAACTTATAATTACGATTAAACATCTCTAAATATTTTAATACGATCGGAAAACGTACGCGATTGCGGGTATACACGTAAATTGTGAATGTTTAACGATCCGACAACACACGAAGAGTAAAATAATTAAATTAATTATTTTATATTTTTACAATTTTGAAACTCATCATTTTAATGAGTTTAACACTTAATTTTAATTAAAACCGCGTAAAATACGCGTTACGTTCCGGAAACGCGAACCGAGCGACCGAAACGGACCCGAACTTCACCCGAGCTATAAAAGCCTTGAACAAGGCTTAAATGCTCATAAATTCCACCAACAACCCTTTCTCTCTCTAATAGTTCGTCTACCCCTCTCTCTCTCTAAAAACCAAGCTTTAAACGCGCGTAACTCGCTTATTTCTCAACGGATTTCGGTGTTTTTGGTGTCCACGCGAAGCCCTCGACGAACTCTACACGAAAGTACGAGAATATTGCAGTTTCATCCAGCCAATCTCGAGGTATGATCCAAGGAAGTTTCGGGAAAATAGGGTTTTGTGTGTGTGTTCATGAAACCCGACATTAAACCGATCCTTACATCACAAATCGTAGTTTCGCACCTCCAACAACACTCCCTAGTGCTAGGTTAACTTGGATCGTGGTCTGGAGCAGGAGGTTCGATGAGGAGGATGATGCTTGTAACAGGTTCGTCGGCCAAAGCTCCAGCCGCCATTGACGAACCCTAGAGGTGTTCCACGAACCATCATGGTTCGTAGCTTTCCAGCCGAACCCTCAGGGGTACTCACGAACCTGCGTTCAGTCATCATTGATCCCACGAACCCTAATGGATCTCACGAACCTGCAAGAACCAGCCATGCTCGCCACGAACCAGACCGCCGAACCTAGCAAGGTTTCTAAGCCGAACCAGGGAAGACGAACTCTGCATGGTTCGTGGCATGCACAGCGAACCCTAAGGAGCCATTCACGAACCCATCAAGTTTTGAACGAACCCTGCATGCAGGTCTTCTCACGAACCCTCTAGACCGAACCCTTCAATCCGATGATGTCCACGAGCCTTGCCTGCCATAGTGTTAGTCGAACCTGTGAGGCTACATCCATAAAAGCCGAGCCCTCTTTGAGGCCCATGACCAACGAACCCTCAGCATTTAAACTCAAGATAGCCGAACCTTAGGCTAGAACCAAGGAGGGTTCGCTGCCTAAGGTGGCTGCTCACCATCTTTTCGGCCCAATTAGGTTGCAATAAGCCCCAATTCCACTAACAACATGGCCCATATGTATAAACAAAGCCCAATAGAGTTAAATTGGCCCGTTATGGTTTAATTGGTCCAACCTCACATACAATTGGCCCATGGTTACCCTAAGTGGTCATGGGTTTGGTTTTAGGACCATCATGGTTTTATGGACTTAAGGCCCAATGTGAGGCCCTCGAATATGACAAATTGTGAATTGATTACAAATGGTTAAGTTGATAACTCAACAATAACCATGAGGATCAAATCACAATTTCATGAACTTAAAACAATTGGAACATCTTTTCACAACAAATGGTAATCACCGGTTATCAAATCCTAGAACAAATATCATTTTATGCATAAGAAATTTGTATCAAAGAACATATCATAAGTTTCTTGGACCCATGATCAATCAAAGGACTAAAAGCATAACATACAAGTTTTCACAACAATCAAATCATAGAACACAAGTCAATCAATGAATCAAGTTATACAATTATAAATCCTATATCTTATGTATGATTACAATGTTATAGGAACAAGTTAGAAGTCCTGTTTGCTACTTGCTAACTGTTTTAGTTCAGAGTCTACTGCAGACAGGTGAGAACTTTAGCCCCTCTTTTACTGTTTTATAACTGTTTTGGGGTGGAACACGTGATCAAAACCGCTATTTCAAACTTGTTTCATGGTACAGTTTATGTGTATTCATAAGCATTACAGGTTTATCTTATGAATCCAAGGGATTCTTCAACTGTTTAAGGAACTGTCAACTGTTTTAAAGGAATTATTCACTGTTAAACTTTTATAAATAAAAAGGGTTTATAAATTGTTTCTTTGAAAAGTTTTATAATAGTTTCACTCAAATGTTCTTTAAAAGGTTAAATGATTTTATATAAATGGTTTCATAAACTCTTCTTTTGTTATAAACCTTGTTATTACACAAGGTCATCACATCATGATATTCAAAACAAGTGGTTCACAACATGGTATTCAAACGCATTGGTTCAAAACATGGTATTCAAACTCATTGGTTCAAAACATGGTATTCAAACGCATTGGTTCAAAACATGGTATTCAAACTCATTGGTTCAAAACATGGTATTCAAACGCATTGGTTCAAAACATGGTATTCAAACTCATTGGTTCAAAACATGGTATTCAAGTCAAGTTGTTCACATCATGGTATTCAAATCAAGGGATTCATTTCATGTTACATAAACAAAGGATTCAACTCGTGAAGTTAAATCCAGGTTTTCAATAAGACATTAACACATCCGGTTAAAGTAAGATTCAGAAAACATGGTGTCATTTGTTGTAAACAAACTTATAAACCCATCAAGTATCATATTCATTAGCGTTAGTACTGGGTGATCACAACAAGGGAAAGCGGACACATACATTGGGGCAGGCCGATTGCTGCAGTTAGTTTTAAATCTGTTTTATAAACTAACTGCAGATTTCGGTTACATATGGTTTATTCAAAACTGTTGACTTATTATCTAACTCCAAACGTGGTTTGGGACTTGATATTATATGTTGACTCATGTGCAAACAGTGATTGGACTGTTTACACTCATTTTCTTACTTGATGTTAGTTTGGGTTGCAACTCATCCGTGTGAATCTTATGATGCTTTAATTTACCTATGTCTTATATCATATACTCATGTTTACAAAAGCTTAAACCTATTGTTCTCACCAACTACGTCTGTAGTTGACAGTTACTTTTCACGTGTTTCAGGAAATCAGGTTTAAGACAATCTCAGGGACAACTAAGGAGACCATTCTAAGATAGAACAAGATGAAGAAACATGCTAGGATGGAATAGAAACTCACTAAATCCTAAATGTTTAATTGTCTTGTTTGGAGTCTTATTTTGTAAACTATATTTTGGGTCTGTAGTTGTCCTACTTTTGGTAGATAGTTGTCTGTAACTAAACAATTGTCTTAACATTATGAAACAATAGTAATCCATTGTGGTTGTTCTTATTCAATACTTGTGCATGATTCAACTGATCATACGTCACCGCGCCGTGGATTCCGCACGCGGCGCAGGGGTGTGACAATTTGGTTATGAATCTCACAAGTTATTGGGCCGGCAATAAGTATTTGGGCTGAAAAAACATAATGGGCTTAAACAATTGATATGTGGGCCGTATTTATCACCCATCTGAGAGAAAATCAGTATTGCATGGGTTGGGTTCTGTCACCAGCAGATTAACGAATCTGTTACACCTATCTGGCCATCAAAGGTTCGCCTACAGTGAAGCATGGTTCGGCTAGGTCTGAACAACAAAGGTTCGGCTTTGCAAGGAGGGTTCGGTGACTGCCTCAAGAAGGGTTCGGCTGACATGAAAACTGCATGGAAGAAGGTTCGCTCATGTAGGGTTCGGGAGCTGTTTGACTGGCCATAGGTTTGTGATGCCCACCCCAGGTTCGTGAGGGCTCGTGAGTGTCCAAGGTTCGTGGCTACTGTGAAGGTTCGTCGGGTAACAGGGTTCGTTCGAGGAGGCCTCTTAGATGACAAAGGTTCGGCCACCTTTGTTCAGGTAGAGGGTTCGGCCAACCCCATTTCCACGAACCCTGTGCATTTCTAGATCACCTTCCAGCACCAGCCCTTGGTACAGCCCTGTCCATGGTGCTCTTGACCTCATCTCAGTGAGCTTAGTCTTCGTGAAGGTGGGGTATGGGTCTAGAACCGATTTCAAATGGTGAGGTCGATCTAAGGTAACGAAAACCCTATTTTTCAGCCTTTTAATGGCTTCATACCTCTAAATTTAGTGAACCAAACTTCAGATCTGTTGTACTTTCATGTAGAGGAGACTAAGAGCTTCGCGTGGGTTCAAGAATCACCAAATTTCGTTGAAAAATGAAGAAGATATGAAGGATTGAAGCTTGGATATGGTGGTTTTTCTTCAAGAGAGAGAGGTGGACGGGAATGTGTTTGTAGAGAGAGAGTGAAATGTATAAAATGAAAGAAAAGACTTCATTTGATGTTTATATACCTTGAGGGAATTCGGGTTTGTTTCGGTTGCTCGGTTTGTAATTTCGTCGCGTATCCGGAAAGATACGCGTAATTTAATTGTTATAAATAAAAGAATGTTATTTTAATTATTTGATAAGTTTCAAAATTGTAAAATGATATTTATTTTATTTTATCAAATTTAAATTCGTTCGCGTCGTGTTTTAGTTTTCGTTTCGTCGAATCGCGTCACCATCGCGCGTATTCGTTCGAATCGTCATTCGAACGAACACAACAATGGTTTTGCTTTCCGACTTTTATTTTCTACTTTCCAGTTATCATTTCAAAACATTAAACTCACAGATATGTTTGTGTGAATCGTCACCCACGCAAACACACTGTCAGTTCGTTATTCTGAAACGACACTGCGATATTGTTTGAATTGTGTTTCCTCACTGTCGGACTCAACTAAACATCCTGTTTTCACATAGTTTTCACATTGATTTGTCGGACATCTGATTCCTGTCATCTATGGATATCAGATCGCAACCGATTTGTTTCTGTTAATTGCTTGGACACCGTTGTTTCTCATGATCTGTTGTGTTAATTGTACTCAAGTTTTCACTTAAATACACACAACTAATGTTTCAAATGTACGTTGTACTCACTGTATCTGAGTTTACCCAAAAATACGTACAACGATTTCTTGTATTTAGATTTCTGTTAATACAAATATTGTTCACAATCACATAAGTACACATAGTTACTGTAGATAGTACACGTACCGTACGGACTTGCCAGCCGGTCAGGTACTAGTTGTCACAACTCTCTCTAGAGATCTTCCTCAAATCTCAACCATTTTGCTTGATTTTGGTTTCAAAACACTTCCCCGCTCATCTAGATCACGAAACCATGAAGAAACAAGCTCAAACGACGCCAAACGAGGTAGATTTACGGTTTTAGGTTCGGATTTTAGGGTTTTCTACAAACCCGACCAAAACCGAAGTTTAACCGGTTTAAAACATCTTTTTTTAGACCCATACACCTTCTAAATGAGTTTACTCACCTAAACCCACCCAAAATGACTATATATACGCCTAAAACTCAAAATCGCCATCTTCCATGGCTGAAACCCGTTTCAGGCGAATGACTTATAAGAATGAATCACTCATTCGTGCGAACCACTCATTCGTACGAATGAGCCACTCATTCGTGTGAAGACTCATTCGCATGAGTCATTCGTCTGAACACTCAGTCAGATGAGTCATTCGAGTGAGCTGCTCATTCGTGTGAACACTCATTAGCGTGACTCATTCTTACGAAAATCACAAGAATGAGTCATTCTCACTAGACAAACTCAGTTAACAACTCTGATTCAAAAGAGAACAATCAAATAATAAATTATAGCTCACACGTATTGTCAAATCTTAATTTGTAGGATTCGAGTAAAGTTCCGTTCCTACGCCCGATAACTGAAGAACTAAGCAAACTGCTTAGTCAATGTGCGTTCTCATAACCCCTGTTTTAAATCGTTTTGCCTTTAAACTCGGGGGTGGAACATGTATACCAAAAGGAATATGATTTTGATAACAAATGGGTGAAACCTGGATTATCATTTTGATATTCTGATTATTGAGATAACTATTGATTGATGTGGATTATCACGACTTCGTGAATCATTGTTAGTTGAGTTGACCTCGGTCCTCTGCGATGATTGAAATACTATTGTTGAGTTGACTTCGGTCCTCCGTGGTGATTCCACTGTTGGTTGAGTTGACTGCGGTCCACCGCAGTGCACTGTATTGACACATATGCATATTAGGAATGTCCTTGATCGAGTTGACTTCGGTCCTCCGCGATAATTCCATTTACCGTTGGTTGAGTTGACTAAGGTCCTCCGCGGTACATATATTGAGTTAATTTTGATGAATGATGATTGTTGATGATGAATGTGGAGTATCTCTTTGATTATCTGTTATTACTTGAATTATTGGATTTGTGTATTTGTTGGGTGTTGACAGAGCTGGATTATCTCACAGGTTCACATGTGTATTTTCTTAAAAACAACAAACTTTTATAAACACTTATAAACATTTTTGGAAAATGAAAAACTTATGATTACCCACCAACTACTTCGTAGTTGACACTTGATTTTCTACATGTTTCAAGGAACGAAGAAAAGTAGGTTGAGAAGGATAGCTTCACATCTTTTGGACATCATCACTTAGGGTCTCGGACTTAGCTAAAATTAACTGGAGTACTGAAGACTAGTGTTTAGTTAATTCAGCAAATCTTTTGTGTAAATTGTTGTACTTGAATCATGACGAACATGATTTTTGTGTAATTACTTTATTTGATTTAATTGATATGTGATGATACATTTAGATGCCCACGAGCTTATGAACAATCTACACTTCCCTCGTGGCATCCCGACGTTTCTGTCATCAGTCGGGGTGTTACAGCAGGCTTTCAACAAATTCAAATGGAACCTTCGCACCAAGAATATACTGCCTTCTTGACGCCAACAGGGATATACCAAAGAACGCTAGGGCTACATACCAAAGACTTGTCAACATGATGTTTAAAGAGAAACTTGGGGACACTTTGGGGTTATATATTGATGATATGATAGTCAAATCGAAGATTACTGAAACTCATCTCAAGGATCTTCAGGAATCATTCGATATCCTTGATCATTATAATATGAAACTCAACACCTCTAAGTGTCATTTTGGGGTAAGATTGGGGAAGTTCTTGGGATATATGGTCACCGAAAGAGAAATAATGTCATACCCCGAGCCGACGTGTTGGATGGACTTTCCCGTCATGTGGAATGGTCCCGGGGCGCAATATCGGGTGATAATCGAAGTGATCAGATTGTTTACATTGCACATGATATAATATGAGAAAACACTAAATGAAATAGAATCACAAAGTTAAATTACGTCAGTTACGTTCCATAATTTAACAATGTAAATATATCAAAAAGAATCATAAACTAACTATCTTGTATCAAGATATACTAAATGATTCGAAATGATGTCCAAAAGTATGCACATCCAAAATACTAGGTCCTCTATCTGAGCATCATAGTAATATCACGAACTCCTAAGCTTAAACATGTTCGTCACCTGAGAAGTCATGCAAAAAGATCAAGTCAACACATGGTTGGTGAGTTCATATAGTTTGTTATTGAAAATGATTTTAAACAAGCCTGACAAGTGACAACCTTAACCTCACTAACAACCACCTATACTATCCAGCCCAATATGCTTTTATATAAGACATACGTAGGGTCAAGCTTACTGCTAGCCCAGCCACCAGCCCACCACATATCGAACCACATAGAATATTGTTACTAATGATAATTAAGCGTTTCACCCAACACACTGAACTAACAACCTTGAACATCTTAAATGACAACTCTGAACATCCGAAATGACAACCTTAACCTCACTAACAAGCACCTATACTATCCAGTCAAGTATGCTTATATATAGGGCATACATAGTTTTAAGCTTACCGCCAGCCCAGCCGCCAGTCCACCACATACCTAACTACATAGAATATTGTTGTTAATGATAATTAAGGTTTCACTCCCTACCATCATCACACTAGTTTCGTTAGATTTGTCTTGATTCCTTAAGCTCATCACATACCATGATTCCATAGCAAATGTTGAACACATATTTAAAAATGATTAAATAAATAAATAGGTAAACATTTAATTTAAAACTAGTCCTAACGATTGGGCCTTGGTCAACTTCAGTAGACTAGTCTATCAATCAAAGGTTCTTAGAAAGGTTGGGGATTCTGTAAATATCATCAAACATGTGACCTATAAATCAAACGGTCTAGCTAGGACTTCTTGAAATATAGGATTTTTGTTTCGTTATTGTTTTTTCTATATTCGTTCTTGATTCGTTTAGTTTCGTTCGCGCATGTTATCTTTGAATATTTCCCAGACATTCCCCTAAAAATGATTTCTTGATTTGCACTAGATTCATTGAAAAATGAACTTGATTCGTTCATCAATGAATACTTGATTCGTTGAACAAATGTACAGTTGATTCATTGATCATTGAAGACTAGGTTCGCTAAACATTGAATGGTTGATTCGTCGAAAATGATTCTTTGTTTCGTTGAAAATGACCATTAGTTTTGTTGAAAATGTGTAATTGATTCGTTGAAAATGAACAATAGTTTCATTGAAAATGTTTAGTTCTTTTGTTGAAAATGTTTACATGAAAATGAAACAACCATCCACTTATTATATAAGTAGATAATTTTTTATGAAACCTGCATAAAATTTACCTAGACATAATCTAGGATAACATTTACACATACAAAACATATAGAAGTTTAAAGCATTTATGTAAAATATAGTCAAAAGAAAATAATTTACGCATGCTTCTCAGCCCCACATTTATAAAACAAAACGTTTAGAAAAAGGGGCAATGAACTCACCTATGTTGTGTGCTTGTGATTCAACCAAGAAATATACGCGCGCTCGTTCTTTGTAGACTACATAGCTTCAGCGCCTGAGTTGATTTATTATAATTTTTATAGTATAAGTATTTATAGTTGATTGATATAGGGTTTTGGTCTTGGTGTGTAACTAAGTGTCGTATACCTTTACCAATGTGTTACTGTTGTGCGCTAAAAATCACCCGGAATATTTCAAGATCAGGCATATATAAGGATATTTAGGGATATTTGAGAATATATTTATGACTAGCCAATATCTCTGTTTATTCCTAACATAGTTTCTGAGATTTCAGGGCATGACAAGTTGACAGATTAATAATAAATAATCACAGAAGGAGTCATAGCATATTCCAACGGAATGATCAAGAACCGCGGCAACATTGAGGATTCCACGCCATTAATTTGAATAAGTCACCCACGTATGGAAAGTGGCCGAAATATTCGCAACAACTACTATGGTCGTTCTTTGTAGTTTGTTTGTAATTTCTTTGTATAAATACCGAGGCATTGATTGATCTTAGGGACACACAATTCACTTAGCATCTATACGAGTTTACAAACACTATTCGTATCGATCATATTGCGCTCTTTATTTGTAATTGACTAGATTTCGTATTAATAAACTAGGCAGAGTGACAATTGTCACCTCCCGAGGTTTTTATGCCGGCAATCCTAAGGGATTAAGGGCTTTCCCTCGTATAAATCTGGTGTGTTATGCTATTTTTCTTTATCATATTTTAAAATATCCCTAGGGATCCTCAGGGATATTTTTATCGTAAGTTATACATCATTGATATTTTTGATTGTAAAACACAACACCCCACTTTTCTAATTCGGTTGAAGTGTGCCGTGGTTGATTTGACTCACGATATCAGGAATGGCAACGATGAGTTGCTACGCGATGAGTGTATCTAAGACGACGGTCTCTGGGTTGACGCGTGGCTGTTCCTTTGGAGGCATTCTGATTACCCCCGAAGTGGAAACAATTAGTACCTGTGATCAAACACAAGTAACATATGCATTTGTTCATATCCTAATTTATCTACATGAGGTCCCTAGGTTATAATTTAGGCCAAAGCGTTTATGTAAATGACTAAATTCTCTATAACCACGAATCTGATACCAATCTGTCACACCCCGGGCCAGCGGGTCGGATCAGAGACCCTTCGGGCGGAAAGGTCCCGTGGCGTGATTGTAATCAGAGTGATCAGATTGTTACATTGCAAGTAACGATATGAGAAATACTAAAATTCAATGACAAAGTAAAATTAAATTACATCTGATTTATAATTTAATTCTATTACAACTTGACTTGGACATCTGCGGTGGGACCCAGTTGTCCCACAAAAATTGCTTGCAAAAGTGCAAGTCTTGAATCTTGTAGCCATTGTGGCCTGTAAAATTCCATGCAGCGGTTGTATGTTCCTCTAAGGGATCCTATATTTCTCTCTCTAAAAGTCATCCTGCTTTCACATGTTCTTCACCTGACAACATTTAAAATCTGTCAACACTAGTGTAACAACCGGTTTTAACAATCGAATACATTTGAAATAATCATTAATAGAACGATTGTGATAGTTACAAATTGAAAATATGCGAGAAATCATAACGTGGGAGAAAATCGTGCATGAAACGGAGTTCCGGATTCTCCAGAATCACAAAACGAAGAAAAATACAAAAATATAAAAGTTAAAGGAGCCAGGCGGTACGCCATGCCCCAAGAGCCTACACTAGGCGATGCGCGCGAGAAGGGAAAAATATCTAGGAAACCTGGTCTCACGCGGTACGCCTGAGGCTAAACTTCCACGCGGGGCGGTACGCCTGGCGTACGTCGGTTTGGCAGATCTTTATCTTTTCAGAAATTGTGCAAGAAATTTATTTTTTTATTTTCTTAGAACTCAGCTGCATCACAACTCACCAATTCGAGGATTTACCATCTAAACTCAGTTCTGAAGCTACCAGAATGTCCAGATCGAGCTAGGGATCGTTTCTACAAGTTCGGATCATCGTATTGCAATAAGAAATCCGTTCAAAAGGGTAACGATTCATTTTATCCTACTGGTTTGATATTATATGGATTAAATATAGTTGTGAACATGATATAATGATTATTGATGATGATTATTGCCTAGATGATAGCTAGGAATCATTAAAAATGAAGAACTAGATGTTTTAACGGTGAAATCTTGATTTTGACCCGTTATAATGTCCGATTGTCATGAAATCCATATCATTGTGATTGATAACTAGTAGGATGATTAAATGATGATTATGATGACTATGTATCATTCTATGGAATGATAGATCCGATTCAAGTGGTTGATTAAATGGTGAGATTGAAAAGGTAACGATTTTGGCATAAATATGCTAATTATAAGTGATGACTTGACTTCTAAATGCCGCATAGTAATGAATGAGATTCAAATGTGTGTGAATCAGTATGTATGGGTGTTGGATGTATTCAAACTAGTTGTATACGTGTTATTTGCAACTAGGTGTTGATGATGGAAGTCAAGCGACAGATTACAAAATATGAAATTTTGATAACTAGAATATGACTAGGAACATGTGTAGATTAGTTTCTACACATGAGTTGTTTGATAAAAAGCTCAATGAGGTTTTGATTAAATATTAAGAGTAAAACAGGTCAAATGAATTAGATTGCATAAATAACACAAGTTATGTATTCATGTTGTTAAATCTTGTTATATGTGGATATATATAATAGGAAGAGGAGGTGAATCTAGTTCTAGAAGGCCTGGAAAAGAATTAGAGATTGTTGATAGCTCTCAAAATCAAGGTAAGTTACCTATTTGATGGAGCTTGTAGTTGTAGGATTGGGTGAGCCACACTACAAGTATTTGTGCATTTAACATATATGTGATTTGTTATTAGAGTGAATTTGATTTAAATGGTTATGGTTGGTGTGGTTATTGTAATTGAATGATTTACAAGGTGTGTAAACATTGAACTACTGATAATAATTGAGTTGATTTACAAGAGTGTAACCAACCATCATAATGTGGAGGTTATGATCTACAAAAGTGTAGACATTAAATTGGCTATGTTCATGTTTCGATTCACAAGGTGTGTGAACATAAGACTTGCAAATCCAATGTAATAGATTCACAAGGTGTGTGAACAAAAGATGATCTACAAGAGTGTAGACATCTAATTTCAAGAGTCAAATTGTTTAAGTTTGACTTTTTGGGAAAAATGATGCATAATTGGAGTTTTGTGTGCACATATGTGTTGTGTTAATTTAAAATGATTATGCATGAATGGGAGATTAACCAGATGTTGGATGAAAACGACCCGTTAATAAATCGTGTTGTATGCGATTGAATAATGTTACCAAATTATAAATGGAACATCATTAGTATATCCATATGGTGTTATGGAATATACTTAAGGATATAACGGGGTAATCTTAGTTCTAACGAACTAATGGTGAATTTTAAATGTGGTGTTTACAGGTATAAAGGAGTCGGGTGAGCGGCGATGGTGATCGGAATCGAACGTGAAGGCTCGTATGATGGTTTTAAACTTAATAACCAAACTTGTGTGAAACTTTTGTGAAATGAATGTTTTGTGGAGTTTGTAAACATACTTAAACTTTGTTTCAACAGATGTTAGTAAATAGTATGTTTATAGATGTGTAAAACACAAAAATTTTTACTGGAACCTAATAATGTTATAAAATGTCCGGAAGTGACATATAGTGACGTGGGTGTCACAGGTTGGTATCAGAGCCAACAGTTTTAGGGATTTGAGTGCATCATGAACACTTAAACTCAAACCATTGAGCTCTTGATAAATGGGAAGAGCCGTTCGATCCGAAATCCGATCACAAAGCCGAACTCAACAGGTATTATGTATCTGTTAATTGGTGCATAGTGTTATGCGATATGGGAAATTTTTATGTTACAAACGAATATTCCTAAATTGTGTGAAACAGTGAACGTAAGGACACGGGTATATGGTGCATATCTTGCTATGCCTGGCCAGCTTAGTAACATATACACGATATGAACGTATCTTTAGGAACATTATTTCATATTAATATATGGAAGATTTGGTAAGATGTTAAAACTGGGTGTATGTGATTGGTTAAAATCACAATTGTGTCATTATTAGTTAAATAAAGGAGTAATTCACAAAAGTGTGAATATTCAATAAAGACACTTAAATATGTAGTGTATAAATCTGTTAAGGATGAGTATGCGGTTTGCATATATGTTAGTATATATGTAAAACTAATGATGTGTTTAAACTATTTCAGTCATAAAATGATTGAGGAACATAACTCACGGGGGTTATATCATGAAGAAGAACATCTCATCGAATTGCATGTAATGGTGAGAGAGGAGGTAGCTAAAGCATTTGAAGCTACCTTACCAACTCATCTAGATGGAATACAAGCTTCATTGAAAAATTTGATACGTGAAGAGTTTGCAACTCTTAAAGATGATATAGGTGGGGAGAAACCTTCTAAAAAGGTTACTTATAAGGAGTTTGTGGCTTGTAAGCCAACTGAATTTAAAGGTGAGGTGGATCTACTGTTGAGTCAAAGGTGGATTTCTGACATGGAAAGCACGTTTAAAACATGTCATTGTGATCCGTCTGATGAGGTGATGTTTGCTGGGAACCAATTAAAGGACCGAGCAAAAGATTGGTGGGAACTTCTTCGAAAGAAGAAGGGTCGGGATGGTATCAAGGACTTGACTTGGGGAGCATTTAAGAAGTTGTTCCTTAAACGATTCTGTCCTCAAGCTGCTATTGATAGAATTATTGAGGAGTTCCTGAGTATGAGGCACAAGGAGGAGGATATAGAAACTATTACTGCAGTGTTCTTTGATAAAGCCAAATTCTGTCCAGATCTTCTTAGAACTGAACGAATGTGGATTAACAGGTATCATAGCATGTTGAATGCTAAGTATCAGGAGTTTCTTTTACCATCAAAGTTTGAAACTTTGTCTGAATTAATTGTTTGTGCTCATGAGCGGGAGTTGGAGTTAAAGAGACAAGAGGATTGTGGAGAAAAACAAAAGGTGGAAAGAGATGTGGGTTCCTCTAAAAGGGGGAAATTTGTTAGTCCACTCAAAAAGTATAGTTCTTTGAAAGAAGCTAGACATTGCTTAACTTGTGGAAAGAAACATGTTTGGGAATGCTATTTTAAATCAGTAGTGTGTTATAAATGTGGCAAGTCAGGGCATCTTGCCTCTCAATGTGCCAGTGTACTCAATCTGTGCTATAACTGTTACAAACCAGGACACCGAAGAAGTGAGTGTCTAGAATTGAAAAGGGCAGGTCAAGGAGGTACTAGCGGTGGGTAAGAAGGTTGAAATACCCACACCAATGGGTAGAGCCTTCAAGATTACAGCAGAAGAGCCAAAGTCATTTCAGACGTGGTGACATGTACTTTTCATATAAATTCCTTACCTGCTTATGTATTGTTTGATTCTGGAGCTAGTCGTTCTTTTATATCTGTGAAGTTTGTGAACCATTATTCGTTTGTATTAGCTAAACTACACATACTGATTCAAACTCATTTGAATCTCATTCATTACTATGCGGCATTTAGAAGTCAAGTCATCAATTATAATTAGCATATTTATGCCAAAATCATTAACTTTTCAATCTCAGCATTTAATCAACCACTTGAATCGGATCTATCATTCCATAGAATGATACAGAGTCATCATAATCATCATTTAATCATCATACTAGTTATCAATCACAATGATATGGATTTCATGACAACCGGACATTATAACGGGTCAAAATCAAGATTGCACCGTTAAAACATCTAGTTCTTCGTTTCTAATTGTTCCTAGACATCATCTAGGAAATAATCATCAACAATAATCATTATATCATGTTCACAACTATATTTAATCCATATAATATCAAACCAGTAGGATAAAATGAATCGTTACCCTTTTGAAAGGATTTCTGATTGCAATACGACGATCCGAACTTGTAGAAACGATCCCTAGCTCGATCCGGACGTTCTGGTAGCTTCAGAACTGAGTTTAGATGGTAAAAACTCTAATTGGTGAGTTGTCATGTAGCTGAGTTCGAAGAAACTAAAAAAATAAATTTCTTGCACAATTTCTGAAAAGATAAAGATTTGCCAAACCGATGTACGCCAGACGTACCGCCCCGCGTGGACGTTTGGCCTCAGACGTACCGCGCGAGACCAGGTTTCCCAGATATTTTTCCCTTCTCGCGCGCATCGCCTAGCATAGGCTCTTGGGGCTAGGCATACCGCCTGGCTTCTTCAACTTGATATTTTTGTATTTTTTTTCGTTTTGCGATTCCGGAGAATCCAGAACGCCGTTTCACGCACGGTTTTCTCCCACGATCATGATTTCTTGCATATTTCAATTTGTAACAATCACAATCGTTCTATTAATGATTATTTAAAACGTATTGGATTGTTAAAACCGGTTGTTACAAATCTCCCCTCCTTACAAAGGTTTCGTCCTCCAAACCGTTTATACATCAAAAAGAAAAGGATAAAATTTCCTCATCTCATCTTTCGACTCCCATGTGGCGTCAGATCCCCTTCTGTTTTTCCAATGGACCTTTACCAGGTTCAAGGACTTATTTTTGAAGTGTTTGATCTTTCGGTCTAATATAGCTACCGGCTTTTCCACATAGTTCAACTTGTCATCAATTTCCAAGTCTTCTAGTGGCACATAAGCCGATTCGTCAGCCAGACATTTTCTCAGGTATGACACATGGAAGGTATCATGTATACCACTCAATTATTCTGGTAGCTCAAGGTGATAAGCAACACTACCTATCTGAGCTATAATTCTGAATGGTCCAATAAAACGCGCGCTTAATTTCCCTCGCTTACGAAAACGAATCACACTCTTCCAAGGGGAAAACTTTAATAACACAAAGTATCCTACTTGAAACTCAATTGGTCGTCTTCGTTTATCTGCATACGACTTTTGATAGTCTTGTGCCGTCTTTAAGTGAGCTCGTATTTGATCAATTCGTTGGTTTGTAACTTTAAGTATTTCTTTATTTTCGAGCTCTCGCGGGCCAACTTCTCCCCAACAAACAAGAGTACGACACCGCCTCCCATATAACATTTCATATGGAGGCATTCCCAACCCGGAATGATAACTATTATTATAGGAAAACTCCGCCAGAGGTAGATAGTCATCCCAAATACCTCCAAAATCAATAATACACGCTCGTAACATATCCTCTAGTGTCTGAATGGTTCGTTCACTCTGATCATCAGTCTGAGGATGATACGTCGTGCTAAACAACAGTTTCGTGCCCAATTCCTCTTGAAAATTCTTCCAGAAATGAGAAGTGAATCGTGTGTCTCCATTAGACACAATCGTCAATGGTATTCCGTGACGCGACACTATTTCTTTCACATACACTTCAGCCATTTTCTCAGAAGAATACGATTCACGAATAGGAATAAAATGAGCACTTTTAGTCAATCGAACCACAATGACCCAAATCGTGTCATACCCCTTTCGGGTTTTCGGGAGTTTAGTAATTAGGTCCATTGTGATGTGCTCCCATTTCCACATAGGAATCTCCAAAGGCTGTAATTTTCCATAAGGCTTTTGATGTTCAGCCTTAACTTGTAAACAAGTTAAACATTTTTCAACATATTTAACAATATCTCGTTTCATACCTGGCCATCAGTAATTTACCCGAAGGTCATGATACATTTTAGTGGCTCCCGGATGAATTGAGTATTTTGATTTACGAGCTTCCTCCATCAAATCAGTTTTCAAAGAACAAGTTGGAGGTATCCACACCCTACCCCATCTTGTCTTTAAACCACGACTATCTTCATACAGATTATGAGCTTGCCTTTTATTCGGTCTTGTTTCCAATTTTCTTCTTTTAAAGCTTCAACTTGAGCTTCTTTAATTTGATCCACCAAATCAGAGGAAATCACAATCTTCATTGTTGTAACCCAAATGGGTTCATGTTCTTCTTTCCTATTCAAGGCATCTGCCACCACATTGGCTTTTCCTGGATGATAAAGGATTTTACAATCATAATCCTTGAGTTGAACAATGTCTTTGCCTCATATTTAATTCCTTCTGTGTGAAGAAATATTTCAGGCTCTTGTGATCAGTGTAAATTGTGCATTTCACACCATACAAGTAATGTCTCCTAAATTTTAAGGCAAAAACTACCGCTGCTAATTCTAGGTCATGAATAGGATAGTTTGCTTCATGAACTTTCAGTTGCCTTGACACATAGGCAATCACTTTGCCCCTTTGCATAAGGACACAACCAAGCCCAAGATAAGATGCATTAGAATACACCACAAAATCATCAGTTCCATCTGGTAGGGTTAATACCGGTGCCTAAGTTAACTTGGACTTGAGTTCATTGAATGCTTTTTCTTGGTCATTACCCCAATTAAATTTCACATTTTTCCTTGTTAGTTTAGTCAAAGGAGATGCAATTCTTGCAAAATCTTGTATAAATCGCTGATAGTAGCCGACTAGAGCAAGAAAACTTCTAATTTCAATAGGAGTTTTAGGAGAACTCCACTTTATCACCGCTTGGATTTTTGAAGGATCAACATGTATGCCATCAGCACATACCACATGTCCCAAAAATTGGACTTCACGCAACCAAAAAGCACATTTAGAGAATTTGGCATATAGTTTCTCCTTTCGTAAAGTTTCAAGTACTTCACGCAAATGACAAGCGTGATCACATTTTTAGAATAAATAAGGATGTCATCGATAAAAACAATGACAGATCGATCCAACATTGGGCGACACACCCGATTCACCAAATCCATGAACACAGCCGGTGCATTTGTCAACCCAAACGACATCACAAGAAATTCATAGTGTCCGTAACGAGTACGGAAAGCGGTTTTGGGGATATCTTCCTCTTTAACCTTGAGTTGATGATAACCCGACCGAAGATCGATTTAGAAAACCACGACGTTCCTTGTAACTGATCAAAAAGATCATCAATTCTAGGTAGAGGATATCGATTTTTCACAGTCACTTTGTTCAACTCTCTATAGTCGATACACATTCTAAGACTTCCGTCTTTCTTTTTAACAAAAAGAATTGGTGCACCCCACGGGGAAATACTCGGACGGATAAAGTCTTTATCTAAAAGATCTTGCAACTGTGTCATTAATTCTTTCATTTCAGATGGTGCCAAACGATATGGAGCTTTAGATATGGGCTTAGCCCCAGGAATAAGATCAATCTTAAACTCAACATCTCTATCAGAAGGAATTCCCGGTAAATCATCCGGAAATACATCAGGGAAATCCCTAACCACTGGAACATCATTAAGTTCCTTTATCTCCTTTTGTGCATCAAGAACATAAGCTAAGAATGACTGACCCCCATGGTTCATGTAATTCATAGCTTTAGCTAGAGAGCACAATATGGTTCCACCTCTTCTCTCTCCTTGAATGCATACTTCATAACCACCAGGAGATATTATTTGAATAACCTTGGGGTTACATACAATATTGGCTCCATAAGACAACCAATCCATCCCAATCACAACAACAAACTCTCCCAAGATCATTGGAATCAAATCAACATCATAATCCTCACCATCTATGGTGAGTTTACATCTATGATAGATGTCATACACTAAGAAAGTCTTAGAGTCAGCTATTTCTACCTCGGTGTTGGATGTATTCAAACTAGTTGTATACGTGTTATTTGCAACTATGTGGTGATGATGGAAGTCAAGCGACAGATTACAAAATATGAAATTTTGATAACTTGAATATGACTAGGAACATTAATTGTTTGATTAAAACCTCAATGAGGTTTTGATTAAATATGAAGAGTAAAACATGTCAAATGAATTAGATTGCATAAATAACACAAGTTATGTGTTCATGTTGCTAAATCTTGTTATATGTGGATATATATAATAGGAAGAGGAGGTGAATCTAGTTCTAGAAGGCCTGGAAAAGAATTGGAGATTGCTGATAGCTCTCCAAATCAAGGTAAGTTACCTATTTGATGGAGGTTGTAGTTGTAGGATTGGGTGAGTCCACACTACAAGTATTTGTGCATTTAGCATATATGTGATTTGTTGTTAGAGTGAATTTGATTTAAATGGTTATGGTTTGTGTGGTTATTGTAATTGAATGATTTACAAGGTGTGTAAACAACCATCATAATGTGGAGGTTATGATCTACAAAAGTGTACATATTAAATTGGCTATGTGCATGTTTCGAATCACAAGGTGTGTGAACATAAGACTTGGAAATCCAATGTAATAGATTCACAAGGTGTGTGAACAAAAGATGATCTACATGAGTGTAGACATCTAATTTCAAGAGTCAAATTGTTTAAGTTTGACTTTTGGGAAAAATGATGCACAATTGGATTTTTGTGTGCACATATGCGTTGTGTTAATTTATAATGATTATGCATGAATGGGAGATTAACGGAATGTTGGATGAAAACGACCCGTTAGTAAATCGTGTTGTATGCGATTGAATAATGTTACCAAATTATAATTGGAACGTCATTAATATATCCATATGGTGTTATGGAATGTACTTAAGGATATAACGGGGTAATCTTACTTACTTCTAACGAACTAATGGTGAATTTTAAATGTGGTGTTTACATGTATAAAGGAGTCGGGTGAGCGGTGATGGTGATCGGAATCGAACGTGAAGGCTCGTATGATGGTTTTAAACTTAATAACCAAACTTGTGTGAAACTTTTGTGAAATAAATGTTTTGTGGAGTTTGTAAACATACTTAAACTTTGTTTCAATAGATGTTAGTAAATAATATGTTCATAGATGTGTAAAACACAAAAGTTTTTACTAGGACCTATACGTAGTTTGTTAAATAGTGTTATAAAATGTCCGAAAGTGACATATAGTGCCATGGACGTCACAACTTGGTTGGTGAGTTCACGCAAGTTTTAAAAGTATTAGGTTTTGTAAAAGGTTTGATGAAAACACTTTCCATTTACATTGGTTTTGAAATTGATGTGTAAATGGTTTTGAAAACACGAAAGAATTACACAAGCGTGTCAGTCTGAACCTCATTACCGACACCATCCTAAATAATCGAAGGTAGTTTATGTATAGAGCATACGTAGAGCCAAAGCTTGGCCGCCAGCCCACCACCCCTTCGGTGATCCACGAGGATGTCCTTAATGGAAATCAGACCTCGTCACTTCTGTACATCTATTCAACACTGCACGACAGATGCCTGTGGAAAAGAAATG
Source organism: Mikania micrantha (assembly GCA_009363875.1). Taxonomy (NCBI): domain Eukaryota; kingdom Viridiplantae; phylum Streptophyta; class Magnoliopsida; order Asterales; family Asteraceae; genus Mikania; species Mikania micrantha. The sequence continues at coordinate 29,228,611 of CM018695.1, forward strand.
TTCTGAGAAAAAAGGGTATGCTCTGTCTCCTGCTATAGGAGACTTGTTTTGTTTGTTTAATTGAAAATCACAAAGTTTACTCTCCTTTCTTGTAGTTTAACCTTGTTTGTTGTGTACTCGTTTGAAAATCGTTCAAGACCAGGTCTTGAACATTTGTTTGGTTTGAAAGCTCATGTTACTGTTTGTGTGTTCTGACCGCAGTATCACCCATGTGATCATTGACCAAACTAACTGATATGCCCTTGTTGATTAGTTCCCCTAGTACTAATCTGAGTTGTTGTTTCACGTTGATTAGTTCCCCTAACGTACCAGCCTCGGCGCTGGAGGTTGGTTAGACCTATGGTACCATCTGTGTTACCATTGGTTGACCCGCATCAACTAATGGTAAATGACTCTAAAGGGACTTATTGAGAATTCCTCAACGAATTCTTGATGTGTTTGTTGTGTGGACACATCCTCTAGTGAATTACCCTAGACAGATACCATGTAAAGTTTGTTGTTTGTTTGATGAGGATTCCCATGAAAATCATTGTTTTTGATTTGCACTACACAATTCCCCGGGTTGTGTCCGTTCACATCTTAATTGGGCACAAAGCCTCGAACTGTTGTTATCAACGGACATCTCCTCGCTGATATGTGTTTGAACCCTCGAAATTTGTTTGTTATTGTTGAGTTGGAAACGTTGAGTGGAGCGTTGAATGCTCAGTAAAATAATTGAAAATGCACTTATTCGAATAACATTCGAATAAGAGGTTGAGAGTTGATCTTTTTATTATAATTATTTGAAAATAACTCTTATTCGCTGATCATTCGAAAAGGAGGGTTCATGTTCTTAGCTTCAAATGATTTGGAAGGCAATAAGTTAAAGAAAAAGAAAGGGTCTATGAATTTACCTGGGTTATGGGTCATCAATGCACTCACTCGGTAGGTTCTCTCGGTTTGAATCTTGTGTTATAAATTAGTTAGTTAGGTGTTGGATGGTTGTGTGTTCTGTGATTTGATGTGATTTTGGAAAATTTGTTTTTATTTCGTTTTATCTGGATTAAGTTTAAAATTTGGTCTAAGGTTCGGTTCTATAGAAGCGGATGGTGTTCGATAGGACTTTCAACACTTAGCCATTTTAGGGCTTCTCTTAGTGCGAATGGCCTATTCGTGCGAATGGCCTTCATTCACACGAATGGAATGATGCGAATGCATACTCTCAATCTTGTGATCCATTCGTGTGATTGCTCATTTGTCCAGCAGCTCGTTCGGGCGATTTTTCTCAGCGAATGAGGCTTCTCATTCGCACGAATGAGCCCTTCGTTTGGCTCATTCGTCTACAGATTCAACAAGAACTCCATTTTGAAATCGGTGGTGTTTTTGGTGTTTTTACGGTCAAAATTGATTGTAAAACGTTTTGGAGTGTTTGGTGCAAAGGATCGGTGCTCATACTTACTGTTGAGCTCGTATTTGACCGAAATGGGTTGAAAATGGTTGAAATATTGAAATGGAGGTGTTGGGGTTGAAATACACACTATTTGGACAGTGAAATGGTCCGATTTCGTGTGGAAATGATCGATAAATCGAGTGGCCGAGAGAGGGGTTTGGTTGAGAGAGTTGGGTGAAAAATGGGTTTGAAAAACGGAAGTGTTGCTTTTATATCCGTGATGTCACACGAATGAGTCATTCGTACGAATGGCTCCCATTCTGGCGAATGACTGTGGCTGTAAAGCTTCACCGAATTAAACCTATTCGTACGAATGAGGGTCCATTCGTACGAATGGTTGTGTGTGTTAAAATTTTGATTGTTTATTAAATTGTATTGGTGAAATTTTATTAAAATTGTAAGTATTTGATATCAGCATTAAAAGACTCACGTAGATATCTTTATGAATCATCACCCATACAAAAATCGCGTTGGATTTGACTGCTGACATTGTTTTGTATTGTAAAGATAGCATTTAGTGTATCAATTCTAACAATATATCCACATGGATTGTCACCCATGCCGATATCTCGTTGGATCGATACTTCAAATGTTATCCATTTAGATTTTGTTCATTGTTTTCCCTCACAAGGCGTTAGTCTTTCTTCTGATTCATGTTTGTGTGATTCAATGGATTTTCCCAACTGTTTTAGGAAAATCCTTGTATTTTAGTTTGTTATTTATTATCGTTATCATTACTCTCGTAACACAGTCTTCTACAATGTCGTTGTGTACACCTTCAGATTTCAAACTCATGGCAGCTCGTATACCAGTCGTCACAGTCTCCCCCTGTTGAAGGAATTTCGTCCCGAGATTTGAAATGTGTTATCGGGCTCTCATTTACTTTTGAATGTTCTAGGAGACAACCAATGTGAGATGAGCTATAATGTTTCCATGCTGTGTTGAGACGTACATGGGAAACATGTTGTTATAATCTTATATCCATTGGTATGTACTTCGTTCTAGTCATGTGAGTTGCCGACTACAGTTGTCGATTGGTTGTTTGGTTAAAGATGTACCGAATGTACACGGAGGATCCCATGGTTCTCGATGACGTAATGTGGTCAACTCGGTCTTATAAAGGAGATCGATACACAATTGATGTTACGATACCATTTGTGTCCCTGTTTCATTTCTTGATCGAGTTACTGGTTGTAGTTTGGGCAGAAGCATATGTATGAGTTCGATCAGTTTCTCTTGATAATCATTGAGAAGTTATCTTGTATCAGCTGATCGACCCTCTCGTCACATCGACTTCGATTTGTGTACTGGATACCAGCATCACGCTTCTCGGTTGGGTTATGTCCAAGAATATTGTTCATATAGATTGTGGGGTTTGCTTGGTGAGTTAGTCTAATTTGTTTAGGCTTTTCATCGAGGCCATGTTTCCACTTTGTGTTTCCAAAAACGTCTGCTTCCTCACTTTGCTCATTGTTGTTAATGAAGTGTATTGAATCATATCCTTTCAATCGTACGATTTCTCGCATTGTTCCTGAGGTGGATACGAATGATTTCTTTCCGTCAAATTCCTAGGTTCATGATTTGATGTTGAAGTTGTATGGATGTCCTCTCACCTCGCATTTGTGGCTACGCTGAAGTTTAGTTTCGTAATTTGCTTCGGTATAACAAATTATGGATTGTTCTAGGCTAGGTTTTGGAGATTCCGCACCTTGGAATATGACTTTTCTCGTCTCCTTCTCGACGGTCAGGTGCGGTTAGGTTAGTTGTGTCCTTACACAATCTGGCAGCACAGTTCTCTCGGAACTGTTCTGAATTGTTTCTCTTCCAATCCCATTGAACTCGTCGAACAAGTTCTCTGTGATTCGATCGCGGTGTTCCTTCACAAGTGGTTGAGTTGGACGCCGCATGTAGAGGATGCTTTCCTTCTTGCTATGTAGAAGTGATGCTGACCTTCCATGCTGAGCTCGGATAGGATGCGTGCTTTCTGATGTTGGGTTGTTGAAATCCCTACTCATTTGGGAGGTGAAGAATATCATTTCTAAACATTTTGTTCGTTCTCACACCGTACATGATCTTAATGTATTGAACCGAGATGGTCTGAGGCTGTCTCTTCACATTCATCCTTAAGATTGACCCCTCTTAGTCTTTTGTAGTTGTTGGTACTGCGTATACTGAGTACATTTCCTACGAAATTGCGTGTTTCCGGAGAAACTTCAGTCGGTGAGTGTTCTGCTTCTATTGTTTGGAGGAATGTTTTGAGTTGTCTTCACAACATGTAAGCCCTCATTGTCTGGTTCCAGTTCCTGTTGTCACTTATGGTTTTCCCAATGAAGGTTGTGGAATTCATCTCTCGTTCCGGTTCAATTGTAGTCGTGATGATCTGGGCAATGTAAGCAGACTTAACTACTGTGCCATTCTTTGAGTGATGTCTCACCAGGAAATCACAAGGGACGCCTTGTTTTCAATCTGCCCGTGGTGTGTAGCACTGCCCCACCGGAATTTTGCTACCCAGGCATGTAGATGTCTACTTCTTTTCCTCGACACGCTGTAGAACTAGCACTACCTCCTCAAAAGGACGAAAGTCATTGTGCTTCGGAGTGAGACGCTTATTATCTCTTCTCACTAGTGTTAAGACGGCTTGGAGTTAGTTCCTCTACACTTTCTTAGATCTATGACTAGTCGGTAGGTCATAGAGTATTGTGGTAGAGAAATAGTCATGATTGTATGGAGTCGATGCTCTGCTAAGCTTTCAAATGGCGGGGTTCAGGCATTGAACGACTCTTGAGGTTGCAGGAAATGACTATTCAAGAATAGACTGAAGTGGTTAAGCGTATCTCATTTAACCAGTTTGACAGTCCTAGTGTTGCGTACTAGCTCTTGACATTTCCTTCATCGAGGTTATCATAGCTAATGTCCATCAAGTTAGGCTCCGATTCTCATTCGAGAGGGGACTTGTAGTTCCCAAGGTTAGAGAGCTCAACTGAAGGGACATCGAGTTCATTTGAATTCTTTTGATTCCCTGAATAACTCCTGCTCTTTCAGGAGTGTTGTCCCTTTTGTAGGTGTTAGATCGTCGGGGTTGAGCCTTGGAGTCGCGTTGGTTCGACATTATTCAAAATACTCCTAGAAACGCTTTTATGAACCCTCTGCTCGTCGGGGACCTCCCACCTCTTCATCTATCCTCCTGTCCTCATTTCCTGGTGGTGACTGAGGTTGTCATCTCGCTCTTTCCTCTAGTCCTAACAAAACTCCATAGTGTATTTCACTCGGTGGTCTCCTAGAGTTTCGTGCCACTGAAAGACTAGGAATGGGCGCACACATTGTAATGCATACATTTAAATCATACATGCTACGCCTATAGAGGATGTAGGAGGATGTACCTGGGTTGTGCCTTGTTGACAACGTTTCGCGTGCATTGGTGCACTCGGCGGTGGGCCGTAGTCATCTATGGTGAGTCACACTCTCTTGGGGCATTTCTTATCTACGGGCCAGGTTCACCACATGTGTAATAGTGCTTGACGTTGCTTGGTGGAAGATGGGTCGTCGCATCATCATCTACGCGTTAAGCAGTTGGATTCCGGCCGCTCTGGCTTTCATAGGCCATCATCCCGCATTTTGTGCATTTGTTACACGGTTTGCTTTCGACATGATGGTGCTTGCAGCTGGCACATAAAGGAAGGGGGCCAGCGTACCTCTTGCTAATCGGGCTCACTGATGAGTTGCAATGTTGGGCCCAATGACCCGGCTTCCCGTACTTGGAGCACAATTTGCACCTCTTGTTGTCAGAGTGGTGATACTAACATTTGGTGCAAAGGGTAAATGCTCCAGCGTATGATATGCGAGGTGCACCTCGGTGGCTGGGACCCGCTTGATCAGTGTAGTCGGTTCTTCATCTCTTGGGGAGAGGGTAGCTGGATTCGTCCGTCGATTCCCTTTGGCTTGTTCCGTCTTCTGTCTTCAGCACCATGGGAGCGTTCTCTAGTTGAAGTGTGCCGTGGTTGATTTGACTCACGATATCGGGAATGTCAGCGATGAGTTGCTCAACGATGAGTGTAGCTAAGACGACGTCCTCTGTGTTGACGCGTGACTGTTCCTTTGGAGGCATTCTGATTACCCCGAAGTGGAAACGATTAGTACCTGTGATCAAACACAAGTAACATATGCTTTTGTTCCTATCCTAATTTCTCTACATAAGGCCCCTAAGTTATAGTCTAGGCCAAAGCGTTTAAGTAAATGACCTAATTCTCTATAACCAAGGATCTGATACCAATCTGTCACACCCCGGGCTGGCGAGTCGGATCGGAAACCCTTCGGGGGGAAGGTCCCGAGGCTTGATTGTAATCGGAGTGATCAGATTGTTACATTGCACGTGATGATATGAGAAATACTAAAATTCAATGATAAAATAAAATTAAATTACATATGATTTATAATTTAATTCTATTACAACTTGACTTGTACATCTACGGTGGGACCCAATTATCCCACAGAAATTGTTTGCATAAGTGCAAGTCTTGAATCTTGTAGCCATTGTGGCCTGTGAGATTCCATGAAGGAGTTGTATGTTCCTCTAAAGGATCCAATATTTCTTTCTCTAAAAGTCATCCTACTTTTACATGCTCTTCACCTGAGAACATGTAAAATCTGTCAACACTAGGCTGGTGAGTTCACACAAGTTTTAAAAGCATTAGGTTTTGTAAAAGGTTTGATGAAAACTCTTTCCATTTACACTGGTTTTGAAATTGATGTGTAAATGGTTTTGAAAACATGAAAGAATTACACAAGCGTGTCAGTCTGAACCTCATTACCGACACCATCCCAAATAATCGAAGGTAGTTTATGTATAGGGCATACCTAACTAATATGCCCTTGTTGATTAGTTCCCTTGAAACTAATCAGTTGTTGTTTCATGTTGTATGCGTGTAACGTACCAGCGTCGACGCTGGAGGTTGGTTAGACCTATGTTACCATCTATGTTACCGTTGGTTGAGCCGCGTCAACTAATGGTAAATGAGTCTAAAAGGACTTACTTGAGAATTCCTCAGCGAATTCTTGATGTGTTTGTTGTGTGGACAGATGCTCTAGTGAAATCGGTGTGGACTTACTTGAGAATTCCTCAGCGAATTCTTCGTTTGGCTCATTCGTCTGCAGATTCACCAAGAACGCCATTTTGAAATCGGTGGTTGTTTTTAGTGTTTTTATGGTCAAAATTAATGGTAAAACGTTTTGGAGTGTTTTGGTGCAAAGGATCGGTGCTAATACTTACTGTGGAGCTCATATTTGACCGAAATGGGATGAAAATGGTTGAAATCTTGAAATTGAGGTGTTGGGGTTGAACTACACAATTTGGACGGTGAAATGGTCCGATTTCGCGTCGAAATGGTCGAAAAATCGAGTGGCCGAGAGAGGGGTTCGGTTGAGAGAGTTGGATGAAAAATGGGTTTGAAAACGGAAGTGTTGCTTTTATAGTTGTGATGTCACATGAATGAGTCATTCGTACGAATGGCTCCCATTCGGGCGAATGACTGTGGCTGTAAAGCTTCACCGAATTAAACCTATTCGTACGAATGAGGGTCCATTCGTACGAATGGTTGTGTGTGTTTAAAGTTTGATTGTTTATTAAATTGTTTTAGTGAAATTTTATTTAAATTGTTATTATTTTATGTCAGCGTTAAAAGACTCATGCAGACATCTGTATGAATCGTCACCCATACAAAAGTCGTTTTGGGTTTAGCTGCTAACATTGTTTTGTAGCTATCATTTAGTGTATCAATTCTAACAATATATCCCATGGATCGTCACCCATGCCGATATCTCTTTGGATCGATACTCCAAATGTTCTCCATTCAGATTTTGTTCATTATTTTCCCTCACAAGGCGTTTGTCTTTTCTTCTGATTCATGTTTGTGTGATTCAATGGATTTTCCCAACTGTTTTAGGAAAATCCTTGTATTTTAGTTTGTTATTTATTATCGTTATCATTACTCTCGTAACACAGTCTTCTACACTGTCGTTGTGTACACCTTTAGATTTCAAACTCATGGCAGCTCGTATACCGGTCGTCACATTACTACACCAACAACTCCAAGAATCCTTGATTTTGGAACATCATGGATGCCTGGGAATCATTCTAGAGACTTTATTCCTATGCAAACCACTATTGGAACTTCATCAGGATCCCAAGATCTAGGGATATCTCGGGATAATATCCTTATTCCGAGAACATCACTTCCAACACCCATGAATGGTAACACTTATAATTATTCTCCTATTGATACAACTAACCTTGGTTCTTCTCATGAAACAGGAATATCTCCTCAAGTGGCAAAAGAAATACAAAAACTTCGGGATATGATACCAAGCGTTCCAGGAGTGGTTAACCCTATCCTGAAAGTTCCTGCGATCACTCACATGATATCCTGATTTGCTCCACCTATATGTGATGCTGAGATCCCGAAAAGATCTCAAACTCCCACCATGAAGCTAAATGACGGAGCCACGGATCCTGAAGAACATGTAGCATAGTGTAGGGAGAGAATGGAGACCAATCCTATTCCTTCGCATCTGAAAGAAGCTTGCTTATGCAAGGGATTCGGGTCAACATTAACAGGAGCAGCCTTGAAATGGCTACTCAATGTTCCTCCCTATTTGATTACATCATTTGCTCATTTGATTAACTTTATTAATAACAAGTTTTCTTACAGCAGGACATTTGAGAGATTGACTAGTGATCTATAGAGGATAACATAGGGACCCAATGAATTTCTAAGGAGTTATGTCAACAATTTTGGCAGAGAATCCTTGGATATCCCTAACCTTCATATCACTAGAGCTGATTAAGCGTTTAAAATGGGATTACAAAGAAACTCACCATTTTTTGATGACTTGGTTATGAATCCCTGCAGGAATATGGACGAAGTACGAAACCGTGCATTGAGATTCATAAGGTTGGAAGATGATTAGGAAATTCAGAAGAGGATTACTACAACACCTCCTAACGATCAGGGCAAAAGGAAGCTGGACTCTCACACAAACAAATCCTTCAAGTCCAAACCTTACTACAAGTCCGATAATCACAAGATTAATTATGTGGATGATGATGAGGATGAAGAAGAATATCCCAGGATATCCGACTACTGTTTTTTTGTTGATATTCTTGAACTAATGTGTGCTATGCAGGATCTAGGAGAAAAAAGCCAGATGACCTCCTAAAGATAGGAAATTTGCTGCAAAAGACAAGTCCAAATGATGCGCATTCCACGAGGACTTTGGACATGTAACAGAAGATTGCTTTGCCTTGAGGAAAGAAATAAGTTACCTACTTAGCAAATGCCATCTCAATGAACTACTTGGCAAAAGGAAGGGAAAGAGGCAGGATCCTGATGGATTCCCAAAAAGAGTTGCATCTCCACCAAAGGATGCCAAGGTAATAAACTTTATTTCTGGAGGGTCTGATATATGTGGTACCTCTTACTCTACAGCACGAAGGCATGCTAAAGAAGGCAAAATGGAGAATGAGAAAGACCAACAAGGACGTCGACCCTAACTACAGAAACTGTGGTATCCTTCGAGGAACAAGACTGGGAAAATAGTATGGATCCTCATCATGATGGATTAGTGATTACTTTATATGATGCTAACCATTATGTCCGCATGATACACATAGATGGAGGAAGTTCGGTGAATATCATCCAATTGGTAACACTCAAAAGGATGAATATTCCTGAATCTGAGATAACCACCAAATCATTGGTTTTGGTAGGATTTAGCGGGGAAGCTAAAGCCACTATCTCTATGCAACGCTTTTGTATCATAGATTCTTTGTCCTATCATAATGTCATTTTAGGTAGACCATGGATACACGATATGAAAACAGTACCCTCGACCTATCACCAATGCGTCAAGCTACCAACACCATGGGGAGTAGTGAAGATAAATAACGACCAACAAGAAGCCAAGGAGTGTTATTCATCTTCGATGAAGGCAACAAAGGAACCATCATCAGCATAGCAACCAAAGAGCAACCTTGGGGACACTCAGGAATCCTGGGAAAAGGAAGTAAAGGAAGGATTACTGAATCCTGTGGATCCCGAATCTAAAGTTCTCATCTGAACTGATATCCCTAAGGATATTGAAGAAAAATTGATTTCTTTCTTGAAATCAAGAATTTCTACATTTGCTTGGAAACACGAGGATATGACAGGAATATCCTCAGACGTAATTACACATAAGTTAGGAATAGATAGGAGGTTTAAGCCCATCCACCAAAAAAGAAGGAAATTCGCCCCTGATAGGAATATAATCATCCAAGAAGAAGTTGAAAAACTTCTCAAAGCAAAGATGATTAGGGAAGTAAAATTTTCAAGGTGGTTAGCTAATGAAGTTGTGGTTCAAAAGAAGAATGGAAAGTGGAGAGTTTGTGTAGATTACACAGATATAAACAAAGCCTGTCCTAAGGACCCCTTTCCATTACCACACATAGGCTCGATGGTAGATGCAACAACGGGACATGAAATGTTGACATTCATTGATGCATCAGTAGGATTCTAGGAAATCTAGATGGAACCTTCAGATCAAGAAAATACTACTTTCATGAAGCCAACAGGGATATATTGCTATACAGAAATGCCATTTGGCTTGAAGAAAGCTGGAACTACTTATCAAAGACGTGTCAACATGATGTTAAAGGATAAACTGGGGGACACTATGGAGGTTTATATCGATGATATGGTAGTCAAATCAAAGATTACCAAGGATCATCTTTAGGATCTTCAAGAATCATTCGATATCCTGGATCGATACAATATGAAACTTAAACCTTGAAAGTGTCATTTTGGAGTAAGATCAGGAAATTTTTTGGGATATATGGTCACTAACAGAGGAATAGAGGACATCCCATAACAAATTCAAGCTATCCTGAACTTAAAATCCCCAACAAACATAAAAGAGGTGTAAAAGTTAACCGGAAGGATTGCTGCACTTAACATATTCATCTCAAGGTCTTCTGAAAAATTCAAAGGATTCTACGATATCCTCAAAAAGAGTAAGAAGTTTCAATGGGATGAACAACATGAGAAGACACTTCAGGATTTAAAAGAATGTCTCTCTCCCCCGCCACTGCTCATGAAACCAGAAGATGGTGAACCACTATCACTATACTTAGTAGTATCCCGAACTACTGTAAGTGTTGTGCTAGTTAAAGATTACCAAGGGCCACAACATTTGGTATACTATGTAAGTAAAAGCCTATTAGATGCTGAGACTAGATATTCTCATCTCGAAAAGCTAATTCTAGCTTTAATCATGACTTCAAAAAACTTAGACATTACTTTGAGACACATAGAATACATATTAAGACAAATTACCCTTTTAAATCTGTGTTAAGAAAACCTAAGCTATCAGGAAGAATGACAAAATGGTCAGGGAAGCTCAGCACTTATGATTTAATTTACGAACCAAGAACAACACTTAAGTCTCAAGCATTAGCAGACTTGGTGGCAGATTTTAGTAGTGATACTCAACCGGAAGTGGATTTGGAAGTCAAACTTCTGGATGAGGATACTGGTGAATGGACCTTATATCCTGATGGAGCCTCAAACGTATGGGGGACATGATTAAGGATCATACTAAAATCACCACAGGGGAAATAATACCCAAATTGATTAACTGTGAATTTCAAACAACTAACAATGAAGCAGAATATGATGCCTTAGCAAGGGATATGAACATAAGAAATCTCCACATATTTGTCAATTCCCTACTAACAGCCAACCAGTTTAAGGGCTCCTATATAGTTAAAGGAGATAAATTCACAAAATACTTAGAGATAGTCAAAGATATAGTAGGATATGTAAGGGTATTTATATATATATATATATATATATATATATATATATATTGATTTGTCTGTACTTATGACTTATTTTGTGACGACCTGCATCCGATCTGCCATGAGTCTGAAATCCAAGGGTGTACACAACCACAGTGTCAGGCATTGTGTTACGAGAGTGACGATAACGATAATAAACAACAATCAAGATACACAGATTATTCCTAAAACAGTTAGGGAAATCCATTGAATCACACAAACAAGAATCAGAAGAAAAGAAAAGAAAAAACACCTTGTGAGGGAAGACAATGAACAAAATATGAATGGATAACATTTCGGCATGGGTGACGATCCATGTGGATATGTAGTTGGATTTGAATACACTAAATGATATCTTTATAGTACCGAAACAATGTAAGTAGTTAAATGAAACGCGACTTTTGTATGGGTGACGATTCATACGGATGTCAGCGTGAGTCTTTAACGCTGACATAAAATAATAACAATTTTAATAATATTCCACCAAAACAACTTATAAACAATCAAAATTTTAACACACACAACCATTCTTACGAATGGACCCTCATTCGTATGAATAGGTTGAGTTTGGTGAAGCCTCATATCCACAGTCATTCGGCCGAATGGGAGCCATTCGTACAAATGACTCACTCATGCGACAGCACAACTATAAAACACACACTTCCGTTTTTCAAACCCATTTTCACCCAACTCTCTCAACCGAACCCCTCTCTCGGCCACTCAATTTTTCGACCATTGGCACGAGAAATCAGACCATTACGTCTTCTAGATCATGTGTAATTCAACCCCAACACCTCCATTTCAAGATTTCAACCCTTTTCATCCCATTTCGGTCAAATACGAGCTCCGAAGTAAGTATTAGCACCGATCCTTTACACCGAAACATTCCAAAACGTTTTACCATCAATTTCGATCGTAAAAACAGCAAAAACAACCATCGATTGTAAAAATGGCGTTCTTGGTGAATCTGAAGACGAATGAGCCAAAGGAAGGGCTCATTCGTGCGAATGAGAAGCCTCATTCATTGAGAAAAGTCGCCTGAACGAGCTACGGGACGAATGAGGAATCACACGAATGACATGGATCCTTTCGTACGGGATAACCATACGAATGAGAACACATTCGCATGAATGGATCACAAGAATGGGAGTATGCATTCGCATCATTCCATTCGTAAGAATGACGACCATTCGCAAGAATAGGACATTCGCAACAGGAAGAGCCCAAAAATGGCTAAGTGCTGAAAGTTCTATCATGCACCATTCATATTGATAGAACTGAACCATAGACAGAATTCTAAATCTAATCAAGATAAAACGAAATAAAAGCACATTTTCCAAAGTCACATCAAAACACAGAATACACAATCATCCAACATCCAACTAACTAATTTGTAACACAAGATTCGAACCAAGAGAACATACCGAGTGAGTGCATCGACGACCCATAACCTCAGGTGAGTTCATAGACCCCTTCTTTTACTTTAACCTACTACCTTCCAAATCATTTGGTGCTGAGAACATGAACCCTCTTATTCGAATGATCATCGAATAAGAGTTATTTTCAAATAATTTCAATAAAAAGATCTGTTAGTACATGTTTGTTATTGTTTTCTATTCAAAAGATGTATTTATTTTGAGTTTGAATAAAGGTTCGGCTAGGTTATGCCTAAGGTTCGTCTGGCCCACGAACCTTAGCATATTGGCGAACCTATTGAGTTGATAGGTTTAGCAAACCTATAGCCTGGCAAAGGTTCGGCGAACCTTTTGATTGTTTTCATAGGTTCGTCTAACAAACCTAAGGGTTTGCTCAGCGAACCTTAGGGTTCGACTCAGCGAACCTTAGGGTTCGACTGGCAAACCATAGGTTCGGCTAGCAGTAAAGGTTCGCTGGTACCAGTTTCTATAAATAGCAGGTTTGTTTGTAGATCTGGTAGAACTTTGGACAGATTGTTAGAAATTCTCTGTATTTTCTCTGTGTGAGAATTGTCTTCTTGTAATCATTTGTTGATAATACAAGAGGTGTTTATTGAATTGCATGTGTTCTTTGTATTCATACATATTGACTATGGATTACGCACGTAGTTGATAGTTCATAGGACTTCGTATTCGATCCTGATCGGTTTCAACCAAACCAACAGTGGTATCAGAGTACATGTGAATCACCCTGTGAAGCAGATCATTGGAGACCCGTCTGTTGGAGTACAGACGAGAAGGCAAGTTGCAAACGAGGAGAGTTTGTATGTCGAGCTGGAGCGTAATCATGGGACTCCAGAGTTATGGATGCATTATGCATTTGTTTCTCAGATTGAGCCTACATCTGTAACTGAAGCCCTGCGTGAGCCTGCCTGGGTGGAGGCCATGCAAGAGGAGCTTAATCAGTTTCAGAAACTTGGTGTTTGGCATTTGATAGATTTGCCAAAAGGTGAAAAGAAGATAGGCACCAGGTGGGTGTTGAAGTGTAAGCAAGACGATAGAGGCGTAATTGTTCGGAACAAGGCGCGTTTGGTTGTCCAAGGGTTCAAACAAATAGAAGGAATTGATTATGATGAGGTGTTTGCACCTGTGGCGCGGCTTGAAGCGATTAGATTATTTCTATCTTTTGCTGCCCATAAGAAGTTCAAAGTGTTCCAGTTGGATGTTAAGTCTGCATTCCTTTATGGGTCATTGAAGGAGACAGTGTATGTTTGTCAGTGTCACAACCCAACCAGGGGGCTTGACTAACGATTGATTCAAAACACAAAGTAGCGGAAGACAAAATAAATAATTTACAATTCAACCAAAGGTTTAGTCTAGATATCTAATTTGTTTACAACAAATCTAAAGAGATGATTTAACTAGCGGGAGACTTTCTAGAGTTATTAGGTCCATCCAGGCATCAGCACACTTTAATAATCTTTAGCCAAGTTCTTCAGTTTCACATCCAGTATTCTTGTTCTAGCAACCAGGTATTCGCGCCATACCTGTTTCTAATTACCTGAAAGACATGCTAAAATACGTCAACTATAAAGTTGGTGAGCTCATGAGTTTTAGTTTACAGACACAATAATAAATAGCATGTGATAATTCAAAAACAATACAACCAACCCTGTGCCATGCCGAGCGTTTGCCTCTTATAATGCTAGCCCGTATCATGACATTTTAATCTACTTCCCATTCCGAGACCCGTTCCTGCCCTCGGTGTAAATGTGTCAAAGCGAATATATGCCACAACGGTTGACATTAACCTCAGTGGGGTTTCAACCCTATTTTTTATAAGGCCACCCTTTCGGGCCACTGTGCGTGGGGGATTCCCCAAGTAGTACTACCCATATACCCACCGGCTCTCCTCCGGAGTTAATGGCTGTAAATTATGTTTAATGTCTAGGGGAAGCAATTATATTTGAAACGGATGTTCATTATCACATAAATATAAATTTATAAACGGTTTTTGGAGCATGCTTTCAGTATCCCAAAACAGTAAAAGAAAAGGGATCACATGAACTCACCTGGTTGCTTTAACTGGTTCCTTTTTGTTCCTATACAAATATGTCATTGTGCCACTATGCATGTGTTGCTATGTTCCCAGAGTTATCATCAAAGCAAGTTCCTAATTGTAATCATCTATACATGTATAAGTTGTAGTTTCATACATTATGGTTGTTTACTGTGGTTGAGCTCTTTGGGTTAATGTGTTTAGAGTTTACTAGTTTAAAGTTTCATTATATTACCATACCTAATGAAGTCTTACCTTATATTTGCATGTCTAAATGTATGTGCAAATGTTGGTATTATTTGATGTTTAGTGTAGCTACTAGTATGCTACTCATGTGACTAGTATGTTTATAGTCTTCTAAGATAATTCAGTTTTATTGTGATTAACTTCTTAAGTTTAGAAGTTGATTAACACTTGTTTGTAATTTATAGATATAATCACTATCCAAGTAGTTTTAGAATATTAGTGATCATGGTATTTTCCTAATAGTATAAGTTGATATACTACATAGGGTTTTCACCTAACTCATTAGGAATAGAGGTAATTATTAGGAATTTCATCTAAACTAAATATTAGTAACTAACATTAGTATCTAAGATGTTTATACATGTTGGAGTCATTATTTATACAAAATATTGTAGTTGCTATAAATAGAGACTAAATGAGTTTCTACAGTATCCATAATTTAATTTCTATATTAAATTGTAAATATTCATTCTTAAATAATACTATTATTAAAGATAACGGCAACTATAATACTAATGTCTCTAGCAATATAAATGACGTCACTATTTTTATGACTAAAATATATGATCAATATAGTATCATATATTTGAATAATATTAATGTTTTAACAATTCAAAGTATTTATAAATAATGATTTTAATGATAAAAATAATTATGATTTGAATATGCTTAGAGTGTTATATAATATTCGGTAAGACTATAGTAGGGTTAAAAGCGTATAAATGGTGTTGATAATATAAATGATATTTTTAAGAGTAAATAGTCATAATATAAAATTAACGAATTCATGATTAATTAGAGAATTAATATAAGGTTGATATTTTGTGTAAAATCATATTAATATTGAGTCAACATGTTTATTAAATTCCTAATTGTTTAACACTAGCATATTACATATAGTGTAGGTTTTCACACTCATCTTATTAAATCCAACCTAATTTACATTTTGTTTACCCTAAGTATATAAAACCAATTGTTATCGTGTTGAACTTAAACATATTTGTAAACATGTGATTATATTTACTAATTATTGTATACAATACTATAGATGTATATATAACATGTATGTGTATTTAATGATTAATCTACATAAAATAGTATATGTATCATACACATTCATTAAGTTCTCAGTTTAAACAATTTTATTTATTTTAAGTTTCTAGAATATTTTATACACAATGTATCAAAATCCATAAGTATTCCATATTACATAACAAAACTTGTAATAACCAATTTAAGCTTATAATTTAAATTCCAATTTATATATTAACAATTTGGGATTCATAGTTATTTTATTTACAAATTTCTCTCCGAATGCATAATATAATCACACACGTTTTATGGTTTTATTAAACATTTTATTATTAACTAATTGTGATGAACCATATTTTATCTAATTAACTCAAGTGCTCAACCACTTTAACTTGTTTGTTTAAACATATAAATCATATATTAAAAGTTAATGGCGCGCGATTTTACCTTCCCACTCGATCAATTTACGTATCCAAAACCGATTAAATTATTCGTACGAATGTTTCATAACTCGAATATGTTTCTAAACTCGTTTTTGCGTAACGAATGTAACCGATCACTCGGTTTTTGCTGTTGACCGAGGCTGTCCGGATTTGACCCGACCTAACTCCTGCTAACTTTCGTTGACATTGGTTTAAACCATTTCCAAAACACCTATACTTTGTTGCCTCTTGACTGGCCACCATTATCCGGCCATGGTGCCGACCGTAGCAACAATCTGTGAGCTAACACCGCCACCACAGCCGCTAGAAATCTGCCAGACACCATCAAACCGCAAGGAGCATTTATAAAACACGCATCAGGACACAAAAACCCTTAAAGGAACGACATGCATTAATAGATCGGAACTCATATAGTTGCTGTTACCTTCGGTTTTCTGTTGGGAACAAATAAACCACCGAAACCGACTGCTCTTCCTCTAGAACCAACGCCCGCAGGGTCCTGGTCACGGCAGCTCCTTCATGTGCCATTTTGCCCGAATACCACCACTTTGGTTGGTTGACCGCCACCAACGGCCTGTTGGCTACCATCACCGCTGCAAGAACCATCTCCTTCGAAATTATTAGAGCCAAAAACATTCCAGACACGACATGCATGCACGCATCAAGGTTGAATACAAGATTTCTTACCCTTGTTCATTGATTTTAAAGTGAGCGGCCGCCGGAACCTATCATCACCGCCGTCCTATGCTACTGCCGTGGTCCTAGTCACTGCTGCATGTCGCCTTTTTAGACCAGGTTCCGCTTCTTAATACCCCCGCAACTAGCTCGAAACCGAACCTCAGCCTTTAGCCACCATTTGCTTGAGAATAAACCCTAGCCGTCGTCCTCTTCTCGCCCCTTTTTGGATCCTTTAGAGCCGAGATCTTGCGATGGTGAAGAAGGAAAGGTTGTAGAACGCGAAAAGACGAGTTCGGGGATGTAGCAAATTTGCTCCGCCGCCGTGCGCCGCCGTGGCTCCGCCGTACTGCCGCCGTGGGGCCGCCCAGCTCCTCTTTCTCTCTCTCGGTTATGTTTGCACGGCTGATCTTTATGTGTGTGTGTGCGGCTGACTTGAAATGGGAAAAAGAAAGGGTTATCCCTTTATATAATTAGGGTTGTCTAGGGTTTTAAAACGCGTACCCGACCCATCTCACGATCGTATTTCGTATCCGTTTATAATTCTCAACCCGACACTTCCTAACTTACGTAAAATTAACTTAAAATAATATTAAGATGTTTATTTTGCTCGTTATAAATAATTTGCTTAATTATTTTCGTAGGAACGCGTTAATAACGCGTATACAACGTAGTTAACTGATTTTAATTAATTTCTCGCTCCGAAATACATTCTTATATTTTTAATATTGCAAATATTTTTAAATAGGTATTTATCAAGGATATTTACCTCAGCTCGCGAGTCAGAATGTTTAATTAGTTAATACCGGTGTTCACACATTAAGTTTCGAAAAAAAAAAAAAAAATCCTTAATATGCCTAATTTGGCCTAAGTTTCTTGTTGGGCTTTCAATGGGCCTATTTGGCCTTCACATCTTATTGAGCCTTATTATCTAATTACAATTCAATGTTTAACTTTGTTGGGATTTTCTTACAGTTGTTACAGTCTCCCCAACTTAAAAGAATTTCGTCCTCGAAATTAGTTTTTACTACGGTTTAGCATGTTCGAAAATTTGTTAGTACTCCTTGTGCATCTTATCTAGTGGTTCATCATTTCTAAATATCACCATGTTTTAGTCCATCCTAAGGGACTACCCCTAAACTAAACAAGTGTACACTTTTACTTATTATTGCATAAGATGTTAACACAGATTCTGATTATTATAAGCAGTAAAGCCAAACAAGAATTGTTAGCTTACGTGTATTGCAGTTTAATAGATCATAAGGCTATCATACATAAAAATTCACATAAATAGAGTTTAATTGCATTATAAGTGTTCCATAGGAAACCAAGTTACATTCTATTTTTCCCACATGTTTCATTACGCATCCAATGCATCAATAGTTCCAATACCAGATCATTTTGATCTTGTTTCCCAACATAATGTTTCATCTTATACTGAATGTAACCAATAGGTGTCAAGGTTCACAGTTCCTTGATTATGTATTTGAATACAATGTTTCCTACAATATGAACATAGCAATCAAGTATACTCGTTATTCATTTAATGTTCATCTGTGTTATTAATATAATTATCTCACTTACACATGACATTTGGCACAAAATTGTACATAATGTAAATCAATTGGTATTCTTGGTTACTTTCTTTTACACCTTACCTCTATGATTTCTTATCTTAGTCTACATAGTTATTTATTGATAAACATATCCTTGGTTTCGAAAACCAATAGAGTGAAAGTAACCATTTCAAGTAAACGAAGTCTATCGTATAGATTATCAAGGACTAAGATGTAACTGCTTTTAGTTTAGATAGAACACTAACAAAATTATGATCATATCGACCGTGTAATTATGAGTAGGGCACAACCACTTTTTATGTTGGATCCAACTAATGTCCTAACTAAATACAAATGGAGTTATTGATTCTATAAACCTTAGATAGCTAAGAATAGGTTCCAATGAGATGACGATAGTATTACTAAAAGAAGCTAAGGATTTTATTGCAATACTTGTGCCGAGAAATCTTCATACTAAGGATGTTATCTTGTCTTAGAGAGCTTAATCGTGATGATGCATATATGCTTAATGGATAAATTCTAGAGGTTGACGAAGAATCCCTGAATTAAGGTTATTATGGGATTCCAAGGGACAAGTTAACAAAGATAGATGGTTTAGATTTCAACTAGAATCGATAACTTTAGATACGCAAAGGATTTTGACTCACTGTTTGTGTCAGAGTCTTACTCAAATTTATTTCAAGTGTTTGCAGCAATTATCACTTCCTCCGAAGCTTTTGGAATAATAATTAAAGAATAATTCATCATTTGTGGAGATAGCATCATCTTGTTTGAATATGTCAAACTTTATGATCATCCGGTTTGGAATATAAGAAATCGGAGATACAGAGATTTAAAGAAGCTTTCGTCCGCACCAAGAAAAGTCGTGGAGTAGTTCTTTCAAATGCTACTAATAGGATGAAATTATCTCGGGAATTTTTGAAACATTAATAGTATGTGATGTATAGTAACGGATAGAGTATTAAAAGACGTACAAAATGGTTGCAAACAAAATTGATGAGGGTACCCTTGTTCTAGGCTGGCTATAATTTGATCTCTTTCAATAAATCCCTTTAAGTAGCCATTCGGCACGGATTACTCTACTGGTGACTTCTTGAATCAACACATTAATTGGTTGCTTTTAGAAATTAAGTCATTGAATCCTCATTAGCAATTCTATGAATGTGCCCACTTTTGACGAACAAATGGACATGACTTTCGTATATAATACTGTCTATTCCATTGGTACGTTATCTATTATTTATTCCTTTTACTATTGTTACATG
The DNA here is from genome assembly GCA_009363875.1 of Mikania micrantha. Lineage (NCBI taxonomy): Eukaryota > Viridiplantae > Streptophyta > Magnoliopsida > Asterales > Asteraceae > Mikania > Mikania micrantha. The sequence goes on from CM018695.1 coordinate 29,248,620, forward strand.
AAGTTACATGATGTAGAAGTATAGATTGTTGTTGGCTTCGCAGTAGATCTGAAAAATAATCATTTTATCGTTTCATGCAATCGATAGAATGTTCTATATTTATTTCTTCACATTATATATATGACCACAACTTCACTGTGTTCATTTCTTATCTCCTTGACTGATTGCTCTACTCCATCCTATAAATTTTAGCCTACTAATTTCTTGTCGTGATAAGATTTTCGACGGATCTTTTTGTCATGAATACTCTTGGTATACATATTCTATTTATCATATGTCTTGAAGTGATGAAGAGGTGCATTAGTCTCGAATGTGATCTTGACTGGTTATCCTCAAAGTACGACAGATAATTCCATAGTTTTCACTCTTGAGGCTGACTTTTCGCAAATGATTTTTAACTTTTTATGCTACCTTTCAGTAGCTTTTCTTCTTACAATTTAATACATATTATCTTCCTTGAGATCGATATTTCTATTTTACTTCACTGCAGTCCTTCCATACTGCTTAATCATGGTAAGAAACTACCTACCTCCGGTGACAATCTTTATTAGTTGTCCTTCTTGTTAATTCAACTTATTATCTCTTGATGGTGTTCGTACGAGTGCATTTCGATGTAGATCCACTCAATGATCAAATTCTCCAAAGTGCCCAAACTCTTCAATTTCAGAATCTCTTCCTCCACTATGGAGTGGTCGACATTCAACTAGGGTCTTTCTTGTAAATACTCGTGACTTCGGCTTGTTGGATTTTATAAGTTGTAAGCATGAGAATTATTGTAGTTGTTAAAATTTTAAATAATTGTTTTAATTGTTCTACTACTTGTCATAACGCTTTGCAACAACATTATCCCAATATACCGAACATAGTTTATGTATAGGGCATACGTAGAGTCAGGCTACCTGCCTGATCAGCCGCCAGCCCACCACCGTTTCGATATATTACGATAGTGTTCTTGCCAAACGTATTTGACCGTATATATGTTAGTATATACTTAGATATCAACTAAATGGTTTCCTATAACATACTACACATGTTCACCATATTCACGTTGATGCTAGGAGGCACATACCTTTTCTTGCTGTTGGTCTTCAATGCTTCTCAAAACATTTATTGGCACTATAAAATCTTCTAATCTAAGATTAATTCCTTCACCATTTAAATCTCTCACTTCCTCTTATTCCCGATAATCATCGATTCCAACGGTTTGGAGGTTGTCTTTTCCTCTTGGTGTTAATTACCTTCCTTCACCTTGCTATCATTCGGTAGCTGGTATCGATTGTCGTGCATCAATGCGTATGGAGGTCTCACTTGCCAAACTAATGGAGTTTCTTCAAGTAATAATAGGATGCTTAGCCCAATCCCATCTATATCCTTCGATATGTCGTACATTTAATGACCTGCGCGTCTTCTCTTTTACCTTGCTATTAAAGAATATCTTGATCATTCTTATGATCCATGGGGAAATACCTCTTCTCATGACAACCTAACTTCTCAATTTATGTTCTCAGTCTGCAGCTTCATGTTCCATCTATTATATTCCCTAGGTGGAGCTCCTTTAGAGATTTCTAACTTGTTTGACTATGACGCTGTTATTTGGTTTAGGATTAGGAGTTCGATTGATTGGATTGGGTAGGGAAAAAGTTTCGATGATGATTCAGATTACTTATGAAATAACATTTCTGGAACAAAAGTTCAAGTGGTAGAGTAAATTAAACTTCATATTGAAGGTTCGCATTCCCGCTGCGTGACAAAGGAATTTCCTCTCAACAACATTCAATTCCAATACTTCTACGTTAGCTATCAAGAATTTGGAGTGGTTAAGTTAAAGGCGTGTATATTAGATACGTAAATAGAATAAGTTGTTGATGAAAGTTTGCAGATAGATGACAAGCTATTAAGATAATCAGAATATCAATCACGGACAATAGAGGTCGTTGTTTATTAAAGACGACTAACCTGATATCTATAAGAGAAACGATGAAATGAAGACTTTCTCAAGTTTATACATATGATAATTTGAATCTGAAGGTGGAGTGTGTCACATAACTTTGATGTCATCGCAAGCTTTTTCCTGGGTCTTCGGGATATTTCACTCACTCTTGTGGCCTTGTAGTTAGTTGAGGAATAAATCGAGTTGATGGCTATAAATAAATCTTCTGTGGCTATAACTAGGAGTTTGATAAAGATGTACAAAGGAATTTTGGAATTTGTAGAATAAAAACAAAAGATTCTTGGACGCCTTAAAAGGATTGGAAGTTGACAACATAAGTACCTTGATAACAAAGAAGTCATGATTCCTATAATAGTTGAGGTAAAAAGAAGATAAGAATACGGGAACGTCGTTTCCACTAGGATAGAATGAATGAAGAGAAAATAACTTACCATAAAATTTTCGTTGACCTCTTGTGACTTAAATCCTATGCTAAGCTCCCAATGTCAACTAATGTTTGTTTTAATAATCATTAACATGACAAGTATTTATACGTATAAGCATAAACATTATGTTCAAATTTTGTTTTATGAGTGTCTTAGAACTTCCCATGTAACTTCAAATTCACCATTATGTGTGCACCCATAATCCTGAATTTAATTTACATGATGGTTCTAGTTTAACCATTCATGTGCTTCATATGCCTGGGTATTCATGGTCTCACTAGTATCATGTTTCTATTTGTTTAGGCCCCTAGATTTCTCAGGTTAAAGTCTAGGAACATATCCTAAGGTTCCTAATTCGCTAAAACCTTTGGCTCTGATACCAACCTGTCACAACCCAACCAGGGGGCTTGACTAACGATTGATTCAAAACACAAAGTAGCGGAAGACAAAATAAATAATTTACAATTCAACCAAAGGTTTAGTCTAGATATCTAATTTGTTTACAACAAATCTAAAGAGATGATTTAACTAGCGGGAGACTTTCTAGAGTTATTAGGTCCATCCAGGCATCAGCACACTTTAATAATCTTTAGCCAAGTTCTTCAGTTTCACATCCAGTATTCTTGTTCTAGCAACCAGGTATTCGCGCCATACCTGTTTCTAATTACCTGAAAGACATGCTAAAATACGTCAACTATAAAGTTGGTGAGCTCATGAGTTTTAGTTTACAGACACAATAATAAATAGCATGTGATAATTCAAAAACAATACAACCAACCCTGTGCCATGCCGAGCGTTTGCCTCTTATAATGCTAGCCCGTATCATGACATTTTAATCTACTTCCCATTCCGAGACCCGTTCCTGCCCTCGGTGTAAATGTGTCAAAGCGAATATATGCCACAACGGTTGACATTAACCTCAGTGGGGTTTCAACCCTATTTTTATAAGGCCACCCTTTCGGGCCACTGTGCGTGGGGGATTCCCCAAGTAGTACTACCCATATACCCACCGGCTCTCCTCCGGAGTTAATGGCTGTAAATTATGTTTAATGTCTAGGGGAAGCAATTATATTTGAAACGGACGTTCATTATCACATAAATATAAATTTATAAACGGTTTTTGGAGCATGCTTTCAGTATCCCAAAACAGTAAAAGAAAAGGGATCACATGAACTCACCTGGTTGCTTTAACTGGTTCCTTTTTGTTCCTGTACAAATATGTCATTGTGCCACTATGCATGTGTTGCTATGTTCCCAGAGTTATCATCAAAGCAAGTTCCTAATTGTAATCATCTATACATGTATAAGTTGTAGTTTCATACATTATGGTTGTTTACTGTGGTTGAGCTCTTTGGGTTAATGTGTTTAGAGTTTACTAGTTTAAAGTTTCATTATATTACCATACCTAATGAAGTCTTACCTTATATTTGCATGTCTAAATGTATGTGCAAATGTTGGTATTATTTGATGTTTAGTGTAGCTACTAGTATGCTACTCATGTGACTAGTATGTTTATAGTCTTCTAAGATAATTCAGTTTTATTGTGATTAACTTCTTAAGTTTAGAAGTTGATTAACACTTGTTTGTAATTTATAGATATAATCACTATCCAAGTAGTTTTAGAATATTAGTGATCATGGTATTTTCCTAATAGTATAAGTTGATATACTACATAGGGTTTTCACCTAACTCATTAGGAATAGAGGTAATTATTAGGAATTTCATATAAACTAAATATTAGTAACTAACATTAGTATCTAAGATGTTTATACATGTTGGAGTCATTATTTATACAAAATATTGTAGTTGCTATAAATAGAGACTAAATGAGTTTCTACAGTATCCATAATTTAATTTCTATATTAAATTGTAAATATTCATTCTTAAATAATACTATTATTAAAGATAACGGCAACTATAATACTAATGTCTCTAGCAATATAAATGACGTCACTATTTTTATGACTAAAATATATGATCAATATAGTATCATATATTTGAATAATATTAATGTTTTAACAATTCAAAGTACTTATAAATAATGATTTTAATGATAAAAATAATTATGATTTGAATATGCTTAGAGTGTTATATAATATTCGGTAAGACTATAGTAGGGTTAAAAGCGTATAAATGGTGTTGATAATATAAATGATATTTTTAAGAGTAAATAGTCATAATATAAAATTAACGAATTCATGATTAGTTAGAGAATTAATATAAGGTTGATATTTTGTGTAAAATCATATTAATATTGAGTCAACATGTTTATTAAATTCCTAATTGTTTAACACTAGCATATTACATATAGTGTAGGTTTTCACACTCATCTTATTAAATCCAACCTAATTTACATTTTGTTTACCCTAAGTATATAAAACCAATTGTTATCATGTTGAACTTAAACATATTTGTAAACATGTGATTATATTTACTAATTATTGTATACAATACTATAGATGTATATATAACATGTATGTGTATTTAATGATTAATCTACATAAAATAGTATATGTATCATACACATTCATTAAGTTCTCAGTTTAAACAATTTTATTTATTTTAAGTTTCTAGAATATTTTATACACAATGTATCAAAATCCATAAGTATTCCATATTACATAACAAAACTTGTAATAACCAATTTAAGCTTATAATTTAAATTCCAATTTATATATTAACAATTTGGGATTCATAGTTATTTTATTTACAAATTTCTCACCGAATGCATAATATAATCACACACGTTTTATGGTTTTATTAAACATTTTATTATTAACTAATTGTGATGAACCATATTTTATCTAATTAACTCAAGTGCTCAACCACTTTAACTTGTTTGTTTAAACATATAAATCATATATTAAAAGTTAATGGCGCGCGATTTTACCTTCCCACTCGATCAATTTACGTATCCAAAACCGATTAAATTATTCGTACGAATGTTTCATAACTCGAATATGTTTCTAAACTCGTTTTTGCGTAACGAATGTAACCGATCACTCGGTTTTTGCTGTTGACCGAGGCTGTCCGGATTTGACCCGACCTAACTCCTGCTAACTTTCGTTGACATTGGTTTAAACCATTTCCAAAACACCTATACTTTGTTGCCTCTTGACTGGCCACCATTATCCGGCCATGGTGCCGACCGTAGCAACAATCTGTGAGCTAACACCGCCACCACAGCCGCTAGAAATCTGCCAGACACCATCAAACCGCAAGGAGCATTTATAAAACACGCATCAGGACACAAAAACCCTTAAAGGAACGACATGCATTAATAGATCGGAACTCATATAGTTGCTGTTACCTTCGGTTTTCTGTTGGGAACAAATAAACCACCGAAACCGACTGCTCTTCCTCTAGAACCAACGCCCGCAGGGTCCTGGTCACGGCAGCTCCTTCATGTGCCATTTTGCCCGAATACCACCACTTTGGTTGGTTGACCGCCACCAACGGCCTGTTGGCTACCATCACCGCTGCAAGAACCATCTCCTTCGAAATTATTAGAGCCAAAAACATTCCAGACACCGACATGCATGCACGCATCAAGGTTGAATACAAGATTTCTTACCCTTGTTCATTGATTTTAAAGTGAGCGGCCGCCGGAACCTATCATCACCGCCGTCCTATGCTACTGCCGTGGTCCTAGTCACTGCTGCATGTCGCCTTTTTAGACCAGGTTCCGCTTCTTAATACCCCCGCAACCAGCTCGAAACCGAACCTCAGCCTTTAGCCACCATTTGCTTGAGAATAAACCCTAGCCGTCGTCCTCTTCTCGCCCCTTTTTGGATCCTTTAGAGCCGAGATCTTGCGATGGTGAAGAAGGAAAGGTTGTAGAACGCGAAAAGACGAGTTCGGGGATGTAGCAAATTTGCTCCGCCGCCGTGCGCCGCCGTGGCTCCGCCGTACTGCCGCCGTGGGGCCGCCCAGCTCCTCTTTCTCTCTCTCGGTTATGTTTGCACGGCTGATCTTTATGTGTGTGTGTGCGGCTGACTTGAAATGGGAAAAAGAAAGGGTTATCCCTTTATATAATTAGGGTTGTCTAGGGTTTTAAAACGCGTACCCGACCCATCTCACGATCGTATTTCGTATCCGTTTATAATTCTCAACCCGACACTTCCTAACTTACGTAAAATTAACTTAAAATAATATTAAGATGTTTATTTTGCTCGTTATAAATAATTTGCTTAATTATTTTCGTAGGAACGCGTTAATAACGCGTATACAACGTAGTTAACTGATTTTAATTAATTTCTCGCTCCGAAATACATTCTTATATTTTTAATATTGCAAATATTTTTAAATAGGTATTTATCAAGGATATTTACCTCAGCTCGCGAGTCAGAATGTTTAATTAGTTAATACCGGTGTTCACACATTAAGTTTCGAAAAAAAAAAAAAAAATCCTTAATATGCCTAATTTGGCCTAAGTTTCTTGTTGGGCTTTCAATGGGCCTATTTGGCCTTCACATCTTATTGAGCCTTATTATCTAATTACAATTCAATGTTTAACTTTGTTGGGATTTTCTTACAGTTGTTACAGTCAGCCACCGGGCTTTGAGGATCCGATCCACCGGGATCAGGTATACCTCCTGGACAAAGCACTGTATGGTCTTCATCAGGCTCCTCGAGCTTGGTATGAGACCCTCTCGACTCACCTTATTGAACACGGGTTCAATAGGGGTCAGATAGACAAAACTTTGTTTTATCGGGAAAAGGGCAAGGACATTCTTCTTGTTCAGATCTATGTAGATGATATCATCTTCGGATCTACTGATGAACAATTGTGTTTGGAGTTTAAAGAGGTGATGATTGAGAAGTTTGAGATGAGTGCTATGTCTGACATCAAGTTCTTTTGGGTTTGCAAATTGATCAGACTGATGATGGCATTTTTATTCATCAGACTAAATACATTCAAGATGTGCTAAGACGGTTTAGCATGCTTGATTGTAAACCCATTTCCACGCCCATTCAGCCCAATCACGGGATTGAGCCTGATCTTAAGGGGGAGCTAATTGATGCTACATTATATCGTGGAATGATCGGGAGCTTGATGTATTTGACAACCTCAAGACCAGATATTGTATTCGCTACAAGTATATGTGCTCGCTATCAATCAAAGCCTAAAGTTTCTCATCTGATTGCAATCAAAAGGATTTTACGTTATCTGAAGGGTACACCAGACACCGGTCTGTGGTATCCTAAGGATGATAACTATACCTTCCATGCGTTTAGTGATTCAGACTATGGAGGATGCAAGACTGATTCCAAATCAACTACTGGAGGTGCACAGTTTTTGGGGGAGAGATTAGTCTCATGGCAGTGTAAGAAGCAAACATCTGTTGCTACATCTACATGTGAAGCTGAATATGTAGCTGCTGCCAGTTGTTGTTCCCAAGTCTTGTGGATACAACAACAGATGAGAGACTATGGACTGAATTTTTTATCTACCCCGATTCATGTAGATAATGAGACTGCCATTGCAATTACCAAGAATCCAGTGTATCATTCACGTTCCAAGAACATTGATATTCGGTTTCATTTCATACGTGACTGTTATGAAAAGAAACTGATTGATGTGGTGAAGATACACACAAACGAGCAAAGGGCAGACCTTCTCACCAAGGCCTTTGACAAACAACGTTTTGAGTATTTACTCAAATTAAATGGGATCAGGGTCATGGGTGAGGTAATCAAGAATCAAATTCCTTCATAATCATTTTTTATTGAATTAATATCAGATTTTTTATTTTCTCTTTTGTGTTTTTGTTTTTTGGGGGAGAAAATTTTGAAAAATACAAAAACATTAAAAAAATAAAAAAATACAAAAACATAAAAAATTAAAAATCTGAGAAATTGATTCGACCTAATGAGAAATGATAACACATTATTTGCATTTGGAAACATATCTGTATGTGTTATTAAAATTTAATGAATTATTACAAGTATTAAGTATGATATGAAAGTAGGTTTATAACTTAGTCAGGATAAGTTTAAACAAAGTTTAGAGTATATTTTATAAGAAACAGGTGCTTAGAATGCAGTTTTTAGTTTTGTCCTGAAAGAGTGGTAATTTTTCTGACAAAATGTTCTTGAACAAAAAGTCAAAGTACTAGTTTGATAATGTGTTTTTTTAAAAAGAAATTATGTTTTTGTTTTTTTTCTTTTATTTTAGTTTAAAGCTGGAACATTCTTTGCGTATACTTACGTATCGACCTGATTGTTATAGCTTTAAACAATTCAAATTTATTTTCTTGGTTCTGATTAAGATTTGGACAATCTCTACGTATATGAATATATTGAACTGATTGTTAAAAGCTTAATCTTAAATTATTGTTTCGTTCATTTTCTGGATCATTTGAGCATACGTAAGTATCAACCTTGATTCCAAGATTTTGAACAATTTCAAATTGTTTTCTATTTTGTTATTTTCAAAAAGAAATTCTGCTTTATTTTTGCATGATCAGATTAGTTAAAATTGAAATTATAAGTTTGAGAACATTTATGTTTGTTTAGTTATTCACTGTAACATCAGTGCCGGAACCGTTACCGGAACAGTGATCTCTACAGTACATGAACAGTAAAACAGGCACAAATCATATACATTTCATTACGTTTCAGATTCATATCATTTATCATTGTCATTTGGTGTTATCATAGAACAAATTCTGAAACATTTAACAGAAACACAGTTCAGAACAATGGTTCTTGAGTCGGATAATTATCTGGCAATACAGAACCATCATTTGATTATTTGTTTAGAAATTATTATGTATAAACGTATGTGAGGTTTTATAGAACAAAACACACGAATATTGTTATGTGAATGCTAAATTGACGGGTTATTCGTATAGGTGACGATCTGTCCGAATATATCTGAAAGTTTAACGTTCTGAATGATATTCTATAATTAGAAAACAAGGTTGAAAAGTATAGTTATCGCCGTGTTCGTACGGGTGACGATTCGAACGCATACGTGCGACGACCGTACATTTCGATTTAAACAGTTAATTTTGTTTCAAATTTTTAATAGATAAAAGATATTAGTTAATTTATTAGGAATCACAACCTAGAATAATTAAATAAATTCTATTTTATAATCGTATCGTTTTGCCGTAAAAACTACGCGAAACCGGTATTTTACGCGAAACCGAACGAGACCAACCGATCGGGTATTTTAACTCACATTTAATGTGACATAAATGCCACAACCACCAACCATCACTCTCCTCTCTCTCTCTAAATTCGTTTACCCTCTCTCTCTCTAGTTCTTCACAAGAAAACTCTATTCTTTCTAAGATTTGAGGGCTTAAATCTCGTTGGATTCAAGTGTTCTAGGTGCCAAGACGTTCCTTTCAACACGTAGATCACGGAAGTACAAGTATTTCAAATTTCCATCCACGAAATCTAAGGTGAATCATCATTTTAAATTCGGTTTTATAGGGTTTTCACAAGTTCAATTGGTTTTGTTATTATAATCGGCACTAAAGCACTTAGAACACGTAAATTAGGTTATCACATGGATTATAATCTGTTAGAACGAATTTGTAACAGGTTTAGCTAGTTAAAACGAGGCTGGAAACACCAAGATCCTTACAGGTTCGTGAGCTAAGAAGCTGGATGATGATGCAGGTTCGCTGGCCGAACCCTACGCGAGCCCACAATGCAACGAACCCTGCAACCTTCTGGAAGCCGAACGCTGTGCTTAGCCTGCACCGAACCATTTTACTGCAACGAACCCTGCAAACCACGTGCGGCGAACCCTGCACCAACCTGCCATCAACGAACCCTGTAACGAACCCTTTTTGCCTCTGCAACGAACCTGAAATCTCTGGCGAACCATACTTGGACGAACTATAGCACCACGAACCCTTGCATGGCCGAACCATGGCCATGCAACTCACGAACTTTAGGATGACGAACCATGGACCAACGAACCTTGCATGGCCGAGCCCTGGCCATGCAACCCACGAACCCAAGCTGAACGAACACTAAGAACTAGGCGAACCATTAGAGCCGAACCCTTGGCCGGTTTAGCATAGGTTCGCTGCCCTGGACCATCAGTCGAACTTAGGGATTGTTTAGTGTGGTTAATATGGACTAGGATCAAAGAGACAAATGCTATAACTTAGGAAACGGGTAGTGAACCATTAAATCTAGCCATTTCATGAGAAATTGATCATATAAGTTGCATGCAATGAGTGCATGTGGATCAATCATATATACATGTGTGTTTGCATAAACAAGGATGAAACCCTAATCATGCATGCATAGGTGTAACTAAAGGTGCAACATATAAGGAAGCCACATTGGGGGATAAAAGTTATAAAATTAATATTCTAATTTCATATTAACAACTCACAATGAGTGGTTAACATGAATAACTTGGATATCTACGTCATATGGACCAAACATTTGTGATTACGATCAAGGGTGAATCAAGAGTTTGTTATTGGGCTTAAATGGGCCCAATGGGACTTAATTAAGTCCATCAAGTGTTAAACGTTTAATTAAATTTTTGTATTGATGTTTTAAATATAAAATTGGAAGCACGAATGTTTCCAATTAAAATTAATAAGTGTCATTGATTTCTTCAAAGTTTATTTAGTTATAAAAGTTAGTTTTAATATCATTGATTTGGGATTTTGTTATAAAATAGACAATTTATTTGTCTGGATTTTAAAAGAAAAATAAAGGAAACTCTGCCGAAAATTTCTAAAATATAAAAGTAAGTAATTATAATAAACATGGGATTGGGATCAAAAAGGGGTAACTAAGATAGGTTAGATCTTAGATATACTTAGTATTAAGACACTTAGTTGCACACACAACAAGACTCAAGGTCTTAGGCACAATGACTACTACGCGTACTTATTATATTCGACTTCTTATAAAATAACTCAGGAACCGAAGAAACTTAGCTTACATACAGGAGCGCGCATTTTGTGTTAGATCAAATTACATAGCAGCACAGGTGAGTTCATTGCCCCTTTTCTAACATTTTTGTTTTAAAACGCGGGGCTGAGAAGCATGCGTAAACTGTTTATTTAAATTGTTTACTTGAATGCTTTTAAATTATATGTTTTACATATATATAAATGTTATCCTAGATCATGTCTAGGAAGATTTTATGCAGGTTATTAACTGATTACTTATCTATTAAGTGAATAATCAAGTTAAACTAATCTTTTCAATAAGTCAAAGCATTTCAAACAAATCAAACTAAACATTTTGACAAATCAAGTGGGTGAATTCAAGGAATCAAATCAAACATTTTGACAAAACAAGTGTGGGACATCAAGACACCAACAAAACAATCTTTGCAAAGACAACATTCAATGTTTTATAAACCAAGTGTTTGTTGAACAATGAATCAAGTGTACAACCGATCAATGAATCTTGTATTCTATGATCAACACATCAAGTACATCTTGTGACAAAATCAGACAATCATTTTTAAGGGAAAATCTGGGAAATATCAGAGATAACATACGCCAAAAACATTGACGAAACATAAAATCCTGCATTTCAAGAAGTCCTAGCTAGACCGTTTGGCTTGTAGGTCGTATGTTTGAGGATATTTACAGTTTCCCTAACTACTAAGTACCTAGATTAACAGACTAGTCTACTCGAGTATGACCATAGGCCCCAATCATAAGGACTTAGATTTTATTAAATGTTTATTTACTTGTTAAATTAAGCATTTATAACTGTTTATACAATTGTGTGGTTGATCATATTGTGTGATGAACTTGTGAAATCAACATGGATTTCAAATGATTGTAATGACAGGGACAACAAGCAGAAGAACTTATGGGATTGTGTTAAGGGTAAAAATGCTTAATTGTCATTAACAGCAGTGTCATATGCATATTAGTATGTGGTGGGATGTTGGCTAGGGCTTGTCTCTTACATATGCCCTATATATAAGCATACCGATGTGGATATTACATGTGGTGTTAGTGAGGTTAGGGTCTTTACCAAAGGAGGTTTTCAAAACATTTTCAAATCATGTTCAAATCAGTTTCAAATCATTTTCAAATAATAAATTACATGAACTCACCAACCATGTGTTGATTTTATTTTTGCATGACTTCTCAGGTGACGAACAGGTCAACTAGGAAGCTTATGTTTTTGGGCTAGGACTTCATATAGAAGACTTAGTATTTTGGACCTGCATATTTTTGAAGACATCATCATACAATTCATTTTGTATATCTTGTGTAAATACAAGATAGTTATTTTATGATGTTTACAATAGATTTACATTGTTAAATTATAAACTATACTGATGTAATTTAACTTTGTAATTCTATTTTATTTAGCATTTCTCATTTATATCATGTGCAATGTCAACAATCTGATCACTTCTGATTATCACTCCCGATATCGCGCCCCGGGAACCTTCCGCCCGACGGGGACTCCGATCCTACCCCGCCGGCTCGGGGTGTGACAGATTGGTATCAGAGCCATGGTTATAGAGAAATATAGGTCACTTATTTAATTGGTTTGGCCTAGACTATAACCTAGGGACCCTGCATGTAGAGAACATAGGACGTAAGACTTATTTGCATATTGTCTTCTGTATTCGATCATTGCACTAACCGATGACTTTATTGGTTATGATCAGAATGCCTCCACGAAGACAACCTCCCCTGATACAGCTACCGCAGCAAGACTTGGCTCCTCACTCCTCAACACCGTCTCCGAATGACTCTCCACCACCACCTCCTCCACCTCCTCCTCCCCCTCCTCCATTGATTACTCAAGCATCTGGTTCAGGCACAACACCGACTATGGACCCTGCTACTATCGCTCTGGTGACGTTACTGAGTAGCCAGATGACGAATCAGATGAAAGAGGCAATACCGGAGATGTTCCTTCATCTTCGTAATGAGATCCGCAACACTGGCAACACATCAGGAGAAGCCAGTGGAAATACTGGAGATTCATCTCACTACTCCTACAAGTCCTTTGTAGGATGTAAACCACCCAGCTTTAGTGGGTCTGAAGGCGCCGTTGGATTAATCCAATGGATTGAGAAGATTGAGGCAACATTGGATCTTTGCAGCTGCCCCGAACACCACAAGGTCCGTTACTCAGCGGGAACGTTCAACAAACGGGCTCTGACCTGGTGGAATGGTCAGATCAACGCCCGGGGAAGAGAGGAAGCTATGGCAATGTCATGGGAAGACTTCAAGGCACTGCTGCGAACAGAATTTTGTCCCAAGAATGAGCTGCAGAAGTTGGAGGTTGAACTATCTAATCATGTGATGAAAGGGGCTGATCACATGGGGTATACAACTCGTTACCACGAGTTGGTTGCTTTGGTACCAGATATGGTACCAACTCTGGAGAAAAGAATAGACCGTTATGTGGGTGGACTCCCCGCCTGCATTCAGGGCATGGTTGTTTCAGCCAACCCTACTACTGTCGAATCCGCAGTGAGACTGTCTGGGAAACTCACTGATCTTATGGTGGCCTCTGGAGTTTTAAAGAAAGAGGCTGAACCCAACAAGAACAAAGCTGAGCCATCCAAGAAACCCTCCCATCATCAGAAGAAGAAACAGAAGACCATCAAGAACTACACGGTGGCCACATCTCTGCAACAAGTGGCAGCAACACCACAAAACCCCAACCGCAAACCCTACACTGGCACGTTTCCTTTGTGTGCCAAGTGTCAGTATCATCACCCTGCTGACGCTCCGTGTAAACATTGTACGGAATGTGGAAGAAAGGGCCATTGGGTCCAATACTGTAGGATGACACCTAACCAAGCAGTCAACAATGCTGCTTTGGCTCTCCCTCCACCAGCTAATCAGAACCATGGTGGATGCTATAACTGTGGCGAACAAGGCCACTTTGCGAAGAACTGCCCAAAGAAGGCTCAACCAGCAGTTCAAGCACCCCGTGGACGAGCCTTTGCTATCGGAGCACCAGCTGCACGCCAGGACCCAAATGTGGTCACTGGTACGTTTCTCTTACATGACTTTTATGCATCTGTCTTATTTGATACTGGTGCGGATCAGAGTTTTATCTCTACCGATTTTGCATGCCAACTAGATTCATTAGAGGAACAGTTAGACTCCTCTTACATTATAGAAGTAGCTAACGGGAAACAGATTACAGTTAGCACCGTTTATAGAAATTGCCCATTGACACTTAGTGGTCATACATTTGCCATCGATTTGATACCGATGGGGTTGGGTAGTTTCGACATCATTGTTGGAATGGATTGGCTTTCCTCTAACCGAGTGGAAGTTATCTGTTCTGAGAAGCTGCTTCGAATTCCATTGCCGAGTGATCGTGTATTGGAAGTAAAAGGGGATCAAGCAAAACGAAGTGTCAAAATCATCTCTTGCATAAAGGCGCGTAAGTGTCTACAGAAGCAGTGCGTGGCGTTCTTGGCTCATGTGGTGGAAAAGGGAAAAGACAAGAAGAAGATTCAAGATGTACCAGTAGTGAAAGAATATCCTGAAGTATTCCCTGAAGATCTACCTGGTTTGCCACCTGAGCGACCAGTAGAGTTTCGTATTGACTTAATTCCTGGAGCAACTCCTGTTGCTAAATCTCCTTACAGGTTAGCACCTTCAGAGATGCAGGAATTGTCTAATCAGTTACAGGAGTTACTTGACAAGGGTTTCATCAGACCGAGCTACTCACCTTGGGGAGCTCCGGTCTTGTTCGTGAAGAAGAAAGACGGATCGTTCAGAATGTGCATAGATTACAGAGAGCTGAACAAATTAACCATCAAGAATCGGTATCCATTGCCGAGAATCGATGATTTGTTTGATCAACTACAAGGAGCACGGTATTTCTCAAAGATTGACTTGCGGTCTGGATATCATCAACTGAGAGTTCAAGACGAAGACATACCGAAAACGGCCTTCCGAACAAGATACGGGCATTACGAATTCATGGTGATGCCCTTCGGATTGACAAATGCACCCGCGGTTTTCATGAATCTCATGAACCGAGTGTGCAAGCCGTACTTGGATCAGTTTGTCATTGTCTTTATTGATGACATACTGATTTATTCCAAGACCAAAACAGAACATGAGCAACACCTTAGAAAGATCTTGGAGCTGTTGAAGGAAAAGAAACTCTATGCCAAATTCTCCAAATGCGAATTCTGGCTAAGAGAAGTTCAATTTCTGGGTCATGTGGTCAACAGCGAGGGAATTCATGTAGACCCTGCCAAGATCGAGGCGATAAAGAATTGGGACACTCCGAAGACACCGACGGAGATACGGTCTTTTCTGGGATTGGCAGGTTATTATAGAAGGTTTATCTCAAACTTTTCTAAGATAGCTCTACCTCTCACTAAGCTAACTCAGAAAAGTGAACCGTTTGTCTGGGAGCAGAAACAAGAGGATGCTTTTCAGACCTTGAAACAGAAATTATGTAATGCTCCAATTCTATCTCTCCCAGAAGGCTGTGATGATTTTGTTGTATACTGTGATGCTTCCCATCAGGGACTCGGTTGTGTATTAATGCAACGGGATAAAGTCATAGCCTATGCATCAAGACAGTTAAAGATTCATGAGAAGAATTACACTACTCATGATCTTGAACTGGGAGCAGTAATCTTCGCCTTGAAGATTTGGAGGCATTACTTATATGGCACCAAGTGTACCATATTCACTGATCACAAAAGTCTGCAGCACATCTTTGATCAGAAGGAGCTCAACATGCGACAGCGCCGTTGGGTTGAACTTCTGAATGATTATGATTGTGTGATCAAATACCATCCGGGAAAGGCGAACGTTGTAGCCGATGCCTTGAGCCGGAAGGAACGGGTCAAACCCCTACGTGTTAGAGCAATGGGGATAACCGTGCAGACCAGTTTAAGTGACAAGATCGTTCAAGCACAGCAAGAAGCACTTGACCGAGGTAATCTGAAGAGGGAAATTGATTGCGGAGCAGAGAAACAGTTCGACACGAAGTCTGACGGAATGATCTACTACCGGGAACGTATATGGATACCGGCGGTAGATGAATTGAGGAAACTCATCCTCGATGAAGCACACAAGACTAAATACTCTGTTCATCCAGGTGCTGATAAGATGTACCAAGACTTGCGTGGATTTTATTGGTGGCCTGGAATGAAGAAGGACATAGCCGAATACGTCGGTCAATGTCTAACGTGTGCGAAGGTAAAGGCGGAACACCAGAGACCGTCTGGTCTATTGGAACAGCCTGAGATTCCGCTCTGGAAGTGGGAACAAATAGCTATGGATTTCATTACCAAGCTACCCCGCACTTCCAGCGGTCATGATACAATTTGGGTAATCATTGATCGTTTAACCAAATCTGCTCATTTCTTGCCCATGCGTGAGAACTTCACCATGGATAAACTGGCAAGATTATACATCAATGAGATAGTGGTACGCCACGGTGTGCCATTGTCTATTATTTCTGATCGAGATAGCAGATTCACATCAAGGTTCTGGCAATCATTACAGAAATCTCTAGGGACACAGTTGAATCTGAGTACAGCTTACCACCCACAAACGGATGGCCAAAGCGAACGTACTATCCAAACCCTAGAGGACATGTTGAGAACCTGTGTTCTAGACTTCGGTGGGAATTGGGATTCCCATTTGCCACTGATTGAGTTCTCCTACAATAACAGTTACCACAGCAGTATCGGATGTGCGCCATTCGAGGCTCTTTATGGCCGGAAATGCCGATCACCGATCTGATGGACTGAAATTGGAGATAACCGAATAACTGGGCCAGAACTAATCCAAGAAACCACTGACAAGATAGCTCAGATTCAAAGAAGATTACAAGCAACAAGGAGCAGACAAAAGAGCTACGCCGACAAACGGCGCAAGCCGTTGGAATTCCAGGTGGGAGATCGTGTAATGTTGAAGGTATCCCCATGGAAAGGCGTTGTACGCTTTGGAAAGAAAGGCAAATTAGCACCACGATACGTGGGACCATTCGAGATCATCGAACGTATAGGTCCTGTAGCCTATCGACTGAGGTTACCAGATGAACTCAGTGGTGTGCATGATGTGTTTCACGTCTCAAACTTAAAGAAATGCCTTGCTGACGAGTCTCTCGTCATTCCAATCGAAGAGATTCAAGTCGATGAACAGTTGCATTTCATTGAAGAACCTTTAGAGATTATGGATCGCAAGGTTAAACAACTGAGGCGAAGCCGTATTCTTATTGTAAAGGTTCGATGGAATTCAAGACGCGGGCCCGAGTTCACTTGGGAACGTGAAGATCACATGAAGTTAAAGTACCCCCAGCTGTTTGAAGAGGAAGCTGTACCTGATAACAACTCTTAAATTTCGGGACGAAATTTCTCTAACAAGGGGAGACTGTAACATCAGTGCCGGAACCGTTACCGGAACAGTGATCTCTACAGTACATGAACAGTAAAACAGGTACAAATCATATACATTTCATTACGTTTCAGATTCATATCATTTATCATTGTCATTTGGTGTTATCGTAGAACAAATTCTGAAACATTTAACAGAAACACAGTTCAGAACAATGGTTCTTGAGTCGGATAATTATCTGGCAATACAGAACCATCATTTGATTATTTGTTTAGAAATTATTATGTATAAACGTATGTGAGGTTTTATAGAACAAAACACACGAATATTGTTATGTGAATGCTAAATTGACGGGTTATTCGTATAGGTGACGATCTGTCCGAATATATCTGAAAGTTTAACGTTCTGAATGATATTCTATAATTAGAAAACAAGGTTGAAAAGTATAGTTATCGCCGTGTTCGTACGGGTGACGATTCGAACGCATACGTGCGACGACCGTACATTTCGATTTAAACAGTTAATTTTGTTTCAAATTTTTAATAGATAAAAGATATTAGTTAATTTACTAGGAATCACAACCTAGAATAATTAAATAAATTCTATTTTATAATCGTATCGTTTTGCCGTAAAAACTACGCGAAACCGGTATTTTACGCGAAACCGAACGAGACCAACCGATCGGGTATTTTAACTCACATTTAATGTGACATAAATGCCACAACCACCAACCATCACTCTCCTCTCTCTCTCTAAATTCGTTTACCCTCTCTCTCTCTAGTTCTTCACAAGAAAACTCTATTCTTTCTAAGATTTAAGGGCTTAAATCTCGTTGGATTCAAGTGTTCTAGGTGCCAAGACGTTCCTTTCAACACGTAGATCACGGAAGTACAAGTATTTCAAATTTCCATCCACGAAATCTAAGGTGAATCATCATTTTAAATTCGGTTTTATAGGGTTTTCACAAGTTCAATTGGTTTTGTTATTATAATCGGCACTAAAGCACTTAGAACACGTAAATTAGGTTATCACATGGATTAGAATCTGTTAGAACGAATTTGTAACAGGTTTAGCTAGTTAAAACGAGGCTGGAAACACCAAGATCCTTACAGGTTCGTGAGCTAAGAAGCTGGATGATGATGCAGGTTCGCTGGCCGAACCCTACGCGAGCCCACAATGCAACGAACCCTGCAACCTTCTGGAAGCCGAACGCTGTGCTTAGCCTGCACCGAACCATTTTACTGCAACGAACCCTGCAAACCACGTGCGGCGAACCCTGCACCAACCTGCCATCAACGAACCCTGTAACGAACCCTTTTTGCCTCTGCAACGAACCTGAAATCTCTGGCGAACCATACTTGGACGAACTATAGCACCACGAACCCTTGCATGGCCGAACCATGGCCATGCAACTCACGAACTTTAGGATGACGAACCATGGACCAACGAACCTTGCATGGCCGAGCCCTGGCCATGCAACCCACGAACCCAAGCTGAACGAACACTAAGAACTAGGCGAACCATTAGAGCCGAACCCTTGGCCGGTTTAGCATAGGTTCGCTGCCCTGGACCATCAGTCGAACTTAGGGATTGTTTGGTGTGGTTAATATGGACTAGGATCAAAGAGACAAATGCTATAACTTAGGAAACGGGTAGTGAACCATTAAATCTAGCCATTTCATGAGAAATTGATCATATAAGTTGCATGCAATGAGTGCATGTGGATCAATCATATATACATGTGTGTTTGCATAAACAAGGATGAAACCCTAATCATGCATGCATAGGTGTAACTAAAGGTGCAACATATAAGGAAGCCACATTGGGGGATAGAAGTTATAAAATTAATATTCTAATTTCATATTAACAACTCACAATGAGTGGTTAACATGAATAACTTGGATATCTACGTCATATGGACCAAACATTTGTGATTACGATCAAGGGTGAATCAAGAGTTTGTTATTGGGCTTAAATGGGCCCAATGGGACTTAATTAAGTCCATCAAGTGTTAAACGTTTAATTAAATTTTTGTATTGATGTTTTAAATATAAAATTGGAAGCACGAATGTTTCCAATTAAAATTAATAAGTGTCATTGATTTCTTCAAAGTTTATTTAGTTATAAAAGTTAGTTTTAATATCATTGATTTGGGATTTTGTTATAAAATAGACAATTTATTTGTCTGGATTTTAAAAGAAAAATAAAGGAAACTCTGCCGAAAATTTCTAAAATATAAAAGTAAGTAATTATAATAAACATGGGATTGGGATCAAAAAGGGGTAACTAAGATAGGTTAGATCTTAGATATACTTAGTATTAAGACACTTAGTTGCACACACAACAAGACTCAAGGTCTTAGGCACAATGACTACTACGCGTACTTATTATATTCGATTTCTTATAAAATAACTCAGGAACCGAAGAAACTTAGCTTACATACAGGAGCGCGCATTTTGTGTTAGATCAAATTACATAGCAGCACAGGTGAGTTCATTGCCCCTTTTCTAACATTTTTGTTTTAAAACGCGGGGCTGAGAAGCATGCGTAAACTGTTTATTTAAATTGTTTACTTGAATGCTTTTAAATTATATGTTTTACATATATATAAATGTTATCCTAGATCATGTCTAGGAAGATTTTATGCAGGTTATTAACTGATTACTTATCTATTAAGTGAATAATCAAGTTAAACTAATCTTTTCAATAAGTCAAAGCATTTCAAACAAATCAAACTAAACATTTTGACAAATCAAGTGGGTGAATTCAAGGAATCAAATCAAACATTTTGACAAAACAAGTGTGGGACATCAAGACACCAACAAAACAATCTTTGCAAAGACAACATTCAATGTTCTATAAACCAAGTGTTTGTTGAACAATGAATCAAGTGTACAACCGATCAATGAATCTTGTATTCTATGATCAACACATCAAGTACATCTTGTGACAAAATCAGACAATCATTTTTAAGGGAAAATCTGGGAAATATCAGAGATAACATACGCCAAAAACATTGACGAAACATAAAATCCTGCATTTCAAGAAGTCCTAGCTAGACCGTTTGGCTTGTAGGTCGTATGTTTGAGGATATTTACAGTTTCCCTAACTACTAAGTACCTAGATTGACAGACTAGTCTACTCGAGTATGACCATAGGCCCCAATCATAAGGACTTAGATTTTATTAAATGTTTATTTACTTGTTAAATTAAGCATTTATAACTGTTTATACAATTGTGTGGTTGATCATATTGTGTGATGAACTTGTGAAATCAACATGGATTTCAAATGATTGTAATGACAGGGACAACAAGCAGAAGAACTTATGGGATTGTGTTAAGGGTAAAAATGCTTAATTGTCATTAACAGCAGTGTCATATGCATATTAGTATGTGGTGGGATGTTGGCTAGGGCTTGTCTCTTACATATGCCCTATATATAAGCATACCGATGTGGATATTACATGTGGTGTTAGTGAGGTTAGGGTCTTTACCAAAGGAGGTTTTCAAAACATTTTCAAATCATGTTCAAATCAGTTTCAAATCATTTTCAAATAATAAATTACATGAACTCACCAACCATGTGTTGATTTTATTTTTGCATGACTTCTCAGGTGACGAACAGGTCAACTAGGAAGCTTATGTTTTTGGGCTAGGACTTCATATAGAAGACTTAGTATTTTGGACCTGCATATTTTTGAAGACATCATCATACAATTCATTTTGTATATCTTGTGTAAATACAAGATAGTTATTTTATGATGTTTACAATAGATTTACATTGTTAAATTATAAACTATACTGATGTAATTTAACTTTGTAATTCTATTTTATTTAGCATTTCTCATTTATATCATGTGCAATGTCAACAATCTGATCACTTCTGATTATCACTCCCGATATCGCGCCCCGGGAACCTTCCGCCCGACGGGGACTCCGATCCTACCCCGCCGGCTCGGGGTGTGACATTCACAAATCGGGGATGTGTTCAAGTAAATGGATTATTATAAAGTGTTTTCATAATCTTGTTTTAAACTGATTTCTTGACTAAGTAATAAATTTAAAAGGATAAGTATACTGACAATCATCTTAAACTTGTAATTTTCAGATAATATTTGAGATAATACAAACATATATGTTGAAAATTGTAAAATAGTATGATCTCATGTCAGAATCTTTCTCAAACAAAAAGATTTTATTTTTTTGTAGGGTAGTTCTTTTATTAATTTTGTAGTTTAATTTTTCTAAAAATTTAAAAAATTCCAAAAAGATTTTATTTTTTCATCTGATGTTAAATCAATAATTTTTGATTATTTGTTTGACTTTGGAATGATTGAACATGAATTTGTTTTGAAATTTAAAGAATAATTCAAAATTTTAAAAGGTTCATCTGGGTTTTGGAGAAGGCTCGCTGAAATGGTTCGTTGAAATGGTTCGGTGAAAAGGTTCGTAGCAAAGGCTAGTGAAAGGCTCGTCTGTAAAAGGTTTGTGACATATATATAGAGGGTTCGCCAGAATGGTTCGTCACTTTCATCATTCGCGAACCTGCAAGAAGAAATTTTTCATTTTTCGATCTTGGACCTCCTAGACTTTTTCATTGTTATCATTAGATTCAGAATCATCTTGTGAACGTTTCTAGGTAGAAATTTTTGAATTTGACCGCCTAATTTGAGAGATCTTAGCGATTTTAGGATTTTTAAGATCGAACCTATAAATTGACTTAAAACTGATTAAAATCGATAAACTGAACAAACCATCTTCATTAAAGTTGTTCATCGGCATGTTTCGAACCTGGGTGTATGATTTTTATCATCAGATTCAAAGTTTTTAAATTTTTATTTGAAATCTGAAAAAGGTTCACTGATGAACAGGTTCGTTGGATGAACAAAGGTTCGCCGAACCTTGAGGGTTCGTTTGAATCTGATAGGTTCGTATCGAACCTATGGATTTCAAAAGAACCGAACCTTTTGGTCAAGGTTCGTTTGACCAACAAGGTTCGTTCTTTCTGAGGTTCGTTCATTCAAAAGATTCGTTCATCAAAAGGTTCGTTCATATGAAGGTTCATTCAAAAGGTTTGTCTGATTAACAAGTTCGTCTGAATTAGGTTCGCCTAGCATTAGGTTCGTCTAAGAGAATAGGTTCGCTGGTCTACTTAGAAATTTTTTCAAATTTTTTTAATTTTTGTTAATTTTTTGATTAATTTTTGTTTCTAATTGTTTTTATTTCTAATTGTAGATATGGCGAATCTAACTTTCGGAAACAAACACAATGTTTGTGCTTACTTGGATCCAACAACTAGGAACGGTCAAGATTTCAGACCTATGATCGAGTTTCTCAGGAAGTCGCGGATTTATCATTCTATTTCCAACTCTTGCCAGATATATAGATCTCATATCCAGAGCTTCTGGGAATCAGCTCGTGTGATTTCAGTTGATGAAGACTATGTCATCGATGCGAATGTGCTTGGACAAGCAATTCGTATTTCAGAGGCTGACATAAGGAGGGTATTACAGTTTGGAGGTGAACCGGAAGGTGTAACTCTCATTCCTGAGAGGTGCATCAAAGGTTGCTTTCTTCGCATACGTTATTTTGGAGCTTATAGTTCCATTTCTATGAAGAAGGGAAAGCTGCCCCTCCAGTACAAGTTTCTAGCTCATGTTCTCCTTCATTGCCTTAGCATGAGGAAAGGCACATTCGATGAGCTTAGGGATTTCATGCGATCAGCCATGGTTGCACTTATATTGAACAAACTGTTCAATTTCTCCGGCATGATCTTCCGTTATATGTGTGACAATGTGACGAAGGCTAAGGATAGATTTTACATCTATCCTAGGTTCGTACAGATGCTTATTGATGAGAGATTGCCTGAAGACATGTTACCTAGAGAAGCAGCAGATCTTCTGAAACTCAAACATATGACTGATTCCAGCTTGGGTCAGGTCAGAGTTTACCAGAGGACTGGGGATGCTGTGCTGGAAAAGGATCTGATAGGTCACTGTGCCAGGGCAAACTATGTTGCACTTGAGGAGGATGCCTGGAGACATGCTGATTTAGGATCCGACAACGAAGAATTTGCAGCTGATGAAGATCAAGCACCACCTCCACCTCCACCAAGACAACAACCAAGGAAAACTACTGGTCAATCATCTCGATCTACTCCTCAAGCCAAATCATCTCAAGAACAGAGTTCTCAGGAACCTTTAGAGGTTGATATGTCTGAGCATCATACAGAGACTGCTGTTGCTGGTGATGAAGAAGTTGAATCTTCTGACATAGAGTCAGAGTATGAAATGGTTCAGGAGGGGAACCAGATGGTGAGGAGGCTGAAGAAGAAATTTGCAGAAAAAGCTGAAGAAGAAAGGGCGGAAAGAGCTGATCCTAGCTTTATACCTGAGGAGCCTGAGTCTTCTAAGCCGAAGAAGATGAAAAGAATGGCCAAGGGAGGGCCATATGAGAGGAAAAAGGCAAAGACTGCTAAGACCATTGTGTCTTCACCCATGATGCCTACTTTAGTTCCTATCTCAGTATCTCCTGTTATTCATTCTTCTGTTTCAGTTTCTACTACTCATGCGTCTACTTTACAAACTCCTGAGTTTGTAAATGTAGCTACATTTATGCCTTCTTTTGCGGAAACCACTACTGTTACTACCTCCTTGCCAGAGACTTCTATGCCTCAGGATTCAATTCCTAGAGATGATTTATTTTCGGGACTTGATGAGCTTGGAGACATCAATTTTACCGTGAACTATGATGATACTGATCTCAAGCAAAGATTGTCTATTCTTTCTAAGGAGTTTGAGAGCTACAGGAAAGAAAAAGAGCAAAAGGTTGCTGAGATTGATGAGATTAAAGCTCAAATGGCTTTGATTATGAAATGGAGAGAGGAGGATATGGTAGAGAAGAAGAAGATGCAAGACAAAATCTCTGAGTTGGATTTCTTCATCAAATTACAATCATAAGATATAGTTGTGTTGAAGAATGAGAATACTGACTTGAGATTTAAGATCAAAGAATTGGAGTCAGAGACTGCAAAGTCAGAAGCTTCAAGTTCTAAAGTTGAAAAGGTAGTGGTGGATATGGAGATGGACATGGAAGAGGAAGAGAAAGAGGAAGAGCAGGAGGAAGAGAAGGTGGAAGACAAAGAAGAAGAAGAAGTTGATTATGGTGATACTGACATTGATGAACATCCTAATGATTCTGATTTTGGTGGTGATGATGGGGCAGATGGTGGTGCTGGTGGAGTTGCTGGAGGTGATAGTGGTTTAAATGTTGTGACCGGAGCTATTGTTGTTTATACTCCTTCCAAGCTTGCTACAAATGCTGTTCCATTGACTTCTGTATCTTCTGATAGAGCTAGGGATTGTACTGAAGTTGAATTTGAAGATTTAGATGCAATAGAACATCCCATGGCTATTCTTGATTACTCTCTGCCTACTTTTCTTGATTTATTTAAAATGCATTCTGATATAGATTTGCAAAGAAATATTGTTGAAGTTCAAGTTTATCAAGAAAGAGAAGAAGGAGAAATTATGGATGACTACTCAGTTCAAGATTATCAAAATTTATTTGATGATGATGATGATGAATTGATGTTTGATTTTGAAGAAGATGAAGATACTGATTTATCTGATTTTGATAAGGATGTCATTGATGAAGATTTGTTGAATTTAAACATGATGAAGAAAATATTTAAAGCTGGAAGTATGTCAAGAACAACATTAGATCCGGTTAAAGCTAAGACAAATTTGGATTATTGGAAAGTATTTCAAGATGAAACAAAGTATATCATTGATCACTTACATTCTTTCAAGATTATGACAGAAGTGTTTGAAGATAAAGATCCAGAAAACCTAACTAGACAATCCAAGAAGTTCAAGATTGGATCTAAATCCAAGATGATTGGAAGGATTATTAGTTATGGTTATTTTCATAACATTTCAGGGAGTTTGATGGATAAGGGATGTTATGTGGTGAAAAGAATAGATGGATGCCAATACTTTGGCAAGGCTACTGATCTGATGAGTCTACCAGCATTTGAATGCAAAGATCTTTCAAGATTAAGGATGATAAAGCCTATACAGACTCAACACAATGAAATTTTTGAGAATCTGTTGAAGAAAGAAGCTAGAATGGGATGGAGTTTGTTGACACCATAATTCAGAGAAAGATTCAAAGATTATGTAAAACCTAAAGTATTCAAGAGACCAAGACTTCGAAAGATGGAACAAGATTGGAATCCATTCTTTAAATTTTGGTTTTATGATGAGAGAACTTCTGAAGGTGTAATTGTATTGAAGCAAGATGATGATTGGAGGGTGATTCGAATGCTTGATCCTATTTGGATTGTAAATTGTTCAAAAGATGATATTGATTTACTCAACACTGTAGAGATTTATGCTGAAGTTGGTTATCATGATGTTGGAGTGAGCTTCAAAGATATGGCAATTCAATATCAGATCATTGCACAAATGTGTTATACATTGGGTATACATTCTGGTTGTAATTGGAAAGATGTGAATGATCTTTATATTGAATTGATGCAAGTTCAGAAGGAAAGAGGTGAAAGAGATGCTAAGATTGAAGCAGAAAGGTTGGCAAAGATACCACGTTCGGTTGTTATACGAGCGGTGGATAATGTGATTTTTGAAGTTGGAGAATCGAGTGGAGTTAAAGACAGAGCTGAAGAAACAGCTGAAGATACAGTTGAAGATAAAGCTGAAGATAGAGCTGAAGGCAAAGATTAAAGATTTTGATAGCAAACATTTAGGGGGAGTTTGTTAGTACATGTTTGTAATTGTTTGCTATTCAAATGATGTATTTATTTTGAGTTTGAATAACGGTTCGGCTAGGTTATGCCTAAGGTTCGTCTGGCCCACGAACCTTAGCACATTGGCGAACCTATTGAGTTGATAGGTTTAGCGAACCTATAGCCTGGCAAAGGTTCGGCGAACCTTTTGATTGTTTTCATAGGTTCGTCTAACAAACCTAAGGGTTCGCTCAGCGAACCTTAGGGTTCGACTGGCAAACCATAGGTTCGGCTAGCAGTAAAGGTTCGCTGGTACCAGTTTCTATAAATAGCAGGTTTGTTTGTAGATCTGGTAGAACTTTGGACAGATTGTTAGAAATTCTCTGTATTTTCTCTATGTGAGAATTGTCTTCTTGTAATCATTTGTTGATAATACAAGAGGTGTTTATTGAATTGCATGTGTTCTTTGTATTCATACATATTGACTATGGATTCCGCACGTAGTTGATAGTTCGTAGGACTTCGTATTCGATCCTGATCGGTTTCAACCAAACCAACAAGATCAACTCTCAACCTCTTATTCGAATGTTATTCGAATAAGAGCATTTTCAATTATTTTAATGAGCGTTCATCGCTCCAACCTACTTTTCCAACTCAACAACAATAACAAAGAGTTTCGAGGGTTCAAACACAAATCATCGAGGAGATTTCCGTTGATCACAACAGTTCGAGGCTTTGAGCCCAACCAAGAGGTGAACAGACACGACCCGGGGAATTATGGAGTGCACAATAAAAAACAATCATTTTCATGGGAATCCCCCATTAAACAAACAAGATATTTTCATGGTATGTATCTAGGGTAATTCACTAGAGCATGTGTCCACACAACAACACATCAAGAATTCGCTGACGAATTCTCAAGTAAGTCCCTTTAGAAGTCATTTACCATTAGTTGACACGGGTCAACCGACGGTAACGTAGATCGTACCATAGGTCTAACCAACCTCCAGCGCCGAGGCTGGTACGTTACACGCATACAACGCGAAACAACAACTAGGATTAGTTCCATGGGAACTAATCAACAAGGGCATATCAGTTAGGTTTGGTAGATGATCACATGGGTGATATTACGGACATACCACACAAACAACAACATGTGTTTTCAAACCTAACAAATGTTCAAGACCTGGACTTGAACAATTTTCAAACGAGTACACAACAAATAATGTTATTTTACAAGAAAGGAGCGTAAACTGTGTGATTTTCAAACAAACCAAACTTGTCTCCTATATCAGGAGACAGAGCATAGTCTTCTTTCTCAAAGACATTTCTTTTTACAATCATCCATCGTGTCATGTCGAATAGAGGTACATAAGTGACGAGGTCTGTTTTCTGTTAAGGAAATCATCGTGGATCACCGAAGGGGTGGTGGGCTGGTGGCTATGCTTTGGCTCTACGTATGCCCTATACATAAGCTACCTTCGATGATTTGGGATGGTGTCAGTAATGAGGTTCAGGCTTAAGCATGTGTGTAATTCATTCGTGTTTTCAACACCATTTACACACCAATTACAAAATTAGTGTAAATGGAAAGAGTTTTATCAAACCTTTTAGAAAACCTAATATTTTCTTAAAACTTTTGTGAACTCACCAACCTAGTGTTGACAGATTTTACATGTTCTCAGGTGAAGAACATGTGAAAGCAGGATGACTTTTTGAGAGAGAAAGATAGGATCCTTTAGAGGAACCTACAACCCCTACATGGAATCTCCCAGGCCACATCAGCTACAAGATTCAAGACTTGCACCTGTGCAAACAATTCTTGAGGGACATCTGGTCCACATTCCAGATGTCCAAGTCAAGTTGTAATAGAATTAAATTATAAAACATTTGTAATTTATTTTTATTCATTTAATGCATTATGTTTTTCTCATATTATTATATGCAATGTAACAATCTGATCACTCCGATTTTATCACGCCTCGGGGCCTTTCCGCCCGACGTGTCGTCGATAGGGCCCACCTGCCCGGGGTTTGACAGATTGGTATCAGAGCCTTGGTTATAGAGAATTAAGTCATTTACTTAAACGGTTTGGCCTAGACTATAACCTAGGGACCTAATGTAGAGAAGTTAGGATAGGGACAATTGCATATGTTACTTGTGTCTGATCCCAGGTACTAATTGTCTCCACTTCGGGGGAATCCAGGATGCCTCCAAAGGAACAACAACGCATTAACCTGGGCACCGCCGCCCTAGCCACACTCATCGCAGAGAAACTCATCGCCGCCATTCCTGATATCTTGAGTCAAATCAACCACGGCACACTTCAACAAGAGAACGCCCCCATGGTGTTGAAGAATGAAGACAGAGCAAGCCAAAGGGAATCGATGATGAATCTAGCTACCCTCTCCCCAAGAGACGAAGAACCGATTACACTGACCAAGCGGGTCCCAGCCATCGAGGTGAACCTCACAGATCATAAGCTGGGACGTCCTCTTTGCACCAAATGTCAGTATCACCACCCTGACGGCAGAAGTGCAAGTTGTGCTTTAAATGTGGGAAGCCGGGTAATTGGACCCAACACTGCAACTCAACAGTGAGTCCAGTTCGTAAGAGGTACGCTGGTACATCTCCTAGGTGTGTCCGCTGCAAGCACCATCATGTCACAAGCCAACTGTGTAAACAATGCACAACATGCGAGATGATGGGCCATGAAAGCTAGAGCTGCCGGGCTCCAACTGCTCAACGCCCAGGTGATGTTGCAACGACCTGCCCTCCACCAAGCAATGTCAAGCGCTGCTACACATGTGGTGAACCTGGTCACGTATGTAGATTTGCTCTCGATCGATCAACAAAATCCTATTAACAATCAAATCTATGCGGAATCTAGATTTGATCTATATGAATCAAAGACAAACAATCATTTATAAAAACATCATTTCATTGAATATAATAATCTGATTACAAAGAAATGAACAAGAACACACAGTTCTTACAATCTCACACAGAGAAACTCTCTCTATCAGATATGTCTAACACACACACAACTCAAGAAGTGACAAACCTCTAGACAAACCTACTATATATACAAAATGTTCAGACGAACCTAGCCGAACCCATAGGTTCGCCAGCCGAACCTTGAGGTTCGCTGGACGAACCTGTACAATACACAAACTAGGTTCGCCGAACCTGCTTAGGTTCGTGGGCCAGACGAACCTTAGCCAAACCTCTACTAACTTATACATTTTGAAAAGCAAATTATTACATAATTTCCTAACAAACTCCCCCTTAATAGTTGCTTCAAAATCTTCAAAGTCTTTATCTTCAATCTGCACTTTGAGCTTCACTAGTTGTCTGATCTTCACAAACGTTATCTGTAGAACGAATAACAAAATACTTAGGAATCTTTGATAGTCTTTCAGCTTCCAACTTTGCATCTCTATCCTCTATCTCTTTCTGCAACTTCATCAACTCAACATACAAATAATTGACATCCTCCCATTTGCATCCAGAGTGTATTCCTAAAGTATAACACATCCTAGCTATCGTTTGAAATTAAAAAGCCATATCTTTGTAGCTAATACCAACATCATGAAAACTTTCATTTGCAAAGATTTCAACTTAATTCAGTAAATCAATGTCTTGCTTTGAACAGTTCACCAACCAAACAGGATCCAACAGCGTGATCACCCTTCACTTATCATCTTCTCTCAATAGAATGACTGCTTCAGATGTTCTTTCATCATAAAACCAGAACTTGAAATAAGGATTCCAATTCTGTTCTATTCTTCTCAACCTTGGCCTTGAATAAACTTTAGGCTTTGGATACACATAAGAATTCTTCTTTAACACAGAAAATTGAGGCACCAACCAACTCCAGCCAGACTTAGCTTCTTTCTTCAACATCTTCTCAAATCTTTCATTGTGCTCTGTCTGCATAGGCTTTATCATCCTCAACCTTGATAACTGCATACATTCAAAAGAAGGTAATGACATAATGTCAAATGCCTTTCCAAAATATTGACAACCATCAGTCCTCTTGACAACATAACATCCTCTGTTCTTCAAGCTTCCAGGAATATTGTGAAAGGAACCATAGCTTACAATTCTTCCTTTCATCTTTGACTTAGATCCAATCTTGAATCTTGAGAATTGTCTAGCTTGGTCTTCTTGAACTTTTTCTTCAATTACTTCAACCATTTGCTTGAAAATCATTAAGTGATCAATAATGTACTTGTGTTCATCTTGACTTTCTCTCCACATATCCATATAAGTCTTTTCTTTCATAGGATCAACTGTTGTCTTTGGAGCTCTTCTCTGGAATTAAATATCAAAGATCTTCTTCAAAGTGTGCAAGTTATACAAATTCTCATCAATATGATCATCTTGTTCAAAATCAATTAACTGATCTGATTCTCCAATCACCATCTTTCCAGAGTCATTTGCATTATGCAAATCATTTACTTTTACTCCCAACAACTCAGCTAAATCTTTCTTTGAATAACCACCATCAATCTCTCCTTCCTCTAATTCTATATCTTCAGTTCATTCACCAATCATACTTTGCAACTGTACATCACCATTTTGTTTAAACAACTCTACAAAAGTAGGCAATGAACTATCAATCACTTGCTTTGGATATTCCAAATCTGTCAAGTCTTCAATATCTACATCTTCATTGTCCTTAGCCTTATCAGAAGGAACAAATGAAATAGGGTTAACATCAAATGAAATCTCAGAAGACTTGTATATCACAATTGCACCAGTTATGGAATTCAAACCACTTGAACTTCCAACACCTGTCAAATCATCATCATCATCTTCATCATCATCATGATAAGCGTTAAACCTTGGATGTTCATCAACATCTGAACCTTCATAGTCAACCTTCTCTTCTTCTTCATCATCAATGTAAACAAACACTGGATCAATACTAGCACCAGTAGCTTCAGTTTGAGTGTCTTTGACTTGAATATCATTCATTTTTAGCTTCAACACTTGATTCTCTTTCTTTAACTCAGCAACCTCAGCACTCTGCTTCACAGTCAATGTCTCCAATGATGTAATTCTCTCATTCATTAAATTCTTTTCAAGAAAATCCTCTTCTCTCCACTTCAACAATTGAGAAATATGACCTTTCATCACATCTATATCACTTTGACTTGAAGAAGATGGTTGTTCAGTTTCAGCTTTATCCTCTGTACTTGTCAAACTCTTGTGACAAAATAGAAACCCGTCTTATTAACTCAGAATCATCATATCCCAATGAGAAGTTCAAGTCTAAATCATCCAATCCTTCAAATAATGAATCACCTCTGAAAGTAGAAGCTTCCTGAAATGACGTTGTAACTGTTGTAGCATTCACAAACGACGGCATGAATGATGCAACATTTACAAACTCAGGATTAGGCATGAAAGTCTTTGTATGAACATAAGCATGAGAAGTAGAAACAGCCTCTTGAACTGTTGCAGCAACTGAAATAGATACAGAAACAGGAATAGAAGCAGATGTAGAAGAAACAGCCACAGAAGAAGAAATAATAATCCTGGGAGTTGTTGTCTTCTTCTTCTTAGGTACCTTGGCCATTC
Source organism: Mikania micrantha (assembly GCA_009363875.1). NCBI lineage: Eukaryota > Viridiplantae > Streptophyta > Magnoliopsida > Asterales > Asteraceae > Mikania > Mikania micrantha. The sequence continues at coordinate 29,280,633 of CM018695.1, forward strand.
TCTTCTTCTTCTTTGGCCTTGAAGACTCAGGCTCTTCAACAGTAAAGTTTGGATCATTCATAGCATCTTCTTGTCTTTTAGTATCCTGTTGACCTGGATATATCACTTGAAGACCAGTGTAGTAGGAGTTACATCTAGAGTCTCTTGAACTGGATCTGATGTTTGTTGATGTGTCTGAGAAGATTGAGCTTTAGATTTCCTTGCTTGTGAGTTAGGAGGAGGAGGTGGTGGTTGTTGATCATCATAATTATCTCCCAACTGTTCATTATCTGAGTTTGAATCTTCATTCCTCCAAGCATCATTCAAAGGAGCAATATAATTGGCTCTAGCACAGTGTCCCACCAAGTCTTTTATCAGAATCTCTTCAGTACTTTTCTGATAAATCTTGACTTGACCAAGACTGGAATTAGTCATGTGCTTTAGCTTGAGAAGATCAGAAGCAACTCTAGGCAAATTTTGTTCAGGAAACCTTTCATCAATCAGCACCTGAACAAATCTTGGATACATATAAAATCTGTCTTTGGCCTTGGTTATGTTGTCTGACATATATCTGAATATCATTGCAGAAAAATTGAACGGTTTATTCAAAATCAATGCCACCATAGCAGACCTCATCAGATCTCTCAATTCATCAAATGTACCCTTCCTCTTGCTAAGACAGTGCAAAAATACATGAGCTAATATCTTGTACAGCAAAGGTAACTTGCCCTTCTTGATAGAGTATTCACTGTAGACACCAAAGTATCTAATCCTCATAAAACATCCCTTAATGCACCTCTCAGGAATAAGAGTCATTCCTGCAGGTTCACCTCCAAACTGTAAAACCCTCCTAATATCAGCTTCAGTCACTCTAATGGCTTGTCCAAGCACATTAGCCTCCATCACATAATCCTCATCAACTGTAATCAACCTAGCTGAATCCCAGAAACTCTGAATATGTGATCTGTATATGTGACAAGAGTTGGAGATCGCATAATAAATCCTTGACCGTCTTAAGAACTCAATCATCGGGCGGAATTCCTTGCCGTTCTTTGTCGTAGGATCCAAATAAGCATAGTGGTTGTGTTTATCCCCAAATGTGAGAGTTGCCATTTCTACAATCAAAACAAACAACAATTAAAAGAATAAAAATTCAAAAATCAAAATTTAAAAAAGCAAAAAAAAAATTTCTAAGTGTAGAAACTAGCGAACCCTCCCTGTGCCGAACCTAGACTAGACGAACCTGATTACAAGACAAACCTGTTTAAACTAACGAACCTATAAATGAACGAACCTTGAACATACCACAAACCTTATGGTCAAACGAACCCTTGACCATCCAAGGTTTGGTTCAATAGTATAAAGAGGTTCGGCCCGAACCTTTAAATTTCAAACGAACCTTTTAAATTTCAGCGAACCAGTGTTCATATATACGAACCTAATCCAGTTTCAAATAAAAATTTCAAAACTATGAATTAGATCAAACAATTTATATCCAAATGTTCTCCATTCACAGATGATCAATATTAATGAAGACAATTTTCCCAAAATTTAGATTTAAACAAGTTTTATTCCAAAACAACAGGTTCGACTAACTAGAACTCAAATTCGATATATCTACAAATCTAGCCGGTCAAACTCTAATCTGTTTTCCTATTTAGAATCACAAGACAATTCCGAAACTAATGATGTATGGCAAATACACTGAATAATCCAAAATCGAAAAAATCAAAATCAAACTCAAAGGTTCGTGAAAGTGGTTCTGAAGAAAGTGACGAAGCTTGTTCACGAACCTCAGTATTTATACGAACCTGTGAACAAACCTTTTGAATGAACCTTTGACCAACCTGTTAAACGAACCTTTGACTAACCTTTTGAACGAACCTATCCAAAACCTCTCAAACGAACCTCCAACAAAATATGTTGGACGAATCTGTTCAAAACCTCTCAAACGAACCTTCAACAAAACCTGTTTGAAATTCAATTTTATTTAAAATTTCAAACAAACCACTGTTTAATATTTCTGAGTCAAAACAAATAATAAAAAATTATTGATTTAACATCAGATAAAAACCAAAAATCTTTTTGTATTTTTCAAATCTCAGAACAAACACACTACAAATGTTATGAACCTAACTATAAAATATAAAACTAACTACAATAATCATATATTTTTGTTTGAGAAAGATCCAGACATGAGATCATATTGTATTACAATCATCAACACACTTGATTTAATTAATGAATATATTTATCAGCAAATTACAATTCAAAGATGATTGTCAGTATATAAAACCACTTTAAATTTAATTACTTAGTTAAGATATCAATTGAAAACAAAACCATCAAATACTTTATGTTCTCCATTTACTTGAACACATCCCCGTTATGTGAATGATTAAACAAATAATAATGTCCTTGAAACAAATTACTTCAATTTTAACTAGCTTGATCATGCAAAAACAAAATAAATATCTTTTTGAAAATAAAAAATTCAAAACAAATTGAATTTGTTCAAAATCTTGGAATCAAGGTTGATACTTTCGTATACTCAGATGATCCAGAAAATGAACGAAACAATAATTTAAGATTAAGCTTTTAACAATCAGATCGATATTCTCATATACACAGAGATTTTCCAAATCTTAATCAAAACCAAGAAAACAAACTTGAATTGTTTAAAGCTATAACAATCAGGTCGATACGTAAGTATACACAGAGAATGTTTCAGCTTTAAATTAAAATAAAAGAAAAACAAAATTGATAATTTCTTTTAAAAATAAACACATGATCATTACTAGTAACTTAAATTTTGTTCAAGAAACATTTTGTAAGATTAAACACCACTCATACAGGACAAAGCTAAGCACTGTATTCTAAGCATCTGTTTCTCATAAAGCACAATCAAAATTTTGTCAAATGTTATCTCAACTAAGTTATAAACCTACTAACATATCATACTAAGTAATTGTAAATGCTCTTTATGTTTAAGTTCTTGTATGATACAGATGTGCTTCCAATTGCTACAATGTATTATCATTTCTCATTTGGTCGAATCAATTTCTCAGAATTTTAATTTTTTAATGTTTTTGTGTTTTTGATTTTTCAAATGTTTTTGAGTTTTTCAAAATTTTCTCCCCCTAAAACTAAAACACAAAACAAACAAAACAATTAAAATATCTGATGTTAATTCAATAAAAATTGATTATGAAGGAAATTGATTTGAAATGACCTCACCCATGACCCTAATGCCATTTAATTTGAGTAAATATTCAAAACGATTTTTATCAAAAGCCTTGGTGAGAAGGTCTGCTCGTTTCTCATTTGTATGTATCTTCACCACATCAACAAGTTTCTTTTCATAGCAATCGCGTATGAAATGAAACCTAATGTCAATGTGTTTAGAACATTAATGATACACTGGATTCTTTGTTATATCAATAGCAGCCTCATTATCAACATGAATTAGGGTCATAAGATAATTCAAACCATAGTCTCTCATCTGTTGTTGTATCCACAAAACTTGTGAACAACAACTGGCAGAAGCTACATACTCAGCCTTGCAAGTTGAAGTAGCCACATATGTTTGTTTTTTACACTGCTAAGAAACTAGTCGTTCCCCCAAAAATTGTGCACCCCCAGTTGTGGATTTTGCACTGTCTTACATCCTCCAAAATCGGAGTCACTGTAGGCATTGAAGGAAAAGTTATCATCCTTAGGATACCACAGACCGGTGTCTTGTGTACCCTTCAGATAACGAAGTATTCTCTTGACTGCAATCAGATGTGACACTTTAGGTTTTGATTGATATCTTGCACATATACTTGTAGCAAATACAATATCTGGTCTTGAGGCAGTCAGATACATCAAAGTTCCAATAATTCCACGATAAAGAGTAGGATCAATTATCTCCCCTTATTATCAGGCTCAATCCCGTGATTAGGCTGAATGGGTGTGGAAATTGGTTTTGAATCAAGCATGCTAAACCGTTTTAACACATCTTGAATATACTTTGTCTGATGAATGAAAATTTGTAACGACCGGTTTTCAATTATCGAACACGTTTGAAATAATTATCAATAGAACGATTGTGATTATTAAAAATTTAAAGTATGTGAGAAATTATGAACGTGGGAGAAAACCGTGCTTGAAACGTAGTTACAGATTGTCCGGAATCACGAAATGAAGAAATTATATTTTTAATTGCTTCGCGGTACGCGAAGAACGAAAATATCTGAGAACTCCGGATTTCTTCGCGGTACGCGACGGGTGTGGCGGTTTGGTAGATTGCTTATCTTATCAAAATTCACAAAAAAATAAAAATATATGATCATTTTCGAAGTTCAGCTCCCCCACAATCCACCATATCGAAATTCCTTCATCAAAACTCAATTTTGAAGCTATTCAAACGTCTGGATCGAACCAGGGATTGTTTCTGTAAGTCTGGATCGTCAGATTTCAATCAGAAATCTGTTCGAAGGGTAACAATTCGTTTTATATCATTGATTTTGATAATATGTGGATTAAATTGAGTTTTGAGTATTATATAGTGATTTGGGGTGATTAGAAATGAAGGACTAGATGTTTTAACGGTGAAGTCTTGATTTTGATCCGTTATAATGTCCGGTTGTCATGAAACTCATGTTATTGAGTATGATAGCCAGTATGATGATTAAATCATAGTTGTGATAGCTTTGGATCATTCCTTGGAATGATAACTCGAAATTAGACGTGGATTAAATGTTGAAATTTGAAAGTTGATGATTTTAGCATGATATGCTAATTATAAATAATGACTTGACTTCTGAATACCACATAATAATAAATGGGATTCAAATGAGTTTGAATCAATATGTATGGGTATTGGGTGTATTGAAACTAGTTGTATACATGTGAGTTGCAACTAGGTGTGGATAAAGGAAGTCAAGCAACGTATTTCAAAATATGAAGTTTTAATAAGTTGAATATAATTAAGAACATGTGTAGATTAATTTCTACACATAGATTGTTGATAAAAGCCTCAACGAGGTTTGATTGAATATGAAAAGTAAAACAAGTCAAATGAATTAGATTAAATAAATAACACAAGTTGTGTGGTCATGTTGTTAAATCCTGTTATATGTGAATATATAATAGGAAAAGGAGGTGAATCTAGTTCTAGAAGGCCTGGGAAAGAGTTGGAGATTGTTGATAACTCTCCAAAGCGAGGTAAGTTACCTAATTGATTGAACTTGTAGTTAAAGGACTGGGTGAGTCCACACTACAAGTAATTGTGCATTTAGCATATATACATGATTCGTTTATTTGGTTGATATGAATATAAATGATTGTGGTCATTTTTTTTGCATGATTCACATGGTGTGTGAACAAATGGTGGATTGTAAATGTGCAGCATTCACATGGTGTGTGAACATAAGACATGTAATTCCAATGTAATTGATTCACATGGTGTGTGAACAAATGGTGGATTGGAAATGTGTATGCTGATTCACATGGTGTATGAACATAAGACATGTAATTCCAATGTAATTGATTCACATGGTGCGTGAACAAATGGTGGATTGGAAATGTGCATGCTGATTCACATGGTGTGTGAACATAAGACATGTAATTCCAATGTAATTGATTCACATGGTGTGTGAACAAATGGTGGATTGGAAATATGTATGCTGATTCACATGATGAGTGAACATAAGACATGCAATTCCAATGTAATTGATTCACATGGTGTGTGAACAAAAAGGGATCTACAAGGGTGTAGACCTTAAAAAAATATAGTTCAAGAGTCAAATTGTTAATATTGACTTTTGGGAAACATGATGCACAACTGGAGTTTGTGTGCATATATAAATAGGTGTTATGTTAAATTATAATGTTGGTGCATGAATGGGAGATATGTTGATAATTTGGTTGAAAACGAACCATTAGTAAATCGTTTTGTATGTGGTTAAATGTTGTTGCCAAATTTTATTTGGAACCTCATTAGTCTATCCATATGATATTATGAAATACACTGTGTGGAATAGTGAGGTAATCTTACTTAGTTCTAACGAACTAATGGCGATTTTAAATGTGGTGTTTACAGGTACTAAGGAGTCGGGTGAGTGGTGATGGTGATCGGGAATCGAACATGAAGGCTCATATGATGGTTTTAAATTTTAATAACCAAACAGTTGTGTAATTTTTGTGCAATAAATGTTTTGTGGAGTATGTAGACATACGTTAATTTTGTTTTAACAAATGTTAGTAAATAGTATGTTTACAGGTGTATAAAACACGAAAGTTTTTACTGGGAGCTAATGTAATTTATTAAATATTGATGTAAAATGTCCAAATGTGACATGAAAGTGACAGTGGGTGTCACAAAATTCCATCATCAGTTTGATCAATCTGTAAACCCAGAAAAAATTTGATGTCTGACATTGTACTCATCTCAAATTTCTCAATCATCACCTCTTTGAATTCGAAACACATTTGTTCATCGGTAGATCCAAAAATAATATCATCTACATAGATCTGAACAAGAAGAATGTCCTTGCCCTTCTCTCGAAAGAAAAAAGTTTTGTCAATCTGACCCCTATTGAACCCGTGTTCAATAAGGTGAGTCGATAACGTCTCATACCAGGCACGCGGAGCCTGATGAAGATCAGACAGCGCTTTGTCCAAGAGGTAAACCTGATCCCGTTGGATAGGATCCTCAAAGCCCGGTGGCTGACAAACATACACTGTTTCCCTCAAAGAACCATACAGAAATGCAGATTTTACATCCAACTGAAAAACTTTGAATTTCTTGTGAGTAACAAAAGCAAGAAAAAGTCTAATTGCTTCTAACCACGCCACAGGTGCAAAAACTTCATCGTAATCAATTCCTTCAACTTGTTTGAAAGCCTGAACCACTAAAGGAGCTTTGTTTCTGACAATTATGCCTCTGTCATCTCGTTTACATCTTAGCAACCATCTAGTACCAATCTTTTTCTCTCTTTTTGGCAAATCTACCAAATTCCAAACACCCAACTTTTGAAACTGATTCAGTTCTTCTTCCATCGCCTCCACCCAGGCAGGCTCACGTAACGCTTCAGTCACAGTCTTTGGCTCTATTTGTGAAATAAAAGCTGAATGCATCTAGAGCTCTTGACTGCCATGAGTTTTCTCTAACTCCACATACAAAATTTATTCATTTGTGACTTGATGTCGTGTCTGTACTCCTGTAGTTGGATTTCCTATGATATGAGCAATCGAATGATTCATATGAACTCTTGTGACAGGCACTTGCAGTACACCCACATTATGATCCAGATTTGTAATATTCTGATCAGTGTCTTGATCATATGAAATAGCATCTTCAAAAACATCATGATCATCATCAGATGACCAATCATCATTAATAACTTCTGAAATGCCTTCCTCATGTGGAGTAGTAATACCATCTTCAGAATGATAAGAAATACCTTGTTCTCAAGAATTCTGCAAATCATACAACATTTGTAAGGTTATTTCGTCATCAGAAACACTTGGAGCATATTAAAAGACTCAAACAATTTATTGTAATCAAAAAGCCAATCTGGACCCTTTTCGTTTGGTATAGGTGTATGTCGTTGAACATCCACATGATACCATAATTCCACAACACCCGTACGTTTATTAAACACACGTTTGTTAGGAAGACTGTAGCCAAGAAAGAAACCCTCTTCAACTTTAGAATTGAATTTAGAATCTTTCTTTAGCATGGTACAAGGAGCCCCAAAAGGTTCCAAATGTTCCAAATTAGGCTTTCGATACTGAAGCAATTCATAACAAGTTTTATTGTGTCTTTTAACAATCAAAACTCTGTTAAGAGTAAAACAAGCTGTAGCCACAGCTTCACTCCAAAAAGTAATGGGAAGTTTAGAATCAGCTAGCATTGTTCTCGCAGACTCAATCAAAGTCTTGTTCTTTCTTTCAGCTACACCATTCATTTGAGGCTCATGAGGTGCACTGAATTACTGCTGAATGCCTTTGAAATTGCAAAATTCCTCCATTTGATGATTCTTAAACTCAGTCCCATTATCCGATCGTACACGGCTCACTCTCAACTTATACAACGTCTCCAACCTATTCATCAACAACACAAAATTTTCATAAGTTTCCGATTTATGCTTTAAAAACATGACCCATGAAAATCTTGAAAAGTCATCAGTCACCACAAAACAATAAGATTCACCACCTATACTTTTCACATTGATTGGTCCAAACAAATCCATGTGAAAAAGTTCAAGTGGCATATCAATAGAAAAAAATTTCTTTGTTTTGTGAGACTTCCTTTTCTGTTTACCCTTTTTACATGACACACACACATCCGGAAGTTTAAAATGTTTAACCGGTACACCCTCAACTAAATGATTATGCACAAGATGATTCATCTTCCGAATATGAATATGTCCCATCCACCGGTACCATGAACGTGTATCTTATTCAGTAGCCTTAGACACCAGACATGTTTCCACTTTATTCACCGTCTCCGCCTTCGCCATGTCAAGCACGTACAAATCCTTGCTTCGATCAGCTGACACCAGAATCCACTCCTCAGAAATCTGAAATCCTTGCTTGAGTACATAACACCTGTCTTTGTCGAACATCACTTTGTAACCTTTATCACAAATATGTGAAACACTCAACAAATTGTTAGTTAATTCTTTGCAGATAAAACCTTTCCATTTGTCAAACTACCAAACCCTGTAATTTGACCTCCTTTGTCTCCAGCTAGTTCATATAACTTCCTTTCATCAACTTGAAATCTCTCAACAAATTCAACTCTCCAGTCATGTGCCGGGAACGTCCACTATCAACAATCCAACGATTATTGATATGGCCCATGGATGCAACCTGCACAATAAATTAAAACAACCTATCAGTATTCAAAAGGGATGACCCCCGCCATTTCGGCGTCGAGTCTCCCGGAATGGACCCCTTCCATTGTTTTGTGATGACCTACTTGAATACCCATCATCACTATTATCATCCTCTTTCCCATAAACTCCATCACCTGACCTGTTTTTAAGTTTCCAAAATGATTTTGATTTAAAAATTTTTTTTGAAAATGATTTTGAAGATATAATTTCAAAAGAATCATCATCAGATGATGTCACAATTTTCACAATCTTTTTAACATTTCTTTTGTTATCAAAAACTCATTTCTTCTGATTCTTTTCTTCTTTCACCCAAACACAATCAGGATTGAATTTTCGAAGAACTTTCATCTCATCTTCACTAGGTCTAAGTCTTCTAGGATTTCCACCTGACCTATTCACCCAACTCTCATCATCAGAACTCTTCCTGATTTTGTTATTTGGACAATTAGCAGAAATATGTCCTTTACCACAACAAGTAAAACACTTTCGTGTTTCTCTTGGTGAAAAAGACTTAAAATTAATATAATCAGTTGAAGTGAAATCCAAATCACAATCAATAATAAAATGACCAAAATTACCACATCGGTAACATTTTCTATCTTTCAAATGATTCTTTGGTGTTGGTTCATCATAATACTTTGATGAACTGAAAGGTTTTGAAACAACCTTTGCATATGAGAGTCTATTTCTCAAACCAGTTGATTTTATCTTTGAATTACTCATTTGATTTTGAAAATTCTTTGATTTATCTTTATGTCCAACACCAAACCTGTCAAAGAAAAAATCCACTTTTTCAACCTTTTTAGAAACCACATTTTGCTTTCGAAAATTTCCACTAGACTCTCCTTGATGTGTAGTAGATGACTTTACATACACAATCGGTTTAAGAGTAGTGGTTGGTTTGGCTTTAATTACTGGTTTGGAAACTTGAATAGTTTTAATAACCACTTTCTCAACTTGTTTCATCTCAGCTTTTGACTCTGAGATTTCAAACTCTTTTTGTCAACATTTTTAAGTTGATAACCATTTTGTCTCAAAATATCAGATGAATATTCTGATTTAGTGATATCTTAAATGATAGGAGCATCACTATCAAGAGACACTTTTTCATCAGAAGATGAACCTCCAGCATTTTCAACAACTTGTTCAGACTCATGTTCATTCAAAGAAACAGGATGAACTTCCAAATTCGGATCAATTTGTGGTCTAGGAACATAGCTTGAAGGAGGTGGTACAGCATGAAAACCCAAGCCAGTAGTGTCATTCGATGATCTTTGCATGGTAGCAAAGTAATCGATAACATACTAAGAATTCTGATAATTCTCTAGCTTGCTCTTGTTCATATCTGCTTCTGCTCTTGCTGCTGACAATTCAACATTCAACTTTTGCATTGACTCGAGATGCACAGAAACTGCATGATTATTTAGCAAAACTTTAATTTTTAATTCTTCATTTTCTTTTCCTAAATCAATAATCTTTTTATCAAAAGCTTTTTCTGTTGAAATCAACTTCTTGTTAGCTTCAGTGCACTCGACCAGTTCAGCAGTCAATTGAGCATTCATTTCTTTCAACTTATCAATGATCTCTAAAAGATCATTATTTACCTCTTCAACTTTTTATTTGCTTTTGCTTGTTTCTTCATCCAAAGAAGCCATGAATGCACCCATTAAATCATCATATTGCTTTCCCCAGTCATACCCTTCATCTGCTTGACTGACTAAAGCTTTTGTTGATTCTTCAGTCTTTTCCTTCTTCTTTTGATAAGCTTCTTTTGGCTTGAAAGGATTTAAGTTTCCTTGCTTCATCGGATTTTTACACTCTCGAGCAAAATGACCCAACTCACCACAATTGTAACATTGTGCGGCCTTTGGATTAAATCCAAACTTTGTGTTCAGATCAAAAGTGAACTTTCCAGTTTTCTTCTCATGACAAGATCGACATATGATCTCTAACTGCCTTCACAGTTACTTTTCCCAAATTTGTTGTATTCAATTGAACTGGAGTTGTTGTAGAATCAGACTTTTTCTCGTTCACAGAATAAGATGAACTTGATATTGTAGATGCAGATGATACAGAAGTACTATCATTAGTACTAGAAACAAAAGCTGTTTGAATCTTTGTAGAAGAAACAGGAGGTGTAACCACATATGCACCATACAATGAAGGATCTTGTGTGACATTAACTCTTCTTGCTTTTCTCTTATCTTTCATTTCCTGTTCTTCTAACTTTTGGATAAACTCAACTAGTGTCATTCCTTGGGAAATTTTCTCTCAAAATCAACACCAATGAATTCCATATTTCAGGCAACGCATCTGCAAAACAATCTATTTTATCCTCTTCAGTATACTCAATTCCACACTTCCGAACTTCAGTCAACAAATGCCTATATCTGGTTATTAAAGCTTCAAGACTCTCATTGCCAATAAAATTGAAATTTTCAAACTCTTTGCGTATATCAGTGGCTTTCATCTTCTTAAGTTTGGTGTTTCCCTCAATTCTTGCCTTTAAAGCATTCCATAAACCATATGAAGTTTTATGTTCATCAAATTGATGTAGTATCTAATTAGGAATTGCTTGACTCAACTTCCAATATGCTTTCTTTTCAGAATCATATTTCTTTCTTTGGTCAACATACAATCTATCAAGAGTTTGATCCAAATTTGTCCCCACCACCTTTGGTCTTTCATAGGGTGACAAAATTATTTCCCAAAGATTTATGTCTGTTCCATTGAGATGTGTCTCAAACCGACCTTTCCAGTTTTTATAATCGGTCAAATCAAGTAGTTTGGGAACTTTATTAGTGTTTCCTGACTCAGTTTCACTAATCAAAATACTGTGTATCTTAGAATTTTGACTAGCAACAGCAGCAAACATATCAGCCATGATTCTGAGTTTTCTTTTATCAGCGAACCTCCTTTGAAAATTTAACTTCACGAACCTAAGTAACAGGTGAACCTTTTCTAAACTTTGATCTTCACGAACCTTATCTCACGAACCTGAGACAAACCTTGAACTCACGAACCTTGTCCAACGAACCTTGAGACAAACCTTGACCAGCGAACCTCTTCAATAGAACTTTGACCAACGAACCTCAGTCAAACAAACCCTAATCAAACGAACCTCAGCAGTAGGCAAACCTTAAGACGAACCTCTTCTAAATCTCTACACAAACCTCAACAAAAATCACTTTTAACAGCGAACCTATGCTTTAGACAACACCTGAGCTATACCAAGGTTCGGCTCCCGAACCTGTCTTCAGAATTCGAAAATTTTGGAGGGAAAACCTTCAAAATTTCAAGAAGAAACCTTCAAAAAGCACAGATTTCAGCCACAAATCTCTGAATTTTGATGTTCTAAAGCAGTAGATGATGATAACACTATCAACACAGCAATCAAACACAAAGAAAATCGAATTTTAATCCATCCCTTGATCTCTTTATCTTCAAAATGATTGTAGATCTTCAAAATACTTGTATAGAACTCCTCCTTGGCTCTGATACCACTATAGATTTGCTCTCGATCAATCAACGGAATCCTATTAACAATCAAATCTATGCGGAATCTAGATTTGATCTATATGAATCAAAGACAAACAATCTTTTATAAAAACATCATTTCATTGAATATAATAATCTGATTACAATGAAATGAACAAGAACACACAATTCTTCCAATCTCACACAGAGAAACTCTCTCTATCAGATCTGTCTAACACACACAAAACTCAAGAAGTGACAAACCTCTAGACAAACCTACTATATATACAAAATGTTCAGACGAACCTAGCCGAACCTTGAGGTTCGCTGGACGAACCTGTACAATACACAAACTAGGTTCGCCAAACCTGCTTAGGTTCGGGGGCCAGACGAGCCTTAGCCAAACCTCTACTAACTTATACATTTTGAAAAGCAAACTATTACATAATGAGCCTGATATCCCTTCAATTGAGCTTCCTAACCCTGAAAACTACAAGTCCTATTCGTGTCGGACGTCGGAGTCTAATCCGATGAATACCGACCATGACAACCCCGACGAAGGAAATGTCAAGAGTAGTATTCAACACTAGGGCTGTCAAACTGGTTAAATGGGAGACTTTTAACCACTTCAGTGTAATCTTGAATTGCCATTTCCTACAACCCCAAAGATCGTTCAACACCTGAACACCTTCGCACAGTGCGAGACCTTACCGTCAATCTTTGGATTTGAAAGCTTAGTAGAGCATCAACTCCATACAACCATGATCATTTCTCTACCACAATACTCTATGATCTACTTATTAGTCATAAATCGAAGAGGTGGAGAGAAACTAACTCCAAGCGTTCTTAACGCTAGTGAGAAGAGATAGTAATTATCTCACTCCAAAACACAAGGATCTCTGTTCTTTTGAGGTGGTAGTGTTAGTTCTATAGCACATCAAGGAAATTAATAGACATCTACACGCTTGTGTAACAAAATCTCGGTGGGGCAGCATTGCACACCATCGACAGATTGGAGGTCAGGGAAAATGACTGGAAGAAACAAGGCGCCCTTTTGTGATTTCCTAGCGAACCATCACTCAAAGAATGGCAGTGTAGTTAAGTTTGCTTAAATCACCCAGATTAGCATGACTACAATTGAACCAGAGCGAGAGGTGAATTCAACCACCTTCATTGGGAAGGCCATAAGCAACAACAGGGAGGGCTTACATATTGTGAAGACAACTCAAAACATCCCTCCAAGCAATAAAAGCAGAACCCTCAACGACGAAAGCATCTCTGGAAACATGAAATTTCGAAGAGAACTGCAAAAGACTATGAAGAAGTCGATCCTAAGAATGAATGTGAAGAGACGACCACTGACTATCTCAGTCCACTACACTAAGACCGTGTATGGTGAAAAATCAAAAAAGAATGTCAACAAGTGATGTTCTTCAGCTCCCAAATGAGTAGGGATTTCAACAACCCAACATCAGGAGGCACGAAACCCATCCAGTTCGAGCTCACCATGGAAGGTCGGCATCACTCCCCCATCGTGGTTAGTTTGAAACAGAAACTATGTGATGCTCCAATTCTATCCCTCCCAGAGGGCTGTGATGACTTTGTTGTGTACTGTGATGCTTCCCATCAGGGACTCGGTTGTGTATTAATGCAACGGGATAAAGTCATAGCCTATGCATCAAGACAGTTAAAGATTCATGAGAAGAATTACACTACTCATGATCTTGAACTGGGAGCAGTAATCTTCGCCTTGAAGATTTGGAGACATTACTTATATGGCACCAAGTGTACCATATTCACTGATCACAAAAGTCTGCAGCATATCTTGGATCAGAAGGAGCTCAACATGCGACAGCGCCGTTGGGTTGAACTTCTGAATGATTATGATTGTGTGATCAAATACCATCCGGGAAAGGCGAACGTTGTGGCCGATGCCTTGAGCCGGAAGGAACGGGTCAAACCCCTACGTGTTAGAGCAATGGGGATAACCGTGCAGACCAGTTTAAGTGACAAGATTGTTCAAGCACAGCAAGAAGCACTTGACCGAGGTAATCTGAAGAGGGAACTTGATTGCGGAGCAGAGAAACAGTTTGACACAAAGTCTGATGGTATAATCTACTACAAGGAACGTATATGGATCCCTGCGGTAGATGAATTGAGAAAACTTATCTTCGATGAAGCACACAAGACTAAATACTCTGTTCATCCAGGCGCTGATAAGATGTACCAAGACTTGCGTGGATTTTATTGGTGGCCGGGAATGAAGAAAGACATAGCCGAATACGTCGGTCAATGTCTAACGTGTGCGAAGGTAAAGGCGGAACACCAGAGACCGTCTGGTTTACTGGAACAGCCTGAGATTCCGCTCTGGAAGTGGGAACAAATAGCTATGGATTTCATTACCAAGCTACCCCGCACTTCCAGCGGTCATGATACAATTTGGGTAATCATTGATCGTTTAACCAAATCTGCTCATTTCTTGCCCATGCGTGAGAACTCCACCATGGATAAACTGGCAAGATTATACGTCAATGAGATAGTGGTACGCCACGGTGTGCCATTGTCTATTATTTCTGATCGAGATAGCAGATTCACATCAAGGTTCAGGCAATCATTACAGAAATCTCCAGGGACACAGTTGAATCTGAGTACAGCTTACCACCCACAAACGGATGGCCAAAGCGAACGTACTATTCAAACCCTAGAGGACATGTTGAGAACCTGTGTTCTAGACTTCGGTGGGAATTGGGATTCCCATTTGCCACTGATTGAGTTCTCCTACAATAACAGTTACCACAGCAGTATCAGATGTGCACCATTCGAGGCTCTTTATGGCCGGAAATGTCGATCACCGATCTGTTGGACTGAAATTGGAGACAACCGAATAACTGGACCAGAACTTATCCAAGAAACCACTGACAAGATAGCTCAGATTCAAAGAAGACTACAAGCAACAAGGAGCAGACAAAAGAGCTACGCCGACAAACGGCGCAAGCCGTTGGAATTCCAAGTAGGGGATCGTGTAATGTTGAAAGTATCCCCGTGGAAAGGTGTGGTACGCTTCGGAAAGAAAGGCAAATTAGCACCACGATACGTGGGACCGTTCGAGATTATCGAACGTATAGGTCCTGTAGCTTATCGACTAAAATTACCAGATGAACTCAGTGGAGTGCATGACGTATTTCACGTCTCAAACCTAAAGAAATGCCTTGCTGACGAGCCTCTCGTCATTCCAATCGAAGAGATTCAAGTCGATGAACAGTTGCATTTCATTGAAGAACCCTTAGAGATTATGGATCGCAAGGTTAAACAACTGAGGCGAAGCCGTATTCCTATTGTAAAGGTCCGATGGAATTCAAGACGCGGGCCCGAGTTCACTTGGGAACGTGAAGATCACATGAAGTTAAAGTATCCCCAACTATTTGAAGAGGAAGCTGTACCTGATAACAACACTTAAATTTCGGGACGAAATTTCTCTAACAAGGGGAGACTGTAACATCAGTGCCGGGACCGCCACCGGAACAGTGATCTCTACAGTACAGGAACAGTAAAACAGGTATGAATCACACAGTTCAGTATTTTTCATATTCATAGCATTTATCATTATCATAATGAGTTGTCATAGAACAGTTTCAGACACATTTAACAGAAACACAGTTCAGAACAATGGTTCTTGAGTCGAATAATTATCTGGCAACACAGGACCATCATGTGATTATTTGATTAGGATTTATCATGTATAAACGTATGTGAGGTCTACGGAACAAGACGCACGAATGTCATTATGTGAATGCTAAATTTATGGGTTATTCGTATAGGTGACGATCTGTACGAATATATCTGAAATTTTAACGTTCTGAATGATATTCTATAATTAGAAAACAAGGTTGAGAAGTATAGTTATCGCCGTGTTCGTACGAGTGACGATTCGAACGCATACGCGCGACGACCGTGCATTTCGATTTAAACAGTTAATTTTATTTTAAAATTTTTAATAAATAAAAGATATTAGTTAATTTATTAGGAATCACAACCTGGAATAATTAATATATTTCTAATTTTAAAATCATATCGTTATGTCGCGAAAACTACGCGAAACGACATTATTACGCGAAACCGAACGAGACCGAGCGACCGGGTATTTTCTCTAAACATTTAATGAACCATTAAGGCTCCAACAACCACCACCAATACCAAATCTCTCTCTCATTCTCGTCTACCTTCTCTCTCTCTCTACAAGGATTGTTCTCTCAACTTCTCTCTAGAAGATCTCGCACGTTTCGAGTCGGATTCAAGTCATTTTGGTGTCACTACGATCCCCTCATCGTGTAGATTCCAGAAGTACAACTTATTCGTGCTTTCATCCACGAAATCTAAGGTAAACAACCCTTGTAAACTCGGTTTTTTAGAGGGTTTTCACGAATTTATATGATTTTATGATTATGATCGATGTCAAGCACTTAGAACACTTAGATAGAAGTAAATGTTCGATTAGGTATTGCTGGAGATGGGTTTGTAACAGGTCGAAGTCATGAACAAGAAGGAGAGGATGCAGGTTCGTGGACCATTAAGATAACCGAACCCTGTTGGATCGCGAAACTGGGAGCCGAACCTTGTAGGCACCTCACGAACCCAAGGGTTTGTTAAACGAACCCTGTAGTGGCGAACCCTGTTGGTTCTGACTAAAGCCTGCACCGAACCTATCATCTTCTGCAACGAACCTGGGGGAGACCTGCAACGAACCCTGCATGGCGAACCCTGGCCGAAGCTCTAGAGATCACGAACCTTTCGCCTAGTGCCGAACCTTACATGTTCAGGACTTGGCCGAACCTTTACCCTATCATGGCCGAAACCCTAGGATTCGTTGGTGTTGAACTATCAGCCGAACCTTAGTACCACTTTTGATGAAACCGAACCCTTGCATGGCCGAACCATGGCCATGCAACCCACGAACCATGATGGACCGAACCTCATGGGCTCGTCTAACACCATTGAAGCCGAACCCTAGGCCAACATAGCATAGGTTCGCTGCCCTGGACTTCATGCAAAGCTTAGAAATCGTTTAATGAGGTCGAGATGGGACTAGGATCAATGAAACCAATATTATAACCTCGGGAATGAATAGTGGACCATTGAATTTGGTATTTATGAAAAGTTGATCACATAATAAACATGCATGAGTTATTAAACTTATGTGTGTGCATGGGAATCCTAAGGATCATGCAAGTTGTACACAGTTATGTTATGAATGCCTATTAACTTAGTTGGGTAACTACCTACATAGGATCATTCACGGGCTTGAATAACGATCGATTTGGAATCAAGGATATTCAATTGGGCCTAGGTGGGCCCAATGGGACTTAATTAAGTCCATCATATATTCAAAGCTTATTCAAATTCAAATAATGATGTTTTAATAAAATTGAAGGTTTGTGAATATAATTATGTAGAATTAATAATTTTCTTAAATTTTCTTAAATTTAAATGAAACGGACTTTATTTATAAACGTTATTGGCTTCTTTTTAATTTTATTAAGTTAATTGTACAGTTTTATTTTAAAAGCTTATTGGAATGCATTGATTGGGATTTTGTAGAAAAATAGACAATATAATTGTCTGGATTTTGAACATAAAACAAAGGAAACTCTGCCGAAATTTTCTAAAATACAAAAGTAAGTTATTGTAACTAATCATGGGAATTGGGATCATAAGAAGGGTAGCTAAGATAGAGTAGATCTTAGATACACTTAGTACTAAGACACTTAGTTGCACACACAACAAGACTCAAGGTCTTAGGCACAACGACTACTACGCGTACTTATTATATTCGAATTCTTATAAAATAACTCAGGAACCGAAGAAACTTAGCTTACATACAGGAGCGCGCATTTTGTGTTAGATCAAATTACATAGCAGCACAGGTGAGTTCATTGCCCCTTTTCTAACATTTTTGTTTTAAAACGCGGGGCTGAGAAGCATGCATAAACTGTTATTTAAATTGTTTACTTAGATGCTTTTAAAGTTATATGTTTTACATATATATAAATGTTATCCTAGACCATGTCTAGGAAGATTTTATGCAGGTTTACCAATGGTTTTACTTATATATTAAGTGAATAATCGAGTTAAACTAAACTTTTCAATAAGTCAAAACATTTCAAAGAAATCAAAACAAACATTTTGACAAAACAAGTGGGTGAATTCAAGGGATCAAAACAAACATTTTGACAAATCAAGTGGGTGAATTCAAGGGATCAAATCAAACATTTTGACAAAACAAGTGTGGGACATCAAGACATCAACAAAACAATCTTTGCAAGGACAACATTCAATGTTCTACAAACCAAGTGTTTGTTGAACAATGAATCAAGTGTACAACCGATCAATGAATCTTGTATTCTATGATCAACACATCAAGTACATCTTGTGACAAAATCAGACGATCATTAAATCATTTTTAAGGGATAGTATGGGAAATATCAGAGATAACATATGCCAACACATTGAATCCAGAAATCCTATATTTCAAGAAGTCCTAGCTAGACTGATTGACTTGTAGGTCTTATGTTTGAGGATATTTACAGAATTCCCTAACTACTAAGTACCTAGATTGACAGACTAGTCTACTCGAGTACGACCAAAGGCCCCAATCATAAGGACTTAGATTTTATTAAATGTTTATTTACTCGTTTAATTAAGCATTTATGACTGTTTATACAATTGTGTAGTTGATCATATTGTGTGATGAACTTATGAAATCAACAGAGGATTTCAAATGATTGTAATTACAGGGACGACAAACAGAAGAGTTATGGGTAAATGGTAGGGTAAAAATGCCTAATTATCATTAACAACAATGTCCTATGCGGGTTAGTATGTGGTGGGATGTTGGCTAGGGCTTGTTCCCTTACATATGCCCTATATATAAGCATACCGACTTGGATGATACAGGTGGAGTTAATGAGGTTAGGGTCTTTACCAAAGGAGGTTTTCAAATCATTTTCAAATCATGTTCAAATCATTTTCAAATCATTTTCAAATACTAAACTATATGAACTCACCAACCATGTGTTGATTTTATTTTTGCATGACTTCTCAGGTGACGAACAGGTCAACTAGGAAGTCATCTCTTTTGGGCTAGGACTTCATATAGAAGACTTAGTATTTTGGACCTGCATATTTTTGAAGACATCATCATACAATTCATTTTGTATATCTTGTGTAAATACAAGATAGTTATTTTATGATGTTTACAATAGATTTACATTGTTAAATTATAAACTATACTGATGTAATTTAACTTTGTAATTCTATTTTATTTAGCATTTCTCATTTATATCATGTGCAATGTCAACAATCTGATCACTTCTGATTATCACTCCCGATATCGCGCCCCGGGAACTTTCCGCCCGACGGGGACTCCGATCCTACCCCGCCGGCTCGGGGTGTGACATAAAACCAACAACTCGATCAAGAAATACAATAGGAACATAGATGGTATCGTAACATCATGTATGTATTGATCGCTTGTGTAAGACCGAGTTGACCACATTACGTCATCAAGAACCGTGAGATCTTGTGTGTACATTCGGTACATCTCTAACCAAACACCAACAGACAATCATAGTCAGCAACTCACAGGACTCGAATGAAGTGCATGTTAAGGGATATAAGACTATAACGACATTTTTCCCATGTACGTCTCAGCACAACATGGAAACATGGAAACTCAAATTTATATCCAGTCGTCTCCCAGAACATTCGAATAGGAAATGAGGGCCGATAACACATTTTAAATTTCGGGACGAAATTCCTTCAACAGGGGGAGACTGTGACGACCGATATCCGAGCTGGCGTGAGTCTGAAATCCAAGGGTGTACACAGCCAAAGTGTAAGACATTGTGTTACGAGAGTGACGATAACGATAATAAACAACAATCAAGATACAAGGATTATTCCTAAAACAGTTAGGGAAATCGATTGAATCACACAAATATGAATCAGAAGAAAAGAAAAAAAATACCTTGTGATGGAAAACAATGAACAAAATATGAATGGATAACATTTGGAGTATCGATCCAAGAAGATATTGGCATGGGTGACGATCCATGTGGATATGTTTTTAGATTTGAATACACTAAATGATATCTTTACAATACGGAAACATTGTCAGTAGTTAAATGCAACGCGGCTTTTGTATGGGTGACGATTCATACAGATCTCAGCGTGAGTCTTTAACGTTGATATAAAATAATAACAATCTTAATAAAATTCCACCAAAACCACTTAATAAAAATCCAAATTTTAACGCACACAACCATTCGTACGAATGGGCCTTCATTCGTACGAATAGGTTTAGTTCGGTAAAGCTTTATAGCCACAGTCAATCGGCCGAATGGGAGCAATTCGTACGAATGACTCATTCGTGCGACATCACAGTTATAAAAGAAACACTTCCGTTTTCCAAACCCATTTTTCACCCAACTCTCTCAACCGAACACCTCTCTCAGCCACTTGATTTTTCGACCATTTCCACGCGAAATCGGACCATTACACCGTCTAGATCGTGTGTATTTCAACCCCAACACCTCCATTTCAAGATTTCAACCCTTTTCATCCCATTTCGGTCAAATACGAGCTCCACAATAAGTATTAGCTCCGATCCTTTGCACCAAAACACTCCTAAACGTTTTACCATCAATTTCAACCGTAAAAACACCAAAAACAACCATCGATTTCAAAAATGGCGTTCTTGGTGAATCTGCAGACGAATGAGCTAAACGAAGGGCTCATTCGTGCGAATGAGAAGCCTCATTCATCGAGTAAAGTCGCCCGAACGAGCTACCGAACGAATGAGCAATCACACGAATGACATGGATCCATTCGTAAGGGATAACCATACGAATGAGAACAAATACGTACGAATGGATCACAAGAATGGGAGTATGCATTCGCATCATTCCATTCGTGAGAATGAAGGCCATTCGCAAGAATAGGACATTCGCACCAGGAAGAGCCCAAAAATGGCTAAGTGCTGAAAGTTATATCATGCACCATTCGTATACATAGAACTAAACCTTAGACCAAATTTTAAATCTAATCAGTATAAAACGAAATAAAAGCACATTTTCCAAAGGCACATCAAGACACAGAACACACATTCATCCAACACCTAACTAACGAATTTCTAATGCAGGATTCGAACCGAGTGAACATACCGAGTGATTGCATCAACGACCCATAACCTCTGGTGAGTTCATAGACCCCTTCTTTTTCTTTAACCTAGTGCCTTCCAAATCATTTGGGGCTGAGAACATGAATCCTCTTATTCGAATGATCAGCAAATAAGAGTTATTTTCAAATAATTTCAATAAAAAGTTCAACTTTCAACCTCTTATTCGAATGTTATTCGAATAAGATCATTTTCAATTATTTTAATGAGCCTTCATCGCTCCACCCTACTTCTCCAACTCAACAAAAATAACAAAGAGTTTCGAGGGTTCAAACACATATCATTGAGGAGATGTCCGCTGATCACAACAGTTCGAGGCTTTGTGACCAACCAAGAGGTGAACGGACACGACCTGGGGAATTGTGTAGTGCACAATCAAAAACAATCATTTTCATGGGAATCCCCCATCAAACAAACAACATATTCGCATGGTATCTGTCTAGGGTAATTCACTAGACCATGTGTCCACACAACAACACATCGAGAATTTGCTAAGTAATTCTCAAGTAAGTCCCTTTAGAAGTCATTTACCATTAGTTGACGCGGGTCAACCGACGGTAACATTGATGGTACCATAGGTCTAACCAACCTCCAACGCCGAGGCTGGTACGTTACACGCAAACAACATGAAACAACAACTCGGATTAGTTCCATGGAAACTAATCAACAAGGGCATACCAGTTAGGTTTGGTAAATGATCACATGGGTGATATTACGGACAGACCACATAAACAACAACATGAGTTTTCAAACCGAACAATGTTCAAGACCTGGACTTGAACGATTTTCAAACGCGTACACAACAAATAATGTTATTTTACAAGAAAGGAGCGTAAACTGTGTGATTTTCAAACAAACAAAACTTGTCTCCTATATCAGGAGACAGAGCATACGTTTCTTTCTCAAAGACATTTCTTTTTAAAATCATCTGTCTTGTCGTGTCGAATAGAGGTACATAAGTGACGAGGTCTGATTTCCATTAAGGACATCCTCGTGGATAACCGAAGGGGTGGTGTCACACCCCCAATTTTCAACTAACGGAATCATACCGTTTGGGACGTGACAAACCAGGATCTCAGATCATTAGACATAACGAAGACCTCTATATGATTTTCAAAACATACTTTGGTCTAAAACTGTAATATCAAAGTTTTAGCGTTGCAGAAACGTTTTTAAAACATAAACAACCATAACAGTTTGAAAACTGTAAATTACAATGCAAAGTTTCAAATGTTCTAAATCCAAATAACTGAAATGTAAAATTTGTATGCGACTCGATCTCCTAGTCCGTGCTTGCTTGCTTGTGTACCTTAGCGTCCTGAGAAAACATGTAAATCAAGTCAACACAAAGGTTGGTGCATACACAGGTTTAAGCATTCACAAATGTTTGAAACAACTGTTTGAACAAAATGTTTGCAGATAACATAATCACACATGCATAGTCATGATAGCTAGTCATTTGTACTATTTACATAAGTGGTCGACACCGAAGCTGACTGTTGCATGCTATCGCATGTTTTGCCTTTCCACTATTGTCTAGCACAAACAATAGTAATGTGAATTGGCTAGTCAAACACTTGCGTAGATCCCATCTACCAAGTGAGGTTTGTCAAACCTAATAGATCTATTTCCAACTACCACGCTTTGCACTACGGCAAACTAAGCGGTTCGAAATGTAAGGACTTGTAATGCTATGTTTGCACTTAATGTAAACAGCTAACTCATGCAAGTGATATGTATCTAAAATGTTTGTTGCACATCTTTTCTCCCCCAAAACAGTTAAAATAAGAAAGGGGCCGTGTACGCACCTTTGATTGTGAATAGAATGATCAAACACGTGAAATCGCGTAGAAAGTCCTCTACGAAGAATATGTGTTTTAAACAATACGTTGGGTTATTCGGGATGTCGTTCTGTGTTTGAACTCACATACGTGTCAACACACGTATGTTAGATTGTTAGAATCGTGCATACGTAAGTACGCGTGACTTTAAAGTCGTTTAAATAAAATCATGTAGTCGTTTATGAATTTATTTAAATAACGTAATTATACGCGATTACGTATTCGGTCTAAAATGTGAATTTTATCATTTTAATTAGTTTGGGATTCCGTTACGGTTTCAACGCAATTTGAATGGATCAAATCGGAGTTAGAACGAATGAGATATGGCCTAAATACTAAAATAACCCAAAAATCAAAAATAGGTGGAGGCCGGGTTCGAACCCGTGACCTCCCTCCCATGCTACACCTTCTCTACCATCTCCTCTGCCTCACATTTGTTAATAGAAACCGTATTAAACGTTTTTAAAATAACAAAAGGGTCGGTTCCCCTTTGGTTTTATTAACCCGAATCAAATGGTTCCCAATTGAACCCCGATTCGCACTCAATCGAACCCAAGACCATAGGGTTTTTATTCAAACCATCCAAACGAGTCTCATTGTGTTTTTAATTACATTACTTCAGCAAAATCATGGGGTTATTATGTCCTAACCCGTTTTGAACTCAAACATATTCCCCAATGATTCAAATTGATTAAATTGGTTAATAAAAGATGTTAAGCTCATGAGGTTTCATTGAACAGAAGATTTCGACCCTATCTGAGTCGTTTAATTTGAAAACTAAATCCATTTACATCAAAATCCCCAAATCGTTTTCTAAAAGAAACCCTAGAAATTCATCATATGCAATTCATTATGATTTCATGAAATTGGCATATGGATTTTATAAATCGGAGGTTTATGAAACTACCCATGCATATTAATTTGATTTTTGAATCCATCTAGATCAAAATCCCCAAAGTCGTTTTATCCTAAGAACCTTAGAATTGAAATCATTCAATTCGTAGTTGTTTGCTAAAACTATCATGTGGGTTTCATTATACATAAGTTTTCGAAGCCTTCTGTAAAAATTAATTTGGTTTTTAAACTTGTTTGATCAACAACCCCCAAAACCGTTTTTTATATGAACCCTAATAATCGAGATCTTACAATTCGATATTAGAACTCCGAATTAGCATGGGGATTGTCTTAATTGGACCTTTTAGGATGTGTTGAAGCAGATTCTTACCTGATTTGGTTTCGATTTGATGTAATTCAACTTGTGGCTCAAGCTCGGTCGACCCACAATCCAATTCTTCAATCCACGACTTCTGTGATCGAATTCTTGAATCCAGCAGAGCCTAATGATGCCGATTTGTTGTTTTGAGAGTTCAATTGTGAGTATTTTGTTCGAATGATGCGAATTGTAATGTTTCAAGTGACGGTTTCGAATTTTAGGTGATAATTTAAGTTTAATACATCGATCCATGTTCTAATAACGCATAATTGTTGTTAGTAATCATAAATGTGATGATTAGTGAGGTTTAATTCGGTTACAACTCGGATTAGATGCAAATTTCGAAATTCTATTTGATTTTCAAGACGAATTTTGACTTTAGAAGTCAAACTTTAGCATTTCTTATAATTGCAAGTTTAGTCTTTATGATATGAGTGTTTTTAAACTAATTTTGTTCAATTTGGATCCTTTTAGCTTGATTTCCTTTGATTTCGTTGACTTTTGGTTAACGAAGTTAAACCAAAATATCGAATTGTCACGAATTGGGCCGAATAGGATATCATTGGGCTGAATTAACTCACTTGGGCCGAATAGAGGTGAAGTGGGCCGTGGATATGCATAGGGCCAAGTATGTGTGTTGAAGACAAGGAAATTGTGGGCCAATTAACAATGGTCCAGTGCCACTTAGTTCCTTATAGAAATTGGGCCTCATAAAGTGGGATTGGGCCTACAATCCATACAGCCCAAATAAGCCTTATGTTTCCGATCTAGTGTCCAGCGAACTTTTTAAGTTACAAGGTTCAGCGAACCTTTTGTGATATCGTTACTTTCGGTTAACAGGGTTAATTCGAAAAGTCGGATTGTCACATCATCTCCTTGTTGAAGAAATTTTCGTCCTGAAAATTGTTAGATGTTAAAAGTAGTTAGGAAACTACTTGTGAGTTCAGATTGTGCGTGTTAGTGTGATGTCTGATCATTCTGTGTGCTTGTGTGTACTCACACACAAAATCCAATGTTTGCAACATCACACCTAAGTGTGATCGTTCTATGTAATTGTTTGCGAGCCCACCAGTTAGTACTCCTAACTGTGACTGTTTGTGTTTGATCATACTGTGCTGTGTGACTCGCACATAGCAATTGTTTGAAACTAATCATGTATGTACTACCATAACATGTAACATATGAAACGTAGCACATAAAATGTAATGTAGCACAAATGTTTGTAACAAAACTAATTGAATAAAGTGTTTGTGCTTACAGTTTGAAATATGAGATGTTGATGTGTGAAGCATCACGTCATCCCCTTGTTGAAGGAAATTTCTTCCCGAAATTTAACTTGTCTTCAGAGTGTTTGCAGTTGCTGTTTTGAACAGATGAGGATACTTCTTCATCATTTGATCTTCCCTTTGTGGTCTTGAATTACACCGGACTTTGACTATCGGAATCTTGCTTTGTTTAAGTTGTTTGACATCTCGATCCATGATTTCAGCTGGTTCTTCAATGAATCGTAACTGTTCGTCTACTTGTATTTCCTCCAGTGGTAAAATCAATGTCTCATCAGAAAGACATTTCTTTAAATTCGAAACATGAAAGACATCATGAACTCCACTGAGTTCATCCAGTAATTTGAGTTGATACACAACCGGACCAATTCTTTTCAGAATCTCAAAAGGTCCTACGTAACGTGGGCTAAGCTTCCCGCGCTTGCCGAATCGTATCACACCTTTCCAAGGTGATACCTTTAGAAGAACTCGGTCTCCTACTTGAAATTCCAACGGCTTGCGACGTTTTTCAGCGTAACTCTTTTGTCGATCCCGGGCCGCTGCCATACGGTTCCGGATTTGAACTATCTTCTCTGTCGTTTCGTGTACTAATTCAGGACCTGTTATCTGACTGTCACCGATTTCAGCCCAACAAACTGGTGAACGACATTTACGGCCATACAATGCTTCAAACGGTGCTGCCTGAATGCTTGTATGATAACTGTTGTTATACGAGAATTCCACTAGTGGTAAGTGATTTTCCCAACTGTCACCAAAATCAATTACACAAGCCCGTAACATATCCTCTAGCGTTTGAATCGTACGTTCACTCTGATCGTCGGTCTGTGGATGATATGCGGTACTCATATCCAAACGAGTTCCCAATGACTTATGAAGTGATTTCCAAAAGTTTGAAGTGAATCGAGCGTCCCGATCTGATATGATGGAAATTGGCACGCCATGTCGTGCTACCACTTCCTTGATGTAAATACGAGTCTGTTTCTCCATCTTGTCGGTTTCCTTGGTTGCTAAGAAATGTGCAGATTTCGTTAATCGATCGACAATTACCCATATCGTATCACAACCATCGGTGTACGGGGTAAGTTAGTAATGAAGTCCATCGAAATCTGTTCCCATTTCCACATCGGTATTTATGGTTGTTGCAGTAAACCAGATGGTTTCTGATATTCCACTTTGACTTTAGAACAAGTCAAACATTTGCTAACATACCTAGCAATGTCGGCTTTCATGTGAGGCCACCAATACAGTGCCTTTAAGTCATGATACATCTTGTCTGATCCCGGATGGACCGAATATCTAGACTTGTG
The DNA here is from genome assembly GCA_009363875.1 of Mikania micrantha. Lineage (NCBI taxonomy): Eukaryota > Viridiplantae > Streptophyta > Magnoliopsida > Asterales > Asteraceae > Mikania > Mikania micrantha. Next base: position 29,307,853 of record CM018695.1, read on the forward strand.
CGCTTCATCCATCACGAGTTCCCTTAAACCACCATGCAAAGGTATCCACAGTCGGTTAATGAAATAACGAATTCCATCAGGCTTGACATCCAATTGTGTTTTCATCCCTCGTAAGGATTCATGTACCATGTTATCCTTTTCTAAATCTTCCAGCTGAGCACTGCGTACCTTGTCAGGTAAGTCAGTCTGTATCGTCATCATAAGTGCGCGAACCCGTCTTGTTCCTGTTGTGTCTTTTCTGCTTAGAGCGTCAGCTACCACATTAGCTTTTCCCGGATGGTACTTGATTGCGCATTCGTAATCATTCAACAACTCGACCCATCGTCGCTGTCTCATATTAAGTTCCTTCTGATCAAAGATATGTTGCAAACTCTTATGATCAGTGTAAATGGTACACTTGGTTCCATATAGGTAATGCCTCCAAATCTTCAAAGCAAAAACCACTGCTCCTAATTCCAAGTTGTGAGTAGTGTAATTCTTTTTGTATGGTCGTAGTTGCCTTGAAGCGTAAGCAATCACTTTATCACGCTGCATCAACACACATCCCAAACCCTGTGCAGATGCATCACAATACACCACAAAGTCTTCCGTCCCTTCCGGTAAGGACAGAATCGGTGCACTGCAGAGTTTATGTTTCAGTAACTGGAATGCAGCTTCCTGTTTATCCGTCCAGTTATACTTCGTTCCCTTGTGCGTAAGAGCTGTAAGTGGTTGAGCGATCTTTGAGAAACCCTCAATGAATCGTCGATAATAACCCGCCAAACCAAGGAATTGTCGTACCTCAGTAGGGGTTTTTGGTGCTTCCCAATTCTTAATCGCTTCAATCTTTGTTGGATCAACATGTATACCCTTTTCATTAACTATATGACCCAAGAATTGAACTTCTCGCATCCAGAAGTCACATTTCGAGAACTTAGCGTACAATTGTTCTTGTTTCAGTAATTCCAACAGCAATCGAAGATGTTCAGCATGCTCCTCCTCAGACTGAGAATAGATGAGAATGTCATCAATGAACACAATAACAAACTTATCAAGATAAGGTTTACAAACACGATTCATGAGATCCATGAATACAGCTGGAGCGTTTGTCAACCCAAATGGCATGACCAAAAATTCGTAATGGCCATAGCGCGTCCTGAATGCTGTCTTCGGAATATACTCTTGTTGAACTCTAAGTTGATGATAACCCGATCTGAGATCAATCTTCGAGTAGTAACTCGAACCTTGCAACTGATCGAACAGATCGTCAATTCTAGGTAACGGATACCGGTTTTTGATGGTAACCTTGTTAAGTTCCCGGTAATCAATACACATACGGAAAGTCCCGTCCTTTTTCTTGACAAATAAGACTGGAGCTCCCCACGGTGAAAAACTAGGTCGTATAAATCCCTTATCCAACAACTCTTGCAGTTGTGTAGATAACTCTTGCATTTCAGAAGGTGCAAGTCGATAAGGCGCCCTAGCTATCGGTGCTGCATCTGGTGTAAGGTCGATTCGAAATTCCACCTGTCTGATATGCGGTAATCCCGGTAGGTCTTCTGGAAATACTTCAGGAAATTCACAAACTACTGGGATGTCTTCGATCTTCTTCTCAGCTACCGGCTTCTCAGTTATAAGTGCTATAACTGCTGGATGACCTTTACGCAGACATTTGTGTGCTTTCATACAAGATATGACACGCAGTGGCTTACTGCTCTTCTCACCTTGTACATACAATGTCTCTCCATGCGAAGAAGGTATACGAACGATCTTTTCATGGCATACTATTTCAGCCTGGTGTTTGGACAACCAGTCCATGCCAATGACTACATCAAAACTGCCTAAAGTGATAGGCATAAGGTCAATTTCCAGTGTTTGACCCATCAAATCAAGGATACATCCCTTAAGGATTTGTTCAACTACAATTAACTTGCCATCAGCTAGTTCTACAGTGTATGGATTCTCTAAGGTAGTAGGACTAACATTTAGCAACTTAGAAAATGAACTAGATACAAAACTGCGGTCTGCACCAGTATCAAATAGCATAGAGGCATAGTGATTATTCAAGAGGAACGTACCTGTAACAATGTTGGGATCCTCCCGTGCCTGACGTCCTCCAATCACAAACGCCCTGCCCCTTGCACCATTATTGTTGTTATTGTTGTTGTTATTGGTGCCATTGCCATTTCCGTTGCTGTTGCCATTTGCATCATTATTCCCGCCTTTCTTGAGTTGTGGGCAATCCTTTTTGAAGTTCCCCGGCTTACCACACTCAAAACAACCCTTCTGTGCGTTGTTCTGGTTGTTATTCTGATTGTTGGAATTGTTTTGCAGCTCTCCGCGGCAATCCTTAGCTGCATGCCCTCCTTTACCACACCGCTGACACTTAAACTTATCACACTGATTCCCAGCATGATGGAATCCACACTTGTTGCACTTTGGGTGCTTACCAATATACCCCCTGATGATGATGACTGCTGACCACTGTTCGAATTGTGATAAGACTTGTGTGAATCCTGTCTTCGGTTCCGCTGAAACGGTTGTTGGTTGAAATTCTTGGTGTTGTTGCTTTCCCACTTCCTTTTGTGGTCTCCCACCTTAGTAGTTGATGTCCGTTTAGGCAGAGTTCCTTGTAAAACTGCCTGGTCAGTCAATTGGTGCGCTAGTCGAACAACTTGTTGGATCGTTGTGGGATTTGCAGATGTAACCAACCCCTGGATCTGAGGCACCAACCCTCCTATGTACCTCTCTATCCACTTACTGGCTGGAGTAGCCATGTGAGGTAGGAGTCTGGCCAGTTCATGAGATCGAGTCGTGTACTCCTTGATGTTAGACCCCTCCATCTTAAGGTGCCAATACTCTTCTTCCAGTTTCTGCATTTCACTACGAGGATAGTACTCCTCTTGCAGTAATGTTTTGAATCCATTCCATGTTAGGGCATTCGCTTCTCCCAATCCCAAAGTCTGAACATTGGAGTTCCACCAGGTTAATGCTGGACCCTCCAACGTACCCGTAGCATACTTGACCTTGTTTTCGTTAGGACAGTTGCACATTTCAAATACTGATTCTGCTTTCTCAATCCATTGAAGGAGTCCAATGGCCCCTTCCGATCCTTTGAAATTATGAGGTTTGCAGTCCAAGAACATCTTGAACGTGCACACCGGTGGATTCACCAATCCCCCTGTTGGACCCTGAGGTCCTGTCGTGTGTGTCTGAGTGTAGTTTGCGATAGCCTCCGCGACCTTGTTGTTAATCAGCTCATTCAGCTCAGCAACTGTCATGTGAATGTTCTCACCGGCCATTATCTTCCTAGTTAAAAGAAATGTTAGAGTGTTATCAAAGTCCAATGTGAAACGTGTAAACAATACAACAAACAGCAAACATGTAATGTAGGAATCAACACAACTGTTGGCAATAAGTAATAATTTTCAATAGATAATAATCTGATTTGAGTACAATACTTTCAAAATCAAAACATAAGTTTCTCAAACATCTAATGTAGGGACACAACCCGCCCCTAATAAGTTTAAACAAAATAAAGAAAGTCAAGCATCCTCAATAGTGGAGTCAGCATCAGAATCAACATCCTGTGCTGGTATCTCCTCCTCCTCCTCCTCCTCCTCCTCCTTCTCTTCCTCTTCAGCCTCAGATACAAATTGCTCTTCTAGTGCAATCAACCACCCTTCAGCAATGTCGGCTCGGTGCTCCTCCTCCTGCACTCGAGTAGTCAAATGTACAATGTGTGACTCCATCCCCTGAACTACACTACGAAGCTCTGCATATTGGGCGTTTACATCCCGGAGCTCCTGTGCCATGTGCTCAATCCGATCATTTGCCCACTTTGACTCCCATGTCAATCGGGCGACATCATCTGACTCAAATCGTGGCCTCTTACAGGCACGAAACCTAGGTGGCATACGATATGAAGATTCCTCAGTGGAATCCTCCGCAGGTGCTTTCTCTGGGTCTCTCTGTGGCTCCTCCTGTGGGTCATCCTCAGGATCCTCCTGTGGATCCTCCTCCGGGTCCTCGTCCGGGTCTTCTACGGGATCCTCCTCCAGATCATCCTCATGATCCTGAAATGCTGGAGCTATCGGCTCCTCATCATCGAGTACGATCACGTGCGGTGGTGACGGTGCTGCCATATCTGTTACATAAGACCATATGTAAATACTAGGCAAAAGCAGTTGTGTAAACAAGTGTCTAATGTCTAACAATTATAGTCTAAGTCTACTAATGCAAACCTAGTTCGCTGTAACCAATGGCTCTGATACCAATCTGTCACACCCCCAATTTTCAACTAACGGAATCATACCGTTTGGGACGTGACAAATCAGGATCTCAGATCATTAGACATAACGAAGACCTCTATATGATTTTCAAAACATACTTTGGTCTAAAACTATAATATCAAAGTTTTAGCGTTGCGGAAACGTTTTTAAAACATAAACAACCATAACAGTTTGAAAACTGTAAATTACAATGCAAAGTTGTAACCTGGTGAGTTCATAGACCCCTTCTTTTTCTTTAACCTAGTGCCTTCCAAATCATTTGGGGCTGAGAACATGAATCCTCTTATTCAAATGATCAACAAATAAGAGTTATTTTCAAATAATTTCAATAAAAAGTTCAACTTTCAACCTCTTATTCGAATGTTATTCGAATAAGAACATTTTCAATTATTTTAATGAGCCTTCATCGCTCCACCCTACTTCTCCAACTCAACAAAAATAACAAAGAGTTTCAAGGGTTCAAAGACATATCATCGAGGAGATGTCTGTTGATCACAACAGTTCTAGGCTTTGTGACCAACGAAGAGGTGAACGGACACGACCTGGGGAATTGTGTAGTGCACAATCAAAAACAATCATTTTCATGGGAATCCCCCATCAAACAAACAACATATTCGCATGGTATCTGTCTAGGGTAATTCACTAGACCATGTGTCCACACAACAACACATCGAGAATTTGCTAAGGAATTCTCAAGTAAGTCCCTTTAGAAGTCATTTACCATTAGTTGATGCGGGTCAACCGACGGTAACATTGATGGTACCATAGGTCTAACCAACCTCCAACGCCGAGGCTGGTACGTTACACGCAAACAACGTGAAACAACAACTCGGATTAGTTCCATGGGAACTAATCAACAAGGGCATATTAGTTAGGTTTGGTAAATGATCACATGGGTGATATTACGGACAGACCACATAAACAACAACATGAGTTTTCAAACCGAACAAATGTTCCAGTCCTGGACTTGAACGATTTTCAAACGAGTACACAACAAATAATGTTATTTTACAAGAAAGGAGCGTAAACTGTGTCATTTTCAAACAAACAAAACTTGTCTCCTATATCAGGAGACAGAGCATACGTTTCTTTCTCAAAGACATTTCTTTTTAAAATCATCTGTCTTGTCGTGTCGAATAGAGGTACATAAGTGACGAGGTCTGATTTCCATTAAGGACATCCTCGTGGATAACCGAAGGGGTGGTGTCACACCCCCAATTTTCAACTAACGGAATCATACAGTTTGGGACGTGACAAACCAGGATCTCAGATCATTAGACATAACGAAGACCTCTATATGATTTTCGAAACATACTTTGGTCTAAAACTGTAATATCAAAGTTTTAGCGTTGCGGAAACGTTTTTAAAACATAAACAACCATAACAGTTTGAAAACTGTAAATTACAATGCAAAGTTTCAAATGTTCTAAATCCAAATAACTGAAATGTAAAATGTGCATGCGACTCGATCTCCTAGTCCATGCTTGCTTGCTTGTGTACCTTAGCGTCCTGAGAAAACATGTAAATTAAGTTGTGACGATTGCGTACGAAAAATTCGGCATTTATGACGTGAGCACATTTGGTCGTGCTTGAAATCCATGAGGATTTAGCAACTTTGATTATTGTAGATTGATAGTATGTGAAAAATGATGAACGTGGGCGAAAACCGTGCGCAAAACGGAGTACGTATGCTCCCGGAATCGCGAAACGAAGTTAAAAACCAAAATGGTGACGACACTGACGTGGGGCGGTACGCTCCGGGCCAAGCCCCCAGTTGGGGCGATGCGCCCCAGACCTTATGTCGGCAAAAAAACCCTTAAAAGGATCAGATCGCATGGGAAGGCTCAAAACTCATTTCTTTCGACCCTTCTTGACCTCCAGACGAAATAAACTCATTTCTAAGCTATCAAACTCCATATTAAAGCCATTTGAAGTTATAAATCTCACCAAGGATTGTATTTTCAAGTCCTGATCGCTGTTTTAACCGCAGAAATTCGTCAGAACAGGTAACGGTTCGTTTTAACCTTTTAGTTTGATTTTGATTGATTAGATCTTGATTTTGAACGTAATGAGATAGTTAGGATTGTTGATTATTGCCTAGATGATGGCTAGGATTGATTAGAAATGAAGAACACGAAGTTCTAACTGTTAAATTCTTGTTTTGATCCGTTGTAATGCCCGATTTTCATGAAATCATAACTATGATTATAATGGTTTAAACCATTTGATTATGACAATGTAGGTGATTAGTTTGATTAATCTTTGAAATACAAAGGTTAAATCTAAGTATTTCAAACTAATCACAATCATTAACATACTCATTGGAATGATTATCTGATGTTTGTGATAACAGTCAGATTAGTATCTTAAATCTGGTTATTTCACCTATTCTGATGCTACATTGTGATATTTCATGATATTTGGGTAATCAATAATAAGGATTAATCATTTCTAAGCCATTAAATCATCTAGAAGCTATTTTAGCATTATAATCAACAACATTAACTATCTGGTTAATCAGAGATTATTCTGATTAATCAAGAGTGTCATCAACTTTGAATTAGGAATCTAATGCAATGTAGGTTCCTACATTATCATACATTGTATGATATAACCTTAAATTAACTAAATACATAACTAATATCGAGTTGATGATTTACTAAGCAATGTCTTTGACATTGAACGTTCAGAAGGATCTAATCAGTAAACTAGAATGTCACACCCCCAATTTTCAACTAACGGAATCATACCGTTTGGGAACGTGACAAACCAGGATCTCAGATCATTAGACATAGCGAAGACCTCTATATGAATTTTCAAAACATACTTTGGTCTTTAAACATAACATCAGAGTTTACAAAAGTTGCGGAAGCGTTTAAAACCAATAATAATTGTAAAGTAAACATTACAAAACCAAAATGCTTAAATGTTCAAATTCAAATATTCAAAATGTTTAAAATGCATGAGACTCTATCTCCTAGTCCATGCCAGCTTTAACGCGCGCCTTAGCGTCCTGAGAAAACATGCAAATCAAGTCAACACAAAGGTTGGTGCATAACACAGGTTTTAAATAATCATAATGTTCAAAACAGCAGTTTGAATAACAAGTTGTAGATAACATAATCACAAAAGCACAGTCATGATAGCTAGTCATATAAACTATTTACATACGTGTTCGACACCGAAGCTGACTAGTTGCCATGCTATAGCATGTTTTCGCCTTGCCACTATTGTCTATCACAACAATAGTAAAAATTGTGTTTGGTCAGTCAAACACCTACGTAGATCCCATCTACCAGGTGAGGTTTGTCAAACCTAATAGATCTATTTCCAACTACCACGCTTTGCATTACAGCAAACTAAACGGTTCGAGGTGTGTAAGGACTTTCAAGTTGATATGTTTTCACATAATGTAAACAGCTAACTCATGCAAGTGATATGTATCTAAAAGCAGTTTGTTGTACATGTTTTCTCCCCCAAAACAGTTTAAAATAAGAAAGGGGCCGTGTACGCACCTTTGATAATAGCAGAATGATCAAATACGTGTGAATTTGCGTAGAAATCCTCTACGAAGAATCTGTGATTAAACAATAACCTAGTGTTATTCGAGACATCATTTTGTGCTTGAAATCACATACGTGTCAACATACGTATGTTAAAGTGTCAGAAATGTGCATACAATCGTACGCGTGCTTTTGAAATCGTTTAAATAAAATCCTACACGATTTTATTTAATTTAACGTAATTATACGCGATTTCATGTTCGGATTAAAATATGGATTTTATCATTCCAACACGTTCGTATTCTCGTTACGGTTCCAACGCAACTTGAACGGATCGAATCGGACTTGAAACGAAGGAGTTATGGTTAAAACATCAAAAATGACTTAAAATCCAAAAAAATGGTTGGGCCGGGACTCGAACCCGCGACCCTCAACTCCAACACACACGCCTTTAACCAGTCAAGCCCGCTAGGGTATCGCGAAAATAATCAGGAATTAATTCTTTTAAACTCACTCTTATATGATCCCCTTTGTTCATCTATAGCCGAAGCAATAAACCCTTACTTGATCCCGATTTCGATCCCACTCGACCAATTAACTATGGGGTTTTTGTTCCCCGGACTCAATCGAGTCTATCCATGGTTTTATTTCGAACAATTAAACACCATAACCCATTTAATCGAGTCTTAATCAGTTTCGAACACATATTCCTAAAACCTAACTCCAATTCGTTCAATTAGCTACTGTGAATCCTCAAAGTCATGGGATTTCCATTTAACCAGAAATATCGACTCTATCTGTGTGAATTAAAACAATCATCATCATCGCTTCAATCAACAGCCCCAACCCGTTCTTAACCAAAAAGCCTAACAATCGAATTCATAAAATTCGTTGTTGTAAGATGAAATTAACATGTTCTTATTCCTTATCGGAACCTTCTGAACCTATTAATGTAATTTAATTTTATTCTAATTCCCGTTTACTACGAATCCCCCAATTCGGTTTCTAAGTATGAACCCTAGAATTGAAATCCATCAAATCATTGTAATTCAATAAAATTGATACATGGGTTAGCTTAGTCGAGACCTTCTGAAACTACCCATGTACATTAATTAAATTTTAAAGCCCATTCGATACAAAACCCCCAAATCGGTTCAAACGATGAACCCTAGCTATTGAATCCATATAATTCGATGCCAGAACGACAAATTACTATGGGCTTATTCTTAATCGGTCTATTTAGGTTGTATGGGAGTAGATTCTTACCTCTTTTAGTGATGATTCGATGAAGTTCACTTAGAAGTCCTACTTTCGGCCCCCCTCAAGAGTTAAATCCTTTGTATTGAGCTGTTAGGATCAAATTGTCGAGTGCAACAGTTTCTAATAGCGCCGATGAGAGTTTAGAAATCCTCAATTTGATTGATTTAACTCGTATTATACAAGTGTGATTTGAACCAACTTCGGTTACGACTCTTGGACCCCAAATGATTTAAATTCGGTCATTAATTCTTCTAATAACGTATGATTTCTGTTACATCTCACTAATATGAGATGATTGAAAAGTTAATTCCATTAATTTCAGTGTAACAACAGAAATTTCGAATTCCCCATATTAATATAACCGAATTTTTGACTTTTAGAAGTCAAAATCAACTATTATTACAACTTATAGACTAATCCTTGAAATTAAACACTTAAAACCTGATTTTTGATACTTCTTAACCCTTATAAATTATTCCGGATCAATAACTTAACATTTCGGTTAACAAAGTTAAACCGAAAATCCCGAATTGTCACTAATTGGTTCATTTAACTCATTGTTGGGCTAAATTATCCCAATTGGGCTTCATTTGAACTTATTGGGCCTATCTTACCTTACTGGGCCTTCCTAAATCTCATTGGGCCTCCCTGGGCCTTCCCTGGGCCTACTTGGTTTACATTGGGCCTTACTTGAACTTATTGGGCCTACATAGGCTTCTTTGGGCCTAATTGATCTTGTTGGGCCTTCATTTGCCTTGTTGGGCCTTCATTGGCCTTGTTGGCCTGTGATAGCACCAACTCCCGTTAACAAGGTTAGTGTAAAAAGTCGAATTGTCACATCATCCCCTTGTTGAAGGAATTTTCGTCCCGAAAATTAGTAAGTGTTAGGAGTAGTTAGGAAACTACTTACGAGTTTAAATCATACATGTTAGTGTGATTTGATCATTCTGTGTGCTTGTGTGTACTAACACACAAAGTCTAATGCTTGCAACATCACAACTCAATTGTGATCGTTCAATGTGACTGTTTGAGTGTACACTAGTTAGTTCACCTAACTGTGACTGTTTGTGTTTGATCATACTGTGTTGTGTAGCCTCACACATAGTGAGTGTCTATAACTGTTTGTACTATGCAACCCCGCACATAGCAAAATGTGTAACCAATCATGTATGTACTACCATAACATGTAACATATGAAATGTAGCACATAAAATATATAGAATGTAATGTAGCACAAATGTTTGTAACAAAACCCATTGAATAAAGTGTTAGTGCTTACAGTTTGAAATTTGCAGTGTTGATGTGTGAAAACATCACGTCATCCCCTTGTTGAAGGAAATTTCGTCCCGAAATTTAACGTGCGCTCTCAGTGTTAGCAGTAGCTGTTTTGAATAGATGAGGATATTTCTTCATCATTTGATCTTCCCGTTCCCATGTGAATTCAGGACCCCGTCTTGAATTCCATCGGACTTTAACTATTGGAATCTTGCTTTGCTTCAGTTGTTTGACCTCTCGGTCCATGATTTCTGCTGGTTCTTCAATGAATCGTAACTGTTCATCTACCTGTATTTCTTCCAACGGTACAATCAATGTCTCGTCAGAAAGACATTTCTTCAAGTTCGATACGTGAAAAACATCATGAACTCCACTAAGTTCATCCGGTAGTTTGAGTTGGTACGCAACCGGACCAATCCTTTTCAGAATCTCAAAAGGTCCTACGTAACGTGGACTAAGCTTTCCGCGCTTGCCAAATCGTATCACACCTTTCCAAGGTGACACCTTTAGAAGAACTCGGTCTCCTACTTGAAATTCCAACGGCTTGCGACGTTTGTCTGCATAACTCTTCTGTCGATCCCGAGCCGCTGCCATACGGTTCCGGATTTGAACTATCTTCTCTGTTGTTTCGTGCACCAGTTCAGGACCTGTAATCTGACTGTCACCAATTTCAGCCCAGCAAACTGGTGAACGACATTTGCGACCATACAAAGCTTCAAACGGTGCTGCTTGAATGCTTGTATGATAACTATTGTTGTAAGAGAATTCCACCAACGGTAAATGATTCTCCCAGCTGTCACCAAAGTCAATTACACAAGCTCGTAACATATCCTCGAGCGTTTGAATCGTACGTTCACATTGACCATCGGTCTGTGGATGATAAGCGGTACTCATATCCAAGCGAGTCCCCAATGACTTATGAAGAGATTTCCAAAAGTTAGAAGTAAACCGGGCATCCCGATTTGATATGATAGAAATTGGCACGCCATGCCGTGCTACCACTTCCTTGATGTAAATGCGAGTCAATTTTTCCATCTTATCAGTTTCCTTGATTGCTAAGAAGTGTGCAGATTTCGTTAATCGATCGACAATTACCCATATCGTATCACAACCACTCGGTGTACGGGGTAACTTAGTAATAAAGTCCATCGAAATCTGTTCCCATTTCCACATCGGTATCTCTGGTTGTTGCAGTAAACCAGATGGCTTCTGATATTCAACTTTGACTTTCGAACAAGTCAAACATTTGCTAACGTACTTAGCAATATCAGCTTTCATATGAGGCCACCAATACAGTGCCTTCAAATCACGGTACATCTTGTCTGATCCCGGATGGACTGAATATCTAGACTTGTGTGCTTCGTCCATCACGAGTTCCCTTAAACCTCCATATAAAGGTATCCACATTCGATCAATGAAATAACGAATTCCATCAGGTTTAACATTCAATTGTTCTTCCATTCCTCGTAAAGATTCCGGTACTAAGTTTTCCGTTTTCAAGGCCTCAATCTGAGCACTGTGTACCTTATCAGGTAAGTCAGTATGTATTGTCATCATAAGTGCACGAACCCGTCTTGCTCCTGTTGTGTCTTTTCTGCTCAGAGCGTCAGCTACTACATTAGCTTTTCCCGGGTGATATTTAATCGCACACTCATAATCGTTCAACAACTCGACCCATCGTCGTTGTCTCATATTAAGCTCCTTCTGATCAAAGATATGCTGCAAACTCTTATGATCAGTATAAATGGTACACTTAGTTCCATACAGATAATGCCTCCATATTTTCAAAGCAAAAACCACTGCTCCCAACTCCAAGTCATGAGTAGTGTAGTTCTTTTCATGTGTTCGTAGTTGTCTGGAAGCATAAGCGATCACTTTATCCCGTTGCATCAACACACATCCCAAACCTTGTGCAGATGCATCACAATACACCACAAAGTCTTCCGTCCCTTCCGGTAAAGACAGAATCGGTGCGCTGCAAAGCTTTTGTTTCAATAACTGAAACGCAGTTTCCTGTTTATCCGTCCAGTTATACTTCGTTCCCTTATGCGTAAGAGCTGTAAGTGGTTGAGCGATCTTTGAGAAACCCTCAATGAATCGTCGATAATAACCCGCCAAACCAAGGAATTGTCGTACCTCGGTAGGGGTCTTTGGCGCTTCCCAATTCTTAATCGCTTCAATCTTCGCTGGATCAACATGTATACCCTTTTCATTAACTATATGCCCCAAGAACTGTACTTCTCGCATCCAGAAATCACATTTCGAAAACTTAGCGTACAGTTGTTCCTGTTTCAATAACTCTAGCAGTAATCGAAGATGTTCAGCGTGTTCTTCCTCAGATTGTGAATAGATGAGAATGTCATCAATGAAAACAATGACAAACTTATCAAGATAAGGTTTACAAACACGATTCATGAGATCCATGAATACAGCTGGAGCGTTTGTCAACCCAAATGGCATGACCAAGAACTCATAATGGCCATAGCGCGTCCTAAATGCTGTCTTTGGAATATCCTCCTCCTGGACTCTTAGTTGATGATAACCCGACCTGAGATCAATCTTCGAGTAGTAACTCGAACCTTGCAATTGATCGAACAGATCGTCAATCCTGGGTAACGGATACCGGTTCTTGATAGTAACCTTATTCAACTCCCGGTAATCGATACACATACGGAAAGTCCCGTCCTTCTTCTTTACAAACAATACTGGAGCTCCCCATGGTGAAAAACTAGGTCGTATGAATCCCTTATCCAACAACTCTTGCAATTGTGTGGATAACTCTTGCATTTCTGACGGTGCAAGTCGATAAGGTGCCCTAGCTATCGGTGCTGCATCTGGTGTAAGATCGATTCGAAATTCCACCTGCCTGATAGGCGGTAATCCCGGCAAGTCTTCTGGAAATACCTCTGGAAATTCACAAACTATTGGTATATCTTCAAGCTTCTTCTCAGCTACCGGCTTTTCAGTTATAAGTGCTATAACTGCCGTATGACCCTTACGTAGACACTTGTGTGCTTTCATACAAGATATGAGACGCAGTGGCGTACTGCTCTTCTCACCTTGTACATATAATGTCTCTCCCTGCGGAAGAGGTATGCGAACAATCTTTTCCTGGCATACAATTTCAGCCTGTTGTTTGGACAACCAGTCCATGCCAATAACTACATCAAAACTGCCTAAGGCGATAGGCATAAGATCAATCTCTAATGTTTGACCCATCAAATCAAGGATACATCCCTTATAAATGTTTTCTACTACAATCAACTTACCATCAGCTAATTCCACAGTGTAGGAACTATCTAAGGCAGTGGGACTAACATCTAGCAACTTAGCAAGTGAACTAGATACAAAACTCCGGTCGGCACCGGTGTCAAATAACATAGAGGCATAGTGATTATTTAAGAGGAACGTACCCGTAACAATGTTGGGATCCTCCCGCGCTTGACGTCCTCCTATCACAAACGCCCTGCCTCTAGCACCATTGTTGTTGTTGTTGTTGTTGGTGCCATTTCCATTACCGTTGCCATTTCCATTTCCATTACCATTGTTATTGACATTATTGTCCCCGCCCTTCTTAAGCTGTGGACAATCTTTCTTAAAATGCCCCATTTTGCCACACTCAAAACAACCTTTCTGAGCGTTGTTCTGGTTATTGTTCTGGTTGTTATGGTTGTTCTGCAGCTCCCCGCGACAATCCTTAGCCGCGTGCCCAATCTTGCCACACCTCTGGCACTTAGCTCTGTCACACTGGTTACCCGCATGATGATAACCACACCTGTTGCACTTGGGGTGCTTACCAATATAGCCCCCCGATGATGATGATTGCTGACCACTGTTGGAATTATGATAGGACTTGTTTGAGTCCTGCTTCCTGTTCTGCTGTTGGTTGTTACCCTTGAAGTTGTTACTTTCCCACTTTCTCTTGTGATCTCCTACCTTGGTAGCAGATGTTCGCTTAGGCAGGGTTCCCTGTAACACTGCCTGATCAGTAAGCTGATGCGCTAGACGTACAGCTTGTTGGATAGTGGTGGGATTTGCTGAAGTAACCATCCCCTGAATCTGAGGCACTAGTCCTCCAATGTACCTTTCAATCCACTTACTGGCTGGAGTAGCCATGTGTGGTAGCAGTCTGGCCAGTTCATGCGATCTGGTCGTGTACTCCTCAATATTTGACCCCTCCATCTTGAGGTGCCAATACTCCTCCTCCAACTTCTGCATTTCACTACGAGGACAATACTCCTCTTGTAGCAAAGTTTTGAAGTTGTTCCAGGTCAACGCATTTGCTTCTCCCAACCCCAGAGTCTGAACATTGGAGTTCCACCAAGTCAGTGCTGGACCCTCCAATGTTCCAGTAGCAAATTTCACCTTGCTGTCATCAGGGCAGTTGCACATTTCGAACACAGACTCTGCCTTTTCAATCCATCGGAGAAGTCCAATAGCCCCCTCCGACCCTTTGAAATTGTGAGGTTTGCAGTCCAAGAACATCTTGAACGTGCAGACTTGTGGGTTAACCAATCCCCCAGCTGGACCCTGTGGTCCTGTGTTGTGAGTCTGAGCATACTGTGCGATTGCCTCTGCAACTCTGTTGTTGATTAGCTCATTGAGCTCAGCAACAGTCATATGTACGTTTCCCTCAGCCATTAGTTTCCTATTTATAAGAAGTGTTAGCACGAAGTCAAAATCCAATGTAACATGTGTAAGTAAAACAACAAACACATCATGTAATATAAATCAACACAGCTGTTGGAAATAAAAGATAACTCTTTAATAGATATAAACTTTCTTTGAGTACAATACTTTTGAAATGGAATACAAGTTTTCAAACTACCAATGTAGGAACACAACCCGTTCCTAATAAGTTCAAATAAAACAAGGAAGAAATGAAAAATAATCAGTCGTCCTCAACGGTGGATTCAGGATCGGACTCAGCAACTGGTGCTGGTTCCTCCTCCTCATCCTCATCCTGTTCCTCATTCTCAACTACCACTAAGTCCTCCAAAGCTTCAATCCTGCCTGCCAAAATCTCCTCTCGGTTCTCTGACTCTTCTAGACGACCAATCAAATTGATCATCTCATCCCGCATATCGTGAACAAGATGGGCAAGTTCATCTTGCCTCTCAATGGCATCCCATAACTCCTGAGATCTCTGTATAATCTTATCTTCTGCTACCTCCAGATCCTCGCGCAATTTGGCGATCTCCTCGGCGTCTGTCCTTTGCCTCTTAGGCTCAGGAGCATCTAATGCTGGTGGTGGGTGTGTAGAGGGTCCCTCAGCAGGGATCTGCTGAATGCCCTCCTCAGGCTCCTCTTCCGGATCCTCATCCGGGTCCTCCTCTGGATCCTCGTCGGGATCCTCGTCTGGATCCTCCTCCGGATCCTCCTCTGGGTCTTCCTCCGGATCCTCCTCTGGATCGGAGTCCTCCATCTCATACGGTGGAGGTGATGGAATAGGTGGTGGTGGTGATGATGGTGGTGCCGGAACCATCGGCTCCTCGTCCTCGGAATCATCAATAATGATATATGGGACTGATGATGAAGCCATGCCTGTTACATAATACCATATGTAAGTACAGTGCCATGGAATACGTAAACAAGTCAATTACATAATGTCATATGTAATTTCTAAGCAATACGTATAAGCAGATGTGTCTAATGTCTAACAGTCATAGTCTAGGCCTATAAATGCAAACCTAGTTCGCTATAACCAATGTCTCTGATACCAATCTGTCACACCCCCAATTTTCAACTAACGGAATCATACCGTTTGGGAACGTGACAAACCAGGATCTCAGATCATTAGACATAGCGAAGACCTCTATATGAATTTTCAAAACATACTTTGGTCTTTAAACATAACATCAGAGTTTACAAAAGTTGCGGAAGCGTTTAAAACCAATAATAATTGTAAAGTAAACATTACAAAACCAAAATGCTTAAATGTTCAAATTCAAATATTCAAAATGTTTAAAATGCATGAGACTCTATCTCCTAGTCCATGCCAGCTTTAACGCGCGCCTTAGCGTCCTGAGAAAACATGCAAATCAAGTCAACACAAAGGTTGGTGCATAACACAGGTTTTAAATAATCATAATGTTCAAAACAGCAGTTTGAATAACAAGTTGTAGATAACATAATCACAAATGCACAGTCATGATAGCTAGTCATATAAACTATTTACATACGTGTTCGACACCGAAGCTGACTAGTTGCCATGCTATAGCATGTTTTCGCCTTGCCACTATTGTCTATCACAACAATAGTAAAAATTGTGTTTGGTCAGTCAAACACCTACGTAGATCCCATCTACCAGGTGAGGTTTGTCAAACCTAATAGATCTATTTCCTACTACCACGCTTTGCATTACAGCAAACTAAACGGTTCGAGGTGTGTAAGGACTTTCAAGTTGATATGTTTTCACATAATGTAAACAGCTAACTCATGCAAGTGATATGTATCTAAAAACAGTTTGTTGTACATGTTTTCTCCCCCAAAACAGTTTAAAATAAGAAAGGGGCCGTGTACGCACCTTTGATAATAGCAGAATGATCAAATACGTGTGAATTTGCGTAGAAATCCTCTACGAAGAATCTGTGATTAAACAATAACCTAGTGTTATTCGAGACATCATTTTGTGCTTGAAATCACATACGTGTCAACATACGTATGTTAAAGTGTCAGAAATGTGCATACAATCGTACGCGTGCTTTTGAAATCGTTTAAATAAAATCCTACACGATTTTATTTAATTTAACGTAATTATACGCGATTTCGTGTTCGGATTAAAATATGGATTTTATCATTCCAACACGTTCGTATTCTCGTTACGGTTCCAACGCAACTTGAACGGATCGAATCGGACTTGAAACGAAGGAGTTATGGTTAAAACATCAAAAATGACTTAAAATCCAAAAAAATGGTTGGGCCGGGACTCGAACCCGCGACCCTCAACTCCAACACACACGCCTTTAACCAGTCAAGCCCGCTAGGGTATCGCGAAAATAATCAGGAATTAATTCTTTTAAACTCACTCTGATATGATCCCCTTTGTTCATCTATAGCCGAAGCAATAAACCCTTACTTGATCCCGATTTCGATCCCACTCGACCAATTAACTATGGGGTTTTTGTTCCCCGGACTCAATCGAGTCTATCCATGGTTTTATTTCGAACAATTAAACACCATAACCCATTTAATCGAGTCTTAATCAGTTTCGAACACATATTCCTAAAACCTAACTCCAATTCGTTCAATTAGCTACTGTGAATCCTCAAAGTCATGGGATTTCAATTTAACCAGAAATATCGACTCTATCTGTGTGAATTAAAACAATCATCATCATCGCTTCAATCAACAGCCCCAACCCGTTCTTAACCAAAAAGCCTAACAATTGAATTCATAAAATTCGTTGTTGTAAGATGAAATTAACATGTTCTTATTCCTTATCGGAACCTTCTGAACCTATTAATGTAATTTAATTTTATTCTAATTCCCGTTTACTACGAATCCCCCAATTCGGTTTCTAAGTATGAACCCTAGAATTGAAATCCATCAAATCATTGTAATTCAATAAAATTGATACATGGGTTAGCTTAGTCGAGACCTTCTGAAACTACCCATGTACATTAATTAAATTTTAAAGCCCATTCGATACAAAACCCCCAAATCGGTTCAAACGATGAACCCTAGCTATTGAATCCATATAATTCGATGCCAGAACGACAAATTACTATGGGCTTATTCTTAATCGGTCTATTTAGGTTGTATGGGAGTAGATTCTTACCTCTTTTAGTGATGATTCGATGAAGTTCACTTAGAAGTCCTACTTTCGGCCCCCCTCAAGAGTGAAATCCTTTGTATTGAGCTGTTAGGATCAAATTGTCGAGTGCAACAGTTTCTAATAGCGCCGATGAGAGTTTAGAAATCCTCAATTTGATTGATTTAACTCGTATTATACAAGTGTGATTTGAACCAACTTCGGTTACGACTCTTGGACCCCAAATGATTTAAATTCGGTCATTAATTCTTCTAATAACGTATGATTTCTGTTACATCTCACTAATATGAGATGATTGAAAAGTTAATTCCATTAATTTCAGTGTAACAACAGAAATTTCGAATTCCCCATATTAATATAACCGAATTTTTGACTTTTAGAAGTCAAAATCAACTATTATTACAACTTATAGACTAATCCTTGAAATTAAACACTTAAAACCTGATTTTTGATACTTCTTAACCCTTATAAATTATTCCGGATCAATAACTTAACATTTCGGTTAACAAAGTTAAACCGAAAATCCCGAATTGTCACTAATTGGTTCATTTAACTCATTGTTGGGCTAAATTATCCCAATTGGGCTTCATTTGAACTTATTGGGCCTATCTTACCATACTGGGCCATCTCATTGGGCCTCCCTGGGCCTTCCCTGGGCCTACTTGGTTTACATTGGGCCTTACTTGAACTTATTGGGCCTACATAGGCTTCTTTGGGCCTAATTGATCTTGTTGGGCCTTCATTTGCCTTGTTGGGCCTTCATTGGCCTTGTTGGCCTGTGATAGCACCAACTCCCGTTAACAAGGTTAGTGTAAAAAGTCGAATTGTCACATAGAACATAAATAACTTATTAAAGATAACTAAATGCAGAATCATCTCTGTACTATCAGTTTGGTGATACTCTGCTACCTTTATATCATCAGGTGAGTTTCGTACAACCCCTTTTATTTTTAATCTTTTATAAACATCGGGGAAACTCTGCAAACTGTTGTCTGAACATATGATATGCATCAATGATATCTGTGTGATTTCATGTGATATTGTGGGATTTCATGGGATTTTGCCTGTAGACTGAACTCTATCATGGAACTGAAAGTCCTTATTTTTGAACTGTATCTAGTGAACCCATGTGTGGCCGAGCAGAAAACATTGATAGTACTATTGGTTGACACCCCATTCGCTGGGAGGATTGCATCTCCCCTTGTGTGAATGTTTGTTATCTGTTTCCTGAACTTCTTAATGGTGTGATAGACATTAAGATAATGAGGCACTAAGATATGTACCGACGGGTAATATCTTGAGACAGACTAGACGTCCGAAAGGAACTAGATACAGGTCCCATGGTTATCCGGAACTGAACTTTTGAGAACATGCTTATCATATCATATTGTTTTAAATTGAACTGTCGATCTCACCAGCTTTGTGCTGACGTTTCAAACTCAAAACTTTTTGCAGGTAAACAGTAATAGCCGGTGAGGATGCACTTTTGGGATATTTGCACTTGTATAATTAATATTGTAATTAAATAAATATAGCTGTAATGTAATTGTGATTGCGACATCCTTGTAATGAGTTTACTTTAAGTTAATCTGTGTGCTTATGATATCGGTTCAAGTAAGTCACCCCTCACCTCTGAGACATCACCACTATGCTTCCGCAACCGGTTCAGTGACGTCAGGCTATACACGAGGTGACGAGGGGTGGGGGTGTGACAGGGTGGTATCAGAGCCACAGGTTATAGAATTTAGGTTGACTTAGAGACCTAGACTATAACCATAGGCTCGTATAGTGACACAGAGAGCACCGAACATTATTATTGAACAAAACTTGTTTTGAATTAAGCCAGGATAATCAGGTGGTACAAATTCCAGTTATGAGTGGCCAGCATAACTGAAATTTGCAACACGTGTGCATTCTAGTTTGATTTAATTCAAGCAAAACACTAACAACAGTAATGACGAATAGTTGCGTTAAGATAGGAGGACGTCTCATATCATGTTTATGTTGAATATTTTATTCAATATTTATTTCATGCTACTGATCTGAGAATTCTGTTTATACAGTGATGGCAGACCAAGGAGAGAGATATATATATCAGAGGTTTCCATATGTCATTTTGGATGATACTCCCAGTTCCAGTTCCGGATCTGACTCAGATCCTTCGGAGGCTATGTCATTAGCATCACATGCATCTGCAGTGCCTCTCATACCACCACTACCTGAGCCAGTACCGGTGCCGCCACCACCACCAGCACTTCCTATTATACCTAGTCCTCCTCACTCACCTCCGGCTGAACCAGTTGCTGATCAGAGACAGAGTATTACACCTCCTAGAGTACCCGCTTGGGACGGGTTGCGGCGTATGCGGGGTCAAGCCCGCAAAACTACAGGATTGCCTCCGAGACGACAGATGGCTCCCCGAGATGAGCCACCGACTATACATGAGGTGGGAGAATCCTCCCACCAAGCTGAGTTGAGGGCGCAGGTAGAACAGATTTCTCAGGATTTACAGGCTTTGAGACAGGATGTATCTCAGCACCATACTCTTCTGGAGGATACCCGCACCACTGTTCTAGAGATTCTCACTTCTCATCTGACCCTTATGGAGCAGGTGAATGTCTTAGGTGCTAATACTCAGGCTTGGAGAGCGACGATGGAGGAGCGACTTCGGAGGACCTGGCGACAGGCGTTGGTAGTTACTTTTTGGCAGGAGGTAGCGTTGTGGAGTGAGGGATGGGTGTATTTGAGGCAGTTAGTGAGCACCATGAGTTTGGAGGCTCGGTTGATGATGATAGTTATAGTGATGGTTGCTATAGCTATAGTGATTTCCTGCTTACCGTTCTTTATACGGCAAGTACGATGAAGGATGTTTATTTTGGTTATTATTGTATAGTCGGATAGGTTGTGAGTATGTGATGCATAGGGAAATTTTGTTTGTAAAATAGATTCCCGATAGTTAGTATGGAAGAATCGGTTCTGATAGTTCTTGTATTATAACCTTGTGATGTATGAAATTATGGTACTGTAATAATATGGGTGTTTGGTATATCTGTCTGTATAATGAGCTATGTGTGTGAACTATAATTAATTTTTCTGTGTGAGAACATAACCGTATGCGAACGAATTAATATGAAAACATGTCAAACTAAAATATATATTTCGCTGAAATACAGTACGGGAGCAATACTGTATGCGAATATATCGAACTAAAATATATATTTTGCTGGAATACAGTACGGGAGCAATACTGTATGCAAATATATCTGTAACTAAAGTACAGTACGAGAGCCATACTGTACGAGAACATATCTATGGTCTGTATGAGAACTTAATGTATGAACTGAGAACATATTAGAGAACTTGTGTGAGAAAATGTCCTAGTTCTGTATGAACATATTTCTAAAAACATGTGTTGCAATGCAAAGAGCTGGGTAAGACTCTAACATGTTTTTGAAATAACAGGACTAAGTATAACTACGAACAATTGTGTGATCTGTGTGTAATACAAACATGTCTGGACTGAATTCATGTAGTTATACTATATTCTTTATAATCACATTTCAATATAAATTTTCAGTGTAACTGAATATGATTGAATTTATGTGATAGAATGGGTTATATCTTTAATGTTCTTAAACTGACCTGAATTTCTCTGCTTATGAGCAGATTAATGGCTCCTAAAAGAGGTCGACCAGCTAAGAAAGCTGCTCAGAACATTACAAACCCTGAACAAAATCAAGTCCCACCTGTGAATGTTGAATCAAATCCGGATCCGCATGTTAATCCGGAAGCGAACGTGGTTCCACCTAGGAACTTGGAAACAAATACTACTCCACCAGTGAACCCTGGAGCAGGCATTGTTCCACCTGCTGGTACAAGCGGATCTGAAACAAATGAAGCTATGATAGCTCGTATTGTGCGTGAACAACTATCTGCTTGTGGTGTTCTGATACAACACCAACCACATATCACCGCAGGTTCTGGTGGGGAACACGATCATGTTGAGCATAATGCTACTGGTGGTCACGTTGAAACTCATACCACTACCGGTACAACTACCATTGTTCCTGATCCACCACGACAGGGATGTACTTATAAGTATTTTGCTTCCTGTAACCCTCCTACTTTTACTGGCAAAGAAGGAGCGGCTGGTCTTTTAAGGTGGATCGAGGAGATGGAAACTATGCTCAAAATAAGTCAGTGTTTGGAGGAGCATAAGGTGTCTTATGCTGCTTGTTCTTTGAAAGACTCGGCTTTGACCTGGTGGAATACCCAGGCCAAGACTTTGGGTGTAGCCACAGTTGACTTGATGGGCTGGAATGATTTCAAAACTCTGATTAGATCAGAGTACTGTCCCATCACTGAAATTCAAAAACTCCAGGAGGAATTCTGGAATCACTCGATGATCGGTGCTGACTGTCTTGCTTACACCAATCGTTTTCATGAACTTACTTGTTTACTTCCCGATATGTTTCCTACGGAAGCTGCTTTAATTGAGAAGTACATTAAGGGTTTGATTCCTCAGATACGAGGAATGGTGACTGCTGCTGAACCTACAACCCTGAAACATACGATTCTTTTGACCACTAAGCTTACCAATGAGGCGGTAAGGAGTGGTACTCTGTCTTTGAAACCTCAGACGGTTCATAGTAGTAGTGATGTCGGTACCTCGAATGTGTCAAAAGGTACCAAACGAAAGTGGTTTGGTAAGAACAAAACAAGGGCTCCAGCTGAGATCAGTCAGAACAAACCAACGGTGAAGAACTATGGTGCAAATGTTCCTGAGAGGAAAACTTATACTGGGCAGGCGCCCAAATGCAATAAGTGTCCACTCCATCACACGGGACCATGTCCTGTTTGTCTGAACTGTAACCGAGTTGGACATTATGCTAAATATTGCAACTTTCCTGCTCAGACACCAAACCAAGCACCACGACAAACCACTCAAACCAACCGGTCATGTTACAAATGTGGAAGTCCTGATCATCTCATACGAAACTGTCCACACAATAACACCAATCCGGGAACTGAAGCTAGGGGGAGAGCTTTTCAGATTGGTGCGACCGAGGCGAGACATGATGCAAATATTGTTACTGGTACGTTTCTTCTTAATAATCTATTCGCATCAGTTCTGTTTGATACAGGAGCAGATAAGAACTTTATCTCTCCTGAATTTGCATCATTACTTTCATTATCTACGGTAGATCTAGAAACTCCTTATGTTATTGAACTTGCTAACGGCAAGTTGATCAAAACTAACAGTGTTATTCAAGGATGTTCCTTGAATTTGAATGATCATCTTTTCAAAATTGATTTACTTCCTATTGAGCTTGGGAGCTTTGATGTTGTTGTTGGTATGGACTGGCTTTCTGATAACCAAGCGGAAGTTGTGTGTCAAAACAAGGTGATCCGTATTCCATTACCTAACGGTAATACACTGGTAGTTCAAGGAGAACGAGCTGGTAGAAGACTTGGTATCATATCTTGTATGCGAGCTCGAAAATTCTTAAGGAAGGGTTGTTATGCTTTCCTGGCACATGTGACTGAGCACAATTCTTCACCCAAACAAATCACAGATATCCCAGTAGTCAAGGATTTTCCTGAAGTTTTTCCTGAGGACATATCAGGATTACCCCTAGTGAGACAAGTTGAATTTCGAATCGACTTAATTCCAGGTGCAGCACCTGTTGCTAAAGCCCCGTATCGGCTTGCACCATCCGAAATGCAAGAACTTTCAGGTCAATTGCAAGAACTGTTAGACAAAGGTTTTATCAGACCTAGTTTCTCACCTTGGGGAGCACCTATTCTTTTTGTGAAAAAGAAGGATGGTTCATTCAGGATGTGTATTGACTACAGGGAACTCAATAAACTGACAATCAAGAACCGTTATCCACTACCTCGTATCGATGATCTGTTTGATCAACTACAAGGTGCTACTTATTTTTCAAAAATCGATTTAAGATCTGGATATCATCAGTTACGTATTCATGATGATGACATTCCTAAAACTGCTTTCAGAACTCGATACGGACATTACGAATTTCTAGTAATGCCGTTTGGTTTAACAAATGCACCAGCAGTTTTCATGGATTTGATGAATCGAGTATGTAGACCTTATCTGGATAAATTTGTAATTGTGTTTATTGATGATATTCTTATTTATTCTCGAAATCAACAAGAACATGCTCAACACTTGAAGTTAATTCTAGAACTTTTGGCACGTGAAAAATTATATGCCAAGTTCTCCAAGTGTGAGTTCTGGTTACGAGAAGTTCAATTTCTTGGTCATGTAGTAAATCAAAACGGTATTCAAGTGGATCCCAGTAAGATTCAGGCGGTGAAACAATGGGAGACACCACGGACCCCGACTGAAATACGCCAATTTTTGGGGTTGGCAGGTTATTATCGCCGGTTTATCAAGAACTTTTCAAAGATAGCCTTGCCACTGACTACATTGACACAGAAAAATCAACCGTTTATATGGAGTTCTCAACAGGAGGAGGCGTTCCAACTGTTGAAACATAAACTCTGTAATGCACCTATCTTGGCACTACCGGAAGGTACTGATAACTTCACAGTGTATTGTGATGCTTCACGTCAAGGTCTTGGGTGTGTTCTAATGCAGAAATATAAGGTAATTGCTTATGCTTCTCGACAACTGAAAGTACATGAGAAGAATTATACCACACATGATCTAGAACTTGGTGCAGTAGTGTTTGCACTCAAGATTTGGAGACATTATCTATACGGAACTAGGTGTATTATATACACTGATCACAAAAGCCTCCAACACATTCTAGATCAGAAAATGTTGAATATCCGACAGAGGCGATGGGTTGAACTCTTGAATGACTACGACTGTGAGATTCGTTATCACCCAGGCAAAGCAAATGTTGTAGCTGATGCTTTAAGTCGCAAGGAACGAGTCAAGCCTTTACGTGTGAAAGCGTTAGGTATGACTATTCAAACCAGTCTAATTCCTCAAATCAAAGACGCTCAACAACAAGCTTTACAAGCAACGAACTATTCTGCTGAAGGACTGAGAGGATTAGATAAGAAACTTGATACCAAAGATGATGGACTATTGTATTTCAAAGACCGAATCTGGGTTCCCCTATTCGGTAACTCTCGAACGATTATCTTGGATGAGGCGCACAAATCCAAGTATTCTATTCATCCAGGTGCTGATAAAATGTATAAAGATCTTAAAGATTTTTACTGGTGGCCTGGAATGAAGAAACACATAGCTGAATACGTGGATCGATGTTTAACATGTCTCAAAGTTAAGGCTGAACATCAACGACCTTCTGGGTTATTGCAACAACCTGAGATTCCTATGTGGAAATGGGATCAGATCTCTATGGATTTCATTACTAAATTACCCAGAACATCACGTAATCATGACTCTATATGGGTTATCATTGATCGCCTTACGAAATCTGCGCATTTCTTACCCATCCGAGAAGATTATTCTATGGATCGACTCGCTAAACTCTATGTTAATGAGATCGTATCTCGACATGGAGTACCGATCTCTATCATTTCTGACAGGGATAGTCGATTTATGTCACGATTTTGGCAAACTCTTTAGAATGCTCTGGGCACGCAAATCAATATGAGCACAGCTTATCATCCACAAACTGACGGACAGACTGAACGAACAAATCAAACTCTTGAAGATATTCTCAGAAGCTGTGTGATTGATTTTGGAGGTAGCTGGGATATTCATCTTCCACTTGTTGAATTTTCATACAATAACAGCTACCATACCAGTATTCAATGCGCTCCATTCGAAGCACTTTATGGACGGAAGTGTAGATCACCTATCTGTTGGTCAGAAGTAGGTGAGAATCAAATCATAGGCCCAGAATTCATTCAGGAAACAACTGATAAGATCGCACTCATTCAAGAACGAATCAAAGCTGCTCGCGATCGTCAAAAGAGTTACGCTGATAATCGCCGTAGACCACTTGAATTTCAAGTAGGTGATCGGGTAATGTTGAAAGTGTCACCTTGGAAAGGCATTTTCAGATTCGGAAAGAGAGGTAAACTTTCGCCAAGATTTGTAGGGCCATTTAAAATTCTTGAACGAATTGGACCAATAGCCTACAGACTTGAATTACCTCTTGAACTCAGTAACATTCACGATGTCTTTCATATATCTAATCTGAAGAAATGTTTAACTGATGAATCATTGATCGTACCTCTCGAAGAGATTCATATTGACGAAAAACTTCAGTTCAGTGAAGAACCAGTAGAGGTAATGGATCGGGAAATGAAAGTGCTAAAACGTAGTCGCATACCAATAGTTAAAGTGCGATGGAACTCGCAACGTGGACCCGAATATACGTGGGAACGTGAAGATCAAATGAAAGCAAAGTACCCACATCTATTCTCATAAACGACTGTTATCAAGCAAGTCTTCACTAAATTTCGGGACGAAATTTTTCCTAACAGGAGGAGAATGTGACGATTGCGTATGAAAAATTCGGCATTTATGACGTGAGCACATTTGGTCGTGCTTGAAATTCATGAGGATTTAACAACTTTGGTTATTGGAGATTGATAGTATGTGAAAAATGATGAACGTGGGCGAAAACCGTGCGCAAAACGGAGTTCGTATGCTCCCGGAATCGCGAAACGAAGTTAAAAACCAAAATGGTGACGACACTGACGTGGGGCGGTACGCCCCGGGCCAAGCCCCCAGTTGGGGCGATGCGCCCCAGACCTTATGTCGGCAAAAAAATCCTTAAAAGGATCAGATCGCATGGGAAGGCTCAAAACTCATTTCTTTCGACCCTTCTTGACCTCCCGACGAAATAAACTCATTTCTAAGCTATCAAACTCCATATTAAAGCCATTTAAAGTCATAAATCTCACCAAGGATTGTATTTTCAAGTCCTGATCGCTGTTTTAACCGCAGAAATTCGTCAGAACAGGTAACGGTTCGTTTTAACCTTTTAGTTTGATTTTGATTTATTAGATCTTGATTTTGAACGTAATGAGATAGTTAGGATTGTTGATTATTGCCTAGATGATGGCTAGGATTGATTAGAAATGAAGAACACGAAGTTCTAACGGTTAAATTCTTGTTTTGATCCGTTTTAATGCCCGATTTTCATGAAATCATAACTATGATTATAATGGTTTAAACCATTTGATTATGACAATGTAGGTGATTAGTTTGATTAATCTTTGAAATGCAAAGGTTAAATCTAAGTATTTCAAACTAATCACAATCATTAACATACTCATTGGAATGATTATCTGATGTTTGTGATAACAGTCAGATTAGTATGTTAAATCTGGTTATTTCACCTATTCTGATGCTACATTGTGATATTTCATGATATTTGGGTAATCAATAATAAGGATTAATCATTTCTAAGCCATTAAATCATCTAGAAGCTATTTTAGCATTATAATCAACAACATTTATTATCTGGTTAATCAGAGATTATTCTGATTAATCAAGAGTGTCATCAACTTTGAATTAGGAATCTAATGCAATGTAGGTTCCTACATTATCATACATTGTATGATATAACCTTAAATTAACTAAATACATAACTAATATCGAGTTGATGATTTACTAAGCAATGTCTTTGACATTGAACGTTCAGAAGGATCTAATCAGTAAACTAGAACATAAATAACTTATTAAAGATAACTAAATGCAGAATCATCTCTGTACTATCAGTTTGGTGATACTCTGCTACCTTTATATCATCAGGTGAGTTTCGTACAACCCCTTTTATTTTTAATCTTTTATAAACATCGGGGAAACTCTGCAAACTGTTGTCTGAACATATGATATGCATCAATGATATCTGTGTGATTTCATGTGATATTGTGGGATTTCATGGGATTTTGCCTGTAGACTGAACTCTATCATGGAACTGAAAGTCCTCATTTTTGAACTGTATCTAGTGAACCCATGTGTGGCCGAGCAGAAACCATTGATAGTACTATTGGTTGACACCCCATTCGCTGGGAGGATTGCATCTCCCCTTGTGTGAATGTTTGTTATCTGTTTCCTGAACTTCTTAATGGTGTGATAGACATTAAGATAATGAGGCACTAAGATATGTACCGACGGGTAATATCTTGAGACAGACTAGACGTCCGAAAGGAACTAGATACAGGTCCCATGGTTATCCGGAACTGAACTTTTGAGAACATGCTTATCATATCATATTGTTTTAAATTGAACTGTCGATCTCACCAGCTTTGTGCTGACGTTTCAAACTCAAAACTTTTTGCAGGTAAACAGTAATAGCCGGTGAGGATGCACTTTTGGGATATTTGCACTTGTATAATTAATATTGTAATTAAATAAATATAGCTGTAATGTAATTGTGATTGCGACATCCTTGTAATGAGTTTACTTTAAGTTAATCTGTGTGCTTATGATATCGGTTCAAGTAAGTCACCCCTCACCTCTGAGACATCACCACTATGCTTCCGCAACCGGTTCAGTGATGTCAGGCTATACACGAGGTGACGAGGGGTGGGGGTGTGACACAAGTCAACACAAAGGTTGGTGCATACACATGTTTAAGCATTCACAAATGTTTGAAACAACTGTTTGAACAAAATGTTTGCAGATAACATAATCACACATGCATAGTCATGATAGCTAGTCATTTGTACTATTTACATAAGTGGTCGACACCGAAGCTGACTGTTGCATGCTATCGCATGTTTTGCCTTTCCACTATTGTCTAGCACAAACAATAGTAATGTGAATTGGCTAGTCAAACACTTGCGTAGATCCCATCTACCAAGTGAGGTTTGTCAAACCTAATAGATCTATTTCCAACTACCACGCTTTGCACTACGGCAAACTAAGAGGTTCGAAATGTAAGGACTTGTAATGCTATGTTTGCACTTAATGTAAACAGCTAACTCATGCAAGTGATATGTATCTAAAATGTTTTTTGCCCATGTTTTCTCCCCCAAAACAGTTAAAATAAGAAAGGGGCCGTGTACGCACCTTTGATTGTGAATAGAATGATCAAACACGTGAAATCGCGTAGAAAGTCCTCTACGAAGAATCTGTGTTTTAAACAATACGTTGTGTTATTCGGGATGTCGTTATTGTTTGAACTCACATACGTGTCAACACACGTATGTTAGATTGTTAGAATCGTGCATACGTAAGTACGCGTGACTTTAAAGTCGTTTAAATAAAATCATGTAGTCGTTTATGAATTTATTTAAATAACGTAATTATACGCGATTACATATTCGGTCTAAAATGTGAATTTTATCATTTTAATTAGTTTGGGATTCCGTTACGGTTTCAACGCAATTTGAATGGATCAAATCGGAGTTAGAACGAATGAGATATGGCCTAAATACTAAAATAACCCAAAAATCAAAAATAGGTGGAGGCCGGGTTCGAACCCGTGACCTCCCTCCCATGCTACACCTTCTCTACCATCTCCTCTGCCTCACATTTGTTAATAGAAACCGTATTAAACGTTTTTAAAATAACAAAAGGGTCGGTTCCCCTTTGGTTTTATTAACCCGAATCAAATGGTTCCCAATTGAACCCCGATTCGCACTCAATCGAACCCAAGACCATAGGGTTTTTATTCAAACCATCCAAACGAGTCTCATTGTGTTTTTAATTACATTACTTCAGCAAAATCATGGGGTTATTATGTCCTAACCCGTTTCGAACTCAAACATATTCCCCATTGATTCAAATTGATTAAATTGGTTAATAAAAGATGTTAAGCTCATGAGGTTTCATTGAACAGAAGATTTCGACCCTATCTGAGTTGTTTAATTTGAAAACTAAATCCATTTACATCAAAATCCCCAAATCGTTTTCTAAAATAAACCCTAGAACTTGATCATATGCAATTCATTATGATTTCATGATATTGGCAAATGGATTTTATAAATCGGAGGTTTATGAAACTACCCATGCATATTAATTTGATTTTTGAATCCATCTAGATCAAAATCCCCAAAGTCGTTTTATCCTAAGAACCTTAGAATTGAAATCATTCAATTCGTAGTTGTTTGCTAAAACTATCATGTGGGTTTCATTATACATAAGTTTTCGAAGCCTTCTGTAAAAATTAATTTGGTTTTTAAACTTGTTTGATCAACAACCCCCAAAACCGTTTTTTATATGAACCCTAATAATCGAGATCTTACAATTCGATATTAGAACTCCGAATTAGCATGGGGATTGTCTTAGTCGGACCTTTTAGGATGTGTTGAAGCTGATTCTTACCTGATTTGGTTTCGATTTGATGTAATTCAACTTGTGGCTCAAGCTCGGTCGACCCACAATCCAATTCTTCAATCCACGTCTTCTGTGATCGAATTCTTGAATCCAGCAGAGCCTAATGATGCCGATTTGTTGTTCTGAGAGTTCAATTGTGAGTATTTTGTACGAATGATGCGAATTGTAATGTTTCAAGTGACGGTTTCGAATTTTAGGTGATAATTTAAGTTTAATACATCGATCCATGTTCTAATAACGCATAATTGTTGTTAGTAATCATAAATGTGATGATTAGTGAGGTTTAATTCGGTTACAACTCGGATTAGATGCAAATTTCGAAATTCTATTTGATTTTCAAGACGAATTTTGACTTTAAAAGTCAAAATTTAGCATTTCTTATAATTGCAAGTTTAGTCTTTATGATATGAGTGTTTTTAAACTAATTTTGTTTAATTTGGATCCTTTTAGCTTGATTTCCTTTGATTTCGTTGACTTTTGGTTAACGAAGTTAAACCAAAATATCGAATTGTCACGAATTGGGCCGAATAGGATATCATTGGGCTGAATTAACTCACTTGGGCCGAATAGAGGTGAAGTGGGCCGTGGATATGCATGGGCCAAGTATGTGTGTTGAAGATAAGGAAATTGTGGGCCAATTAACAATGGTCCAGTGCCACTTAGTTCCTTATAAAAATTGGGCCTCATAAAGTGGCATTGGGCCTACAATCTATACAGCCCAAATAAGCCTTCTGTTTCCGATCTAGTGTCCAGCGAACCTTTTAAGTTACAAGGTTCAGTGAACCTTTTGTGATATCTTTACTTTCGGTTAACCGGGTTAATTCGAAAAGTCGGATTGTCACAGGTGGTGGGCTGGCGGCTGAGCTTTGGCTCTACGTATGCCCTATACATAAACTACATTCTATGTTTTGGGATGGTGTCAGTAATGAGGTTCAGACTTAAGCACTTGTTTAATTCATTCGTGTTTTCAACACCATTTACACACCAATTTCAAAATTAGTGTAAATGGAAAGAGTTTTACCAAAACTTTTACAATACCTAATATTTTCTTAAAAGTTGCGTGAACTCACCAACCTATTGTTGACAGATTTTACATGTTCTCAGGTGAAGAACAGGTGAAAGCACGATGACTTTTTGAGAGAGAAAGATAGGATCCTTTAGAGGAACCTACAACCCCTGCATGGAATCTCCCAGGCAACATCGGCTACAAGATTCAAGACTTGTACCCTGCATGGAAACTCCCAGGCAACATCGGCTACAAGATTCAAGACTTGTACTTTTGCATGCAATTCTTGAGGGACATATGGTCCACATTCCAGATATCCAAGTCAAGTTGTAATAGAATTAAATTATAAAACAGTTGTAATTTAATTTTATCCATTTAATGCATTATGTTTTTCTCATCTTATCATGTGCAATGTAATAATCTGATCACTATGATTTCATCACGCCTCGGGGCCCTTCCGCATCGATTTAGGAGCACACTTTTGACACATTTGATTACTTTTCCCCATTCGCAATCGTATTCACAGCATTCGAAGCTATGTAAAACTTTAGCAATCGATCATTTGTGTGCTTTCTTTGTACTTTTGTTTTGTTGATATAATATAAACAAGGCAGAGTGACGATTGTCACCTCCCGAGGTTTTTATGCCTACAATCCTAAGGAATTAAGGGCTTTTCCTCGTATAAATCTCGTGTGTTTGGCTATTTTTCTGTTTCATATTCAAAATATCCCTAGGGATTCTTAGGGATAATTTTAACATAACTTGCTTATAAAGTATTTTTCTAATCAAAAAGCGCAAAACCCCACTTAACTAATTCGGTTTTTCTAAAAATTAATATTGTTAATTTTATCTGAAACAATAGTCACTAAATATGTAAGCATGTGATCAATGCAAATCTTAGCTAAAGTTTGCTATATCAAGGGCCATTAAGCTAAGTTTACATGGTAATAGTTAAAACTTTATCTTTTTAAGGAACATGTTTCACCAAAAGAAACATAAAAGAGAGCCTATGAAAACTCACCTTGACGAGTGAGACAGCCATTAAAATGGTTGTCAATGTGTAGCTCAAATAATATCTAAGACATTCAAATTTACCTAGATAGTTCAAATAATATTTATGGAATCCTTAATGTAACTAAGATGATATAATCCAATCCCAATAGTTGAAAGTTTAAAAGTCCTTTTGTAAAAAGAATTTTATATGTATGTTAATATAACATCCTTTAAAATTTAGATTTAAATAATAATAATTTTAAGTTTTTACTATATAGTGATTATTTGAATAACATTTAAAATGTTATTATATGATAACTTGAATTTCATAAATAGAAATGTTTTATTCTATGGTATAAATATTTTTTTAAAGGAACGTGTACTTCTTAATAATATAAAAGTATATAATTCTATTGGAAATTTAAACAACAATATATTTTTATATACGAATCTTAGTCATTTATTAGTAATTTAAAATATAATTTAATAATATACCTTGTGAAAAATATTGAGTTTAGAAGATAATGTACTATTTTATAAATAAAATTAATGTAAATAATTTTGTAAAAATAGTGATAAATCCTCCTTTTTAAGTTTATAAAATTTATTAAGTCAACCTATATTTTAATTCTTTTTTTTAAATGAATACATGGTAAAATATTTTTTTATTTATTATTATTGATATATATATGTAGATATATTGTAAAAAAGATAATAAATTTAAATGTTATATTATTTAACGGATTATAAAGAAAATATTTTAAAAAAAAGTTATGTGAAAACAAATTTTCTAAAGTGATTATTAAAATGAAAGTAATTAAAATAAAAGTGTAAAAATGGCAAAACCGCCCATCCCTAGGTCTTGAACCTGTGTGGTTCTAAACCTGTCACACCCTTAAATTCCCACTTGTGGTGACATTCTGTTTGAAAAGTACATAAAAATCATTCAAACTAACAACTTAACTAAAGGCATAATACAACGGAAGAATAGTTTTAATGTTGCGGAAGCTTGTACAAAATAAACTGTTCAAAACACATCACAATAATAGGAACCAGATGCTTGAAAATGTTAACAAATATAATGCTCTCCAAAAAAATCCCATGCATGCACCCTAAGTCTTAAGCATGTTGATTCACTGAGAAAAACATTCTAAAGCGTGTCAACATAAAGTTAGTGAGTTCACATGTTTTGTTCAAAAGTATGTAATCGGTTGGGTCATGTATACTGTTTTTTCAAATAATTGCTAGGCCCGAGGCCCCAAGTGTCAGTTGTGTTGCTACCGATACTGGACTGTTTTTCTTACCTCTGCCATGCCTAACGTAGAGCATTGGCATGTTAGGTTGAAATTGAACCCGTCTAGATTTCCGGTCTGTATTGGCCCTGGGTGGGGTGCGTCCAAACCTAATAGTAGTATCCAAGATCTCCTCGTTGTGTTTTGTTAACGATACGACTGTGCGAGGACTTTATGTGATATACAACACTTATAGAGTTCGTACCATAAAACCAGTAATATATCTGAGTGTTTGATAAAATGTTTTGCATGCCTTCTCTGTCACACCCTATGCCGTGTGCGGAATCCACAGCGTGGTGACGACTAATTGATTGAATCATGTACAAGTATTAAAAGAACAACCACAACGTTTACTACTTTTGATAATGTTAAACATGGTTTAATTACAAAGCTTTCTAACTACCAAAAGTAAACAGCTAATCGACCTCAATAATAATGTTTACACAAAAGATCAAACAAGATAATTAAACAAAAAGGATTAAGTATGTTTTTAATCCATCCTAGCTTGTTTCCTGATCTTGATCTATCTTAATATGTCGCCTTAGTTGTCCATGTGATATCTATCCCTAATTCCTTGAAATATGTGAAAAGTAACTATCAACTACAAGTAGTTGGTGAGAACTATAGGTTTTACGAATGAAATTGATAAACATAAATTTTTAAACAATATGAATAAAGCATAGTATACATGTATCATGGATAATTGTAACACAAACTATCATCAAGAGTTAAGAATTTACGATATGCTAACTTATGATCAAGTCCAATTTTACATTTGGGGTTAGATAGGTAGTCAGCATGAAGCATTCAACATGGCCCATGCTATTGAATGTATTCAACAACAACTCCGTGTTGACGTAACACGACCAATATGACCTATGCTGGTAAACTTAATTAGCAGCAAATCCATATTGCTGTAAAGCATAAAATCTGCAATTAGTTTCCAAAACAAATTTAAAACGCTAACTGCAGCCTTGGCGTAACCAAACGTGTCCGCTTTCCCTTATTGTGATCACCCAGTACTAACATTATAAAGATTATGATCGAGAATGAATGAATGGATGTATCTTGATGTGTATAAGTTTGTTTACAACAAAGAACATCATGGCTACATGTTGTGAGATTTATACCCATAAAATGTTAAACTGATATAAATAGTTTGATCAAATGTTGAATGGTTGAAACCAATGGTTGAATACAATGGTTGAATACCTTGATTGAATACAAATATTGAACTAAAAATTGTTCCTTTGATGTTCCAAAGTTTACAAGTTTAATAGTTTATAAAACATGTTATTGTGAAAGAGTTTTATAAAACTTACTTGATAAGGTTGTATAAATGAAAACATTTGATCACATGTTTCACCCCAAAACAGTTATAAAACAGTAAAATAGGGGCTATGTTCTCACCTAGGCTGGTTGTGCAATGAACTATGATTTAATACCGATGCTCTCAGTTGTTCTTGTGACTTGGCTGTATTTAAATCCCTGACTGAGTTTGGTATGATTCATGAATTATGAGCACATGTTTGGTTTTATTCTATAAAGATTGATTCTTTCTATCTTTTGTTATTATGTTTACTAAGGTATTATAACCACTCTCTTACGAACTTAAGTTTAACCATAAAAGTTTGTTATTTAATCATATATGGTTGCTAGAGTACTATTGTAACTATATTTGAATCATAAGAAAATATGTTTAAACTTTTGAAAAGCATACCACATACTTAACCATGCATGAAACTTGTCATGCATGGTATAGCATAAAGTTTATGTGTTTTGTAAACCTTTTTATCATAGCCATCTTACCAATAACTTATGTATTAATTAATGGTTAAACTATGATAAACTCAAGTTGGGATTACACCTATTGTTGTGTAGAGGGTTGTAATACCCAACTAGAACTCACTAAGTTACATTAGGTGTAATTAGTTGGTTTATGGTTAACATTGGTTTTCTTATGGCTTGGAACACCAGACTAGAGTTTGAAGTCTAAGGCTGATATAAAGATTTCGAGATAGATTTTGTCGAAGTTGAAGTTGTAAGGCTGAAGAAGGTACCCATCGATACTGTTAGTATCGATGGTTCCCTTAGTATCTATCAAGATATCTTCGAACCTATCATTGTCACCCCAACCTCGACTCATTTCTCTTGGAATTCATCAAGGACTTAGTATCAATCACTCAGGTGGTTGTTTAGGTCATAGATATTAGGTATGCTCCATCCAAGACTCCACCGGTTCTGAACAACATACCCATCGATACTATCAATATTGATGGGTTGTTGGCATCGATACTATGATTTCCATTGGTTGTTATTGATGGTTCTTAGGTTCATACCCATTCGATTAATCTGATCAAACTAACATCAAAGATATGATCTTGTTCAGAGGGTCATGGAGTTTCCTAGTGTCGATTAAAGGTGGAACCGGCTTCATGTTGCCCAACGATACTATTAGTATTGATGGGAGGTTTAATATTGATAGAGGTGCTTTGAAACTATTAATGTCGATGGAAACCTGGTCCAGCTCCTTAGGAACTTCGAACTTATTAGTATCTACGGCGAAACAGGGCATCGAATCTTGTTAAGTTCGATGGATGAACCATGTTTTTCAGCCTTAACCATCCATACTAACTTCAGCCCAACTTTTCTCCACCGACACTAACTTGTTCGACCTCCAACCGTTTGCACACCAACCACTTAAACTAAGATCTTCCAGGGCCTTCATTGTTCATTTAGCTGATTGTTCACGAGGTTTAGAGGCTTGAAAACCGGTTGGAACTCATGTGGGGTGAAATGGTGAAAAACTCTAAACATCCGAACCTTCTCACTAGATTCTTGGTCGTTTGAGCTTGTGTTTGTTTAGATCTTTTGTACTTCTAACTTCCCTTCATAAAGAGGATCATTTAGACACCAAATTTAATTGATTTGGTGAAGGTTTGATGAAGTAGAGTGTGGATTTTGGTGTGAAAATCTAGAGAGAGAGGATGGACGATTTTTAGAGAGAGACAGTGGAGAGAATTCTGCATTAAATGAGAGGTAAGTGAACAAGATGAAGGTTTTTATACTCCATGTAGTCTCACACGCGTTCGTGTTTGATCGGTTTCATAGTGATACGTTATTTTACGAATATAACGTAAATATTAAGTTTTCATTAAAAATGGTTTTATTTTATCTTTTAAGGTAGTGATTTCTAATAAATATTTTACGTGAAATATTATTATAAATTTATTTTTCTAAATCATTTCTTTTAACTGTTTTGTCAGAACGTATAACTTTCACGCGTATTCGTACGAATCGTCACCCGTACGAACACGACGATTGTTTTACTCTCTGTTTTGGTTTTCTAATTATAAGATATTATTTAAAATATTAAACCCACATATATATTCGTGCGAATCGTCATTCCCACGAACACACTGTTAATTTAATATTTCATAATGTTTATTAGTGGTTGTTTTGAACTTGTTTCCTCACAACGTTTGTGTTCCATCATTTGGTTATCTTGGATTACATGACT
This sequence comes from Mikania micrantha, assembly GCA_009363875.1. NCBI lineage: Eukaryota > Viridiplantae > Streptophyta > Magnoliopsida > Asterales > Asteraceae > Mikania > Mikania micrantha. The sequence continues at coordinate 29,345,012 of CM018695.1, forward strand.
CATGAATTATGTTGTCAGACATAGGATTTCCTCATTACTGGGAAAATCCCATGTCTTAATTGTTGTGTGTGCAAATTGTTTTATCTGTTCACAATGAATATTCACAATGTATTTACAAACGAACTTATAATTGCATACATGTACTTACAAGCATCGTCCATACTTATAATTACATACTTGTGTTCATGTCGATCCATCAGACCTAGTATATTTTTCCAAACAACTCCAAGTTGTGTTTTTCTAATGATTGAGTGTTTGACCATGTTTGATCCTATTAAACCGAAGTTTGCGTTTCGCTACAAGCTTAACTATGTTTGACCCTATACGACTTGATGACCCATTGGTGACACGTTTAGTTTGTTAATGTTTGTTTCGTTTTTAGGTTTACAAAGTTTCCTTAATCATCAAGTTTCCATAATTAGTAAGTCTCTATATTTAGTAAGTTTCTATATTTAGGAAGTTCGCTTCTAAAGTTACCTTTTCTTATAAATAAGCATACTAGTTCCGTACGTGGTCATGTCAATGCCTAGTCCATCAATCGTATTAGACGTCTTGTTTTAGTAGCCAAAAGTTACTATTCATAGTAAGTTCGCTAACTGTTCGGGTTTTTACCATGATAATCATTTCAAATCTTTTATATCTTTTTAAAATAACCAATTCTATCATCTTTCATTATCAAACATGTTTTCTTATCCTTATTTCACAAATGCCCAATTTAAAGTTTCCTTAAAAGTAAAGTTATGCACAAAACTCGTTTTTACCATTTTTAAACTATTCCAACATGTTAATACACCTTTTACACAACTTTTTTGTGTCTTATTATGGTAGAAATCTACATGCCTTGCATTTTCTCCAACACAAAAGTTTCTATTTTTAGAAACGTATGCATACAAGTCTTTAAGAAACAATACAACTACAAATCAACATACGCAAGCGTTAATCTTGCTATTTTTGATAGGTCATAATGTGTTTTTAGTGTTTTTAACTTTAGTTTTGGAGTTAATATAGAAAAAGGTGTGTGCATGTCAAAATTAAATGTAGATTATCGATTGAAACACTACCTCCAATATTAACTTGGGGATGTGGCCTTAGGATATTAGACAAAAGGCTGTGAAAGCCGTTGGTGATAAACTTGCAGCAAGTTTGATGTACACGTCTTCCAACGTCTCCCTTAAACTCCAATACTCCTAAATCACCAGCTATTGCAAGGAAGAGGCAAAGACATGTTAGCAGAGGTTAGAAGCTGCTTTCTGGGGGGTTTGTTCGAGAGAATGTCGAGAGGGCTCGTGAGGTGGATGAAAGATTGCAAGCATGGAGTGGTGTGGTATTTAGAGTCTTTTTAGGTGTTTGGAGGCCATCGTGTACCGCTGAGTGGCTCCCCTTTGTTCTTGGCATATCACCATGACCAAAATAGTCGATCCCTAACTTCGTAGTTCCTCATGTTTTGCTAAGGTAACTGAAATCGTCGTTGCGTACCTCCATCCTTTTCGGTTGAATCCAGGTTTTCCCACTCGACCTGTCACGTATCGCGAAGGTTTACGCAACGCTTCCTAGCATACCACGATCGGTTCTGGCCCAGTGTCATTCCTTTGTTCGATTTTTCTTATGTTCAATTTGTTATTGTCCTCCGCTAGACGCTTGCATTCGTTAGTCAGAAATTTTAAGAAGTTATCTTTCATTTTGATTCTATTATTAATTGGTTCATCAATGTTCGTAAGAAGTAACACGTGTGTTGGTGCACGAAATGTCCCTACTTCAGTTTTGTATGATCTTTGAAGTATAAAGTTTATGTTATTAATGAAATTAGTCTTTCTATATTGTTCTTAATGTTTATTCTAGTTTATATGTGTTTGATTATGTTTAACTTTGATTATATATGTGTTATAGACCCATTTGGACGAATGACTCTAATAATGAAGTCATTCTGCTGAATGAACGCTTACAGAATGTCTAGGGCAATCGAATGAGTCATCCGCATGACTCATTTGGCTGACCAAGCTCATTCGGCTGAGCCGTTCGCTGAATGAGTTGCTTCGACCACTCATTAGGCCGAATGAGTACAGTCAATAAATACTAGTTCAAACAGATTCAAACCTAACTTTCCAAAGCCCTCTTTCTTCCTAGAGCACTCTAGTGTCAAACCCTAGAAGTTTTGAGCAGGTTCTTGCCTGTCCAAGTTCGATTCTCATCCCGTGGTGTTCGATCTTGATTCAAATGTTCATCCTTCACCTTCAGATCACCACAGGTGCTGTTGGTTTCGATTGGAAAACCCTGGAATAGGATTCTGCACTATTCCAGAGGCTGTCGAGCAGATCTCCATTGGAACCGGGTTGTTTCCAGGCTCCTACTTGGTCCTAAAAAGTGGTATCAAAGCTTTGGCTCTTTATTCTGCTCGATTTCCATTCCAAATCATCAAATCAGAGATTGGTTGTTCGAACTTTTCAACTTCTCTAAGATGATCTTCACACACATGAAGGAGAATGTGGTGCTTAAGGGTGACAAGAAGTTTCTCATGTACCCTCGGTTTCTCCAGCAGATCTTTGATGCTCAGGTGCCTAACCAACCGAAGACCAGCACAGATATCATCCGGTTAGAGCATATGAACGACATCACTCTCAACAGAGTGCTATCATACAGGGGAAGGAGAGGAAGCCTCCTGTTCGTACTTTATTTGGTCATCTTCAGAGTCCTGATTACATTGCTCCTGGTGGTAGGAAGTGGAGGCATGATGACTCAGAGTCAGACATAGAGGACATTGTTGTACCAGTTGATGATGGTGATGATGGTGGAGATGATGGTGCTGATGATGTGGGTGGTGGTGATGCTGGAGTTGGTGTGAGTAAGGCGGGTGTTAGTGCAGGTGCTGTTAGTGTTGGTGCTGATGTAGGTGCAGGAGGATCTGGTGCTGGTGATGAAGAAGTTGATGTTGATGCCCTACTGGATTTAGACTTCATGGGTACTACACAGGCCACCGTCTCTACTCCACTAGAGATGGCAGGGACTACATCTGCTGAGGATGAGCAGATGGAAGAGGTAGATGAAGAGGATGAGCGTAAGGATGCCTCAGATGACTCGGATTCAGTGGATGAAGGGCCTCAGGTGGTCACTACTTGTTTCAGGTCTCAGCTGGTGTTTCTTGATATAGGAGACATAGAGCCTAATCAGGAGAAGATCAGGGACCCATCATTTGTCCCTGAGTTTGATTTCCTTCCTCCCCCACGTACTTCCATTTCCATATTGACCGTTGCTGCTACTAAGTCTACATCTTCCCCACCAGCCAAGAGAAGAAGGACAAAGTTTGTCCTGCAGAAAAGGTCATAACTGTCAACTGTTGCAGCATCCACTATTACATCAGCAGCAGTAGTTACATTTTCTTCACTGACCAGCTCACGGGCTGTTCCTTCACGTTCTACTTTTGCCCCTCTGACATCCTCTGGTGCTCATGCTCCTGTTTGTACTACTACTTCTACTAGTCTCTCCATCACATGAGCTGATACGATTATTCCTACTGTTTCAGTGACTGAGCAGCTTAGTACACTAAACAGTTTGTTACTTAGGTTGATGGAGACGAACCATCAACAGGAGGAGGCTATTTCCCAGCTCACGTAGAGGTTCAGTGAGCAAGACACTCTATTACTTCAGGCTGCTAACTAGCGTGCAGACTTACGAGCTAGATCTGCTCAACAGGAGGAGCAGCTGGTAAAGTACATAGATGAGCACAACCAGCTGGCATTGACTGCCTCTAGTTTTAGTGACCGGATCCTGACACTTGAAGCAGAGAACGCCCGACTTATCGAGCAGGTGGAAAGTCTTAAGGAGGGTACTCCCAGGATTGAGGGCACTAAAGCTCATTCCGATGATTCAGACGAAGAAGAAGAAGAAGAATAAGAAGAAGAAGAAGATGATGATGATGAAGAAGATGAAGAGTCTGATGAGGAGAAAGTTGATTATAAGGATTTAGACAAAGATGATGGTTCTGATGATTCTGACGAGGGTTCAGGGAGTGGGTATGCTAGTTCATCAAGTGCAGCAGAAGAGCAGTCCCTTCCCACAAAGATCCGAACCAAGACCAAGCACGACAAAAGTGCTAAGGCTCCTCCTCCACCTCCTCCCACTCAGACAGAAGATCCAAAAGCTACTAAAGATGTCGAAGCTATGCCTTTGAGACGTAGATTGGATGAGACATTGACTATGATCTTAGATGGCCAAGGCATTATACAACACTCAGTTAGCTATGATAAGGAGGAAGGAGAGATTGTTCATTGCTTAACCAAGGAGCAAATCACGGAGCTATTCAGGTTGAATCCTGATGAGGTTGTGCTTGATGACACCTCTGCTCCTGTTTCTGATATGCCTTCTCCTGAGATCTTTGATGATATTGATGATGTGATTTTGGAGGACATCACTGAAGAAGAAGCCATAAAGTATACTTTAGCTGAGGGTGAACCACCAACTTTTACTGACCTTTTTGGACAACACACTGAAAAAGAGCTAAGCAGAAAGGTGGAAGAAAAGGTCAGTGGCAGTGAGTCTTCAGCAAAAGAGATTCAGCAAAGAAAGGAAGAGTGGAAAGCATACTGGGAGGTGTTAAGAAGGAAAGCACTGCAAAGATGCCAGCTACTCACACCAAAGTTTACAGGACCAAAGGCTACAAGGCTAGAGGTCAGATTCTTAGCTGGGCATACTTGCATGATCTACAGTGTTATGCTGTCAAAAGAGAACACGTAATTCAGTATTTCAAACATCCCCACGACTTCAAGACGTTGCCAGGCTTTGAAGTCAATCAGCTTGCATGTTTGAAGATGTTATACAGTTTAGATTCAGGGATATCCACTTGGTTCTCTAGACAGATTCAATACGAGTATAGGATGAGATGGGCTAACTTCAAACCTCAGGAACCAGAGAGATATTACATACCAGAGATCAATGTAGATACCCGCAAGCATAAGGTTATCCTGAAGTGGCTGCCTCCAAAAGTCATGAAGAAGATTCCTTTGAGGAAGATGCGTCAAGACCTTTTGGACAACTTCCGATGGTGGTACTATGACGAGCGAACTGGAGAGGATGTGATAGTGTTATGCAAAGACAAGGAGTGGGAGACTGAACGTATCTTTGACCCGATGTGGTTGACAAATCTGTCACACAGCGATGTCAAAGCTCTTTACAGACACCAGATTTTCTTTGACGTAGAAGACATGGAGCAAACATTACAATTTATGATGGTGATCCAGATCTGTATTGTTTTTAGGATTCATCCTGGATCAGACTGGAAAGCCATTTCAGACAAGCATTTCAAGAAAGATGCTGCAAATTGAAGAACTAGGTCCAAGGGGGAGTATGTTGGTGCACGAAATGTCCCTAGTTCAGTTTTGTATGCTCTTTGATGTATAAAGCTTATGTTATTAAAGAAATCAGTCTTTCTATATTGTTCTTAATGTTTATTCTAGTTTATATGTGTTTGATTATGTTTAACTTTGATTATATATCTGTTATAGACCCATTCGGACGAATGACTCTAATAATGAAGTCATTCTGCCGAATGAACGCTTACAGAATGTCTAGGGCGATCGAAAGAGTCATCCACATGACTCATTCGGCTAACCAAGCTCATTCGGCTGAGCCGTTCGCCGAATGAGTAGCTTCGGCCACTCATTTGGCCGAATGAGTACAGTCTATAAATACTAGTTCAAACAGATTCAAACCTAACTTTCCAAAGCCCTCTTTCTTCCCAGAGCACTCTAGTGTCAAACCCTAGAAGTTTTGAGCGGTTCTTGCCTGTCCAAGTTCGATTCTCATCCCGTGGTGTTCGATCTTGATTCAAACGTTCATCCTTCACCTTCGGATCACCACGGGTGCTGTTGGTTTCGATTGGAAAACCCTGGAATTGGATTCTTCACTATTCCAGAGGCTGTCGAGCAGATCTCCATTGGAACCGGGTTGTTTCCGGGCTCCTACTTGGTCCTAAAAAGTGGTATCAGAGCTTTGGCTCTTTATTCTGCTCGATTTCCATTCCAAATCAACAAATCAGAGATTGGTTGTTCGAACTTTTCAAAAACCCTAGGTTTCTTGCACTATAAGTTACTGTTTCATTGAAAATCCGTGGTTTTTGTGGTTGTTGTGTCAAATCAATCATCCTAATTGTTTGGTAATCATTTCATGATGTTCTGTACCAAATTTGGTGATTAGATTCGCTCTAGATCGAAAGTTATCGCGATTTTTGAGGCTGAAAACCCAGATGGTACGAATGAGCCACCCGACCGAATAGATCATCCGAATAGACCTCATTCGGCCGAATAAGCTTCATTCACCGAATAGCTCCCTTTCGGCCTACTCTTTCGCTGAATAGCCTCAGTCGGTTGCCCACTCATTCGCCAGCTTTATTCGTTCGATTCTATAGTCATTCGTTGGTCTAGTCATTCGGACTAGTAGTTATTCTGCCCTCAGTCATTTGGCCAATAAAGTTCATTCGCCTATATCAAGCACATTCGGTCCCCGACATTCGGCCAAAGTTGAGTCAATAGGCCATTAGATTTCAGAATTTTCTAAGTGTTGGACACTTTTGTTCTTGACATTATGGAGGACTTAGCTTTGATGGCGAACCAGAATCATCGGATTCCGACACTTTTACTCACTGAGACTGAGACATGGAACTCTAATAATGCTCCCAAGCTGCTTTCATTAGATGATTACCCTCACTTGAAATACAGATTCGAGATTCACATCAATGGAGTTGATACCAACTTGTGGATGATGATAGAGGGTGGTTATCTGAGACCTCTGAATGAAAATGGAACTCTAATGTTAGTCACACGGATGACTAAACCGCAGAGGAAACTATATGACATTGAGAAGAAAGCTTATGCTATTCTGTCGCAGTCCATTGCAACTGATATTTTTCATCAGTTCAGACAGTTTACATCTTCTAAGTTTCTGTGGGATGCTTTGCAGCAGAGATACGAGGGAAATGATGCGTTGAAGAACATCAAGTCTAAAGCTTTAAGGAAGGAGTTTAACAGTTTCATGTATGTGGGGAACGAGTCACTGGATGATCTGATTGCAAGATTCTACCATCTTCTGAGTGAGCTGTTTAATCATCAAGTCAATACTACAACTCAAGAGAAGATTCACTGCTTAGCAGATGCTCTACCTCCAAAATGGGAGTCATTTCTTATGGTTTTAAAGCAGAATGAGATGATGGAAAGTATGGACATCAATGATCTAATCCAGAAGTTGAAAGAGCAGGAAATTGAGAACAAGGGGAAGGCAAAAAGAGTTTCTCAAGTTCAGGACCCTTCACTGTATTATTCTACTCCTACAGTAGAGAGAGCTTCTTCTCATGCTCCACTAAAGACTGCTTTTGTCTCACAGACTACTGAAGCTCCTGTTCCCAATTAGATTCATTTCAGTCAATCATCTTCATCATCCAGCTCTCAGAAAGAAAGTAGTCAACCAGTCACCAGTCTGAAGACATACAACTTTGATAAAGTGACTATAGAGGTTGCAAAGGAGCATATGGGTCTTCTGTCTACTCTTGTTAGCTCATATGATGGATTAGTAGCAGGACAGATTGGCAATCCTTACTTGACAAATGATGATTACTCTCAGATAGACCCAAATGACATGGAGAGGATAGACATCATGTGGGCTCTAGCTAGTGCTGTGAGAAGAGCAAAGGATTTTATGAGAAGGACTGGAAAAGACATCAAACTGAATAAGGATTCAAAATTTGGTTTTGATATGGCATCTGTCACTTGCTACAATTGTGGAGAGAAGGGACACTTTGCTAGAGAGTGCAAACAACCAAAGAAGTCAGGCAACAAGAATCCTTTTCAGCATCAGAGATCTTCTGCATCAAATCCAGAAAGAAGACTTGTACCCATTGATGCTCCAACTAATGCAAGTTCTTTAAATGCAAACAAAGCATTGATGGTGCAAAATGATGAAGGTGAGAATTGGGATTTCAGATTTAATCCTGATTAGGGAGGACAGGATAAAGCATGTGTTGCTGAAATTCAGAAGACTAATGAATCAGGTGAAGAAAGCACTTCTGATGAAGCAAAGATCAGTATAGAGGAATCATTTGGTTCAGAGTCAGAAAGTACTTCAGACTCAAACACTCAAGCAGATTATGATGCTGATCTTGAAGAATCTGCTACCTTGTTTGCTTTGATGGTGAACACATCTGCTACTTCACATTTAGATCAGGTATTTGCTGAATGTTCTTCTTCTAATTCTAGATGTTTTAACTATGTTGATCTTGACAGTAAGGTTCTGGCTTATTAGAAGGATAATGCTGATTTGATCAGCGATCTCAACCAAATGATTGAGGCAAACAGAATTTTAAAATTTAATGAAAAAGATTTTAAAGATAAAATCAATTTGTTAAACAGACAGTTACATGAGGCTGAGATCGCTGTTCTCAACAAGCAAGATGCAGTTACTTCTTATCTCAACACCATAAATGAGACTAAGAAGAAACTTGCCATAGTCGAGTGTGACTATGAGACTTTAAGCCAAAAGCTCAAGAGCTATGAGAGCTTATCTTATATTATTGAGCACATGATCAGTAATGGGATTGATCAATCTGGGTAGGGTAAGGAAACTAGATATAATCACTGTCCTCCACCAGTCTTGAACAACTTTGTCAATTCCCCGAATGACAAAGAGGTTAAAGACTTTCAGGTAAAAACACCATTAGTTATTGATCCTATTGGGAGAATATCTGATGAGGGTTCCTCTATATCTGAGGAATCTTTTGTGGAGGGAGTGGTTGAAGATTGGGTGTCTGATTTAGAGGATGAGAATGAAGTTACTCCTCAAATGACTTATGTCAAGAATCAGACATTTGTTGCCAAGAAGGCTGACCCAATCTTGCCCCAGGGTAACATGGCTTCAGAATCATCCAAAGCCATTTGTTTTGTTAAGTCTTCACAGAATGGTGAAGCAAGTGAGACTAAATAAACTAAAAAATCTGTCTTTAATAGCACAAGGGGTTTGGGTTTTGTGCATGATCAGATTAAGAAAAATGTTTTTCCAAACAAACATTCACAGTCAAAAGTCAAACAGTTTTCTTCCAAAGACAAAAGAGTTTGCTTTGAGTGTGGTGCACCTGGACATGTTGTCAGATTTTGTCCCCAGTTGATCAGACCTAAGATTGCACCACCCAGAAAACAAAGTCATAATTTTTACAAACCAGTCAAATCTGATTTTAGCTCATCTAAAGCAAAGCCCAACCAATCCAATTTGGTTAAACCTTTGGATAAGGGTAAAGCGAAAGTGGTGAACATTGATGTTCCCAAGGTGGTTAATGTTAATCAATCAAAATCATCATCCATTTACTTGAAAAACTCTTTCACTAAAAACACTATCTGGAAAGTTAAGTCTTCTGAGACTTCAGTTCTAAACACTCCAGACAAAGCAACATCTGATGGTAAATGGATTGATGTTTGGATCCGAGACTCATTGGGTCAACCCAAGACTGTAAAGGCTTGGGTTCCCAAATTGGACTAATTGTTTGTGTTTGTGCAGGTTGCCCCAACAGCTGCTCTTAACAGCTCTTGGATCATTGATAGTGAGGCTTCTAGGCACATGACTGGAGATATTTCGCTGCTCACCAATGTTAATTCAATTCGAGGTAGTTATGTAGCGTTTGCCAGTGATAAAGGCGGCTTCATTACAGGAGAGGGTATTCTGTCAAACGGCCAAGTTTCCTTTCAGAAAGTCAGATATGTCAAGCAGTTGGAGAACAATGTTTTTTCAGTGTCACAGATTTGTGACAAGCAGTACAAAGTTCTTTTTGATGACTCCAACTGCTACATACTCAAGCAAGGTGTTACTATTCCTGAAGATTGGATTTTGATGTCAGCACCCCGTAAGCAGGACTTGTATGTACTCAACATGGCCGCAGATTCAACAACATCCTCCACAGCTTCATATTTTATGTCAAAGGCCACTGAGAAAGACTCTATTCTTTGGCATAAGAACATGGGCCATTTGAGTCTACGCAAGATGAATCATTTGCTACACAACAACTTGGTTGAGGGGATCAGTCTGAAGAATTTTAAGCTATCTAATATCTTTGTCTCATGCAAGAAAGGAAAGCAGACCAAGCAGTCTCACAAGCTGAAAAAGTTTCATTCAATCACTGTTCCTCTTGAGCTTCTCCATATGGATTTATTTGGTCCAGTAAACCGCAAGAGTATAGCTGGAGATCAATACTGTCTAGTCATCACTGATGAGTATTCCAGATATTCTTGGGTTTTCTTTCTAAAGGAGAAATCTGAAATGTTTGAGTGTATTCAAGTGTTGGTAACCATACTTGAGTCACTTTATAAGCTCAAGATTCGTATGCTCTGAACAGACAACGGGACAGAGTTCAAGAATCACAACATGGAGAACTTCTGTAATGCACGTGGCATTGTCCAACAATTTAGTGCTCCATATGTCCCGCAAATGAATGGTGTTGCTGAGCGCAAGAACAGAACCTTGATTGAGGCTGCTAGGACGATGCTTGCTGATTCATCTCTTCCCGTTCAGTTTTGGAATGAAGCTGTGGCAAATGCTTGCTACACATGAACCGGGTATAGATAGTAAAGAGACATGGGAAGACTTGCTTTGAGCTTCTCCACAATAGAAAGCCTAATCTTAAGTATCTTGAACCTTTTGGTGCTCCGTGCACGATGCTTAAGAAACATGAGCAGGGCAAGTTCAATGAGAAGGTGGAAGAAGGGTATTTCCTTGGGTACAACACTCCTAATAAAAGGGTCTACAATAGATCAACTCAGAATGTGGAAGAGTGGTACCATGTTGTTGTTCAGAGACATTCTATGCCCCCACCTGGGAATGGTCCAGACTGGATGTTTGATTATTCAGACCTTTTCAACTCATTCAGTATGCCTCCCATGTACTCAGATGAAGATGTTGTTGTTCAAATGGTGTATGATGCACATAATGCACCTGATGAACCTGTGCAACCTTCATCAGCTTCAATTCCCACAGTACAGATAAATGACGACAGTTCAGACACAGATGATAACCCAGTTCAGCCAGCTGTTCCCGAACCACATGTTGACAACCTTGTACCTGGATTTGAGGACTTGAATCTGAACAACCTTAATCCACAGGTTGAGGTTCCTGCTCATCCTGTTGGAAGAATTAATTGAATTCATCCTCAGGAGAACATTTTTGGAAGTCTGCTTGATGGGGTTAAGATAAAAAATCGGCTATCTTCAGGAGGCCTTGCTGATATTCTTGACTTTTCTGATGTGAAATACTGTGCCCATTCTTGCTTTATCTCTTAGGTTGAACCACACACCGTCACTGAAGCATTGAGAGAAGAATCGTGGGTAGATGCCATGCAAGAAGAACTCCTTCAATTCAAAAAATTAGATGTTTGGCAACTTGTTGACAAACCGAAAGGTGCAAAGGTTATAGGCACCAGATGGGTTCTTCGTTGCAAAAGGGACGATCACGGGATCGTTGTGCAAAATAAAGCACGTCTGGTGATTCAAGGATTCAGACAGATTGAAGGACTTGGCTATAATGAAGTGTTTGCACCAGTTTCTCATCTTGAGGCAATCCGTATCTTCTTGGCATATGAATCCTTCAAGGAATTCAAAGTTTATCAAACGGATGTCAAGAGTGCATTCCTTCATGGTGTGATCAACGAAACTGTGTATGTTAATCAACCTCTCGGGTTTGAGGATCCGTTGCATCATGACCAATTCTACAAGCTAGACAAGGCTTTATATGGATTACATCAAGCTCCGCAAGCGTGGTACGAAACACTGTCTACTCGCCTTCTGAACAATGGGTTAAGAAGAGGTGTCATTGACTGCACATTGTTCATTCGAGGAAAGGATGGTGACTTACTCTTGGTGCAAGTTTATGTGGACGACATCATTTTTGGTTCTACAAATGATAGTCTGTGCAAGGAATTCGAGAAGGTTATGATAGACAAGTTAGAAATGGGCTCAATGGGGGAGATGAAATTTTTTATTGGGTTGCAGGTGGATCAATCTGAGGCAGGGATTTTCATTCATCAGACCAAATATGTTGGTGATATTCTGAGCCGGTTTAGTATGTCGGATGCAAAGCCTACTGGTACCCCACTGGTTGTTAATCACGGGATTACACCAGACGAAAAGGGGGAGTTAATCGATGCCACTCTGTACAGAGAAATGAGTGGGTCACTTATGTATCTTACTGCTTCTCGGCCAGACATCATGTTTGCCACATGCTTGTGTGCTCATTATCAGTCCAAACCAAGAGTATCACATCTGATTGCTGTGAAGAGGATTATGCGTTATCTGAAGGGTACACCGGATCTTGGCTTATGGTACCCTAATGATGATAACTTTGAGCTTACTGCATACAGTGATTCAGACTATGGCGGATGCAAAAGGGATTTCAAGTCAACATCAGCAGGATGTTAGTTCTTTGGAACCCGTTTAGTTACCTGGCAGTGCAAGAAACAGACGTCGGTGTCTACTTCAACATGTGAAGTTGAATATATTGCTGCTGCTAGTTGCTGCTCACAAATCATCTGGATACAGCAGCAACTCAGCGACTATGGGTTACATTTTTCAAACACTCCTATCTAAGTTGATAATACTGCCGCCATAGCTGTAACTTAGAACCCAATTCAGCACTCGAAAACCAAACACATCGACATAAAATATCACTTTATACGTGATTGTTTTGAAAAGAAACTCATCGATGTTGTTAAAATACACACCGATCACCAGAAAGCCTATCTTTATACAAAAGCTTTTGATAAACCCAGATTTTTATATTTGTTATCGGCTAATGTTGTTTTTCAAAAGGATGAAGTCATTTCTTCATCTGAAACAAACAATGATCATCGCATTTATTAGCTAGTTTTATTGCTTTAATTTTAATTGTTTTAGGTTTTTAGGGGGATAAAAAGTAGTTTAACTTGAAAAACCAAAAACATTTGAAAAATGTAAAAATCCAAAAACATTTGAAAAAGTATAAAAATGAGAAAGTCTTATTTGAGAAAGTGATGTGTTAACCTATCATGTCGTAAAAGCTAAGGTGAATGCATAAACTGAAAACACATGAGAATTGTGAATTGATGTACTAATAGGCTGACTTTTCAAAATGAATACACTATTTGTGATAGCTTAGAAAGTCTGACTTGTGGGATCCATTTTAGAAAACTAGCTAAGTGATGAATAGTTTTTTACTCAAATCAGGCATACACCTTTTATCATAGGATCTAATAAGGTTTCCAATGATTCATGAATTCAAGTCTGTACACGTGCCATACTGCTTTGTAAAAACCTAGCTGAAGTCGTCCATTCAGATAAGAATGATTGAATCACAAGAAAATAAAAGTAAATCAAGCTGGTATTAAGCTTGGAAATTACAAACATAAAATAAGTTCAATTCCATACACGTGCCATATTGCTTTGTAAAGACCTAGCTGAAGTCCTCCATTTGGATAGGATAAGTTAATCGTGTCAACACAATTCTGTATACGTGCCATATTGCTTTGTATAGACCTAGCTGAGGCAGTCCACGAGAATGTGTTGAACATGAGAGACAAATAAAAAATAAAAATACAAAAAGATAATAAAATTGGAAGCTTATGGAATTATTGATTTTAGGTACTAAGTTATGCAGAGATGAGTTACAAACTGATTTTGATCTTTGTTGGTTAAATAAAATGGGTGACTGAGTCAGAAAATATGAGTGATCATCAAATTTGTTTAGAAGTGATGTATTGTCAGGCTTAAAGTGGACAAGTATATCAGTAATCATATCATAAGACAAATGTGTCTGAAGTAGAACATTAAGTAATGCTGATTTGATGTGATTAGGTATGCGTGTTATTTTCTTGATAGACCTCTCACAAAAATATGTGTTTCTTTGTTTTTAGTTGTTAGTTGTACAGTCGTATTTTGTTTCAGAAAAATACAAAAAGAGTTTATATTTTTGAAATTTGTTTTAGATGATCAGTTGTGTGTTCGGATGTTCAATCATATCTGAATCCATCACCCACCAGACTAATCTTCATAATATAATTTGTTTAACTGATCATAATGTTAAAATTTGAAATTGAGTTGTGTTTGTGAGTGCCATGATTCATTCGTGCGAATGAACCAATAGAATGGCTCATTCGACCGAATGATTTAATTCAAGCGAATGAGTCATTTGGCCGAATCAATCTGGGCCGAAGCAGCTCATTCGATTGAGTCATTCGCCGAATGGGTCTTTATAATTAAAAGGGTTCTTTCCGCTGAATGAAATTGGGGCGAAGCAACTCATTCGGCTGATTAATTCGCCGAATGAGACTTCCTATTTATAGGACTCCTTCGGTCGAATCAGTTCATTCCTCAAAATTCATTCGTTCGGTTACTGTGTGTGTCTTTCGGCCGAAACACCATCTTTCTTCTGTTAATCGAATTTTCTTAGATTAAACCGCTTCTTTTGTGACTCATTCGGCTGAGCCGTTCGCCAAATGAGTAGCTTCGGCCACTCATTAGGCCGAATGAGTACAGTCTATAAATACTAGTTCAAACATATTCAAACCTAACTTTCCAAAGCCCTCTTTCTTCCCAGAGCACTCTAGTGTGAAACCCTAGAAGTTTTGAGCGGTTCTTGCCTGTCCAAGTTCGATTCTCATCCCGTGGTGTTCGATCTTGATTCAAACGTTCATCCTTCACCTTCGGATCACCACGGGTGCTGTTGGTTTCGATTGGAAAACCCTAGAATAGGATTCTGCACTATTCCAGAGGCTGTCGAGCAGATCTCCATTGGAACCGGGCTGTTTCCGGGCTCCTACTTGGTCCTAAAAAGTGGTATCAGAGCTTTGGCTCTTTATTCTGCTCGATTTCCATTCCAAATCATCAAATCAGAGATTGGTTGTTCGAACTTTTCAAAAACCCTAGGTTTCTTGCACTTTAAGTTACTGTTTCATTGAAAATCCGTGGTTTTTGTGGTTGTTGTGTCAAAGCAATCATCCTAATTGCTTGGTAATCATTTCATGATGTTCTGTACCAAATTTGGTGATTAGATTCGCTCTAGATCGAAAGTTATCGCGATTTTTGCAGCTGAAAACCCAGATGGTACGAATGAGCCACCCGACCGAATAGATCATCCAAATAGACCTCATTCGGCCGAATAAGCTTCATTCACCGAATAGCTCCCTTTTGGCCTACTCTTTCGCTGAATAGCCTCAGTCGGTTGCCCACTCATTCGCCAGCTTTATTCGTTCGGTTCTATAGTCATTCGTTGGTCTAGTCATTCGGACTAGAAGTTATTCTACCCTCAGTCATTTGGCCAATAAAGTTCATTCGCCTATATCAAGCACATTCGGTCCCCGACATTCGGCCAAAGTTGAGTCAATAGGCCATTAGATTTCAGAATTTTCTAAGTGTTGGACACTTTTGTTCTTGACATTATGGAGGACTTAGCTTTGATGGCGAACCAGAATCATCGGATTCCGACACTTTTACTCACTGAGACTGAGACATGGAACTCTAATAACGCTCCCAAGCTGCTTTCATTAGATGATTACCCTCACTTGAAATACAGATTCGAGATTCACGTCAATGGAGTTGATACCAACTTGTGGATGATGTTAGAGGGTGGTTATCTGAGATCTCAGAATGAAGATGGAACTCCAATGTTAGTCACACGGATGACTAAACCGCAGAGGAAACTATATGACTTTGAGAAGAAAGCTTATGCTATTCTGTCGTAGTCCATTGCAGCTGATATTTTTCATCAGTTCAGACAGTTTACATCTTCTAAGTTTCTGTGGGATGCTTTGCAGCAGAGATACGAGGGAAATGATGCGTTGAAGAACATCAAGTCTAAAGCTTTAAGGAAGGAGTTTAACAATTTCATGTATGTGGGGAACGAGTCACTAGATGATCTGATTGCAAGATTCTATCATCTTCTGAGTGAGCTGTTTAATCATCAAGTCAAGACTACAACTCAAGAGAAGATTCACTGCTTAGCAGATGCTCTACCTCCAAAATGGGAGTCATTTCTTATGGTTTTAAAGCAGAATGAGATGATGGAAAGTATGGACATCAATGATCTAATCCAGAAGTTGAAAGAGCAGGAAATTAAGAACAAGGGGAAGGCAAAAAGAGTTTCTCAAGTTCAGGACCCTTCACTGTATTATTCTACTCCTACAGTAGAGAGAGCTTCTTCTCATGCTCCACTGAAGACTGCTTTTGTCTCACAGACTACTGAAGCTCCTGTTCCCAATTAGATTCATTTCAGTCAATCATCTTCATCATCCAGCTCTCAGAAAGAAAGTAGTCAACCAGTCACCAGTCTGAAGACATACAACCATGATAAAGTGACTGTAGAGGTTGCAAAGGAGCATATGGGTCTTCTGTCTACTCTTGTTAGCTCATATGATGGATTAGTAGCAGGACAGATTGGCAATCCTTACTTGACAAATGATGATTACTCTCAGATAGACCCAGATGACATGGAGAGGATAGACATCATGTGGGCTCTAGCTAGTGCTGTGAGAAGAGCAAAGGATTTTATGAGAAGGACTGGAAAAGACATCAAACTGAATAAGGATTCAAAATTTGGTTTTGATATGGCATCTGTCAGTTGCTACAATTGTGGAGAGAAGGGACACTTTGCTAGACAGTGGAAACAACCAAAGAAGTCAAGCAACAAGAATCCATTTCAGCATCAGAGATCTTCTGCATCAAATCCAGAAAGAAGACTTGTACCCATTGATGCTCCAACTAATGCAAGTTCTTCAAATGCAAACAAAGCATTGTTGGTGCAAAATGATGAAGGTGAGAATTGGGATTTCAGATTTAATCTTGATTAGGGAGGACATGATAAAGCATGTGTTGCTGAAATTCAGAAGACTGATGAATCAAGTGAAGAAAGCACTTCTGATGAAGCAAAGATCAGTATAGAAGAATCATTTGGTTCAGAGTCAGAAAGAACTTCAGACTCAAACACTCAAGCAGATTATGATGTTGATCTTGAAGAATCTGCTACCCAGTTTGCTTTGATGGTGAACACATCTGCTACTGCACATTTAGATCAGGTATTTGATGAATGTTCTTCTTCTAATTCTAGATGTTTTAACTATGTTGATCTTGACAGTAAGGTTCTGGCTTATTAGAAGCATAATGCTGATTTGATTACCGATCTCAACCAAATGATTGAGGCAAAAAAAATTTTAAAATCTAATGAAAAAGATTTTAAAGATAAAATCAATTTGTTAAACAGACAGTTACATGAGGCTGAGATCGCTGTTCTCAACAAGCAAGATGCAGTTACTTCTTATCTCAACACCATAAATGAGACTAAGAAGAAACTTGCCATAGTCGAGTGTGACTATTAGACTTTAAGCCAAAAGCTCAAGAGCTATGAGAGCTTATCTTATATTATTGAGCACATGATCAGTAATGGGACTGATCAATCTGGGTAGGGTAAGGAAACTAGATATAATCACTGTCCTCCCCCAGTCTTGAACAACTTTGTCAATTCCCCGAATGACGAAGAGGTTAAAGACTTTCAGGTAAAAACACCATTAGTTATTGATCCTATTGGGATAATATCTGATGAGGGTTCCTCTATGTCTGAGGAATCTTTTGCGGAGGGAGTGGTTGAAGATTGGGTGTCTGATTCAGAGGATGAGAATGAAGTTACTCCTCAAATGACTTATGTCAAGAATCAGACATTTGTTGCCAAGAAGGCTGACCCAATCTTGCCCCAGGGTAACATGGCTTCAGAATCATCCAAAGCCATTTGTTTTGTTAAGTCTTCACAGAATGGTGAAACAAGTGAGACTAAAGAAACTAAAAAATCTGTCTTTAATAGCACAAGGGGTTTG
Source organism: Mikania micrantha (assembly GCA_009363875.1). Lineage (NCBI taxonomy): Eukaryota > Viridiplantae > Streptophyta > Magnoliopsida > Asterales > Asteraceae > Mikania > Mikania micrantha. The sequence continues at coordinate 29,362,863 of CM018695.1, forward strand.
GGCTTTGTGCATGATCAGATTAAGAAAAATGTTTTTCCAAACAAACATTCACAGTCAAAAGTCAAACAGTTTTCTTCCAAAGACAAAAGAGTTTGCTTTGAGTGTGGTGCACCTGGACATGTTGTCAGATTTTGTCCCCAGTTGATCGGACCTAAGATTGCACCACCTAGAAAACAAAGTCATAATTTTTACAAACCAGTCAAATCTGATTTTAGCTCATCTAAAGCAAAGCCCAACCAATCCAATTTGGTTTAACCTTTGGATAAGGGTAAAGGGAAAGTGGTGAACATGGATGTTCCCAAGGTGGTTAATGTTAATCAATCAAAATCATCATCCATTTACTTGAAAAACTCTTTCACTAAAAACACTGTCTGGAAAGTTAAGTCTTCTGAGACTTCAGTTCTAAACACTCCAGACAAAGCAACATCTGATGGTAAATGGATTGATGTTTGGATCCGAGACTCATTGGGTAAACCCAAGACTGTAAAGGCTTCGGTTCCCAAATTGGACTAATTGTTTGTGTTTGTGCAGGTTGCCCCAACAGCTGCTCTTAACAGCTCTTGGATCATTGATAGTGGGGCTTCTAGGCACATGACTGGAGATATTTCGCTGCTCACCAATGTTAATTCTATTCGAGGTGGTTATGTAGCGTTTGCCAGTGATAAAGGCGGGTTCATTACAGGAGAGGGTATTCTGTCAAACGGCCAAGTTTCCTTTCAGAAAGTCAGATATGTCAAGCAGTTGGAGAACAATGTTTTTTCAGTGTCACAGATTTGTGACAAGCAGTACAAAGTTCTTTTTGATGACTCCAACTGCTACATACTCAAGCAAGGTGTTACTATTCCTGAAGATTGGATTTTGATGTCAGCACCCCGTAAGCAGGACTTGTATGTACTCAACATGGCCGCAGCTTCAACAACATCCTCCACAGCTTCATATTTTATGTCAAAGGCCACTGAGAAAGACTCTATTCTTTGGCATAAGAAGATGGGCCATTTGAGTCTACGCAAGATGAATCATTTGGTACACAACAACTTGGTTGAGGGGATCAGTCTGAAGAATTTTAAGCTATCTGATATCTTTGTCTCATGCAAGAAAGGAAAGCAGACCAAGCAGTCTCACAAGCTGAAAAAGTTTCATTCAATCACTGTTCCTCTTGAGCTTCTCCATATGGATTTATTTGGTCCAGTAAACCGCAAGAGTATAGCTGGAGATCAATACTGTCTAGTCATCACTGATGAGTTTTCCAGATATTCTTTGGTTTTCTCTCTAAAGGAGAAATCTGAAATGTTTGAGTGTATTCAAGTGTTGGTAACCAAACTTGAGTTACTTTATAAGCTCAAGATTCGTATGCTCTGAACAGACAACGGGACAGAGTTCAAGAATCACAACATGGAGAACTTCTGTAATGCACGTGGCATTGTCCAACAATTTAGTGCTCCATATGTCTCGCAAATGAATGGTGTTGCTGAGCGCAAGAACAGAACCTTGATTGAGGCTGCTAGGACGATGCTTGCTGATTCATCTCTTCCCGTTCAGTTTTGGAATGAAGCTGTGGCAAATGCTTGCTACACATGAACCGGGTATAGATAGTAAAGAGACATGGGAAGAGTTGCTTTGAGCTTCTCCACAATAGAAAGCCTAATCTTAAGTATCTTGAACCTTTTGGTGCTCCGTGCACGATGCTTAAGAAACATGAGCAGGGCAAGTTCATTGAGAAGGTGGTAGAAGGGTATTTCCTTGGGTACAACACTCCTAATAAAAGGGTCTACAATAGATCAACTCAGAATGTGGAAGAGTGGTACCATGTTGTTGTTCAGAGACATTCTATGCCCCCACCTGGGAATGGTCCAGACTGGATGTTTGATTATTCAGACCTTTTCAACTCATTCAATATGCCTCCCATGTACTCAGATGAAGATGTTGTTGTTCAAATGGTGTATGATGCACATAATGCACCTGATGAACCTGTGCAACCTTCATCAGCTTCAATTCCCACAGTACAGATAAATGACGACAGTTCAGACACAGATGATAACCCAGTTCAGCCAGCTGTTCCCGAACCACATGTTGACAACCTTGTACCTAGATTTGAGGACTTGAATCTGAACAACCTTAATCCACAGGTTGAGGTTCCTGCTCATCCTGTTGGAAGAATTAACTGAATTCATCCTCAGGAGAACATTTTTGGAAGTCTGCTTGATGGGGTTAAGATAAGAAATCGGCTATCTTCAGGAGGCCTTGCTGATATTCTTGACTTTGCTGACGTGAAATACTGTGCCCATTCTTGCTTCATCTCTCAGGTTGAACCACACACCGTCACTAAAGCATTGAGAGAAGAATCGTGGGTAGATGCCATGCAAGAAGAACTCCTTCAATTCAAAAAATTAGATGTTTGGCAACTTGTTGACAAACCGAAAGGTGCAAAGGTTATAGGCACCAGATGGGTTCTTCGTTGCAAAAGGGACGATCACGGGATCGTTGTGCAAAATAAAGCACGTCTGGTGATTCAAGGATTCAGACAGATTGAAGGACTTGACTATAATGAAGTGTTTGCACCAGTTTCTCATCTTGAGGCAATCCGTATCTTCTTGGCATATGAATCCTTCAAGGAATTCAAAGTTTATCAAATGGATGTCAAGAGTGCATTCCTTCATGGTGTGATCAACGAAACTGTGTATGTTAATCAACCTCTCGGGTTTGAGGATCCGTTGCATCGTGACCAAGTCTACAAGCTAGACAAGGCTTTATATGGATTACATCAAGCTCCGCGAGCGTGGTACGAAACACTGTCTACTCACCTTCTGAACAATGGGTTAAGAAGAGGTGTCATTGACTGCACATTGTTTATTCGAGAAAAGGATGGTGACTTACTCTTGGTGCAAGTTTATGTGGACGACATCATTTTTGGTTCTACAAATGATAGTCTGTGCAAGGAATTCGAGAAGGTTATGATAGACAAGTTAGAAATGGGCTCAATGGGGGAGATGAAATTTTTTATTGGGTTGCAGGTGGATCAATCTGAGGCAGGGATTTTCATTCATCAGACCAAATATGTTGGTGATATTCTGAGCCGGTTTAGTATGTCGGATGCAAAACCTGCTGGTACCCCACTGGTTGTTAATTACGGGATTACACCAAACGAAAAGGGGGAGTTAATCGATGCCACTCTGTACCGAGAAATGAGTGGGTCACTCATGTATCTTACTGCTTCTCGGCCAGATATCATGTTTGCCACATGCTTGTGTGCTCGTTATCAGTCCAAACCAATAGTATCACATCTGATTGCTGTGAAGAGGATTATGCGTTATCTGAAGGGTACACCGGATCTTGGCTTATGGTACCCTAATGATGATAACTTCGAGCTTACTACATACAGTGATTCAGACTATGGCGGATGTAAAAGGGATTTCAAGTCAACATCAGCAGGATGTTAGTTCTTTGGAACCCATTTAGTTACCTGGCAATGCAAGAAGCAGACGTCGGTGTCTACTTCAACATGTGAAGTTGAATATATTGCTGCTGCTAGTTGCTGCTCACAAATCATCTGGATACAGCAGCAACTCAGCGACTATGGGTTACATTTTTCTAACACTCCTATCTATGTTGATAATACTGCCGCCATAGCTGTAACTAAGAACCCAATTCAGCACTCGAAAACCAAACACATCGACATAAAATATCACTTTATACGTGATTGTTTTGAAAAGAAACTCATCGATGTTGTTAAAATACACACCGATCACCAGAAAGCCGATCTTTATACAAAAGCTTTTGATAAACCCAGATTTTTATATCTGTTATCGGCTAATGTTGTTTTTCAAAAGGATGAAGTCATTTCTTCATCTGAAACAAACAAATGATCATCGCATTTATTAGCTAGTTTTATTGCTTTAATTTTAATTGTTTTAGGTTTTTAGGGGGATAAAAATTAGTTTAACTTGAAAAACCAAAAACATTTGAAAAATGTAAAAATCCAAAAACATTTGAAAAAGTATAAAAATGAGAAAGTCTTATTTGAGAAAGTGATGTGTTAACCTATCATGTCGTAAAAGCTAAGGTGAATGCATAAACTGAAAACACATGAGAATTGTGAATTGATGTACTGATAGGCTGACTTTACCAAGTGAATAGACTATTTGTGATAGCTTAGAAAGTCTGACTTACGGGATCCATTTTAGAAAACTAAGTGATGAATAGTTTTTTACTCAAATCAGGCATACACCTTTTATCATAGGATCTAATAAGGTTTCCAATGATTCATGAATTCAAGTCTATACACGTGCCATACTGCTTTGTAAAAACCTAGCTGAAGCCGTCCATTCAGATAAGAATGATTGAATCACAAGAAAATAAAAGTAAATCAAGCTGGTATTAAGCTTGGAAAATACGAACATAAAATAAGTTCAATTCCATACACGTGCCATATTGCTTTGTAAAGACCTAGCTGAAGCCGTCCATTTGGATAGGATAAGTTAATCGTGTCAACACAATTCTGTATACGTGCCATATTGCTTTGTATAGACCTACCTGAAGCCGTCCACGAGAATGTGTTGAACATGAGAGACAAATAAAAAATAAAAATACAAAAAGATAATAAAATTGGAACCTTATGGAATTTATGATTTTAGGTACTAAGTTATGCAGAGATGAGTTACAAACTGATTTTGATCTTTGTTGGTTAAATAAAATGGGTGACTGAGTCAGAAAATATGAGTGATCATCAAATTTGTTTAGAAGTGATGTATTGTCAGGCTTAAAGTGGACAAGTATATCAGTAATCATATCATAAGACAAATGTGTCTGAAGTAGAACATTAAGTAATGCTGATTTGATGTGATTAGGTATGCGTGTTATTTTCTTGATAGACCTCTCACAAAAATATGTGTTTCTTTGTTTTTAGTTGTTAGTTGTACAGTCGTATTTTGTTTCAGAAAAATACAAAAAGAGTTTATATTTTTGAAATTTGTTTTAGATGATCAGTTGTGTGTTCGGATGTTCAATCATATCTGAATCCATCACCCACCAGACTAATCTTCATAATATAATTTGTTTAACTGATCATAGTGTTAAAATTTGAAATTGAGTTGTGTTTGTGAGTGCCATGATTCATTCGTGCGAATGAACCAATAGAATGGCTCATTCGACCGAATGATTTAATTCAAGCGAATGAGTCATTTGGCTGAATCAATCTGGGCCGAAGCAGCTCATTCGATTGAGTCATTCGCCGAATGGGTCTTTATAATTAAAAGGGTTCTTTCCGCTGAATGAAATTGGGGCGAAGCAACTCATTCGGCTGATTAATTCGCCGAATGAGACTTCCTATTTATAGGACTCCTTCGGTCGAATCAGTTCATTCCCCAAAATTCATTCGTTCGGTTACTGTGTGTGTCTTTCGGCCGAAACACCATCTTTCTTCTGTTAATCGAATTTTCTTAGATTAAACCGCTTCTTTTGCTGAGATTTCATCTTGTGGCTATTACAGGTACTTGTGGATCCAAGATTAGTAACTTTCGTCGATGGATTCGTTTAGAACAGACCTGGTCTTAGGGATTTAGGGCTCGAAACTGCCCCACCTAATAAATGGGCAAATTGAACTCAAAATCACCAAATGTCTTTTCGAAATACCTTAATTGGTCGTTTCTGAGTGTTTTGGTTTGATTTTTGTAGACTGATTTTAAATTTTGGCTACATGGATTTTGAATTCCTTCGGCCGACCAAATGACGCCCTTTCGGACTTCTGGATCCATCCGAATGAGGGCAGCGACGTAATGAACTCATACGGCCGAATGAAACTCTTTCAGTCTCTAATCTAATTCGCCAGTCATTCGATTGACCAGATTCCTTCGGTCAATGTTTCAACCGAATGAACTCTTTTGGTGATCATTCTGTTGACTTAGCCCATTCGGTCAACATATTCATTCGCCCGAGGGTCATTCGGTCAGAATACTCTCATTCGTACAACTTGAATACCTGTGAAAATTTTCTGATTTCACCCAACTGATTAACTGAATTGTACTTATACGTTTATTCTTATATTTTTCAGTATGGCTGAGTATATAGCGGTGTCGAAGAACAACATCTGTGCATATTTGGATCTTGACACCAAGAACGCCAAGCACTTCAGAGAGATTATCACTTTTCTCCGGCGTTCTAGGATCTTTCCAGCTATTTCCACTGTACATGAGCCATATCAGTCACATCAGCAGGATTTCTGGAGTTCCGCAGATATAGATTGTGAGGTTGATCCACCAGTGATCAGGGGAAAGGTGCGGGAGCATGATGTTGTGGTTTCTGCTGAACATATCAGGAGGATATGTGGATTTCAGGATGCACCGGACTAGCCCATTCTACTTGATCGCTATCTAGTTCGTGGATGTTTTATGCGATGCAAGTATGATGGTGACCTGGGTGTTGGAGTCCTCAACAAGGCATTTCTGTCTCCTCAGTTCAAGTATCTAGCACATGCTCTCATTCACTGTCTGGGCTCGAGGCGAGGAGGATTTGATGAGCTGAGGGAGACCATTCAGTGTGCCTTTGTCACCCTGGTGCTGAATCTGCCCTTCAACTTCTCTAAGATGATCTTCACACACATGAAGGAGAATGTGGTGCTTAAGGGTGACAAGAAGTTTCTCATATACCCTCGGTTTCTCCAGCAGATCTTTGATGCTTAGGTGCCTAACTTACCGAAGACTAGCACATATATCATCCGGTTAGAGCATATGAACGACATCACTCTCAACAGAGTGCTATCATACAGGGGAAGGAGAGGAAGCCTCCTGTTCGTACTTTATTTGGTCTTCTTCAGAGACCTGATTACATTGCTCCTAGTGGTAGGAAGTGGAGGCATGATGACTCAGACTCAGACATAGAGGACATTGTTGTACCAGGTGATGATGGTGATGATGGTGGAGATGATGGTGCTGATGATGTGGGTGGTGGTGATGCTGGAGTTGGTGTGAGTAAGGCGGGTGTTAGTGCAGGTGCTGTTAGTGTTGGTGCTGATGTAGGTGCAGGAGGATCTGGTGCTGGTGATGAAGAAGTTGATGTTGATGCCCTACTGGATTTAGACTTCATGGCTACTACACAGGCCACCGTCTCTACTCCACTAGAGATGGCAGGGACTACATCTGCTGAGGATGAGCAGATGGAAGAGGTAGATGAAGAGGATGAGCGTAAGGATGCCTCAGATGACTCGGATTCAGTGGATGAAGGGCCTCAGGTGGTCACTACTTGTTTCAGGTCTCAGCTGGTGTTTCTTGATATAGGAGACATATAGCCTAATCAGGAGGAGATCAGGGACCCATCATTTGTCCCTGAGTTTGATTTCCTTCCTCCCCCACGTACTTCCATTTCCATATCGACCGTAGCTGCTACTCAGTCTACATCTTCCCCACCGGCCAAGAGAAGAAGGACAAGGTTTGTCCTGCAGAGAAGGTCAGAACTGTCAACTGCTGCAGCATCCACTATTACATCAGCAGCAGCAGTTACAGTTTCTTCACTGACCAGGTCACGGGCTGTTCCTTCACGTTCTACTATTGCCCCTCTGACATCCTCTGGTGCTCATGCTCCTGTTTGTACTACTACTTCTACTGGTCTCTCCATCACACAAGCTGATATGATTATTCCTACTGTTTCAGTGACTGAGCAGCTTAGTACACTAAAACAGTTTGTTACTTAGGTTGATGGAGAGGAACCATCAACAGGAGGAGGCTATTTCCCAGCTCACGCAGAGGTTCAGTGAGCAAGACACTCTATTACTTCAGGCTGCTGACTAGCGTGCAGACTTACGAGCTAGATCTGCTCAACAGGAGGAGCAGCTGCTAAAGTACATAGATGAGCACAACCAGCTGGCATTAACTGCCTCTAGTTTTAGTAACCGGATCCTGACACTTGAAGCAGAGAACGCCCGACTTACCGAGCAGGTGGAAAGTCTTAAGGAGGGTACTCCCAGGATTGAGGGCACTAAAGCTCATTCCGATGATTCAGACGAAGAAGAAGAAGAATAAGAAGAAGAAGAAGATGAAGAAGATGAAGAGTCTGATGAGGAGAAAGTTGATTATAAGGATTTAGACAAAGATGATGGTTCTGATGATTCTGACGATGGTTCAGGGAGTGTGTATGCTAGTTCATCAAATGCAGCAGAAGAGCAGTCCCTTCCCACAAAGATCCGAACCAAGACCAAGCACGACAAAAGTGCTAAGGCTCCTCCTCCACCTCCTCCCACTCAGACAGAAGATCCAAAAGCTACTAAAGAAGTCGAAGCTGTGCCTTTGAGACGTAGATTGGATGAGACATTGACTATGATCTTAGATGGCCAAGGCATTATACAACACTCAGTTAGCTATGATAAGGAGGAAGGAGAGATTGTTCATTGCTTAACCAAGGAGCAAATCGCGGAGCTATTCAGGTTGAATCCTGATGAAGTTGTGCTTGATGACACCTCTGCTCCTGTTTCTGATATGCCTTCTCCTGAGATCTTTGATGATATTGATGATGTGATTTTGGAGGACATCACTGAAGAAGAAGCCGTAAAGTATACTTCAGCTGAGGGTGAACCACCAACTTTTACTGACCTTTTTGGACAACACACAGAAGAAGAGCTAAGCAGAAAGGTGGAAGAAAAGGTCAGTGGTAGTGAGTCTTCAGCAGAAGACATTCAGCAAAGAAAGGAAGAGTGGAAATCATACTGGGAGGTGTTGAAGAAGGAAAGCACTGCAAAGATGCCAGCTACTCACACCAAAGTTTACAGGACCAAAGGCTACAAGGCTAGAGATCAGATTCTCAGCTGGGCATACTTTCATGATCTACAGTGTTATGCTGTCAAAAGAGAACACATAATTCTGTATTTCAAACATCCCCACGACTTCAAGATGTTGCCAGGCTTCGAAGTCAATCAGCTTGCATGTTTGAAGATGTTATACAGTTTAGATTCAGGGATATCCACTTGGTTCTCTAGACAGATTCAATACGAGTATAGGATGAGATGGGCTAATTTCAAACCTCAGGAACCAGAGAGATATTACATACCAGAGATCAATGCAGATACCCACAGGCGTAATTTCAAACCTAACTTTCCAAAGCCCTCTTTCTTCCCAGAGCACTCTAGTGTCAAACCCTAGAAGTTTTGAGCGGTTCTTGCCTGTCCAAGTTCGATTCTCATCCCGTGGTGTTCGATCTTGATTCAAACGTTCATCCTTCACCGTCAGATCACCACGGGTGTTGTTGGTTTCGGTTGAAAAACCCTGGAATAGGATTCTGCACTATTCCAGAGGCTGTCGAGCAGATCTTCATTGGAACCGGGTTGTTTCCGGGCTCCTACTTGGGTCCTAAAAAGTGGTATCAGAGCTTTGGCTCTTTATTCTGCTCGATTTCCATTCCAAATCATCAAATCAGAGATTGGTTGTTCGAACTTTTCAAAAACCCTAAGTTTCTTGCACTTTAAGTTACTGTTTCATTGAAAATCCGTGGTTTTTGTTGTTGTTGTGTCAAATCAATCATCCTAATTGTTTGGTAATCATGTCATGATGTTCTGTACCAAATTTGGTAATTAGATTCGCTCTAGATCGAAAGTTATCGCGATTTTTGCAGCTGAAAACCCAAATGGTATGAATGAGCCACCCGATCGAATAGATCATCCGAATAGACCTCATTCGGCCGAATAAGCTTCATTCGCCGAATAGCTCCCTTTCGGCCTACTCTTTCGCTGAATAGCCTCACTCAGTTGCCCACTCATTCACCAGCTTTATTCGTTCGGTTATATAGTCATATGTAGGTCTAGTCATTCGAACTAGAAGTTATTTTGCCCTCAGTCATTTGGCCAATAAAGTTCATTCGCCTATATCAGGCACATTCGGTCCCCGAATTCGGCCAAAGTTGAGTCAATAGGCCATTAGATTTCAGAATTTTCTTGGACACTTTTGTTCTTGACATTATGGAGGACTTAGCTTTGATGGCGAACCAGAATCATCGGATTCAGACACCTTTACTCACTGAGACTGAGACATGGAACTCTAATAATGCTCCCAAGCTGGTTTCATTAGATGATTACCCTAACGAGAAATACAGATTCGAGATTCACATCAATGGAGTTGATACCAACTTGTTGATGATGATAGAGGGTGGTTATCTGAGACCTCTGAATGAAGATGGAACTCCAATGTTAGTCACACGGATGACTGATCACCACGGGTGCTGTTGGTTTAGATTGGAAAACCTTGGAATAGGATTCCGCACTATTCCAGAGGCTGTCGAGCAGATCTCCATTGGAATCGGGTTGTTTCCGGGCTCCTACTTGGTCCCACAACGTGCGTGATTTTAAATGTTTCCCATTTTATCGCTAGGCGATTGTTCATGTTGAACTCATGTGGCACGTGTCATACTAAATGAACTTTATAAAATGCCACATAAGAATAAACATTTAAATAATACTAAATTTGAAAATCATAGTTGGTTTATATCCAGACAAGTGTGCCAGTTAGGCCTCCTGAGATTAGCTGATATCCAGACTCATTTTTTTAACCTCTTGTCTGAGCTTTTCCCCAAATCGGATTCACAAAACCATCGAATCCTAATTTCTCTCCTATCAAATCAGTGGGGTTTTGAACCTTGACGGTATAATAAACGTTGGGGATAATGTTTGTTTTGTAAAATGGACTCTGCTGGTGTAGAAATCACTTACTTTATATTGTTATTTAGTTGAATTTGGTTAAGAACTTAGAGAATATTTTCCAAGAGTTTATAAACTTGATTCGCGATTAGGATTGTTTGTGAATGTGCTTTGAGTTCACATAAAGCTCCGAACTGACAAAAAGAAGATATATGTTTGTTTAATGGAGTTTTATACACGGTTCCATCGAATTCAAATACCGGTCGTATGTTCTCAATTTGGAAATGATTAACGCGTTTGATGGTTGTTAATAATTATTATGAGTGAATGAAATTGAATAAGCGCTCGGAATCTTTGCCTAATTTGTTCTGGATTAGCTGTAATCGTGTGGAAACAAATGGAATTACGTTCGGGTTGAAACCGGGTTACATGGATCAGTCACCATATGGGTGACCGATAGCGAAGAAAGAGGTTTAGAGATTTGGCAACATCAGCATCTCAAGTTTCTGTTCACAACGTTCAATTTTGTTTTTGTCAACATAGGTCCCTCAACTTTATCAAACAAGTTTCGTTTGTTCAAATTTTTTTATAATTTATTTAAATTTTATAAAAACTAATACAATTGAAGTATCTATAAATTTATTAATGTTTTATTTATTATTTTAAATATTTTGTAATTTTTTATAAAGATAAAATTAAATTATTTGTATAACTTAGTTTTATAAACAAATTCTAAATACTGTAAAGCTTATTATAAAAATTATTTTATATATGTAATCAATTAAAAGGATTATGGTGTAACAAGATACGAAATCAATACCACAATATCATTGGATAGAACTCATACCTTTGGTGTTGACAGGTAGTTTTATATCTCCAAGGGTGGCTTTAGATTCTCCGCTAAATCCTACAAATATCAAAGATTTAGAAGTTATCTTAGTCTCTGGAATCCTTATTATTTTCAGAGTTTCGAGCTAGATGTTGAATGAGCTACCGCCATCTATGAGTATCCTGTGTACATAATGATTGCTACTATGTAACGTTATAACTTATCACACCCTGACCGATGACAGAATACGTCGTGTCGCTATTTAGACTGCTCATTAGTTCATGGGGTTATTGTAGCATTTCAATAATTAAAGCATAAGTATTAATCAACACAAACCAAACATACATTATATCATAACAAATCATTACATAAATTGACTATCCAAAGTATTACAATTGAAACAATAAACATTGTTTGCAATTAACTAGGTCTACTAATCTTATCATACGTCTTCACCATGTCTTAACGTTAACATGTTACATATGTAAAAATTGATTTTGGGTCAACTATATGATTAATTGGTGAGTATAACACACAATTTAAATAAATGTTTTAAAAATAAATGATGCATTAGAATTAGACTATCTAAAATTAGAATCTAATCACGTATAATTCATGTTTGCATATAAGATGACTACATTAACAATATAGTTCTCTGAAACAAATGTAATACATAGAACTTAATCAAGACTAATCAAGTCTTAAACTAATGCATGCAAAAATCAAGTTTGCCATAGATAAACGTCAAACCACTTTCAGTAATGGCATAAGAACTTTTATATCAACTAAGTCCACAATAGATAATCGTCTCTCAAACAAGTTTCAATGATATTACTGATGGGAATAATGGTGGTATTCGGTTTAACTTTTAGGTAAAAACAAGTTTGACCAATTACTATATTAAATCCATATTTAATATAACGCAACGGAATTAGGGTTTCATATTTTAACACTGTTAATATTCTCCATCGGGATCATGATTACAAACATTCAAACTCGGATATAAAACTAATATAATATACTGATGAGAAATATTATACCCTTTTGATTAATAATTAACCGTTTGAGACACCGAGGTTTAACGAATGAATGATAGAACATGAGCACAAATGGGTTCTTGGTTCATAGTGGAAGCAGGATGTGGTTTGTGTTGGTTGAACTGAAATCACGAGTTGTTCCTTTCTCTTTTGATATTTTGATGACTGAAAAGAAGAAAAGAAAACATAATTTCCTTTTGGATTTTTTCTTGTACAGCAATCCCCACAAATTAGAAAAACGAGTTCCCTATTTTGTGTTTTGGTGTGCTCGACGACAGCAAAAGAAAAATTAGGTTAGCCTCGTTTTTAAAGATTAATCCCTTTTAATCTTATAATACAAACTTTTGGGCACTAAAGCCTAATCTGGTTAGTTTAGGTACAATATTAACACCAATTCCAGCATCATTAGTTTAATTAAATATATAATTAAACTTATAAAATTTATAACAATGATAAATTTTAAATCCGTTCGTAACCACCAGTTAATCAAATTAAGTGGATTTATTATTTGTAGCCAAGGTGTAAATCTTATGGGTCACAGCTCGGTTAGTTACGTTAACTTATCGGATTCGTACATATAAATCCAACAATTTCCCACTTGGACAAATTTCGATGAAAAATCAACGTATATACATATAGCGGCGCTTTAGTTGCACATAACTGCTCCTAACAAGGTATGTCACTTTAAAGTCATTAACAAATTATCATGCTATTATAGCTAAAGACTAGATTTATGGTAATTGTTGTCATCTATCCTTTATTTAAAAGACATAAATTTAAAAAAATGAGAAATGGATCTAATTCATTCTCATATGACGTTGAGTTATTAGTTTTCATTTAGATTCAGAGTGGTCCAATCAAACACACAGTCAGTTTGGGTAAAGCATTACACTTCGCCAGTTTGAATCAACGAAGGCGCAAAAATGTCTAGATACTATATTAACTTTGCAAGAATACAGAATCCCAATATTGATTATATACAACTCCCCTGAACCTTAGAATCATTCCCAATCCGAGCCTTTATAACTGACAGTTACACGACAGTGGTTTACTGTCACACCCCGAGCCAGCGGCTGGATCGACTTTCTCGTCGGGTGGAATGGTCTCGGGGCGCGATATCAGGTGATTATCGAAGTGATCAAATTGTTTACCTTGAAACATTATAAGATGAGAAAACACTAAATGAAATAGAATTACAAAGTTAAATTAAATCAGTCATGTTCCATAATTTAACAATGTAAATCTACCAAAAGAATCATAAGCTATCTATCTTGTATCTGCACAAGATACACAAAATGATTCATATGTTGATGTTCAAAAGTAGGCACATCCAGAATACTAGGTACTCTATCTGGGCATCCTAGTAATAGCATAAGCTCCTAATGCTTAGACCTGTTCGTCACCTGAGAAGTCATGCAAAAAGATCAAGTCAACACATGGTTGGTGGTGTTCGTATAGTTTTGTATTTGAAAAATGAATTTAAACAAACCTGAAGGAGTGAAAACCTTAACATCACTAACAACCACCGATCATATCCTGTCAAGTATGCTTATATATAGGGCATACATAGGGTCAAGCTATCTACCAGCCCAGCCGCCAACTCACCACATACCAAACCGCATAAAAATTGTTATTAATGACAATTAAGCGTTTCACCCAACCTGCCGAAATGACAACCTGAACCTCACAAAAAATTCCCTATTCTATCCATTCAAGTATGCTTATATATAGGGCATACATAGGTCAAGCTTACTGTCACACCTTGCACTGTGCGGGGAATTGACGGCATTGACGGACGTAGATGATATCATAGCCATAGTTCAAGAATAACCCAAGATTTACTAATGTTTCACAGTTATTAAATAGATTAACACAAACACACTCAATATTATACCTCAAAGTATACACATAATGATAATATTACAAAAAATCTAGTTTGTTTCTTGTTTCTAGGTCACCCTAAACATTCATAGCATCTTGACCTAGATGAATTTCATGATCTTGATTACCTGAAACATGTAAAGAAACTTGGATCAACCACACGTGGGTGAGTGAGAAACATATATTTTGAATTCACATGTTTGTATAAACTTGAGTAGCAATTATAGAACAAGCTCATCATATAAATGCATTGAGATACAAGCCCAATGAACATGAAAAAATATCAAACCTATTGCACTAGCTTTCTTGTGTGATACACCACGGTTTGTGTGGTGTCCAACCCGCAGTTGGAGCACGCGCTTTTGTTTGTTGTTGGACATACCCGTATGCTTGACGAATCAAGTTATGATATTGCATAAAATTTTAGCATTGTGTAACCAAAACATGTAGTGATTTGCATTGTCTCAATATGTTCCACATAGTTAAAATTTTTGAGTTGTCAAATGTTTACAGTTCCACGCCGCGATTTTATCAAAAGAAAAGAAAAGGGGTTATGAGTCTCTCCTGAATTGATGAAAATCAGTAAAGAGTAAATAGTGCGTAAAGATTGTAGTTTTATGTCTTGGGTTCCAAATTTGATTAAAGATTGCTTGAAAAATCAACCAAACCCAACTTTTGAAGGTTTATTTCTTGAGCCACTTGATATTGGACTTGATCACTAGAGGGGATTGCTTAAAAATGATATTTGGAATATGTTTGAAGTTCCAGAAGTGAAGAAGAAAGGTTCTGGTCGAATTTTGCAAAGAAGGGTGTCGAATGTGACTTGAAAAGTCAACAATTATGATTTATACCAATTTGGCTTCTATATCAAGTTTTCAACACATATTTTGGTTTAAAGTATCTACAAAAGCTTAGGAAGGCCCCTAATGTGAATAAGGTTTGGGATTTCAACTAATTTGCGATTTTCACGATCATTGCTCGGCTTTTCGCGCGTATTTTCGGTATTGCTCATTTGATCAACCACCATTGTTATACCTCCAATTACATCCCATTAGGAATAAATATGATTAGAAAGTTTGGATTGTCGAGAATTGCCAATTACGCATGCCCAATCGCCTTTTCGCAAATATTCGCGATTTGACTTATCAAACCTACGGATTCCTTAATTGAGCTATGTTGTTGATATATTTTTCTTTAATTTGTTGTATAAGTTATATTAGTTTGGTTTTAACCTTTTGATTTGGTTTTGGTTAGTGAATTCCCACGGGTGTACATTCTTATTGCGATTCTGGTAATTCGGCAAATTTTGCGTAATTCTTCTGGAATTTGATGCTTTTTGTAATTTCCTTGCATACATACATACATACATACATTCACATGTATATACATACTCATTCATAAGTACATTAATATAATAATAAATTCTAGAATTTAGAAAATATATCGCAAAATAAGGAATGAAATGTCACAGTCTCCTCCTATTAGAGAAATTTCGTCTCCAAATTTAATTAAAGTTGTCTAGAATTGTTCGTTATGAAAAAAATGAGGATATTTCTCTTGATACGGTCCTCACGTTCCAAAGTGAAGTCAGGTCCGCGCTTGGAGTTCCATCTAATCTTCACGATAGTATCCGACATCGTGTTAGTTTCTTGATTACTCTCCATAACCTCAACAGGTTCTTCAAC